>OY776285.1:52765269-53365269 GCA_963675345.1 Trididemnum clinides
GTTGGCGGAAAGGCATGTTGCGACCACAGCAACTTCCTCCGTCCTTACGCACGTCTCCGCTAGCTGCACGTGCTTGAAGGGGGGAGTTGTGTAGCAACCTCAACTACTACCAACCACAAACAGAAAGTCACTAACAGCAATGTTAAGTTATAACCCGAACGGAATCTACGAGAGTAGCTATCATGATAGAAGTGAATAGTCGCCACATGGAGTGCACTCATTTTATCTTGGACTACAGTTGGATGCCTGCCGCTGCGCTACACTAAGTTCCTGACAACATTTTTACTTCAGCTGGTTCAAAAGGTTGGTGCACCAAACTTTCCCCAATGGGTGTTCCAATCTTTCACATGTTCAAAATAGCTGACGTCACTCATATGACGACTGGAGTGTGGTTCAGTTTGATTGTCACCAGAAGTACCTGATGGGAAACTAAAAATACACTGCTGCAGTAGGCCTACAGTTTCATCGAAGATTTCTTCTTCCAGCATTGAAGTGAAATCGGTATTCTCTGAAAACACTAACATGTTTAAGGTGTCAAGTATTTTGAAAACACGAAAAAGTTTGGTAGCGTCGTCTAGTAAATTACGACATTGTTCAATATTTTTGGTATTAGTGATGGTGAGTTCGAAACTCAAAATGAATTTGTTGATGAGCACTTGAGAAAACCAATTTCCTTACTTGATAGCACTACTTTGAAAAAAAAACCGTGAAGGTCTGGACAAAAGTTATTCTCCCATAACCGACAAAAACTCTAACAAGATTAAGTAATCTTCTTCTTTTTCTTTCGGCTTTTCCCAATTAGGGGTCGCCACAGCAGACAATCTGCATTTCTATAACATGGCATTTTTTTTTTACGGTCGGATGCCCTTCCTGCCACCAACCCTCTCTTCAGAGAAAAAACCGGGCCACCTGTCTTCCAAATAAAGGTGGGGACGTCCCGTTAAGTGCCTAGCTCAAGGACACAACAAGCGAACTTGCCGGCTTGTTCTCCACAACCTCTCCCAAATGCCGAGCGCCTAGCAGGGAAGCTGTGAATATCATTTTTAAAAGTCTTTTGATATGACTCGACAAGGGGAATGAACCCCAGGTCTACCGACTGCGAAGCGGACGCTCTAACCACTACACCATCGCGCAGAACAAGATTATGTAATAAAAATAAGAAAAAAACTATGCAGACCCAAGATCAGCAGCTTACAAGAATATATCATCCTCATAGCTAGATATACCCCAACTGTAAAACAAACCGTATCAAAAACAATTTTGGAAAAGATTTAGAACTCATATCCTAAACCAGCCATATCCTGGGGTTTGAACCCAGGCTATAGGTAACACCGCGACTTAAATATTTTATGGAAGACTCAAAATATTTTTAACTATCTTTTATTCAAAAATCTTGTTGGTGGTACAGAATTTTAATCTAGCTTTGAAAGAAGCTTTTTGATCCATATCAAGCTTTATGTGACGCTCTGATCAGTGGCGGTAGCTTATCGCGTCAAAAGGGAAGAATTAGAGTAAGTTTTATGGGCTTTACAATACTAGCGCTAACATTGGCTTGTGTTGATTGCCTAACGTCCAAACTAATCACATTATCTTGTATTCATATTTCTATTGACATATGCCTGGTTCGAACAAAGGGGTTTCGGAACCGGGTTTTCTTAATTTCTTTGCTCGTGATGTCTGGCGAGCACTGTCTGTTCTGAGTATCACCATGAAACGATGATCTCACTTCACGCAATCAGGAAGAGTAGCTTGGTGATTTTATTTAACAATTGAAGCTCAAGCGCTTACTTCTAAGTGATTTACGCAAAAAAGTACTCTAAATCACCGCGGTTTCCAAATTTAGCAACTAACAAAGCTCGGCCTTTCAGTACACTGCTTGTTTTCAAAAAATGATCAAAAGAAACATGTGTCAAACGCTACCTGTACATAATAGAAAAAGTTATATTATGACGCATAGCTTACGAATGTCTCGATGTCTGGAAGCGGATACCAAACCACGGGATATCGAGTCAGACAGATTTGCGTCTGGAACAATGCCTGCCATACTACCAACAATCAACGGTGTACAAGATCCACTGAAACAAAGCTTGCATCTACAGACCCTACGCCTATTCATCGCGTTAATACAATAACACAGCTTTTCTCAAACTATGGGTGGCGACCCACTGGTGGGTCAGGGACACAATTTTAGTGGATCGCCGAAGTGATTCAAAATTTAGATTAATGCATGTTTTGTCTCAAATAATTTTAATGAAAATCAGCATCTTAATTATATGTTTTGTTTTCACTGTACTTTTTCCAAGTACTTCGAAGTATAGATTGACATCGACCCTAATGTTGACATCGACCCTTATGTCTTCATGTGTTCTTTTGATGTATCCAGCTTGTTCACCAATGTTCCCCTTGATGAAACCATCAAAATCTGTTCGGAAGCCCTCTACGACCAGTCTAATTCCCGACCAGTTATTCCAAAGGACGTGTTTGTTGAATTGATGAAGAGCGCTACATCCTCAGTTGAGTTCAGCTTTAATAACACCATGTACAAGCAAACAGACGGAGTAGCTATGGGATCACCACTTGGTCCGGCTTTGGCCAACATCTTCGTTGGATATTATGAAGAAAAGTTATTTTCTCAAACGCAAGAGCCTCCAACATACTTCAGATATGTTGACGACACGTTTGCCATCTTCGATCACGAAGCTGAAGCAGATGAATTTCTGACCAAACTTAACTGCCTTCATCCATCCCTCAAGTTCACCTTTGAAAAAGAGAAAAGGAAATGTCTACCGTTTCTTGATGTCTACATCGAAAGAACAGATGTTGGCTTGGAGACCAGTGCATACCGTAAACCCACTTTCACTGGCCAGTATTTGCATTGGGAGTCCTTTAGTCCTCTCAAATGCAAAATAAGTCTAATATCTACATTGGTGCATCGAGCTCTAATGATTTGCACCAAGAGTAGACTCAATGAAGAAATAGAACGGATCAAGAAGATATTACTGGACAATGGCTATCCTAAAAACGTCATCAACACTCAGATCACCAAGAAAATTGCTCAGTTCTCTACCCTTAAGCGATTTGGCCCTGAAAAGTGTCCTGTGTACTTGAGGGTCCCTTGGATAGGTAAGCCATCTACAAACTTGGAAAAAGAAGTCAAAACCGCCGTGGAAAGCTGCTATGGTTCCGTCAGCACCCGCTTGGTCTTTACGTCTAAGCGCATGCTGCCTGTGGCCCGCAAGGATGTTCTACCTGCCATTCAGAAAAGTTATGAATACAAGTGTCACTGTGATAGTCGGTACGTAGGGCGAACATCTCAACGACTACAGGATCGCATCAAGCAACATGTTCCGCAATGGTTAAGACAGCAATTGACTCGTCCACGCCGATCTCAACCACACAGATCGTGCAAACGAACCGACACCAAATCGGATTGTGACTCCGCCATTGGTCAGCATCTTTTAGATAATGATAGATGCGCATTAAACTATGATGATAAGCGGTTTTCAATCCTTGCCGCAGCGCGCAGCTCTTTCCATCTTAATCTTTTAGAGGCTACTTATATCAAGACCCGACGCCCGGTGTTATGCAGACAGAAAGAGTTTGTTTACACTCTCAAACTCTTTCGATAATCGTGGCATTTGGCCTCCTGCTGCGCCTTCTCTAACTTTCGCAATTGCGAAATCTTTCTTTCGCGCGCTTTGCAATACAAACACTATCATTGGCTTGTCTTGATTACGTAACGTCCAAATTATTCACATAAAAGACTCATTCACTCTAGATCTTCCCTTTTGACGCGATACCGCCACTGATGAGAGCGTCACGAAAAGCTTATGGCTCAAACAGCTTTTTTCAAAGCTATATTAAAATTCTGTACCACCAACAAGATAATGTATCATCTTCATTTAACAAATCAAAGGTACCTTTTTTTGCCAATTCTACTGGAATATTAGTAAAGGGTGAACGACATCAAAAGAAACCACGCATTCATTCTTTTTTAATACAATGGAATTTAAAAATTGAACAAACTCGTATGAATTCTTCACTGTAAATTCAGTATTGCCAACTAATGGAGATAACAATTTGCATAAAAATTTGGACAAATTGTATAACGGAGAATTTATAAACGACACAATGGGCCGCATGGGAAAACCTTTTTTATGAATTTTGGGTAAACCGTACAACCGGGGTGCTGTAGCATCCGTGCTCCGTAATTGATAGTATTGCATTTGTGTAATGCGTTGTGACGTAAATAAATTGTAAAAAAAGCTGTTCAGACGTCTTTCAATGCATTTTGTTGAATCTCGGTTTAGAATTCTGTAGATAGATTCGTCATTCAATAAACTCAACATTTTTTGGACATAATTAGTTTTGTCAAGAATAACGGTGCTATTTCCTTTGTCTGCTTTACAAATTCTAATTTATACATTTTTCGTTAAGTTGTTTAACGTTTTGATTTCAGATGAGATTAAGTTTGATCGCAATTTTTGTTTTTTATCTAGGATATTGATAGTCTGGTTTCGAATTAAATTTACTTTGTTTTCAGGTAGTCTTTGTATTCCAGTTTCTACCTCAACCAAAATTTGTTGTTTTGGTATGTAGTTAGTTACGATTGCGAAATTCAAACCATGTGATAACACGTCATTCTCTTCTTCAAGCAATTTGTGTTTTGATAAATTAATCACCCATTTGTTCTTTGGTGTGATAACGTTAGACTCAGTACCTAGTTGCTTTTCAAGCTTTTTTTCATAATAAGACAACAAGTCTGCATAGATCTTTTGTTTCATTGATTCAATCCGTAATTTTATCACATGTAAAAATTCTTCTGGCATGAAAGCAGAAAACTGAAGCAGTATGCTGGATATTCTGGCCTCATAAATCCTAATCCAATGATGCGATTCATTGATGCGTAACTTTAAATATTTGAAACCAAACTTCTTCGCCAATTTCTTTCCTGCTGCTGTATTTATAGGAGATTTAAATTGTAAACTTCTAGGTAATATACCTTTTCTGATGCAACTGTGATTATAAAATAAATGTCCTCTGTGCTTAGCAACTTTCTCTCCATGCGACATTAATTCACGGAAAACACGTAATATACACGTTACTTTGCCATTTATACCTGGAATACGTTATTTTGCCATTTATACCTGGAATAACTGAAAGATTGAAACGTTTTTTGAAAAACCATCAAATCAAAGTGGCAACAAAACTATTACGCAATGTGGGAAACATGCGGCCAAGTTTAAAAGATAAAACCAACAAATTTGATCAACGTGGTGTTGTATATAAAATTCCAAGTTTAGATTGCACAGGTGTTTATATTGGTGAGATTGGTCGATCATTTAAAACAGGACGCAAAGAACATCAAAGGGACTTCAAACCTGATATAATTGCCCAACTAACAAACGAGGAATTAAAAAAGAAATCTGCTCTAGTGAAACACGTTTGCTTAAATGGACACCAGATTGATTGGGTAAGCTCTGCAATTTTAGCTATGGAAAGTGACTATAAGAAAAGACGGTTTTTAGAATCATTTTGTATACACAAAACTGATTTTTCTTTTAACGATAAAATTATCAGTTTTTATCCCGGATTGTACAAATTTATAAATTTTTGACCGCCAGTTGTCGCTGCTGCACTTATTTATTACCATAATTTTCTTTTTCTCCTTTCCGTTCTGTTGATTACTATGTAACCGTTGTCTGTGTTTGAACTTTAGTCACTCCTGACGAAGAAAAGCTGATATTAGTTTTTCGAAACGTTGAGTTTTTATGAATTTTATGTAGATTTTAAATCTAAATAAAGATCATTTTAACTTTCAATTACACCAGAAGAGCTATATTGAGAAGTTAAATCTTAATTTTATAACGAAAAGTAAAAGCTGAACTTTTCGGTTATGACAGTCTGTAACAAAAATTTGTTTTCTTTGGGAGTTGTTACAGTGCTTACAAATAGTTCTCAATAATATCTAAGCAGTAGTGCAACTTGGAACAATTTATGCTATACTCTTTGAGGGATAATGTAACATATATGTTACATGGTTGTTAATTGTAATATCATTTTGACGTAATAACCATTTTTCTGAAATTGATTGTAATGTTGCTGTTACAAAACAATTAAGGAATTGTCTCAAATTTTATGAATTAGAATCTTATGATCCGTAAAGGGTTAACAGTGATAACGAAACAGGCAAGATTTTTTAATTGAGGCAATGGGGTAAATTGAATTATACATATAGAGTGATTTGAATAGATAGGTTCAAATCTCCCCATTAAAGGATTGCACCGTAAATTTTGTTGTGGTTAGTAAAATCTTTTATTACACTGCAGTGCTAATTTGTTTAACTTTTTCAACAGTTCAGTAGGTTGTAATAATTGATCAAAATGCTCCGAAAACATATAGAACTACTGATCGAGTGTTAACATCCTGAGAGGAAATGTGTGGATGTATGTGGACCTTTTCCTCATTCACAAATTTATACCCATTTGCTTGTATGTGTTGATCGTTTTAGTCCTTGGGTAGAAGCATACCTTATGTCTGACCAAACTACTAATTCTGTTATCTGTGCATTCAGTAAGCTTCTTTAAACCTTCGGTGCATGCTCAGTAATTTACACTGACTCTGGTTGTCAACTTACATCTGCTATGTTTCGTGATTATCGTCAGTTTATAAGCGCTAACCATCGCATTTGCAGTGTTCGTTACCCGCAGTCTAACGGTCTAGTTGAACGTATAATTCGCAGTATCAAAACTGCTCTTACTCCTAAACCAGAAAAAAATCATTGGACATACCATCTCCCTGTTATCATCCTTTCCTTAAATTCCATGTATAAAGAAGATTTGAAATGTTGCAGTACTGAACTGGTGTATGGACAAAGCTTGCGTTTACCAGGTGATTTATGCGTCGACATAACGCCTGCGGAGCATGTTTTTCGTGATGACTTGGTTGCAAAAATGCGACAGTATGCACGTGAATGCCGAACTTCTGAAATCAGGGTTGCTCAAAACCCTGAGGTTTATTTGCCACATTCACCTCACACTTGCACACGTTTTTATTAAAAATGATCCCATTAAGTCCAATCTTTCACCAACCTATGATGGTCCCGTTGAAGTACGTTCGAGAACTGATAAAACTTTTTCTCTGATTCGCCGAGATAAACTTCAATCGATTTCCATTGATAATGTTAAACCGGCTTGTATTTTATCTCCGCTACTTGATCGTGTAAATTCCAATGTGAGTGAGTTTAGCTTGAACCTGCGACAAAATAGCCGATTTAATCTGGGACCGATATGTCATCGCCCGTCACGATATAATGATTGAATGTCTTCCAACCATTAGTTTTCACAGTAGCCTATAAAGTTCCTTCTGTATAATGTGTGTGTGCTTATTGCGAAGCTACTCGCAATTCAGTGTTTGTTTTTCCAACTGCAAATGCGCTTTTCTTTTTTCTTTTGGTGAGGGTAATCTGTAGTGATTTGATACCCAAACACTACACATTACACTGAATCCTTTTGGAACGTCATGCTCCGCCGTCCACAATTTCGCATGTGCTTTATGTATGATTAGTTGTGAGACCGAGTTAAAAGCTTGAGCCAACAAAACTGTAGCTAGATTAAGTATTTCTTTCGCCAACGATTCTATTTTAATAAGGTTTTGTTGTAATGTGTAAACATTTGTGTAAATATAATTCAATTAGTGACCGACAAGAGGCTTTTAATAAAGCATAGCTTAGACCGCCACACTTGCGGGATCTATACTAGATCCACTTGGTGGATGGTCTGTCAGTACTTGTCGGTCACCAACTGCACTGAAGAGACCTGATAGGTCGAAACAGTGTCACTGTTTGCAGTTTTGCTATGTGCATCGCTAGCCTCTTGCATTACTATACATGTAAGACCTTGTGACCACTAGGCTGTGACAGCACTATTGTTCTAGCAGTTGCTAGACTTAGTGCACCTGCGACAACCGCCACTCATTCACGAGTGATACGGCTTCGCAGAGTACTGACAGACCATCCACCAAGTGGATCTAGTATAGATCCCGCAAGTGTGGCGGTCTAAGCTATGCTTTAATAATTCAATTAGTTTTCCATTTGTGTGTTTGCTGAGGATCTCTTACAAACGATCAATCATCCATCATCTCGAACTGTGTTGGCACATTTTCTCGTAATTAAGCTCCGGAAAATTTTTCACCCTTTAGTGTAAGACCACTACAAAAAGCTTCTGTACGGAAGAGAAGTGTCGAAAAAAAATGTGAGACCCCCTGCAATTTAAACCGACACCTGGAAAAGTAAAGGCTAGAAAAACCGTCCACCGCTGTCAAATTTTTTTTGTTACAACTTACCCCGAGTTCCGGGTAACTTGAAACACTCGACTGACATTTTTTAAACACCTGTCACTCGTTGCCCATACATGATTTCGCTATTTATTGTTTTGCCAGCTACACACCAATGACCAAAGCTTAATGTAAACCCCAAACCAATTTCTCAAAACGCAACTATTTCTTGCGAAGTTATATTTTTTAAAAAATGTTACAACTAGCCCCGGTTTCCCCTATTTAGCAAAGATTATCGTAGCTGAACATGTAGCATTGATAATAATTTAAAATACGTAAACTTTACTTCGCAAAGCATTTAAATGAGCACTTGATTTTGTTTTGGTTCGATGGGATCTAACTTTCATGCCTGGTTTGATTCAATTTATCTTTCATGCCTGAGTAGGCGCTAGATCACATTTGTGACTGGTGAATAACTGAATATTCGTTCATTCAACCTTTATTTTTGTTTGGCGTTTATAATTGGACAGTAATTAGAATCAAAAGATCTTTTTCAGTATGTAACATAGCTAGTTATTTTAAAGGTGATCGGGCATCAAACAGACTGATTAAGATTGATGAGTTTTTTTTACCAAGTGACTTTGTAATGATTTGCACTCGACTGGTGAAAAAAACAAAAGATAACCTACAACCAGAAATCTCTGACAGTCATCTTGGGAAATGCATGGCAATCTACGATTTACCATCGGTAGCGAGGGAAGCCTAAACAAAAACAAACACACCAACAAATGTCATCAGTGGATTCAAGAAAGCTGGAATCATGCTCTTTAATAGACATGCATTTTAAGAGCACGAATTTGCTCCTGCATTTGCCACCGACCCAAGTCACCCGGAAGTTACTACTAAAAATGATAAAAATATGGCTCTCACTTTTGATGCAGTAGCAGTGTAGCACCATATGTCTCAAAGGTGTACGGTAGTGATTTGATACCCAAACACTACACGTTGGTCTAAATCCTTCTGGAACGTCATGCTCCGCCGTCCACAATTTCGCATGTGCTTTATGTATGATTAGTTGTGAGGCCGAGTTAAAAGCTTGAGCCAACAAAACTGTAGCTAGATTAAGTATTTCTTTCGCCAACGATTCTATTTTAATAAGGTTTTGTTGTAATGTGTAAACATTTGTGTAAATATAATTCAATTAGCTTTCGATTTGTGTATTTGCTGAGGAAATTCTACAAATGTTGCTGTCAGTAAACGAAGCTAAAATGAGAAGTCTATCAGAGAAGTGATGAAAGACAAAAAAATAAACAAAACAAGTCTAGGGTGTCATTTCTGAGAATTTGTCAATTCAAATTCTGAGGATATTGACAATCTTTCAGAAAATATTGGCTACCCCAGAACAATGTTAAAAACAAAAACTTTTCCCATTATCCTTCATACGTTGATTACGTTTTGTAACGTTAGAGTTGATTGGGATCACATTTGATCCCATGCTTAAAATTGCTTTAATCATGATTTTAAGCAATGCTGAATGTTTTGTTTGTTGCAAATATCAATCAAAGAAGCTATAAGAATATCAAAATAATTCTTTTTGCATAATTTTAGTGCAGTGTTGATATTCAAACATAAAAATAACATAGGCCAATTTTTCTCCTTAAATAACCTTTAGTGAATGTGTAAGAAATTTGAACGTAGTGTGATTTATGATAGAATTAGAACTTGATCTAAGTTGATATTTTAAGTAGGCTATTATGATTCACAAATATGTTGTTACATGAATCTAAACTGCATGTCATTCAAAGAATCCCATTGGGTAAAAAAGGTGGTTTCTTCAAGGTTAAATGCAATAAGCACTAAACTGAATCAGTCAACCACACCAAATCTGCTAAGTATAAGGAAACAAGTTTTTATACCAGGAAACTTAAACAGTTCTTGAACACAACAAGAACAAACTTCCAATGAATTTTCGCAAAGCGGTGGATAAATACAAGTTTTCAGCGAGTAGGATTTATAATGTAGATGAAACTGGAGCTACAACTCTACAGAGACTCAGTCATAGTGGGACAGAAAAAGGAAAAACAAGTTGGGTCGATCACATCGGCTGAAAGAGGAGAGCTCGCTACAGTTGTTTGTTTAGTCAGTGCAGCAGGGGTTACCCTGCCTCCCATGTTTATTTTTTCAAGAACAAGATATAAAGAGGACTTTATTAGACATGGACCAGCTGAATTCATTGGAGAGGCAACTAGATTTGGTTAAATAAATGAGGAAAAATACTTACTTTATTTGAAACATTTTATCCAGCATTTCGATGCTTGCTCATCCCAGCCAGCGCTCTTAATATTAAATAACCATAAATCTCATATCTCATGGGCTGTAACTGAACTTGCACAGAAAAATGGCGTAGTGCTGCTCACTTTGCCTTCTCACAAACTACAGCCACTAGATAAAGCAGCGTTTGGTTCATTTAGAACCAATTTCAATGAAGCTGTGGATGCGTGGATGAGAAGTGATCCAAATAAAACACTTCTCATTGATAATATTCCTGAATGCGCAAAGAAAGTTTACTTGAGCGTCATGGCTCCGAGAAACATAACGTATGGCTTTGCATTAACTGGAACGTGTTAATCATGCAATAGCAATGTGTTTGATGAGAGTGAGTTTCCACCGTCTCCACTTAGTGATAGGCCCAACACAGTCGTAAATAACTCATCGCCAGAATTTCATCGTGTCAACACGTATATTGCAGCTTCAGCCGAAAGGACTTTATATGAAAGCGGTCAAGCTGTAAAGGCATCAGCAAGTGTGACCTTTCTTCATGTGGGAATGCGGTCTGGTGCAAACAGATCTTGATCAGATGACTCCAAGATATCCTCAAACTATGTGTCCCCAAAAAAATATATGCCTTTACCATTATGCAACCAAACAAGGATCCAAAGAAAAACAAAGAGGGTTAAAACTTGCGTTTTAACTCACACTTCCGAAAGAGATGCAATAAAAAAGCATATTTCGAAAAAACAAACCGTACTAAAATTATTGTCAACAATACTGCTCAACGGAATCAAATAAACAAAGCAAGCAAGAATGTGTTTCGTGAAAACTCAAGCTCTGATGGCAATGAACCTATTCCTTTAGATGACCGTTCGGACGCCGTGTCTAAAAGCGAAGAGAGCATGATCGATGGAGGCAGCCCTAAAGATACCTCAGTGGACGACTTTGTAGTGGTAAATTTGATGCTGGGAATCACTGTCACCATAAGCTTGATTTATTTGACGAAGTAGATGGTAGTGACGAGGAACCTGAAGCTTGCTTTTTGAAAAAATTTTGTTTACCAGCATGTTTGGAAAACCAACTTTTGTATTCAAAGAAAATGACGAAGGAGCTTTCACATTGAACATCGTGAAAAACTTACCTCAACCTCGGAAACCAAAAGAAACAAGACGAATAGAAAGCCACTCTGTTTTTACCTGCAGTTTCTAAGACTTCATCCTCCAGCAAACGTTTGTATGCTTGTTTTACTGACATGCAAATTAGTTTCATTTGGTTTGCAATTTAGTTTCATTTGGTTTGCAAATTAGTTTCATTTCATGAATGTAGTTTCATTTAGTTTGCTTGGTCTTCAACACCAGTAAACATATTTATTTTGATATTTCAAAGTTTGTTTTGTTTCTACTTTTCATATTTCTGAATTAATCGCTGGAGCAAAACCATATTTTGCATGTTCAGTTTCTCAATTATCTTCCGCATCAAATCTCCCTTTTTTGTGGTTTAAATTAACCCATATACGGGTAATACAGTAGATTCCGCTTAATTGGGCCGCCGGTTAATCGGGTCAGCCGTTTAATTGGGCCAAATTGTTAAGAACAAAATCCAATCAAAGATAATGCACTACGTTAAATCCGCATAATCGGGCCACTATTCCGCTTAATCGGGCCACAACTGTAGTCACACATACACTGGTTTAATTGCAAAACCGCTTTTGTAATGTAATAGAACTCAATATCACAAAGCCAACTATATTATGTAACAATTGAACAATACAAGCGCAAATTATTTTGTCATTTCATGCCCTTGGACATGGTAATTGTTGTGTTTTGTTGCAAATTTTGTGAAGTCCCAAGAAGAGATGCCACAAAAAGAATTAACAATTGCTGAAAGGGTTGTTGTCCGATGAAAAATTAGAGAGCAACCTCCAAACATTAGTCACCGCCAGCTAGTTGAGACAACTGGTGTACCAAGGACAACCTTGGCACAGATACTGCAAGACTTCAAGTAATCGGGTCAGCAGCTTAATCGGGCCAAATGGTGCTTATCCCGATGTGACCCGATTAAGCGGAATCTACTGTATAACACAAATTTCTTGCATCTTTGTCCGAATTGGTTTTGTTCTGACCTTACGTAGAACAGATCAGGTTAACTATAGCTGTCCGGCAAGTTCAAATAGAGTTATGCAATTCTTGCTGCAATCGTGAGGATCGACCATAGGTATAACTTACACCAGTGTTGCCAGATTCTTGCTTGTGCTTTTCCTCAACAAAGTTTAAAATATATATGCACAAATTACCTAAGCCGTCAGGCAAAATGTCTATCGCAACAGTAATTATCGGACGATGTCCTTTTTTTGGAGATTACCCTCATGCAGTCGCGAAAGTTGAGCTGCACAGCAATGACCCCAATTTCCGTTGGAAAAATCTTCAACAATTTTTCCCCACAGATATATAAATTTCCCCATCTGACAACACATTCTTTGCTTCACTTCAGTCAAACCATTAAAACGGTTCATGTGCTTTTCATTATGATTGGTTTCGCATTATGACGGTTGGTTTCGCATCACTAACTACAGCCTGAGCTAAATTAACTTTCTGTTTGAGCGCAAGCGTAGGCTATAATGACTTTCAAAATATTCAAGTTTAAAATTCAAAATATATGAGAATAATATTTTGTTATTTTTTCTGAAAACATTTTTTAATTTTTCACTATTATCAACAAACTGTTTCCAAACAT
This sequence comes from Trididemnum clinides, assembly GCA_963675345.1. Classification (NCBI taxonomy): domain Eukaryota; kingdom Metazoa; phylum Chordata; class Ascidiacea; order Aplousobranchia; family Didemnidae; genus Trididemnum; species Trididemnum clinides. The sequence continues at coordinate 52,778,548 of OY776285.1, forward strand.
GAGAGAACGTTTTACCGTTATTTCTGTTCATGGCTTGCACACAACAGCACCATTGCAACATTCCACATTCTTCGCACCCCTTTGGAGACTCTCCTCGCCCCCAAGGAAAGCGTCCCCTAGTTTAAGAAGCCCTGCTGTAGATAAAAAAATGTCTTGATAAAAACCAATTTGTTTTTACAAATTGCTTACTTTAGCCTCTGTCGCTGCCTCACTATTTAAGTTTCTTATTAGAAAAAACTAAAATATGATGTTAGCGAGCAGGAATGTTCAGGGCTGATGAATTTCTGTGTCGCATTACATAGGGTGCGCCAACTTTTTGAGGTCTCTCCAACAGTGCTGTTATTAACAAAAGCCGTCACTTTTAGTAGAATACGGCAGCCTTTGATAAAAATCAAATTAAAAAAAAATTTGATATTTTTAAGGGTAAATTTTGCACCTTAAGTTTCATGAACGGCTTTGACAGCTATAATTAATGTTATACAAATATATTTGATAATTACGTCTTTTAGTAACTTTTTGAAGGAAAATTGACGCATTTCAAAGCTTGAGACAAAAAGAAAACAACGTTTTGTGTGGCTGAATCAGGTCCTAGACAGGAAAAATTTGCTACTAAATTGCTTGAATAACCTGAATTACCGGGATCTAATTCGAGAAATTTAGAGGGAGGCATGAGCCCCTCTGCCACGTCTTTTAAGTACACCTAGACCAAAACTTAAACATATAAGAGTAGCTTGAGAGCAACAGGGGCCATGCCTCCCAAACAAGCTATTCTGAATTCTATCAAGGAATGGAGGTGTCTTCTTTTTTCGTATGAGCTCAGGCGGCTGGATGTGCAGTCTTTCGTGATCTTGGGCCACCGCGACGGGTAGACTGCGTGGCCCCATTGCCTGTCTGCCACATAAAGGTGAGGCATCCCGTCAAGTGCCTTGCCCAAAGACAAAACGAGCAAACTTACTGGCTTGTTTTCCAAAACTTTCCTTCAAATGCTGAGCGCCAAGCAGAGGAACTGTGGATACCATTTTTTAAAGTCTTTGGCATGACTCGACAAGAGGAATGAACCCTAAGTCTGCCGACTGCGAAGCAGGCGCCCTAACCACTACGCCAGCTCTTACGCAGTGAATGGAGGTGTGTCCAGTTATAACGACTGCAAAACGTCGATCACGAAAAATAGGTCAGCCAACCGCAGGCTAGTCGCTGAAAAGGCAATGATTTAACAAATTTTAGGAATCTAAAGATGGCAACATATATTTTTGCTTCCCTCCAAACTTACTTTCTGATTATGCTAGTGCGCAGGCACATGGGCGATGGCATTGCATGATCACAAACATTATTACAAATTGAGCGCGCCAAGTTGTTGTTGTTGTTGGTTTACCCCTCTTCTTCCTTGGGATGGAGGTATGGCATGAACAGCAATCCAGGTTGACGCCATCAATCAAATTGAATTAGGCCAGGGGAAAAGTGGCAGCCCATTTCGAACCAGTCGTGGATGCAAACTGCCGACTGGTAGCCCCACCACCAACAAGGCGGACTGCCATTGGTGGGTACCCAAAAGTCGCCTTTTAAGACATGCTGGGTGAGCAGCTTCACTATTCTAACCCGGTGAAGCACGGGGCAAGTCGTTAAAGTGATCATACTAGGGGTGATAAATTTTAACACTGTTGTTAAAGCGAACTCATTTTTTACCGTCAACTCCCCACTTTGTACCCTCCGTACTTAGGATATTCAAAGAAATCAAACGGGGATTGAGATGAGGCAAACAACCGCACAGGGGCTATTGTCTCACAAAATATTTTTTGACTCCATCGCCGGTAAATTGACTTACACTTGCAGGGAAACGGAGATGAGCTACGTCCAAAAACCTTACGTTTGTAACAACTCTTGTCACCCTTCTCACAACTGTTGCTTAGATAAAGCCAGCTGCACTAGTTCTTTTTCTTATAAGTAAACAACCTAGTGCAGGGGTCGACGCCGGTTAGTATTTTTTTACAGTTTGAAACGTCTGTAACAACAATTGTTGGTGTAGTCGAAGTGGGAGAAAGGAAAATGCGCGAAACCTGACAGACTTAGATCAAGGATTGATCTTCATGTTGCATAGAGCTGACCTTCGTTGATTGAGTTGCGCAGGTACATCAGTTCCTTCTCAAGTTTTTCAGGAAGGCCTTTAATTATTTCAAACGTTTCTAGAAAGTAAGCATATCCTCTACAACTTTTAATTTATTATGTAAAGTTTTCCATTACCAGTACAAAATTTTATGGGCTGTCAATATTTTGTTGCTGACTCATTTTCTAATTTTTTTCCATGTTTTTTTGACGGATTATTTCAAAATGGTTCCCAAAAACAATGTTAATAAAGGCAAGTTCCGAGCTGAAATGATTCAGAATCGCTAAACTAAAATATAGCTCTACCACTGTTTTCTACAATACAGGCCATAAATAACCTAAAAGCGCACTGAAAACTTTACCTATTCAAAAAAGGATTAACTACTAGCTTAACCAACCTGTTTGGTTATTTTAGCTAAGCTTTTTTCGTTCCTTTCAATTCATGAAAATATTTCTATTCGTACCACATCATACTGCCAAACGTCTTTGCGCTTCGAGTGCAATCACGTTTCTTTGGATAGAATGGTAAAAAGACATTTGCCCATACGTGATGCGAGTTTCGTTCTCGATAACGGTGCTGAATCTAAAAGGCACCGAAACTGGGTTGGTATTTAAGTCACGACTTCTTTTTACAATTTCATACCCACTTGGATTGGACTGGCAGCAGGCGCCGCGTTAAACCTCTGTGGGCCCGGAAACCGGATTAATTTTGGGCCCCTCTATCAGCATCGTGGTAGCAAGTAGACCTACGATAATGTGGTCTGTACTGCATTGCATCGATACGGGAAGGTTAGAAAACACATCCGGCACACAATGTCTTCCAAATGTGCAAGACCATCCCCATTTTTGCTCTTATTTAGTAACTAATGCCTATGTTGCATCAACTACTCGCACTTTTATTTCGTAAAAAATCAGGCTTTCACATTGAATTCATATTTTCAGAGTTTATTTGAAGAAGTTTCCATACATCTTAGTCCAGGGGTGGGCAACCTTTTGAATGCAGTGTGCCAGATTACGAATGATATTGAGATGTAGGCAACTTCGCGTGCCAAACATTCTTGTGTGTTTGGTTTGCACAATCAACTACCTGCTTTGAATAGCAAACGGATAAGAGACAAATTTATTTAATTAATTTTATTGCATAAGGTCGAATACAGTCCAAAGAGTCGCTTTTTAATAAGATCCTTGTCCTTGCATTTCCTTTCTCAACTGTAATAATGGGACCAAATTTGAATACTTTCAGTTTAACACATAATTCCGAATGATCTTCCGTAAGTCGTCTGCGATGGGCACTGAGAATAAACTTCATGTGTGAAAATATTTGTTCACAAAAATACGTGGATCCAAATGCAGAAAGCAAAGCTACTGCTATCTTCTGCAGACAGCTAAATTTCTCCAGCAAAGATTCCCAACATGTTAAAATGTGTTTTGCTCATTTTAAATCGTTTCCAGCGATTTCCGCAAATCAATAAATTTCAATGTCCACAATAAAGATGCTTTGAAATCGATCAGCTGCACTTGGAAGTTTTCAATATCCATCCATTCAAATGCAGATAAGTCCAAGTCTTTGCTGCTCTTGGGCTTGATGAGAAAAGAAAATTCTTAAGAATGAATCAAAATGTCGAGAATCTTGAAATCTATTGCAAAATCGGGACGTTAGATCCCTTTTGTGCATATCAACTTCAACTGCATTAATTTGGTAATTCACTGAGAAACACTTCAGGTGTGAAGTAGCGAAAAGTGGCGGTTTAGATATCCCGTGTGTAGACATCCAGTTTAGATACAAATCCTTTTTATTCCTCAAAAAGACACCTCACTGTTTGTCCTGCACCCTGCAGACAATGATTAAGTTCGCTAAGGTGTGTGGTGACGTCCACAAAAAACATCAGTTTTACAAGCCACTTTACATCCTCCGGTTGTTGTTGTTGCTGTTTACCTGACCCCTTCCGAGGGATGGGGGCATGGCGGAAGACCATGGAGCCCCAGAATCCGGGCAACTCTCAAGGGCCTGGACCAGAGGTCGTAAAGAGATAGAGAGTCGCCAAAGAGTGAGCGGTGCAACAATGCAGAATGAGATGAGAGGTGTCCTGAGACGAGTGTCCACAGGCGCTGCAGAAAGGATTCTCAATTCTGCCAATCCTAGAGAGATAAGAAAATAGAAGAAGGCTGTGTCCGTTGCAGCGAAGACGAGAGAGGACACAGCGAGCATAACGAGGGAGCACAAGTTTCTCAGTGGAAAACGATGGAACCTGTGTGTTAAAGAACTTCGGTGAGACAGTACGCCTCCAGTCCGAGAAAAAACAAGAGTGGATACGAGAGATAAGAGGAGAGACCACAAGGAATTGCGGAGGGCGCAAGTAGCGCTCCCCATCTGACAAGCTCATCAGCTGTGTCGTTCCCCGGTAGAAACGAGTGTCCGGGGACCTATTGTAGCCTGATAGAACAGGAGGAGAGAGAAGACAGCTCCTGCCATATCTGCTACAGAGTTTGAGATAAAAGAAAAGATGGAGGAGAGGACAGGGTGGCGGGGACAGAACGAGAGTCAGATAGTAGGAGAAGAGAAATGGCAGACTTGTTGGTGCTGCCGAGACCAGCAAAGAGCGTGCAGAATGGCGCAGGCTTCAGCGGAAAAACTTGAGCATGCTGGGCCCGCTGAAAAGGAAAGAGTAACCTCAGTGCTACAGAATAAGCAGATGACAAGGACGCCGGAGCCGCTCTAGCCAAAAGGAAAAGGAACAGAGCCGTCTGTCCAGAGTACCAGATCATGAGGGGAGAGAGAGGCAAGGTGGGCGAGAGCCGCACCTTGGCGAGTGAGAGGGGAATCAGAGCGGGAGCATGGAGAGGAAACGGTGGACCCCACGCTGAACGAGGGCAGATTCCAAGGAGGACAGGGAGGGAAAGCAACAAGAGCCTCCCTAGGAGAAGTAGAAGGAGGCATGAGCGGGTGAGTGGACACACAGACTCTCCAGGACGATCTGCAGAGTCTTGGTTTCACTCCAAGTCTGGCCAATCCTGAAATGGGAAAGGAGGTTGGGAGACGAAGAGCCCTCTCATAAGATAAAAGGGTAAAGTGAGTCAGAGTGACTCATAGGGGAGGTAAAGAAGCCTCGGAGAGAAGCAGGGGGATAGGGGAGGACGAGAGGCAGTCGGTGATGGCGCGACTGGCCGCTCGGTGGAGGCGTTCCAATTTGGTGAAATTGGTAGCGCTTAGGAACGGAAACCATCCGGGTGAAGCGTAAGTGAGAAGGGACCGAAGAAAAAATTTATACAGAAGATAGAGGGACTCCTTAGAGGGGCCCCATGAGGAAGCACAGATACAGCGTAAGGCTTTGAGACGTGGAAAAAACTTGGCCTTCAGCGAAGATACATGTTTAGTAAAGGAAAGAGTGTGATCCAAGGTAACTCCCAAGCGAGTGCGGACTTCCCGTCCAAAGTATAGCGATACAATTCGCTTTCTCGTGAATGGAGGATAAATATGGCAAATAAAAACAAAAAACAAAACCCCCCAAAAAAATGAAATGGGATTGAAACGGAGGCGGGAATCAAGTAAGAGGAAGTTGGGCTGGAGGTTAGCCTAGTGGGGATCCACTGAGAAGAAGGAGGCCTCGCATCTGCTCGGATTGAGAGGAAGACACCAGTACTCAGACCAGCGCTCCAATCGAAACAGAGCTTCTTGTGTGGCCTCCACCGCAGTGGGGACCGAGGACCAAATGGCCAGATCGTCAGCGTAAAGAGAGCAGCTGACGAAAGAAGGCAGAGAGGCCGGAAGATCATTAATGAAGAGAGAGGAAAGTACAGGGCCAAGAACGGATCCTTGCGGAACACCTCGACGGACTCGAAAGGAACGACTTTTGTGATTTTGAAAAACCCCTCAAGCGCGCCTGTCAGAAAGGAAAGATTGAGTCCAACGAGCAAAGCAAGGAGGAATGCCAGCCGAAATGAGTTTATGAAAAAGGGCGGGATGCCAGACAGAGCCAAAAGCTTTAGAGAAATCGATAGTAGACAGGATCGTCCGAGAGCCCGGTCTGGGTTTGTTAAACCCATCCGAAATGAACTGAGAAAGGTACAGAATTTGATCGAGTGTAGACCGACCAGGGCGGAAACCGGCCTGGCGGGAAGAGAGAATAGAATTAGATTCCAGAAAAAAGAGTAGACGAGATAGAATGATGCGTTCAAACAGCTTTGATACGCAGGAGGTGAGAGAGATAGGCTGGAAGAAAGCAGGAGAGTCGAGAGGCTTTTCCATCTTGTGGATGGGAATAATGGAAGATGTCTTCCAGATGGAAGAATAGGAATGCGAAGACCAGGAAAGATTGAAGATGTGTAGAAGAAAATCCATGCCAGAGTGAGGAAGGTGCTTTAGCATGGGATAAGCAACTTTGTCTAGGCCAATGGCAGTGAACGAGGAGAGGTTGGAGGCAGCCGCAAGAATTTCCACGGCAGAGAAAGGAGAGCAAAAAGACGAGTGAGACTCAACGGGGAACATGGCTTGGTGGTGCTCAGTGAGGTAGCCTCTGGCTCTGTTACACAGGGTCCTTGGCTGAGAAACAGAAAAGTGGGATCTCAGGTATGCGGCATAGACCGAAGCCGATTCCCTGGGAGAAGATCGGTTGGGGATCTTAGGAGACGAGGAAGGAGAGCCAGCGATAGAGCGAAGAAGAGAGTGTACAGATTTAGGTGAGAGAGAAGAGCAAGTCGTCTGCCATGCCTCTGCCTTGGCCTTGGCGATGACTGACGAGGCGCGTCGAGAAGCGGAGATGTAAGCCTGGCGATCTTTATCACTTCTGTGAGCGGCAGCGAAAGCCTTGCGTCTTTCACTAACCGCTTGTTCCACCTCAGCAGACCACCAGGCTTTAGGATGGCGTTTGATGCGGCCGAAAGGAATGGAAAATTTGGCCGCATTCAGTGCCAGAGAGGTAAAGAGAGCAACAGCAGAGGAAAGAGAAAGAGACAAGTATTCCTCTGCAGATGGACAGCGAGAGTCAATGTAGAAGGCAAAGTCATTCCAGCGAGCTTTCTGAAAATTGAAGGAAGGAGGACGCTCGTTGGGGCGATAGGCAGGAGAGAGAGAGACTGATAGAAAAATTGGTAGATGATCAGAACCCAAGACCTGAAGCACCTCTCAGAAGCAAGAAAGGGTAAGAGAGGAGGGAGCAAAGGAGATGTCAGGAGAGGAGCGATGGAGAAGGGTAGGTGTGTCAGGGTCATTGAGGGGGAGATCAGAAGAAATGACCCAGTCGAATACTTCCTCCCCGCGGGGGTTGGAAGTAACTTTGTGTCCCAGAGGGGGTGATGGCAATTGAAGTCCCCCAGAATGAAGAGATTTCTGGAGGAGGGAAGGATGGAGGGAGAGAAGGAATCGGTTCTGCCATCCATTGGGGAGGAGCAAATAGGGGGGCGTACACATTAAGAAATGACACCGAGGAGAAGTTGTTAAGAGAGATGTTGACCCCTACATAATCAGAATAGGGATCAAGCGAAAAAAGAGCGGAGGTAGAAAGTTCCAAAAAATATAGGCCCTGCCTGACGAAAATGACAACGCCGCCGCTAGAATGCGTGGTATCAGGAGAGCGAATGCCAGACCGGGAGTGGGTGCGATCAGAGCACAGAGCAGATAATCCAAGAATCCGGAAAGAGGAAGATGAGTTAAAATTGGATTCCTGGATGCAGATAAGGTCGACAGGATGGGACGAGAGGAAGTGAAGTAGTTCAGTGCTCCTGGCTCGAAGACCTCCAGCATTCCATTGAAGCCCCCTGAGAGAGTCAGAGGGAGAGAAAAGGCAGGAAGCGCAGAAGGAAAGCCAGGAGCAAGGGACGGTGGTGAGGAGGCAGAGGGAGAAAATATAAAATGGGCAGATGGGGGATAAAAGGTTTGGAGACGAGGGTGGGGCGAGAGTGCAGCATTAGCAAAAGGGAGACCAGACTGCAAAGAGCTTTGAATTTGGAGAGGGAAAGTTGTGAGCACCTTAGATGGACCCATTTCGAGCATTATTATGCTGCGCTCGAAATGGGTCCATCTAAGGTGGGTCCACCTTAGATGGACCCACCTTAGATGGACCCATTTCGAGCGCAGCATTGCACTGACTTGCCCCGCCAGGTCACATTTCCAGCGCACACAGAGCAAGGAAAGATGGAGCCAGGGTTGGGATGAACGTTACCGCTCATCAAGAGAAGGAGAAGAATGAGGAGACGAAGAAGGGAAAGAGAAGGGCAGGAGAAAAAAAAAGAGAAAACAGGCGACCAATTTTGAAGAAGCTGTGAGCTGCCCTTCTGCTGTTGTTCAGGGGGCAACATAGCGGAAATATAAAGGGGAGTGCCCCGGGTACCTGGGACCCTAGGGAAAGCCAACAGCCATTTCGACGGAGTCGGGGACCGCTCCACCACGTTAAGGCGGTTGTTGATTGGTGCAGACACAGACATAGCTTGGTCGTCTCGAGAAACGAATTCGAAATCTGTCGTCCAGAATTCTTGGAAAGATCCCTCATCTAATTTAAATTTCTTACAAGATGCCATTAAGTCTGATTTCATAAGCCCAAATCTGTAAATTTTTAGGCAGAGAAATTGTTTTTAAAAATCAATTAGCAAACAATAAACGCAAACGTTTTATTAAAAACTATTCAAACCCTATCAGCCAGGTACCGACGCGATGGCGTAGTGGTTAGAGCGTCCGCTTCGCAATCGGTAGACCTGGGCTTCATTCCCCTTGTCGAGTCATACCAAAAGACTTTAAAAAATGGTATCTATAGCTACCCTGCTTGGCGCTCGGCATTTATGGGAGGTTGTGGAGAACAAGCCGGCAAGTTCGCTTGATGTGTCCTTGGGCAAGGCACTTAACGGGACGCCCCACCTTTATGTGGAAGACAGGTGACCCATAAACCTCGAAAAAGGCAACTCCCAAGCGAGTGCGGACTTCCCGTCCAAAGTATAGCGATACAATTCGCTTTCTCGTGAATGGAGGATAAATATGGCAAATAAAACAAAAAATAAAACAAAAAAAAAAAAATATTCAAATTTCATCACAAATATACATTACTAACACAACTGTTCAGCAATAACAGTAGGTATGACGAACATTGCTACAACTATTTTTACAAGACAATATCAAGAAAGTTAAGGCGTGTCTACTCTACAATTTTATTCACTCTTGCGCAGTAGCGCATCTTTGTTTATTCTAATTTGTTTGTGCTAATGGGAACTCGCATGAACTGGATTGTCTTGAGCCAATTTTTTCGCTTTCAAAGCGAGCCAGTTGTGTGACTGGCAGAGAGCCAGAACAGACGTCGCCGACACAGAAATTGTCACGTGAAATTCATGATTTCGCGTGCGCGTCAAATTGCTTCGCGTGCCATGAAAATTTTTCTCATGTGCCACGCGTGCCAGGAGTTGCCGAACCCAGAAAGCATGATACTACTCCAGGCCAAGCGCTTGGCCTTCATCGCTGGTGCCAGTCGCAGTTTTCTTAAGACTTTAGGCCGAATTTTTATGACAGGCGCCTTGAAACTGTTCTATTATCCCTAAAACCACTGACGCACAACGAATTTTCTTGCTGGAACTCATTGGCGATCATGTAACTATTCGTTTCATCCGGTTTTCGTCTCGAATGCTAGTCTTTTTGAGTCTTACACTTTTCTTTTTGACCTCATACGAGCCGTACAGTTGAAATTTCGTGTTCGCCTGATAAACTGTAGCCTTACCGACCGTGACTTTGTTGGTACACGCATATTGAGCGCATAGATTGCCTTTATAACTCTGTAAATCGATTTGCTAGGACACCTGACCTTCTGATAATGCTTCACCATGTAGGGTGACCATTTGGGCTCTTTGAACCTGACTTCAGAACTTTCTGCGTCCAATCTTCGCTATTCTCAAATTTCGAAAATGCCGACCAAAAATCCATTTAGGCGTCAACAATTCGCCTAACTAGTCTCTAAAACCAAACCAATAATTATGATGCAATAGTACGTAATTTAATTATTTTCATGGGTTGTCGTAAACTTTTGGCAGGTACTACTGCATAACAGAGGTCTACCAAGTGACAAAGCTGACCAAAAAGTAAAAAAGCAGCTTCACAGGAAAATTAAGTTATTCATTGCACATATCTGCAGTTAACTTCAGCAACTGAAGAAAGCAAAATTGCTGTTGAAATGCAAATGTCTATGATGGGCCCGGTGGTCGGGCTCTTCAACACGCCACGGTTTGCCGCGCCCAGTAATGAACGCAATTTACAGTGAACATTATTTTATGAAACAATACTAGTTACGGCACAGCTTTATTTTGATTCAAACATGCGAAAATTAAAAATGGACACAAACTAGAGGCGAGCGAAACAGGAAATCACTGGAGTAAGTTTACTACAGACCACAAGTTTACAATCGACAACGCTGGCCAGAAAGCCTTTCGCAAATCAAAGTGACTATTTGGAGGCAACTTGCAATAAAAGTTGGCTGAAATCACTCAGCTCGTAGATTGCAGCTGTAATTAACATGGAGCTTCGCAATGCTATGATGATGAATCACACCAAATTTTAAAAGACACAAAATTTCAAATGCAGACGACCATTTCAGTGGTCTAAAATCAAGGAAAACTAAACTTGCGAAATGTTGTAGCCCAGGCAAGAAAATCTTTCACAGCTTGAATTAATAAAACTTGATTACGCAGGTCACATGATCATATTCTACTTGGGTCGTTTCAATTTTTCCAAATATTTTCCGAGTGCTTCCTGCGTCACTGGTTTCATGACTACATCGGCAAACACACGGCAGTCTCTCTCTCGGTTCGATTTAAGTTCATCAAGAACTGCGCTCCGTAGTAAGTGCTTGCAAGGTCCGTACGCAGACGATGGGATCCTACTCAGCTGTTCCACTTTCTTCTCCGCGATTGGCAATACAGAATCAAGATTGCAAACTTCGTCTACGAGTCCTGTAAGCAATAGCGTTTACTGCTTCTACAAGTTCTTGCTTTCATAACTTTTTGCGAGATATTTACCGAAAGTGGTCTGATTCTAATTCATTCTTTTGCTTCAAGTGCACCTTAATAACCTCTAATTCGCTGGAGAGCGAATTAGAGGCAGCGAACTCAATCGTTCAAACCTAGTCCACAGTTTTCAACTTCCAGCTTTTTGGCCAAAATATTCGCAATATGATTTCCAAACTTTTAACTGTGGTCACTTTTGATTCAAATTATTTTTATTTTAAGATCGATCAAAGAACCCTAACCTTTTTTCAACAAGGCGCTATTTGCAGAGGTGGCAGTCTGTACTACATAAAAAAAAAATAGAGCGTTAGGCGAGTGTCATTGCAAGGTGAGCGATCGAAATACCGCTAAAACATGTCGTGTCTAAAGGTTTATGAACCTTCTAAACCAGCAAGGTTCAGCTACTTGCGACCTACAGGCCCCTTTACCAAAACATGACAACTTGCGGGCCACTTGCAACAAAATGATGGATAAAAAACAACAGATTTAAAACTAATAAAAGAGCTAAAACAAGTGAGGGCTTGGTTTTGGGTTCAAAAATTTCTCAATGATTTGAAAATAATTGTTCACTGCGGGGTTGGTATCTTAATAAAAAAAAGGTCACGACATCGCCGATAACTCTCCACAATTCTACGAATTTCGGGTTTCTGTCCTCTACCAATTTTTTCCGGCGTGTTTCTCGGCTGAAATAATCCCAACAACATCCCCTTTTTCCATCGAATACTCGGCCTAACAAATCGATCACGGAAAAGCTCGCGAGCAGCATAAATTCTGCTTGCTGGCATGTAGTTGAACCACGCTGTTTTAAAAGATCAAGCTATTTAGGCTTCACCGTACACACATTTGTGAGAGCAGCATTAAAAAGTAGTGGAAAATATGGACCATAGTTCCTGTATAAGTAATGGTGATCATCTTGGTCTACTAATCACGACTGGTAATACTCACAGAGAACGATGCCACAAATGATCATTCGCACTTTTTAAAAACTGTAAGGTTGGGATGAAACACAGTCAATAATGATGGCGACGCCCAAATGGTGGTCGTTTTGATAATTAAAGAAATGAGCTGTTTATTGGTAGGCATGTTTAGCAATCTGGTAGCCTCTTTTCGTATTTATATTTGTGATATGAAGTTTTTTAGTTGCGCTGTCTGCTTTAATTCGGCCGTAGCGAAAAAAGGAGCCATGCCTTTCCCCCCAAGTCTTATTTCCGAAAATTAGCTCTGTTGCACTCGCAGCAGATGCCAGCCAAACTTAATATGAAATGATCGAAATTTTTGAAGTTCTTTCAGTCAAATATACGAATATTCTCACTGAAATATAGTTAAAAGGGAAAGCTTCCTCCGGAAAATTTTAGTTTTTGCTATTGTCAGTTCAATTGTTTTTTTGTTTCCGCACCACCACGTCAGTGCACAGGACGTGTAAAAATGATATTAATGACAGTAGGTGTTCGAAAGAAGTAACGCAATAGCATGAAGAAAGTAAGCCGTTTGAAAAGCAGGCATATATATCGCATATAAGCGGTTCCCAAAGGGTCACGACCTCCATGGTCACGACCCAAACATGGGAGTGAAGGTTTAGAAAATGGGTCGCACTGAGGCGGTCTAAGTCTGTCAAATATTGACTTTTTGTGTATTTTTCGACGTTTTTTTGTTCTTTTTAAGTTTTTTCAATCGCATCATAGACATTGCATCATACGCATTTTACCAGACTCCACTATTTTACATTGAATTATTGTATCATAAGAGTCTTATCATTATATCATCACTATTCTTTTTTTCGGGCTAAAATATATTGTTTGAGGTTTGGGTGGCGAGATGTTTACCAAAGTTAGATTTGAGACGCACTCAAAAAAGTTTGGGAACCACTGGTGTAATTCATGGGAAACAGCCACGTTATCTGATACATCTAGCTAACGAAAAAAATGAACATATCTGAACCCCTTTGAAGAAATTACAATGAGAACTATACATATTTTTGCGCTTTAAGTTCTGATGCGATATGAAAAAATAACAAAACTTGGTATTATAGACTCTGCTAAATAACCTGCCCTATTTTGTTACCTTGTTGTGCAGCTTCTTCCGAGGTCATCATTGAACCAAGCAGGAGTGCAAACTCGGCTCTGCGCCTTCCAATTGCTGATATCATAAGATCGGCAAAAAAAAAAGGAGCGACTATGCCAAGCTGGGTCTCATTTAACCCAATCGTCTTCCCCGTTTCCATCACCCTGCACAAAAGCTCTCATTAAGCAACATTAGCCGCTCAACAGTGAACAATGCTGATTTCATCAAAAAATAACAAGCAAATCTTCTCTCAGGCTCCGTACCTTGGACATACATTCTCCAGCAAGAAACCGTCCTAGATATCTTTGCTGCATATTGCGATTGATATTAATTATGCCACTTAAACACCAAACAACAAAATAGAACAAGTAGTCACACGAAAAACACACGTCTTTCCAACTATGAAATATACATGCTGTGTAGAACGCTTAAAGCTTTTTATTGAATTTAACCAAGTCACAATGAATGGTATAATTCCTTACATGCTTTACTAGATCAACTAGCCGGCTCTGCCGGCGTCGCCCGACAGGGCCCCCATCAGTAACGTGGAGGTCAACAATATCATTTTAACCGGCTTCACGCATTGGGCGCTTGTGTGAACAACGAAAATTCAATATTTTTTATTCACTTTCATAATTCCTTGGACACGTAATGGTGACCACCTTATTCTGTGAATGCTCACAAACAAAGAATTTTGCCACAAACTATTATTAATACAGTTCTTATAAAAAGTACGAAGAGGAGGGATTGAAACACAGTCAAAAATGACGGCCAAATGGTGGTTGCTTTCACAAACACCAAGTTTTTTGCGGTAAGCCTATTTTGCAATTTGGTGCGGCTTCGATCGTATTTATGTTTATGGTTCTTTGGCTGCACTATTTGCCTTGTTTCCGATATAGCAACAAAAGCATCTATGCCTTCCCCAACGTCACTCACCATATTCTAGTAGGCGCCAATCTAGCTAACAAAATATTTTCTCTAAATTTAGTTTCACGAAATGTTTGGTTTAGAGTTACATGTTGCTTCTTAAACTTTGGATTTATTACATTGTTTTATAGTACAGACATAGATACCTTAGCAAGCACCAAATCAACAAAAAACAAATTCTTACTTTATAAAGTTTATAGCATATGTCGGCGTCACACGGCAAGCCCCCTCCCCCCATCAGCAAAGTCGGGATTGAGAATGTTGGTTCAGCTGGCCAAGTCGGCTTCACCCATCGAGAACTTGAGCGAACAGTAACGAAAAGTTTATATTTTTTCTTTACATAAGATTTTCATGACTTCGTGCGCTCCACTTCCTAATAAAATTTCTTATTTCAAGGTCCTGGCTGTGCCTTAGGTCTATGTGCCTGTTGATTGCTTACGTGAACCCAAGAGGGGTTTTGCTCTTCTCTTAGTTTAAAAGTAGGATACACATTTGTGATATTAGGCTATTTTCAAGCAAAAGATAAAAAATGTCTTTCATGTGATGCGATTTCACACTGGGACGTTGTTTTTTTTTAATTTCTCCCAAAACTTTCTCAAGCGCTTGCTGACTACGCATTATGTCGCATCTTCTTTTTCCCTGCTTCATGTGCCAGGGAAGTTAAAAGAGTCCTTGCTTTTTCCAGAATTTTTAGGTTCAATCACAATAACTCTATAAAGACATTACAAAGTAAAGTACCAATAATATCTTTGATGTGGTGCGATTATACAAAGGGACATTGTTTTCTTTTGATTTCCCTTAAACTTTCCCAAATCTCAGCTGGCTACGCATTATGTCGCATGTTCGTTTTCTCTTCCTTAGACGTGCTTGTGGTGGTTCTTTTGACAATTATAGAAATGAGCTATTTAGTGGTAGGCATATTTGACGATTCGGTGGGCTCCTTTTCGTATTTATCTTTGTAATCTGAAGTTCTTTAGTCGCGCTGCTTGCTTTAATTCAGCCATAGAATGAAAAGGGACCATGCTTATCCCCCAAGTCCTATAACCTATTTTAATCGGCACCTATACAACATGTTTTTAAACCAAAATGTTCCGTCTTAATCCAATTTTACAAATTGAAGCTATTATTATTTTATTTTGATCTTTTCTTAAACTTAGGATTTTATTTCATTTAACTTTGCCCATAACCCAGACATCCCTACTTTTAAATGAAAATTAGTGTTTCGCACCGATACTAAGAGCCCACCAATTTGAATATCAGCAATGGGCTTTACTATTCATGTTTTGCTATCAAAATGATAGTGAATAATATTGCTGCCTGCTTCTGTTCTCACTATACAGTGAGCATTGTGATGTCACTTAAGATTAGGACGGAACAATGCTTTGTTAACGGATTCAAGACAAAAGAAAAAAAAGCATGCTAAACAAACACTTAAATGGATAATCGCTTATTGCACTCTGATACAGGGTAAGATATTATAGAATTGCTTCTAGCAAAAATTAACGCTTCTTGAAATGCAATCGCTTAGAAAAGACATTATGGGCGGCGGCGCATAGCCACTACAAGTCTCCGAAGTTTATCGAGTCCCAGATAACGTCTCATTTGCCCTGTTTTCACCGTAGGCGTTCTTAAACTAAACAAACTTGTGTCCGTTAATTTCAGCAAGTGCTTGAATGTATATCGAAGTTATTGGAGGGCGCCAAGTTAATTCATATGTATTTTCAGGATTACGCCATTAAATATTAGGACCATTACTTACGACTTTTTCGTAAGTGTAGGCGAATTTGTACCAGCCAATGCATCTGGCTGCACGCATATTGCTTGGTCTAGCACAAACGCAGCCGCGCCAAAAGCAAACTACGGTAACTCGAAATGAAGCACTCACTGTTAAGTTATTGCTATGGCAAGGCCTTTATTGATTATATCGAAATTTAGAAGATCAAATCAGCTGGCTGCGTCGGCTTCACCCAATTGCAAAGGAAATGGCTTCAACATTTGTATGACATGTAGCTCGATACAAATATTTTGTTGCAAAAGATAAAATAGGACCATCTTTACCTACACGCTATTTTTGTACAATATTAACAATTCGTTTGCTTGTAGTAGGCTACTATTTAAAATGTTTAGAGACTTCATTTTCAAATGGGTTGCTCAGAAAATTTTTCGATAGATAATGCCAAAGAACTATGCTTTTTTAAGAAGTTGCAATTCTGTGAAGTCCAGGCACCAAAATTTTGAGGTTTTTAGCCGATAGACTACATTTTGAAGAATTTTAAAATCTACATTTTTTGATGAATCTTTTTGCAAATTTCCTGACGAGCCGCCATAGGCGAAACAAATTGTTGTGGTGTTTCTAACTTGAATAAACTTTATTTTTGCAAATTTAGATAGATAATGCCAAATAAGCATGCTTGCCAGAAAAAATATTCAAAATGTACCAAAGAACGAACGTTTTTTTTAAATTTCGAATTTTCTGGGTCTAGTAGGAAAATTGTTCGACTAAAAATGGAACATGATGTAGGGCAACTAATAGTTGATCTGCCATTATGAACTAATCCTTAGCCTTAACTAGTTAGAGTGACATATCGCTGGAAAGCAAATTTCTTCAGCTTTCAAACGACACTGACTGTTAGTCAGTATTCTAGCCAGTGTTTAGTCAGAGACCCAAAATAAATATTTTAGAATTTTTAGAATTAATCGTTAATTATGAAGACATGTGAGATCCTAAAAAAGAAAAATTTGTTGAAGTTGACAAGGCGCTTTCCTCAGTCCAAAAATAGGATTTTTAAAGTTTCTTTGATTATGACATCATTGTGACGTCACCAACCTCCTTGTGACACTTACCCAAGGAGCTGATCAATCATTCCAAGTTTGATGTATGTATGCCCAGAAGTTTCGGTGGAATTAAGACAGACAGAATTGCACTTTATACATTAGATAAGCTCAATTACGTTTTGCATCTATAACAAACAATGAGCAACCAAAGTGGGTTTGCCCAAGACACCACTCCAAAAGTTATATCTTCCACACAAACAAATTTGCTTGATACTGACTAACCTATAATCTGCCATCAGTGCCATCGCACAACCTCCAGCAGGTGCGTGTCCATTGATCGCTGCCACCAGAGGTTTGGAGAAGCCGTATGTGGAAAGATACCATTCCTGCACACACTTCCAAAATTCCACTAAGTATTCGTTTGAGCTGAACATGACATGGCCTTGATGACAAGTTCGTGTGAAACATTAAGGCAATCACAAACGTAATACACATGTACGAAATATTTAACTAGATATATAATGTGAAGAAGTTTTATTGCTGTGTGTCTCTAATTTCTAGTAGAACTAACAAATATTAGAGCAAGGGCAAGCCACGTTTGAATGCGAGTAGTTATTAAAATGAACGTGATAATAATAAACTTTGTGTGCGTACCCTGCTTTTAGATCATACATAAGAAATATCATGTAGCAATCCCAATAGATTCTTGAGACTTTTAGGGTAAACATGCACATTATGCAATGCTGATAATATCTGTACCAAAACATTGAAGACGAAATGTAACCTGGGATGAAACTGAATTTCTACCATTTCGCATTTGTTTACGAACAGATATACCTTATTGATCACAAAGCTGCACAACCAGAAGTAGCCAAAAATCTACACAGTCAAAGCATTGGTATCAGCCTAAAAAGAGTAAGTAATAATAAAAATAGATACAAACTGCTTGAGTAAAGAGTAGTCAAGAACGAAAATATTTAGGTCATAAATTAGTTTCTTTTTTTTGCCAGTGTCCTAGCTCTATATGATACCATATAATACTACAGAAAATTCATTCAGTACATCACCAGTAATTCATACTTTTTTCATAAATCTACTTAATGTAGTCTTATGCTTGAATTGAATGCTCTTTGATTGTTGATAGTCAATTTAATAGGTTTAAGGGCTCGCTGGCTGATCTGGAAAATCATTACCAATACTTAATTCTGGCACACTACTTGGGATTGCATTTGATCCCAGCTCTATATATCATTAAGCATAAGGTCTCAGCATTCATCTACCAATAATCGCACAGATGATTGGCGCAGTTTGAGTGACCAAGTGGTTAAAACAGTGGTTCTTAAAGTATGGGTCGCGACCCAAACATGGGTCGTGCCAAGGTGATTCAAATCCGTAAAAACGATTTTTTGCAAGATAAGAATTTTCAAAATCTGCAGAATTTTTTTTCTTTTCGTTTGTTAAGTCTTTCAAAATTATTGCATCATACACATTTAGTTGGCTTCATCTCAATAAAATAAGATCATTGCATCATAAGTAGTTTTCTAAAAGTTTTAGTGGCAGACCAGCAGCTGCAGAACTAGCCGAAATTACTTAGCCTACTAGTAGCCAAGTCCAAGTTATGCTATGTTGATTGGGGAAGTATGTTGGAGCTGAATAATTTAGTAAATAGGTCAGTGGAGTACAAGGGTTGGTAGTAAGGTTTGAAAATATGAAAATTTAGCTTTTTATAGTAGTAGAGTAGTTTGAAACAATTTCCTAAAGTTGCACATTAAATTGCAGGTATTATTGTTAAAAATTAGCATTATACTGTAATTAGCGTTTAAGAATGAGTAAGTATTCCTACAAGCAAGAATTTTCGGACTTGGGATTCACTTCTATCAAAGATCATGATGCTGAAAAGTCGCAGTGTGTACTGTGTTATACAGTGCTATCCAACGAATCTCTGAAGAAAAATAAATTGAAGAGACATTTGGAAACGAAGCACCCGCAACATGTGAAAAAAAATCGCATCTTATTTCAGCACCGAGAAACGGAACTGATACGAAGCAGAATTTGCTCAGAAATAAATTCAAGTGCTTTTAGCCTGCAAGCAAGCCACGCTGGCGTCGTATGTTGTCTCACTACGCATAGGTAGAGAAATGAAACCGCAAACGACTGGAGAAAGACTCGTAAAGCCTGAAGCCATTGACATGGCCAGACTCATGTGCAGCGACAACGTGGCCTCGAAATTGCAGTCTGTCTCGCTATTGAACGACACAGTCAACAGTCGTATTGCAAACCTTTCATTGAACATAAAAAACCAAGTGGTTGCTCGAATGAAGAAGGCGGGAAAGTGGAGCTATCAACTTGACGAGTCAACCGACACTGGAAAAAATGCGCAGCTAATGGTTTATGTGAGGTAGAGGGTGACATGGACCCCGAAGAAGAATTTCTGTTTTGCACACCGCTAACAACAACGGCAACTGGCGCCGACATCTTTAACGTTATGGACAACTTCCAACAAGAACAAGTCTGCTTATGCACTGACGGCGCTCCCGCAATGCCAGGTGCTAGACACGGGTTTACTGCACAAGTCAAGCAAATCAATCCTAGTGTCCCAAGTCGTCCACTGTCTTCTGCACCGTGAAAACCTTGCTGCGCAACATTTGTCTCTGCATCTTTCTGCAGTCATGAAAGAGGTTGTAGGTGTGGTCAACTTTATCAAAGTCAATGCCGTTAATTCTCGTTGTAATTTTCGATCCTTCCAGCGCCTCGATGAACCGAAGTGATGCTATCTGAATAAGTTCGGATACGAATTTTAACTTCACTTTCTCGTTTCCCGGTAATCGATGGCCCAACAATACTTAAGCAATTCTTTATTTATCGAAGATTTGAAATATAACACAAGTTTCATGGGCCTTAAGAACAATTAGAGGGAAGCGTAAAGCGCGAGATAGTGATTATGGTGTTAAATTCGGGTTATCTTACTTCTACAAATGCAAAGAATCATATTACTACCTCGTATTTCTATATCTACAAATTCGTACAGACCAACATTCAGTAACCGTACCGTACTTAATGCTTTATTAAAGCTGACGTGTACTGCAGCATGGCTTTGTAACCAATGCTTTCTTTAACTCTTTCGCTCCCGCGATCATCGATTGATGATCTCGTGTTTTCAGTGTTTACCTCAAATTTTTTAAAATGAGTTACAAAATTAGTTTACTAAAAAATCGATTTGTGACTTTATTTTTCATCCGATTTTCATAAAATTTTCAAAAGATCACGCTTAATTCCTCACGCATTGGAAGATGTATAATTTGTGCCCTAATTCTTGGATTTTTATACCTAAAAACGGTTAAAAACACCAAGAACCCAGTTGCAGACGATAAAATCTGCCAAATTCTCAGCACGTGCCAACTACACTAAAATCAAATTGACATTACATCTTTACCACATAACCAAACCCTTTATCATTAACACAGTCTGAAAACTACTCTTTTGAGGCATCATTTGACAAAATTTCAAGCGATAATAATAAATTTTACTTTTTTGAATTTCCAAATTTTTTAGGGGTCACAAAACCCCCCAAACAAATTTGAATGATAAGTAAATAAAAGTAAATTTAGTGCGTAAAGTATATAATATTTTGCTAAATACCGGTCTCATTTGAAAGCTTAGGAAATTTGCTTTCCAGCAATATTAAACTTTAAATAGTTTAGACTAAGTGGTATATGATATTTACTGATCAAAAATGAGTACTGTATATCATGTCAGTTCAAAACCCCCAAAACTTTTTTGACTTACCTTCACTAAATTATAATTTTTAGGAAAACTACACCCTATAAAAAGATAAAATAAATTGCAAATGTTTCACCACTAAAGTCGTCATTTTGTATCAAATTTCCAAGGAGACAAGAAGCGAAATACAAGTTTAAAAGCTAACAGAAGTTTGGCTTCTCTAAATCAAAGTTTGCTGTATCCCCCTTGTTTCTCAAGAAATGGGAAGGGTGTAAACAAGCGGCTGTTTCATTGTCAGTGACAGCATATTCTATTTAAACTTGATATTTTCTGAATCTTGAAGAAATTCCCTGTTCAAAAATACATAATGTTACATGGTTTAGGCTAACCTCTAGCAGATAATAACTGATCATGTTTTAGGTACTAAATTTAACTACCAAAATTTGGTACCGGTCAAAAAAAAGATCATGTGCCTCAGAAAATTGCAAATTGTAGAAAACCTAGGCTTTTAGATAAGTTTTGAGTGATGTACCTTGAAAGCTTATTTCCTTGGCATCATTTTGCGACCATTTCTAAAAAAATGGTTGAAAATAAAATCTGTAGTGATCTTTGAGGTGAGGGTACCTCTTTAATTTTAAAGACAACTACCCCCCAGTTGGGGGGGTTCATTTGCATAAAATTTGCATATTCAAAAAAATGTTTTTTTCTATTTGAAATCCTCAAGAAATGTAGATTTCAACGATATATTACACTTAATGTAGAAGTACACAGCTGAGTAATGATTTACAAACAAACTTGAGGTACATAATTATGATTAATTATGATTGATTATGACAGTTTTTCGCGCTGCCACCTTACGGATTTTTTTCGCTTTTCACGCGGGAGCAAAAGAGTTAATCTGCCACAGTAGAACTTGGGGCCGTTATTTATAATGATCTTGGGGTAATTTCTCCAAATTGGAGAAAGTGGGATGAATAATTTGTTTTCTGAGTACAAACCAATAGTAGTCATAGGAGAAAGCAGCATCCATGACTTGTTTTTCAGGCACAATTCAATCTTGGTCATAATAAATAAACTAAAAGTGATATCAACCCCCTTCCGTAGTGTTAAGTTGTTTTTCATTAGAACTGTGAACTCACCAAAATGACTCATAACAGTACGGCCACATAAACACACGAATGGCAATTAGGCGTTCAGATCTACGTCAGGTATAAATGAATTGTACACTGGCCTTATTTGCTTGCTCATAATTTAGGATTTTCTTCTTTCTATGATGTTGTTTGTCAGTTCACGTAACACTCGTCTTTTCGAGCAGTTGTGTGTTGACCACGAGTCTCAATTCCAACATCTCCTATTTTACTCTATGTTAGATGGCTTTCTCGTGGTAAGCTCTTGCGCCGTCTTATAGATCTACGAACAGAAGTGCAGGTATTTCTCAATGAAAAAAATCATCGACATGCCATTCGGTTTCAAAATAAAGAGTGGATGCTCAAAGTATGTTACTTAAACGACATCTTCACCACATTGAGCGAGCTTAACACATCAATGCAAGGCAGAAATCAAAACATCATCACTCTCTCCGAGAAACTGTCTGCTTTCAAAGAAAAGCTGCAACTCTGGAAGAATAAACTGGAGCATGGACAAATAGCAGCATTTCCATCCATGAACGAGTATCTGGAGGAGTGGAATCAGACTGATAGTAGCAGATTTGATGTCATTAAACCCATTCTAGTGGAGCATTTGGAAAACCTAATCACAGAGTTCGATTGCTACCTTCCTGTCATAAATTTGGAAACTCACCTGTGGGTAAGAAATCCGTTTCTGGTAAAGGTTGACAACTTATCAGAAGATGTTGCAGGGCTGCAGGAAGAGCTTATCGACTTGCATGATGACAGTTCCATCGACAACTTTTATCCACAGCATCACTTGGAGAGTTCTGGACCTCAGTTGAAAAGGAAAAGCCAATAATTGGTAACGAAGCAATGACTTTTCTGCTCCCATTTTCAACCACGTATCTCTGCGAACAAGGATTTTCGGCACTCACAGTTGTTAAAACCAAGGCTCGCAATTGCCTCAGTCCTGCTAACGATTTGCACGTTGCGCTCAGTAAAATAGAGCCATGCATTGAAGAAATTATGAAAGGGAAATATCAGTTTCATCAATCAAACTGAACCAATGATCTGTTCTTAATAAATTGTTGTGTCAAAATACTGTGTGCTATAACTGGTTGTTTTTGTCTTATCTGAATAAATAGCAGAGTGCTACCATTAAAAAAACATTTTTTCTATGTTTAAGCTTTAAGGCAGTGGTTCCCAACCTGGGGGTAAATTACCCCCGAGGGGTAATATGTGATCCTTCGGTGGGTAATGTGACACCACCAAGACGCTAAAAATATATGTTATATGCAAAAGTCTAAGAAATTTAGCTAAACGTGCATAAAACGCCTCTAAAATTTAGCTCAGCCTAAAGCTGGTCTAAACCCATGCATTTCTTAGGCATGGCTAAGAAGTCACAATCTAATAAACGAGTGGAACTACCCAATGCCCTTTGCGACCATTTGTGACGTATGCGCTTAGCCAGTCCAGATTAGAATATACTGTGCTGGTCGGCAATTTTGTTTTTTTTTTGTAGTTTTATCAAATTTATCTGAATTGTTGAGTTAGCTCTCTCTTGCCCATTCCACCGCTGACTAACAAAATTTGTTGTGATGGCCGGCACGGGCAAGAAGCGCAATTATTCTGAAGCTTTCCTCAGTTATGGTTTCGTCAACTTGCCTGACAAGGTTCAAGACCGTCCCCAATGTGTCATATGCAAAGACCGTCCCCAATGTGTCATATGCAACAAAGTGTTGACAAACGAAAGCCTGAAACTATCCAAACTCGAGGCTCACTTGAAAAAGTGTCACCCAGTTTTACAAAACAAGGACAGAGATTTCTTTGAACGCAAAGCAAAATGTCTAAAAGGAACTCAATTCGGAGCTCAGGAAAGTAGAGGACAGCAATTTCTTGCTGCTGTTGAAGCTTCGTATGTAGTCGCCTACAAAGTGGCTAAGCAGCAAAAATGTCACACGATTACCGAAATGCTCATAATGCCTTGTGCAAAGGCAATGGTGGCAAAGTTGTGTGGCGAAGATCAAGCGAAACAACTGAGCGTTGTGCCCCTGTCAAATAATACGATTCGCAGGCGGGTGGACGATTTGGCTGAGGATATACTTGTGCAGGTAATTGAAGAAGTCAAGTCCAGCCCAGTCAAATTTTGTCTTCAATTTGACGAGTCTACGGATATCGCCAGCTGTGCAGTTTTACTGGGATACATTCGTTACGTTCACTGCAACATGATAAAAGAAGAATTTCTTCTGTGCGAAAATCTTACCACGACGACGAAGGGTGAAGATGTGTTTAACACTGTGAGCCATTTTTTGCAGAGCAACGGGATGGACTGGCATCGTGTTCAACAAGTGTCAGTCGACGGTGCACCTGCCATGATGGGTGGTCAACGCGGCTTCAAAGGTTTTGTGAAAAGAGAGAACCCGAGTATACAAGCCGATCACTGCGCCATTCATCGGTATTCACTCGCATCCAAGACACTGCCAGCTTCCTTGAAAGCAGTTTTCGACGATGTTGTCAGAATCGTGAACTTCATCAAATCAAAGGACTTCAACTCTCGCATATTCAAACAATTCTGCAATAAAATGGGACAAAGTTACGAAGTTCTATTGTACCACACAGAAGTGCGATGGCTCTCGCGGGGAAGAGTGGTAAGTCGAGTAGTGGAACTTCGTGAACCCATCAAGTGTTTCCTCATTGAAAAGAAATCAGATTTGGCTGCCAAATTCTCCAATACAGAACGGCTTTATCGATTGTGCTACTTGGCCGATATCTTTGGGGAATTCAACAAAGGGAACTTAGCTTTGCAAGGAAAGAACACTACTGTCCTGGACATGCGCAAATCCGTTTCCGCATTTATCTCAAAGCTCAAACTGTGGAGCAGGAGGATCTTGAGGGGAGTCGCGGCACAGCTTTCTACGTTGGATCAATTTCTTGATGACAACAACAAAGGACAACAAAGGACAATTTCCTAAATGAGGCAAACCAGGAAATCCAGGAGCACTTGGACGAACTTGTCCATTACCTGGATCGTTACTTTCCAGACCGAGAAACAGCACTTCCTCAGTGGTGTGTGCAGCCGTTTTCAGTAGATGAGGACCAGGTTGCAGATGATGACTTTCCAGCAAAGGAGGAGTGGATTGCCTTGAGGCTAAACGAGAGGAAGAAAGTGGAGTTTCAAAATACTGATCTACAGGCTTTCTGGATTGTGCAACTCAGTGACGCATCAGCACTGGCAGAGCGAGCGTTGAACATTTTGACATCGTTTTCGACTACTTATTTGTGTGAAAAAGGATTTTCAACTGCGATGGATTTGAAAACGAAAAAGAGGAATAGGCTGAGTGTGCAAAATGATTCACGTATTGCACTGAGTGTTACGGAGCCAAGAATTACAGCACTGGCCATGCAGATGCAGTCGCAACCGTCACACTGAAGACAACATTATTTTTGCAGTGATTCTTTCTAAAACTAAACTTACTAAAAAGTAGACTGCTGAAAACTATATAAATACGAACAAAATTTCGTTGAGTTCTTTTTACTGTTTTTTCTTGCTATGGTTATTCCTAAACTTGCTGAAAAGTAATGAAAGCAATAAATACTAGCACGATTGTGTTCGTTTACGAAGTGAAATATTGAGGGTAATAAAGCATACTCGCTATCTTGATTTGGGTAATGCGTCCAAAAAGGTTGGGAACCACTGCTTTAAGGTTTGGGTCGCGAGATAACCATAAAACTCAGATTTGGGTCACGCTCAAAAAAGTTTAAGAACCACTGGGTTAAAATGATGTTCCCAATTAGAACGTCCATTCACCAAAAGCCTATGCTCACACCCCAGAGAAACTGGAGCAGATCAAGGGTTTGTATCGACCCCCAGTGAATGCTTACAAATGTTGACTTATGGCAGTGATGTACCAACTGACTATGACTGAGGCTAACATCACAATTAATGTTTGGAGCTTCGTTTTTGATCACTCAACAGTCAACCTTATATTAATTGTTAAAAGTCATCAAAAGGTGAAGCGACTACGTGAGACCAAGATTATTTTACTTGCACTATTAAAAATATCAGAACTTGATATTTAAGATTTACAATACCAGCGTGTGTTGGAAAAGCAAGGAGACAGTGTGCTCTATGCGAGTTATGTTAATGCTAGGGATCAGCATTTTGCTTTACAATGTAGAGCCGGGGTGTCAAAGTCATTCAGTGCTGCAGGCCACATTTATATCCATGGAATCTATGTGAGCCACAGTCAATTGAAAAATAATTTAAGCAGGAAGACTGCATGTCAGTGATCCCTGAGCTTTGATTAAATGAACTCCAAAGGTTATATGTTACACAAGATGGTGCTGATCTCCGAAAAAGAAAAAAAGCTGTACTTCGCTCATCGCAACCCATTGTGCCAGCTGCAACTTCTAAAAGAAGTCGGCCATTTCCACATAGCCAGGCATTTGCACTGTGGCACAAAATCCTTACACGGGTCACATTTAGCCTGCGGGCTGCATTGAATCGTCTTGCGGGCCACGTGTTTGACACCCCTGATGTAGAGAAATCTATTATGCAAGTACAACTCCATTTTCAGCTTTTTGGGTGAACCTAAAACTTTTTTACTGGTTTTATTTGAAGATGCTCTAGTGCTGATTGTTGTGTGATATTTAAGCATCCAATTTTCACTGCAACACCATAAGCACTGAACAAAGAACCAATTTGAAATTTCTTGTTTGGCATGGAAAAACTCCAACAAAAGCCCCCATGGCACAATGTCAAGAGCTTGGGCTTTTGAGTGGCTCAGGAAATTTATGAAAATAAGGGAGAATGTGGAAGATAGCCCCAGGAGTGGAAGGCCTTCCATAAGCAGGACCAAGGAAAAAGTTGAGCATTACAGCCAGAAGGTGCACAGATATTGCTACCTACCTGTTAGAATGATTGCAAATGAGTTGGACATGCACTGTGAGAGTGTGGACAATTACCAAAGCTATGGGGATAAGGAAGATCTGGGCATATTTGGTTATGAGGTTGCTGAATGAGGAACAAAAGGAGTGGCATGTGCAGATGCGTCTCAACATCTTGAAACAACTCAAAATCAATCCAAACTTGCTGGAGAGAGTAATTATAGATGATGATTGACAAATCATGGGTCTTCATGTACGATCCATTAACCAAGTGTCAGAGCCTTGAGTGGAAGAGTCCCATGTTACTAAGACCAAAGAAAGTGAAGATGTCCAAGTCCAAAGCAAGGTGGCCTTGACTGCTGCTATTAATGTGGGCAATGTGCATGCAGAATTCTAGCCATTGCTGTAGACCATTAGCAAGCATGTTTGCAAGGATATCCAGTCACGTTTGATGCCATCAGTGCAAGAGAAGAGGCCACAACTGCATGAAAAAATTATGGCTGCTTCACCACAACAATACTTTGAGCACTCGGAAATTCCTTGCCAAAAATAACATTGCTACGCTGAAGCAACCTCCATACTATCCTGACGCTCTTTGAGCTGTTCGCTAAGCTTGAGTAAGTCAAAAAACAAACACATTTTTGTGACAGAAACCATTATAATCACAAAGGAGATCCAAGCGATCCTGGAAAAATGCTTCCAGGAGTGGATGGAGGCAAAGTGCACTAGATCTCAAGGAAACTTCTTTAAAGCCATCATGTTATAGTATTCACTTTAAAGTTGAAATAAAATTTAAGCAAACCATCTTGTCACTTTTCAAACACATTTCATAATTTAAGCATTGGATAGTTTGCGAACAAAGCAATGTAAGCTTGGTGGTCAAGAGGGCATAACGTATTGGTACATAAATAACAGATATTTAGATTAAACAACTGAAAACCTTTTAAAACTAAAATATTTTATGACAACATGCTTACTGGCAATAACCAGAAGTAGTCAAAGTAGCCAACAGTTAAGCAAATCTATTTCAATAAGCTCAAAGTTTTTATCATAATTACTCACAAAAAATACTCCAGCAATAACAGGCAAAATGAAATTATTCAAGTAGAATACCGCTAGCTCATTTACTGAAAACTTATTTTGTGACTGACCACATCTTCACATAACATACCGATTAACCATGTCAAGAATGTTTAGTCCAGCAGAGAAAACTTTTCCATTAAATTGTGAAGTCAGTATAACGCCATTGACTGAATCATCTTTATCAACGGTTTTCATCAAATCAGCTATGTTTGTGAGAAATTCACCATCAAGACTATTCACAGGAGGTTTGCTGAGAACCACTTTAACAAATCCTGACACAAATACGTATTTAATGCAAAAAAATGTCACACATATACAACATTATCCAATACAAACTTAGTATCTCTGATTTTAAAACATACAGCCATAACAGAGGAAATATCAAAAAAAGCAACAGTTACCGTACGCCATTTAAATCATGGATGTAAGTTAGCATAAATTACTCTATAACACCTTAAATCGATAAAGCATGACCTCCTTACACTGCTAATTAACTGAGAGTACATTGAGTGGCATTGTTTTATCAGCCCATTAAAAGTCCAGCAGATTAGCAACTAAAACTCAGTCAAAACAAAATTGCAATGACAACTTTTCACCTCAACAAACAGGCAAAATATGAACTTAAGGTAGAGATCTAAAGAAAACCATTGCCATCACACTCACATTCCACCAACACAGGGTGATGCTGTACCGATCATTCACATACTGCTGTCATGTACAGTCACCATGCAAGAAGCAAACATGTGTTATTTTGTTGAGATAACTGATTGAAACAAGTTGGGAAACTGGTGCTGACACTTTGCACATAGCAGCTCAAACCTTGGTCCATTTTGTAACAGCGACTACACCACCCTCTTGACCCTTATATTAAGGCAGTGGCTATTTTGCCGTCGACAGCAATTTACCCTCAGAGACTATTTTGCCATGAGTTATTTGTGATTGGTCAATCTTAATGACATACTAAACATGTGACTTTTGGTCGTCTCTGGTCAATTTTAAAAACCAAAAAAAAAATTTTGCACCCCCAGTATCTACCCCTTACCCTGTACACTCCCTTCCAGTGTACACTGCCTTTCTTTTAAAGCCCTGGCCAGCTGAGATTCGAACCCGCAACCATGGTATCTCATGGCCAGCGCTCTATCCACTACACCACAGTGTCACTAGTGTTATCATAGCAAATTTGGCTATATAAACACACGTGAATGATCATGGCAAAATAGATTCCAAGGGCAAATTGCCGTCGACGACGAAATAGCCACTGCCTTAAATTAATAGTGCCTTACAAATTGTTACTAAGTGCTTGTACTCTACTCCCATGAACTACCTACCAGTCATCCCAAACATACAACCTGCAGACCTCCATCACAAGATAACAACACCTTGACAAAGGACACTATTTTTACCACTTACTCCACCAACAGTTCTACTCATTACCTCAAGAGCAGTCTCATAGACTAGGGTCAAGGTATCTTTATGTGTGAGCCTTGCTTTCAATTAATGAAGTTGGCTGAACATGACAACAGTGCAATGCATTAAATTAGTGTTTCTCCAGCTTTTTTCCCACTGCTTGCTTAAAGGCTTGGTTGTTTGCAAACACCCCTTTGACAAAGCATTTCAATAATTTTTTTATTGCTCAACAACCACATTAATGTGATGGCATTGACCTCAGATTACTCATCTATACTACAGGCAGAATAGCTTACAGATTGTGATTCTTAACCAGAAGTTACTTGGCTCCTTGAAAAAGAAATTATTTGTTAGTGGGAAAAATTTGTTATAAAGAAATTGGCCATGAAAAATGTTAAAAGTTTGAAAGTGTTTTGCTGTTGATGGCATTTTATCCTTGGAGCCTATTTTGCCATCACCATTCATGAGTGTTCACATAGCCATAATTGCAACGATTCTCACAGTGACACTTTGGCATGTGGATGGTGCAGATGTCTCGAAATCAAATGGTTACAAATTGGAACCTTGGCTGGTAGGGCGTTTAGAGAAAGCCAGTGCTCATTGCAGGGGGCATGGTATGTGTGTACAGGGTCGTGTACCATGTGGAGGAGTGTACACTGGGAGTGCAAATTTTATAAATTTATCTTTAAATTGGCCAATCAAAAACAACCAAATGTCACGTGTTCAATGCATCATTAAAATCTATCAATCATAAATGTCTCACAGCAAAATAGCCTACAAGGTCATATTGTTGTTGAGGGAAAAATAGCCACTGCCTAAGTTTTTTGACTGCCACAGAGACATTGCAAGATCTTGTTCAGTGCATAATTTGAACACCTTTAAACCTTGTTGTTGTTTCTGTAAAAACCACAAGTTATTTTTTTATAAGAGGATCTACTTGTGGAATTTGCTTGGTTAATATTTCAGTTTTTTCATGAAATCTTCAAGGGTATTTTGGAGTTCATGCCTTTAAATAAGTGTTGATTTTTGCACAAAGGAACGTACTGGTTTCCTCTTCATTTTTGGGGATTTCTAGAATTGGCTATTTTCTTTAATGTCATGTGTGACTTAACATTAACAACTCATTATTATACACCTCAAACAGAACCATTGCATCCTTACAAACTTACATCATAATTTTACATATTTAAAGTACTACAGTAACAATATATGATAATGATATGGAAGTATAATTGCTAACTTTTAAGACTGTAAGACTATTTTAGTTTCTTCCATTGCTACAGTAAACTATAGGCAGTGGCTATTTCGCCGTCGATGGCAATTTGCCCTTGGAATCTATTTTGCCGTGATCATTCACGTGTGTTTATATAGCCAAATTTGCTATTATCGCACCAGTGACATTGTGGTGTAGTGGATAGAGCGCTGGTCCTGAGATACCAAGGTATCGGGTTCGAATCTCAGCTGGCCAGGGCTTTAAAAGAAAGGCAGTGTACACTGAAGGGGCAGGCCGGTATGTAAATGTACGGGGCAGTGTACACTGCAAGGGAGTGTGCAGGGTGGGGGATAGAGACCTGGGGGTGCAAAATTTTTTTTTTTGGTTTTTAAAATTGACCAATCAGAGACGACCAAAAGTCACATGTTTAG
This sequence comes from Trididemnum clinides, assembly GCA_963675345.1. NCBI lineage: Eukaryota > Metazoa > Chordata > Ascidiacea > Aplousobranchia > Didemnidae > Trididemnum > Trididemnum clinides. The sequence goes on from OY776285.1 coordinate 52,809,234, forward strand.
TACGTCATTGAGATTGACCAATCACAAACAACTCACGGCAAAATAGTCTCTGAGGGTAAATTGCCGTCGACGGCAAAATAGCCACTGCCTAAACTATACACTCCACTCAACTTAAGTTTAATAAATTAAGTATGTTAACATTCTTTTTTCAGAAAAGGATACTTTGCAACAATTTCTATGGTTACATAGTACGATACTCATACTATACGTTGAAAAATTTCTGGTGATCAAAGAATATTTAGCCCAACCTAACAACTTACCTGGATTACTGATACTGTATCTCTCTACGTCAATGTTTTTATAACCAGAAATATGTCTCCTTGCTTGGGATCCACCCCCAGATAACATAACATTTTTGAAAGAAAGTAAATAACGTTTAAAAGTATTAAAATTCATAACTATGAGGCCTATAAAGCAACCAACTTAGCATCTGAATACCATCTTTCCTAGTTACCCCAGGCCCAAACTAAGAATGGCAGTGGCTATTTTGCAGTAAGACATTCATGATTAATCGATTTTATTGATGTACTATGTGACTTTTGGTTGTTAATGATTGGTCAGTTTAATGATGAATAAAAAAACTTGTAGCACCAGTGTACACCCTCCCACACTTTGCACTCCTTTCCAGTGTACCCTCCCATGTACATTTTCATATTGGGCCCCCCTCCAGTGTACACTGTCCTTCTTTAAGTGCCCTGCCAGCAAAGATTGCAATCCGTAACCATTACACTCAAGCAGCTCCACTACCCACACGCCACAATGTCACTGCCAGATTCATAATAAATATAGCTATATAAACACAAATGAATGGTGAAATGGCAAAATAGCCTCCAGGGGTAAAAGGCAGTGGCTATTTTGCCGTCGACAGCAATTTGCCCTTGGAATCTATTTTGCCGTAATCATTCACGTGTGTTTATATAGCCAAATTTGCTTATAATTACACCAGTGACACTGTGGTGTAGTGGATAGAGCGCTGTTCATGAGATACCATGGTTGGAGGTTCAAATCTGAGCTGGCAGTGCATTAAAAGAAAGGCAGTGTACACTGAAGGGGCAAGCCAGGTATGTAAATATACGGGGCAGTGTACACTGGGAGTGTTCAGGGTGGGGGATAGAGACCTGGGAGTGCAAAATTTTTTTAATTGGTTTTTAAAATTGACCAATCAGAAACGACCAAAAGTCACAAGTTTAGTACGTCATTAAGATTGACCAATCACAAATAACTCACGGCAAAATAGTCTCTGAGGGTAAATTGCCGTCGACGGCAAAATAGCCACTGCCCGGGTAAAATGCCATCGACAGCAAAATAGCCACTTCCAATAAGCAATGCTTAATGAATAAAAGATGTGTTGATTTCACCACTGTCATTCTGCCAAAAAAAAGTTTTGCTTTTACTCTAATGCAATTTTTCGAAAAAATTGAGCGACAACTGACAGAAGAAACGAGTTCCTCGGTTCCTCGGAAGAAACGCATCTAACCCATTACTGAGACTTTCCAAAAGTAGTTTTTGGAACACCGCAAGTGAAAAATTGCTACTGTTTAGGAAGGTTGCATATGACGTCACACATTTCGCGCCAAAAAATGTGGCTGACCAAAAGCTGTAATTATGCTGGAAACGTATAGGACGAACTCCAACTTTTGGGGTTATTTTGAAAACTAATGAGAAATAGATTAAAAATTGGAACAAATTATTGCTAGTTGGATCCTCGGAAACGAATAAATTCAATCAAAAGCAATTTGGTTGAGACTAGGTCTTTCAGCTGGCTAGTCTAAACTTAGCACTGTGAGTCCTATTTTAAAAAGTGCCATTAAGAGAAGTGCCATCTAAATGCCATTTGCTCCTCAGTTAAATATAACTCAATACCAATTAGATACTCGTCGGTACATTAGCAAAAACAATCATTATCTGATCATTACTACCGGTACCATAAGCTTACCGGCAAGCTTGCTTGTTGTGTCCATGGGCAAGGCATTTAACGGCATGCCTCTGTAGGGAACGAATCGTCGATTGCACGTGTGACTTCATGAACGAATATTTGTCATCACGTCGGACTTCAAAACGAATATATTTCAAATTGTAAACACCACGTTGGAAGCACGAATCTTGATATGAATTGACTTGAAGCGAATCGAGTTTGAATTAAAGCTAATTGAATCCAATGAATTTAATTTTGAGTAGAATCGAATTGAATCGAACGAAAGAAAATAACAATGCCTCTTTTTATATGCTTGTTTACTAGGTCACTCCGCCGAACGTCAGACGGAACCACGCCTGGCCATACGGCTTAGTCACTCAGCATTGTTACATCATGATATGTAACTATGTTTATTCCTTTATGACCAGTTTTTCGACCAATGAATGATTTTATATTGAGGCAAACGGATGATTTACAACAACGATACATCGTACAACAACGAGCGCACGAACAAAACGATAATGTTTATGAGTCACCCACATGATTTTAGCAAAACATCAATGATCCAGAGTCCTTATCTCGCAAGGTCGCTATACCTCCATCTTTATGTAACAAACAGGTGGTGGAGACAAGCAGTTTACCCGTCATGGTGGCACAATCTGACGAAAGACGTGCAAACGGAGCATGAGCTCATATGCATGAATAAATAAATCGGTACCGTAAATTTTTTAATTACCCTTGGTCCAGGAGCCTAACCAATAGCCCAAAAAATTGTTTAAGAAGTAGTAAAGGTCACAAAATTGCATCTGATGTATCAATACGACAGGTCTGCAAGCACTATTTACACCAAATATCAAAAAGTTACTCATTTTATCCATCAATGTCTAATCCAACGTGTGACATACAATACAGAAGTCTGCCCTGTCATTTAGGATACAGCATAATTTAAGTTTACAACTTTTCAATAAGCATAAACAAATAAATACCTAATACATAAAGCACAATTTTGTCTGTCTGTGTGACTATCTGTTTTAACTCCTCTGAAACTGCTATAGAAACAAGCATCAAACTTGACACGATTGATTAACACCAACTGGCGGGTGTCATAAGGGTATTTGTGACATCATGATGGCGTCTTAACTCAAAATAATTTTTTTAGAATTTGCATTACTTGACCGAGGACAATCGCTTTTGCTCAAACGAGAACCAGCTTCCGACCTACCACATTTCAAAAACTTACATTTGTTTTGGGTATAAAATGACGTCACAATCAACGATTCATTGAACAATCTGTTTTTTGTTCTTACTCAAAAAATACTGAACGCAGAAACGCAATCAAACATTGTTTTACAAGTTATTAATAAGCTGCTTTTGATAAAAACAACTCTACAACAATTAATGTTTATTTGATTATGCTATCAGCACTTGTTTATTAAAGCACTCCCAGCCATCTAAGCATTTTTTTTCTTTATATCGCTTGCACGCTTAAACTGGCTCTATGACGTCATAATATGTCTCGTACGATTAACACAAATGTTCGCTACCGCACATCTTAGCACAACTTAATTCGCCTACAATGACGAAGAAGTGGTAATTAGCAATCCTAATAATAATGGCTCAAAACACATTGTGAGGTCATAATATTAAATGACATCACAATGCTTGCCACTATTTAGTTGAAACAGCAGCAGGCAGCAAAATTATCCACTATCATGTTGATAGCAAATATAAACAGTAAAGCCCATTACTGATATTTGTAATTGCAAGAATTGGCTTATCGGTACAAAACATTAATCTTCATTTAAAAGTAGGGAGGTCTGGATTAGGGACAAAGTTAAATATAATAAAATCGCAGGACACCTTTTCATGCTATGGCTAAATTAAAGCAAACAGCGCTCACAAAAATCTCAATGTCACCAGAATCAATACGAAAGCAGTGCCACCAAATCGTCGAACATGCCTACCACCAAACAGCTCGTTTCTTTATGGGTCAAAACGTCCACCATTTGGGCAATGCCACCAATTTTGACTATGTTTCACCCCCCCCCCCCCCCCGTCCCCTTACTCTTTCAAAAATTACGAATGGTACTGTAGTTTGTGTCATCGTTCTTTGTTTTTGATTTTTTCCAGTCTTCATTAATAAACCAACATGATCACCATTACTTGTACAGCAGCTATGGCTTATATTTACTGAAATATTTCGTTGTGGCTCTAACAAATGTTTGTACGGTTAAGCTGGTGTAGCAGCATTAACTGATACGTTTTATATCGGCACGGGTGATAGTAAGGCCTACCAGGGTTAAATCGCACCATATTTAGGAGAAACATGTTTTTCTATTTTGCTTGATAATAGCTTTATAGAGCTACCGGAATCAAACCTGAAAATTTGGGAAAAGCAAGAACTTAGTTAACTTCTATGAGCATACATGAGAAAGGAAAAACGAATATGAATCATAATGCGTACCCAGCAGGGACCTGAGAAAGTTTGAGGAAAAATCAAAATTAACGTCACTGTGTTAAATCGCACCACATGGAACATATTATTGGTATTTTGCTTTGTAATTGCTTTATAGAGCTACCAGGGTCAAACCAAACATTTGAGAAAAAGCAAGGACACTATAAACTCCCCAGGGCATGTCAAGCAGGGAGAAAAGAACATGCTACATAATGCGTAGCCAGCGAGAACTTGACAAAGTTTAAAGGGAAAACAAAAGATAACAGCGTCACTGTGTGAAATCGCACCACATGAAACACATTTTTGCCCTTTTGTTTTAGAATAGCTTAATATCAGAAATGTAATCCCTGCTTCCAAACTACGGGAAACGCAAGGATCCCTTTGGTTCATGTCAGCAACAAACAGAGCACATAAACCTAAGGTATAGCCAGGATCTTTACTCTACATAATTGTAACAAAATTTATACTGCAAATCTAAAAATTGTAACAAAGTCTATACATAATTGTATAAAAATCCCAAGTTTAAGAAAAATCAACATAAAGCCATAACCATAACAATTTGTAAAACTGGATATAGAGAGAACAATTCCCGCTTTTGTCGCTGTGCTGGAAAAATGACCATTAGCGCAGCCAAATTAGAAACTTATTATCACAAATAAAAATAGGAAAGCTGCAGAACCAATTGGCAAAATAGGCTTACCGTTACATAGATTTTTTCTTTAATTGTGAAAGCAACCACCATTTTGCCGTTACAGTCAGTTTTGATTCTGAACAATCCCTGCTTCCACACAAATATTAACGATAACTTGTGGCAAGATTCTTTGTGAACATTGCCAGTCATGATTAAGAGAATATGATGATCACAATTTTGTTTACCAGAACTGTGAAAGTGCATAAAAGTCATTAACTTTTTGCTACTGCTCAAACAAAAGCTGGATGGGTGAAGCCGACTTGACCGGTTGAACCAAAATCCTAAATCGGGACATTACTAATGGAGAGCCTCTGCTGGGCAACGCCGGCAATGCCGGCTAGTACTGTATAAGTTTTACATTACAATGAACCTAAACTCAGCATTCCCACCCACGCTAATTAATGTAATATAAAACCTTCACAGAAGCTGGCTACAAATAAGCCTGCATGTTTAGCCCATAAAATTAGCCCAACTATTAGCTATAACAAGCAAACCTTAGCACCTCTTACCTTACTTTGACTTCAGATTCATTCCTTAACATCTGTAAAACAACATATTTAACGGTCAATAAGTCACTGCCTTGTTTATCCATGTGATTTACAAAAAACGATATCACTGCAATTCAATTCAATGCAAAAACACAAAAAGTGGTCAGCCACTTTTTGCAAAAGCACATTTTGATGACGTTTGATGACCTGTGTGCAACCTTCCATTTGCAAAGTTTCATGGTGGGACCGCTATAAACCGCTGATCACAATAAATACAAAATTTACGTGATAATGGCCGGGGGGGGGGGGCGGGGAGTTATTGCTGGCTAAACAGAATGGCGACTAACCATAAAGAACTTGTGGTCAATCTAAGCCAAATTAAACACCTTTCCCATTAAGAGATTTCCTTATAATTTTGATATTTCACAACAGTATGAATTTGATATGGTTGGACCGCCATGAACCGCTCGTCATAATAACTATACACATTTGCATGGTTAAATGTTGAACAGAAGGCGAGTAAGAACAGATCCCTGAGGGTTTTTTTGGAGTCGCAATCTGTTTTGCTGTCCGCCACTGGTGGTAAGATTATAGATACGATTTGAAAGCAACTCCACAGTTTTGCTGAACATGCGCCTATTCCAGTGATTTTCTACAGTTAGATGCCTACCGGAGCGCTACAATGGTGATTGGCGAAGAAGTTACATTTTTCCCAAAGTAGTCGGACGGCAGAATTTTCAGTCAAGCAGCACAAGTCGTCGTCGAGCTCCAATCATTAAGACCGCCTTCGAACTGACGTCTTGGCAAAAATCTCACTCACGTCGGCCGGCAAGACACATTCTATCAACGTTGGCAGGGAAGACATGTAGCATCCTCAGCAATTTTATTTATCTTTTTGCGCGTCTCTGCTGGCTGCGCGTGCTTGTAGAGGAAAATTGTGTGCCAACCGCAGCAACTACAACTACAAACCGCAAGCAGAAAGCCACCAACAATACCTTGGATTTAAAGGTGGAACGCCATCTACATTGAGTAGCTGTCATGATAGAAGTAACTAACTGCCTTACGGAGTGCACCCACTTTTGACAGGACTACAGTCAGATACCTGCTAGAGCGCTACAAACGCCTTGGACCATTATATATATCTTCAATTTTCCCACGTATAAGCTGTAAAACTTAAAAAAATTAATGAGATTTCAGTTACCAATTTAGCTAAGGCTGCGAAGTCAAGATAGCTTTTGAATCATTGCTGACAACCATCATAAGTAGCCGAATTCGAAAGCTCTGAGCCGAACTAGCTACTGACCTTAAGTGCGACAGTACTGTGCCAAAAACAAATGCGGTAATGCATATTCATGAAAATGACAGTAAGACTCTTGTAGTTTACCGAATTTAATGCAATCTTTGATCTTTCCAAGCACCTTAACGAAGCGAAGTGATTCTATTTAAACAATTTCGGAGATGATTTTCAACTTCAATCTTGTTGTCTCCCAATATTTGGTGGCCCAACAATAAGCAAACAATTCATTTGTTTACCACAGAATCCAAATACAATACACATTTCATGGGCCTTAAGAACAAATAAAGGGGAGCACAAATCGCCAGATAGTGATCATGATGTTAAATTTGGGTTATCTTACTTCTACAAATGCAAAGAATCAATTACTTTTTCAAATTCAAACTATTAGATCAAGGGTCGGCAAACTTTTTGTACTACTGGGCCAAATCTTCATATATCCGGTAGCGTGCGGGCCGCAATACTTTCCGCCTATAAACGCAATACATATCACAATAATGAGACGTGTGTCCGTTTGTTATCAAACACATATTAAAACACAATGCATTGATTTATTTACTTATCATCAATGTGAAGGATGATATTGTTTCTGTGTGATCGCCAAAGCATTAAAATCAACTGGAAACTTTGTTGATGATATCTGCAGTACGTCGTTCAAATGACGATCTGACAAGCGATTACGAAGTTTATTCTTAGTGTAATTCATTTTTGAAAAAATTTGCTCACAGCTATATGTGCTTCCAAACATGCACATTACACGTTTTGCATTGTCATGCAGATGAGGATAGGTGGATTGCGGGACATATTCTTTATAAAAGTTGGAAATTCGAACTGAATCAAATTTGGCCTTTAACGTATCGGATGATTGAAGTTCAATTATTTCCATTTGCAGTTCATGTGGCGCAGAATTGACATCAACTGAAAATGGCAAGGCAAATAAATGGAATTTTTCTTTTTGTTTTTTCATATCACCAAATCGAGATTCAAATTGAGTTTTAGTGGAAACAATTACTGATAAGTACTTATCAGAGTTGGTAGGTTTACAGAGGCCTAAATTGGGAAAATGAGCAAAGTTGGAATTGATTAGTTGAGTTTATCAAAGACGTAGCTTGTTTACAAAGGCAGTAATATAATCGTACATCCGATTAATAAATTGCTCTTTTCTTTGCAGTTGCAAGTTAAGCTTGTTCATATGCAACGTGAAATCAGTGAGAAAGGCTAAATCTGTCAACCAATCTGGATGACCAAGTTCATTGACACCGAAACTTGCATTTTTTTGTTTCAAGAATGTCATTATTTCGTTTCGCAAATCATAAAACCGTTGCAACATAGCACCGCGGCTAAGCCATCTAACCTCGCAAAAATACACCACATCTTGATACTGAGCATTCATTTCTTCAAGAAAACTTTTGAATTGGCGGTGGTTAAGGCCTCTTGCCAAAATAAAGTTGATAATTTTAACAACAGCAGACATTATACCTGTCATATCCAAATGTGTCACCTTTGATGCCAAAACTTCCTGATGAATTATGCACTGAAGTTTTATAATGGTGTTGGAAAATCCCAATGAAGCTACATGATTTCGTAAAACAGCAATTGCACCTTTGTGAGAGCCAATCATAACTGGGGCGCTATCGGTAGTAGCAGAAACAAATTTTGATAGATCAAGCTGCAGTCTACAGGTACATTCTAATATTGCTTGAGCTATATCCTCTCCTCGTGTAGTATCTTTCATCGGAATTAATTCGGCAAACTCCTCAATTACGTCAAAATTGTCCGTGATACCTCGAATAAAAATGGCTAGCTGCGCAGTATCGCTTGCATCCGTACTTTCATCAAATGCGAGGGAAAAATAATTGAAATCATTACCTTTGTTTTTAAGTTGCAATTTGAGATGTTCAGAGATAATTTCCACTTTGCGAGTAACTGTTCTAGCAGATAACGGAATACTGTCAAACAGGACTTTCTTCTCAGGACAAACTTCTTTAACAATGCCTAATGTGCATTCTTTAATAAACTCGGCATCAGTAAATGGTTTCATTCGTTTAGCAATCAGCGAACTAACAACTAATGATGCCTTTGTGACTGATTCGCTTTCTTCTTGTTTTTTCTTAAAAAAATTAGTTTGCTGCTCAAATCCACTTTTCAAATTCTTTATCTTTAACTGTCTGCTTTCTCCAACGTATTCTTTGTATTTGCTATGACACGTTTCGTAATGACGTTTCACATTAAATTCTTTCATAACTGCGATGCTGGTTTGACATATCAAGCAAACAGGTTTTGAATAATGCTCAACAAAGAAATAATTTTCCGTCCAAGCACTTTGGAATGTTCGACCCTTATCGTAAACTTTTCTACGTTTCCCAGACATTTTAATGCTAAATTTGAAACCTTAACCCTAAAACAAAACTGATAAATACGAGTTTTTGACAAATAACCGCAGTGTTTTTGACTAATAACAAAACACTACTAACCGCAGTGTTTTTGACTCGTACAACTAACCGCAGTGTTTTTGACTAGTAAACGACCTAAGCTATAGCAGACACGTGCTTTCGCTTAGACTACTTACTACAAAATAAACGCTATACAACAGACATTGTTACGACTTAAATTCTTGTGCAGATAATAATTTATTCATTTTAACTTATGCCAATGAGACGACATAGAGTCATTTATGATTTTGTAAGACTTGTAGATGTCGTTCTGACGTCCCTAAAGTAACCGGCATGAACGCAAACTTGTATCGTAATTAGTTTACTAGCAATTTTTCTTTTTATGCATTAAAAGTGAGGTCGTTCGAGGGCCACGATAAATTTGTTCGCGGGCCGCAGTTTGCCGATCTCTGTATTAGATCAATAGCTACTTGTTCATAGAGAGCAGTAATCAATAAGCGCACTTAATGCTTTATCAAAGCTGACATTGACTGCTTCATGGCATTGTAACCAGTTCTCTCCTTTACATTAGCCGCAGTGGCACAACTGAGGCCATTACTATTATGATTTTGGGGTAGTTTCCACGAATTGGAGAAAGTGGCATTAATAATTTGTTTTCCTAGTACGATCCGATTGTAGTCGTAGGAGAAAGCAGCATCCATGGTTTGTGTTTGAGGTAAGAATCGATCTTGATCATAATAAATAAACTAAAAATAGTATGAGCCCCTTTCGTTGGGTGAATTTGTTTTTCATTCGAGTTGTGAACTCACGAATATGAATCATAATATTGCAGCCACATGAAAACACGAATACCAGTTAGGCATTTAAACTCTTTCGATTCCGTGACGGTAATATAACCCGCAAAACAAAATAAGTTTCCCTCAAATTTTTTCAAAATGAGTTACAAAATTAGTTTACTAAAAAAACGAATTGTGATTTTATTCCTCATCCGATTTTTATAAAATTTTCAAAAGATCATGCTTAATTCCTCACGCATTGGAAGGTGTATAATTTGTGCCTTAATTCATGGATTTTCATACCGAAAAAGGGTTAAAAGGGCTAAAAACCCAGTTGCAGACGACAAAAATTGCAAAATTCTCAGCAGACACTTGAAAGAGCCAACTACCTTAAATTCAAATCAAGATACCATATTTACCACATAACCAAACCCTTTATCATTAACACAGTCTGAAAACTACTCTTTTGAGGCATCATTTGACAAAATTTCAAGCAATAATGATAAAATTTACCTATTCAAATTTCCAAATTTTTAGGGGTCTCAAAACCCCCAAACAAATTTGTATATTTAGTAGAAAAAAGTAGATTTAGTGCGTAAAGTATATAATATTTTGCTAAATACCGGTCTCATTTGAAAGCTTAGGAAATTTGCTTTCCAGCAATATTAAACTTTAAATAGTTTAGGCTAAGCGATATATGATATTTACTGATCAAAAATGGGTACTGTATATAATGTCAGTTCAAAACCCCCAAAACTTTTTTGACTTACCTTCACTAAATTATGATTTTTACAAAAACTACACCCTATAAAAAGATAAAATAAATTGCAAATGTTTCACCACTAAAGTCGTCATTTCGTATCAAATTTCCAAGGAGACAAAAACTGAAATACAAGTTTAAAAGCTAGCAGAAGTTTGGCTTCTCTAAATCAATGTTTGCTGTATCCCCCTTGTTTCTCAAGAAATGGGAAGGGTGTAAATAAGCTTCTGTTTCCACGTTAGTGACAGCATATTCTATTTAAACTTGATATTTTCTGAATCTTGAAGAAATTCCCTGTTCAAAAATACATAATGTTACATGGTTTAGGCTAACCTCTAGCAGATAATAACTGATCATGTTTTAGGTACTACATTTGACTAACAAAATTTAGTACCGGTCAGTACCGGTTAACAAAAAGTTCATGTGCCTCAGAAAGTAGCAAGTTCTAAAAAACCTAGGCTTTTAGGTAAGTTTTGAGTGATGTACCTTGAAAGCTTATTTCCTTAGCATCATCTAGCGACCATTTTTAAAGAAATTGGAAGAAAAATAAAATTTGTAGTGATCTTTGAGGTAAGGGTACTACTTTAACTTTAAAGACAACTCAGCACCTGTTGGGGGGGGGGCCAATTTACATAAAATTTGCATATTCAAACAAAAAAATTTTTTTGTTTTTATTAAATGTGAAATCCTCAAGAAATAGAGATTTCAACGATATATTACACTTGATGTAGAAGTAAACAGATGAGTAATGATTTACAAACAAACTTGGGTATTTTATGGATATTAATTATGATTGATTATGACAAATTATGACAGTTTTTCTCTCTGCCATCTTGCGAACATTTCTCTCACAATGCACGCAGGATCCTGAGTGTTAAATCTATATTAGTTATAAATGAATGGTATATAGCCCTTATTCACTTTGCTCATACTTTTTGGATTTTCTCCTTACTACGTTGTTGTTTGTCTTTTTACGTAACAACTCAGATAGAATCTTTAAAATAAGCATTTATTGTAAATATTCCATTTTCATGGAAGGACCTCTTGGAGGCCAATGGGCCACCAGTTGAAAATCACTGGCTTATCCTGAAGCAGGTAGAGCCGTTTGCAGGTGAAGTCTCAGTGCAATACAGTATCGTAGGCAGCGATCAGGTTAACAGGTCCGCTTTGTAGTCGGTAGACCTGGGGTTCATTCCCTAAGTCGAGTCATACCAAAAGACTTTAAAAAATGGTATCCACAGCTTCCCTGCTTGGCGCTCAGCATACAAAAGGTATGGTGTGGAGAACAAGCCGGCAAGCTTGCTTGTTGTGTCTTTGGGCGAGGCACTTAACGTGATGCCTCCACCTTTATGTGGCAGACAGGTGGCCCTATCGCACTTCACCAGGTACCGTAACAATTGTGAAGTTGCTAACTCAGTATGTCAGACGACTCTTGGGTAACCACAAGTGGCAGTTCGCCTTGTTGGTGGTGGGGCTACCAGTCACTCAAGACTGTTTTGAAATGGGCTGCCATCTTTCCTCTAGCCTAATTCAATTAGGTTTTCAGCATGAACCTGAATTGCCCTTCATGCCGTACCTCCATCCCGAGGAAGAGGAGGGGTAACCACAAACAAACAAACATCAGGTTAACAAAGACAGTACTGGCATTTTTTTTTAGCCCAATAACAATCCTCGATATCTTTGGTCATGCGAGTGACCTGGCATGCAGTTGATTTCGAATGACCTGTCAAAATTCCTCCAACTTCATAGGAAGCATTAGGTTGATGTTCAGTTCGACATGGGTGTAGATGAGACGGATTTATTGGGGATGTAGAGCAAGGAGATGTGGCGATAGCACTTCACATTCTCAGTAGGCTTATTCGACCTAGTGATCGCTACAACAAGGGATCTTCTCCACATCTTGGGGATTGGTAGTTACTGTAGGCTGGAAGAAAGGAGAATTCTTAGCCAGGATTTCATAGCAGTTGCGCGTGGAGTATGAGCTCTGAGCAAATGTTGTCGGGACCCAAACTCGAAAAACCATTGATCAAGTTCGAATTCATTTATTGTGTAATTTTCAAAGGAAAATAGTAAATACTGTTTTGCTGTGATGTAAGTCTTAAGACCGAAGTTGATATTAGGAATATCATAAATTGATATCGTAGGCATAGTACAAACAAAGTAGGCATAGTACAAGATAGTAGGCACAATAAAGAATAGTAGGCATAATACAAGACAGTAGGCATAATACAGGCATAGTAGGCTTAGTACAGGGATGGTGAAGTTATGATACAGACATTGTACAGGTGTATAACAGGCAAGGGTATGGGTAACAAAAGCATAGAGGGCTTAGTACAGGCATATGAATATTTTTTATTCGGCCAATTCTACAGTTATAACAATTTGAATATAGGCTGCGTACGTTGCAGCAAAGACAAGATAGGACCCAGCGAGCGTGATTAGGAAGCACAAGATCTTCAAGGGATACTGAGGGACCTGTGGGTCAAAAAATTTTGATTAGCCAACTTTCACATTAGTTGTGACACTATTTTCTCTTGCTTCATGTGCGTCGGCAATGCGACCTGAAAGGGCAAGTTAAAGCAACGATCTTCCAGCTTTAAATGTTTTTTTTTAAATAAATTTTCTATGATGCACCTTCTTTCCTTTCCAAAGTTGAACTTCTTCACGTCATGTCACTTCTGGAGTTGTCTTTTTTGATTCACTGCTGTGTTTACTGGAGACAAATATTTATCTTAAACCGTCTCTTCTAATTTCCCCCTCTCCCCTGGCGTGCATATTTCAATGGGGACTGAAACTCAGGCAATCCAATTACTTTCAAAGTGATTCATCTCCGTCGCTCTCTTTTGTTGTCCTCTTATATCCTTTTTGTAATCTGTGTCAAACCGCTCTTTCTGAATCTTCTCTTTTTCTGTACATGCTGCTTCAAAGGCTACTCAAGAAGTCCACATTTGACTGGAGCTCTGGTCGAATTATTGACATCTTCCTTTTAAACCTTCCAAATCACTGATGCTTACTATGTCTGTACTGTGTCTAATATGCTTGTTTAGTACTTTAGTACTACTGTTGGCTTTAAGACCATTCAATCGAGGTCTTAGCCTTTGATTTGATGGTCCTGATCTAAACTTAGGGCTGCGAACTCAAACTCGAAAACTTGATCATTTTTGCCGAACTCGAACTCGGACTTGTAATTGAAAAAAATCCATCGAGTTTGCAGCCCTGGTTGTGGCCAAAGGAACTTTTCGAGCACACATCTGCCAGAAAACTGGATGACTGCCCCGACACTGGAAATGCCAGATTGGAGTAAGTTGTAACGTTTCAGCAGTAGGAAAGGAAAATAGCTGGGTTTTTTGGATTAAAGAGCAGGAAAGGAAGTTGTTAGCTGCCCAATCGGCAAGGATATTTTCATTCGGTAATCTACCCTTTATTTGGGCAGTTGAAGTCGCCCGCATAGAGATAGGTGAGTCGGTACACTGGTATCAAAGTTAGTATAAGTTTTGAAGACGGGGCTTGCAGTCGTTAATGATTTAGAGGTTGGTAACGTCTATGCGCAACCATTCTATCTCTGAGATATTGAGAGAACAGTGGATGAAGCTCCAAGAGCAACTGTTATTGACAAATTTGGCTAGATCTTGCTTCCAGCAACAAACGGACCTAGCTAATGTGAATTTGGGAATCACTTGCTTGTGTGCAGATTAGCAGCGGATTTCCTGAAGTAAGATGGTAAGGGCTTTGGCAGAGAGAGAGCCAGCTGCTCGATGAGGAGAAGTTTGCTGGCAGTAAGCCCTTCAACGTTCAGCTGCAGTATTCTGGGTTGGAGGCGGATAGTAGTTCTCCTTCCCGATTGCGTCCGAGCATCAGCCCAAAGGTGCAGGTCTTTGTGGCAGACTCGGCTTCGCTTATAGTTTGTGGCCGCTAGCTGCTGCCGTGGGACACCACGTGATGGTGTCAGCTTTGCCTTTCAATAAGTAAGGTTTTAGGTCAAGCAAAGTTTAAAATTATTAAAATTCATAAATATGAGGCATATAAAACAATATATTTAGCATCTGAATACCATCCTTCCCAGTCACCATAGGCCGAAAATAAGAAATACGTGTGGGGATCAAATTTCTGTATTGTTGTAGAGTTCTCACAGCACATCTGACTCCACATAACGAATGTATTTCAATCACAAACACAACGTTGAAAACACGAATCTTGATTTGAATTGACTTGAAGCGAATCGAATTGAATGAATTTAATTTTGAGTTGAATGGAGTGAATTTGAGTTTTACTTTTAATTGAATGCCTCAATTGAAATAACAATGCCTCTTTTTATATGCTTGGTCACTTCGCCGAACGTCAGATGGAACCACGCCTGGCCATACGGCTTAGTCACCCAATATTTTGCAGTATGACATGTAACTATGTTTATTCCTTTACGACCAGTTTTTAGGTCAAAGGATGATTTTAACGTTTAGGCCACGAATGATTTATAACAACGATACATTGTGCAACAACAAGCGTACGAACAGAACGAGAATGTTTATGAGTCACCCACATGATTTCAGCAAAACATCAATGATCCAGATAGTCCGTATCTCGTGAGGTCGCCATAATTAGTCCAAGCGGAAAAAGGTCATTGCTACACGTTGGGAAGCTTGATAGCTCCCAGATGAGCTAATCATCAAGCATTTTCTCAAATCGCGTGTTAGCTTTATTGTTATTGCTTGATAATTTGTTTCCGCTTCCTCTTCTACATTGCGCGGATTTGTTGAGTTTGCAGTTGTTTCTGGGGGCAGCAACTGTTTGCTTGTTGGCGCTGCGTGGATACAGGATGCGATGCTTCGCTGTTGTCGACGGATATTCCATTCTACTTAATTTGGTTGCTCAGAATCTCGAACTCTGTTTGTCTCCATACTCGTGCACATGAAACAAAAGATACATAGAAATACTACACATCAAATTTTACGTTACACAAAATACATTGAATTGATACAATATTACAGTTGGTTGTCATTGCTTGGTAAAAGTTCTGCATCAGTGACGACTCTTTCACTGCAAGCATTGGTTTTTCCATCTCGGACTTTAGCAATTCCAATCGGAATAAAATACTTGAAGGCGAGTGTAGTCAAAACAACAGACCAGAATAACAATAAAAAGAGCAAAACGGTGATGACACCACTCAAAATTATATCGGTTTATTGAGGTAATTACTGATAAGAACACGTTTTTGATTGTTTTTGCAATAGTGTTATCGATGTATTCCAAACCTGCCTCAGAGTTTGAATCAAAATTCGAAGCTAAAAATTTGCGCATGTATTGACGGTCTTCTTGCAATTGGCTTAATGATAGCAACATGTTTTGTACATCATTGCACCTATCCTTATGTGCTGGAAACAGATTTAAAGTTTCTGCAAAATCTACCGCTGGACATATAAAAACAATGTTTTACTATCGAAATAACGCAAAACAAGTTAGATCAAACATTCAAAACAATCGTAACGAATAGTTTGTTTGAGCGTGTGAATTAATAGCACAAGGGCAAATCTTATTGAAAATTCATCCATGTCTGACAGTCACCACTCACCCCCACTCAGAAGACTTTCTTGACAATGCTAATTTGTTGACGCGATATGAGAATAGGGGGGTGTGCGGGCGTGCTGCGAAGATAAACGGCGTGGTTCGCCGGGCTCTAGCTCACTATGATTGAAGCATAGAGTTGAGGCGCGATAAAAAGTACGATAAACATTGATGCGCAGCGCTCAATTGCAGGAAGCGGGCTGAATCGTCTAATCCCATTGTCTACCAATTCCCTGCATTCTTAACAAAGTCTCGGAAGCTGGGATAACCGGCGCACGTTAAACGACCGATGAACAAAAAGCAACATGTAGCCCATAAAATATGATTATTTATGCTAACAAAACAAGAGCTATAAAGTAATTTTGAAAATACGTTTAATTGAGTTACATTTTATTAGCGATTGGCGGTCTAACTAGCGTAGGTACACATTTTAAGGGTGGTATTAATTATAATTTTTAACATTTAGTTTGTTTTTATTGAAAAGAAAAGGTTAAAACTAGGAAGAATTAATAAATGCAGTTGCTCGAATATATCACCAATAGATCTACGTATGTCACATAATTTATGCTGTAAAACATTTTCATTGGTTTTTGCCTTGTTCAATTTTGAATACACTAATTTTTTGTTTGGAACAAGAGGTTTATTTTATGGTCGCCACAAAAGTTGTGCGTTACGTTTTTTTTTAAATTAAGCAAGTTGTCGCCATATACGAAGATGTGTTTATAAGAGCGTTGAATTTTGAAGTGTTTGGAAGAAGAGGGCGTGGGGGACTGAAGATGATGTGGAAAAGGCAATGTGGAAAATACATTGAACAGATTGGACGAAATCAGGAACATACTACTGACAGAGACATACTTATATGTGTAAACCATTTTTTGGTTAGGTTTACACATATAAATGCATATGTGAAGTATATATATTTATATGTTATCGAGCACTGTGCTAGCAAAGTGAGACTTCTCTCCTGCATATACACAGCCTGTAACAAAAGTTAAAGGACACTTCGCAATTTTTGACAGATCTTTGTTCAAACTGCCATTCCTTTTGTTTAACCAACTACTTTCAAACAATTTTTTTTGATCATTTATTAGATACGTAGTGTAATGAAAAAACATAACAAGCTTATGCAGAGATAACAAAAATACATTTGCGGTTAATATTTTGTGTGGCTGCTCTTGCTTTGATGACTTCTGGCAGGCAACGTGGCATGCTGTCAATCAGTTTGCAGCAATAATCTGCTGAGATTTCTTTTACCCAAACATCTTTAATTGCTGTTGGAAGTGCATCAAGGCTTAAGGAATGCTTTTCTGAAACTTTATTCTTCATAAAGTTTCACAAATTTTTTATTCGATTCAAATCCGGTCTGTTTCCTACCACTCAAAAATTTGGATACATTTTTGCTCCAAGAATTTCTTAACCACCTTGCTTTGATGACATGGAGCACCATCATGCATGAAAATCTCGCAGTTGTGGACTCTTATAGGGAGCTCAAGCTCGCTCTTTAACAAATTAACATATTTCTCACCATTTATAGTGGTTTCCGGTGGCAGAAAATAAAGTCCAGCAGTTTCCATGAAGGACATTGCTCCCCAAATCATTCGGTTAGGTGGGTATTGCACAGTAGGGGCAGTATACTTTTCCTCGTAGCATGATCCAGTAGGCCTCCAAACCCAATATCTCTGAACAGAAAACTGCTGTACAGAGGATTCGTCTGAAAAAAGTACTCCTTTCCACATGCTTGTGTCCCAGCTAGCTTGTCTTATGGCGAAGTCTAGACGTTTCTCCTTCATCACCTGAGCTAAGCGTGGTTTATGGGCTGGATTGCTTAATTTGAAGCCAAATTCCAGAGGCAACCTGGGTTGAATCGTTTTGGTACTGACTACTGTGCCAGTTTCCTTCAACTTAGACTGAATGTTTTGGAGGAACTCATTGTAGAGCTAGTGACCACCTTACGCGTAAGGCGATCTTATCTGCTGCTGGTAACCTTTGGTCAGCCAGACCTTTATCTGCTTGAAAATATCCTCATGTTGATATTTTATGATTGCATTGTGCACTGCTGTTTTGCTAATCTTCAGCTTCTTCTCAATTTTACGAACTGAAAACTTTAAACTGCTTTAGTTTACGATGTAAGCCCGTTTTTCCATGCTGACAGATCACTTTTTGCCCATTTTTCACACCAATGACTTATCAATTTTGACTAAAACACGTACTTGAAAGTAACTTCTTGAGCAGGTGTAGAAAATAAGTTCTTTTGAGCAAGAGCGTGTTGATTGGTCCTCAATTGCTGGGAACTATAGCAGTCACAAAGAAGAAAGCACGACAGTAATGCTTTTATTGCATTGATGTTGAACTCCGATTAACTCATTTGCGTCAGACAATCAAAATCATGTTTGTCCTCCACGACGATCAACAGTGAAAGAGCAGAAAATATCTGACCGCATGGTCGGCAACAAAATACTGCACGCGTCACCAAAAACTAGGTCGCTGCACACTTCTATGTAAACCAGGACACTGCACACGTCACATGAACGAAGATAACAGACAAACAAAAATGATGGCGGGAAAGGCAAGCCGATCAACGACCTACCATGAAAAGACAAAAAATAAGCATTATCTAGCCCCTAATAAAAAATAAATAAATATGTGTGATTTTAGACACATACAATAATAACACACATAGTAAAAACTAGAATCACACACAACGGCGGGAATAAGGTGCTGAGCCGCCGAAAGCAAACTAACAAAAAAATAAAAAAGACAAAAAGATATTTGGCATAGCGCTCGATGAAGTGCAAGGCGCGACACGCTACCTAGGAAATAAAAAGACTTTGTCACACAGAGATTATACATTAATCCTAAAACATATTTATGAACTATGACACAACAGTACCGATGACTCATTGAGACATACGTAAGCATTTAAAGCTACATCTTTTGGCTTTTGGTAAGTGTCCTTAAACTTTTGTCACAGTCACGTATACATATGCGAAGAAACATCTTCGTTTTTAAAAATCAATAAGTCAAAAAACAAGTCTGTATTGACAGACTCAAATTTATATGCCATCCTTAGAATTTCCACAACTAGCTTCAAACCTAGTTTTAAAAAGTGTGCTAAGAATCATGTGCAGTTGCATGAGTCACATTAACTAAAAATTTGGTTTGACATAAAAATGTTTACATATTTACATTGACCTTGTTGCATGCCTGTTGAGTATGTAATTGTTGACTGAAAAATCATAAAAAAAAAATTAATTGGTATGCATTTTTATTTTTAAATTAAACCAGTTTTGAATTTGCATGTCTTAGTATCAAGTCTGGATTTTCATATACTGGTATTGCAAGATTTTAAACTTTTGCCCTAGGCCAACTATTGAATGATCAATGTAGTCCTCCGGCTGAAAGCTTGCCCAACCCTGCGTTAAAGCAAAGCGCAAAAAAGTGCAAGTCGAATTTGTTTTTGAATTGCGCACCCCAATAAAGCACAAGAGCAATTTATTTTTCTTGATGCGTGAAGCAATAAAACTCAAGATTAAATTTTGTTATTTGGTGGATAGCGCAAGGTCTACGTTTGCGGAAGTTGTGCTTTTGTGCACTAAATTGCGGACGCCCCACCTCTGCAAATAAGTAAACAAAAATATTTATTACAAGAGAGTGACTGCTTGACTAGATGATCTAAAGGTCACTTTGCAGCCATCCAAGTTAATTATTCCCAAATATTTTAATGATGTAGTATTTTTTCTGCTTCGATTGTATTTTTAACAAAAATATAACTTTCTTTGCTTGCTTGCATAGCTGCGTGCGTATATATGCCAGGACCAATTAAGCAACGTGCTCGCAGCCAGAGGCTTAGCTCGTACAAATAAGTGTAGGCCAACAGTTATGAAAATGCGGTAAGTAGAGGTTCTAATATATTTAATAGGCTTTTCTGAAAATACATTTCAATGGCGTAGTGGTTAGAGTGTCCGCTTCGCAATCGGTAGACCTGGGGTTCATTCCCCTTGTCGAGTCATACCAAAAGGCTTTAAAAAATGGTATCCGCAGCTTCCCTGCTTGGCGCTCGGCATTTATGGGAGGTTGTGGAGAACAAGCCGGCAAGTTCGCTTGTTGTGTCCTTGGGCAAGGCACTTAACGGGACGCCCCACCTTTATGTGGCAGACAGGTTTCCCATTAACCTCAAAAAAGGCAACTCTCAAGCGAGTGCGGACTTCCCGTCCAAAGTATAGCGATACAATTCGCTTTCTCGTGAATGGAGGATAAATATGGCAAATAAAATAAAAAAAAATAAAAATTACTTTGGCCCCCCACCTTCCCCTAACCTCGCAACTTTAAATTTATGCTTTCATGCACTTCATGAAATGAATGAATAAAACTTTTGAAATCCTTGGCTGCTTCAATTACTAGCAAGTCCACTTCGTAAGTACCAAACAGGGCAAGCAAGACACAGCTCGAAACTCGAGAAATTTTGGAAAATATATGTCTGCTATGCACAAACCCATATAATGATTTTATAAATCGATTTCCTGTACAAAATCATAGGCTACTGTTAAATTTTGGAACGATATTTAATGGCTATGCCAAAAACACACAAACTTTTATTAGGCCTGCAGGTACTGTTCTCACAAATATGAAAGGGGTGAAGTCAGAAAACCGGCTGAACCAATATTCCTCACCTCGATGTTACTGATGGGCTCCTACCATTGTAATTAGTTACCTGTGAGTGATTCATTTTGAATTAGTTTACTCTGTGCCTGGCTGCGTTTATGTCAAAATCGCGAAACATGTGTGCAGCCACAAGCGTCAGCTCATACAAAATATATCGGTACGCTTGCAGTTCACAAACAATTCGTAAGCAGTGGACCTAATATTTAATAGCTTAGTCCTTAAAATGCATATTAATTACCTCGGCACCCTTCCTCAACTTTGATACGCTTTCAAAGCACTTGTTTAATTCAATGGATAAAAGTTTGTTACATTTTAGAACGACTGTAGTTAAACAAGGGCAAGTAAGACGTTTTCTGAGACTGGAGAAGCTTAGGAGACAGGTAATGGCTACGCGAAACCCCCATAATGTGTGTTTTAATTGATGATGTAACCTATCAAAAAACAATAGCTTTGTTTAGAAACAAGATTTTTTCAAACAAGATAGGTCACAAAGCAATAACTTTTCGTTGCTGCTTTTACAACTATCTATTGAGTAATGCAGGTGCGGCCGGTTGAACCAATATTTTTAACCTTGACATTACTCATGGGGGTCCTTGCGGGCAACGCCGACATAGCCGGCTAGTTTATTATACGTTGCTTTAGATGCCGGTATCTAATTTGCATTAATTAATTTATTTGTTTGAGAGACCCGTTTACGTTCTGCTAAGTCAACATTTAGTTCAGCCTAAATCTCACAAGGAATAGCACAAAAAACAAGCTCAAACGCAGAGTTGCATGTATGGCTATGACCCAAAAGAAAGCAAAGACCTAACGGTCATGAAGGAGGAGAAAGTGTTAATAAAACTGGTTGGTTAAAAAGTCATCAGAATTTACAAGTGAGAAAATCCAGATATTACAAGATTTTAACCACGAATTACAAAGCAAGCAGCTGTAGCGTAACGACAGGTATCTGACTGTAAGCCAAGTTAAAATGAGTGCACTCCGCATGGCGACTAGTCATTTCTATCATGATAACAACTGAAAGTAGATGGCGTTTCATATATAAATCCAAGTGTTGTTGGTGACTTTCTGTTTGTGATTTGTAGTTGATGAGGTTGCAACATAATTCCTCTCCTTAAGCACTGCAGCTAGCAAAGACGTGCGTAAGAAGAAAATAGCTCCCTCATTTGCACGCATCTAACCTGTTACTGAGGCTTTGCGAAAGTAATTTTTGGAAACATTGCAAGTGAAAAATTGCTAACGTATTGCAAAGTTTTATGGTGGACCGCCATGAACCTCTCATCAAAATAACTATACAAACTCGCATGGTTATTCATTATCAGAATAACTTTAAAATTTGTATGATTATTCATTATCTCACGAGCTTGTAATTATTCTGATGAGCGATTTATGGTGGCCCCACCATCAAATTTGCAATACTTAGCAATTTTTTACTTGCAATGTTCCCAAGAACTACTTTTACAAAGCCTCAGTGACAGGTTAAATGCGTGTTTCGAGGGGGGAAGCCACTATGCCATGCCCCTCCTCCTCATTCTAACTCTGCAGTTGTAGCGAACGGACGTGTTTTTTTTGCACTGATCTGGCAATATGAGCCCAAAAAACAGAACAAATCGAAATGAATTGAGTTCAGGTTTTAACGACGAGGACAGACAACAACTTACTGAAATTAACCTAACAATTAAAAAACTAGTTGAAGAAGTCGAATACTTAAAAGAAGAAGTAGAAGAAAGCAAACTGAAGTATGAGGTAATCAAAACTGAAAATGAAAAACTAAAACAAATGGTCAACACAACGTTTTTTAAAGTAGACGAACTTGAACAATACGGTAGACGAGAGAATATTAGAATCCTTGGAGTTGCTGAAAGAAATGATGAAAGGGATGATGGTGAAGAAGTTGTAACAAATGTGGCCAAAGCCCTGAATGTTGAGCTCAACCCTGAGCTGGATATTCAGAGGGTACATCGACTTGGCAAAAAAAAGAAAGGTTCAAAAGCGAAACCACGGCCTGTGATTGTGCGCTTCGCTTCATACAAAAAAAGAATGGAATTTATGTATAAAAAATCAAAATTGAAAGTTCATCCCAACTTCAATGGTGTTTATCTTACGGAAGATTTGACTTCCTTGCGAGCAAAAATGTTAAAATATGTAAAAGAAGTTGCTAAAAATAAATTTATTCTCTTTTATACCATCAACGGAAAAATACGTATGAAGCGGTCAGCACGGGAAGCAGGAACGATCACCAACAATGAAAGAGACACAGGTACGGGAAATTGGCTAACAATCGATTCACCTGACGACTTATTTGAATATGGAATGGACATAGATTTTGATAAACTTAATTATACCCCATTGAAATTTAATATTGAATGCTCAGCGAAATCTGACTTTAAATAATGTTTTTCGTATTCAAATTGCTTATCAAGATCGTTTTTTTTCTGTTAAATTATGGCCTCTTATAAATTAAAAAATGACTGTGTTGATGATAACAATGGACCAGTACATCATTGCGCAATCTTTGACAACAACCATGAGTGCAATGCAGCTGCTGAAAAGCTTATCAGATTGCCTACTGATAAATCCCATGCTGACAACGAAAACGACGTGACCTTTTATGATGTTACTAATAATAGTAGTGGAAACTGTAAATTAAATCAAAATTACGCCTCTGTAACTAACAGTTGCAAAGCAGGTGTCAATCAATGCAACAACAGTTTAGGTTACAGAAACTGTGTTGATTGCGATCAATTTTTTGTAAATAGCAATTACAAGAATTCTTCAAACTCGTTTTGCTGCAATCAAACACATGTCGATCAAAGCCCAGGCTTGCCACAAATTTTTGGTTGTGCTAGCACCATTGTTAACACTATTGAAACTGAAAATCCAAACGTATCAAATAATTTACCTGATGTAGATGCAGAGCTAGATTATAACGATTTATATTCTATGCCAAGTGATTACTATGACGATCATAACTCTATTAATAATTTGCTCTGCTCAAAAAATAAATCTAATCACTTGTTTATGATTCACTTTAATGTGAGAAGTTTACAAAAAAATATTGACAAATTATCGCACTACCTTACTGATTTTAACCGTAAACCTGATGTAGTTGCAGTATCTGAGACCAAACTTAAAGAAAATATGATTTACAGTAATATTGAACTAGATGGCTACCAATTTATTCACCGTAATAGTCATACGTCTGCTGGCGGTGTTGGAATTTATGTAAAAAGTTCTATTTCTTATAATTTAAAACCTACTATTAACATTGATTTGTCTTCGGTTGAAAATTTATGGATAGAAATAGAAATTAACAAAAAAAAACTAATTGTAGGCGTTGTTTACCGCCATCCTGTCCAAACAGTGGAGCAAATTGAGCTATTTTCCAGAGCATTGACGAACATCTTTCATGAACTTAATTCTAAAAAATCTGAATTCTACGTGTTAGGAGACTTCAACATTGACCTAATTAAAATAAAATCTAACAATCGCATCAAAACATATGCGGATGATTTAATAGGCAGCGCGGTAAAGTGTCTAATAAATCAACCAACAAGAGTGAGCAAAAATTCAAAGTCATTACTGGACCATATCTATTCCAACAATCTAAATAACCAGCTTATGCCAGGCATAGCAATTAGCGACATTTCTGATCACTATCCTGTTTTCGCTTTAATTCCTTGTGTAAAGCATTTCAAAAACAACGCTCGCCAAGTATGGAAACGAGATATGAAAAATTTTAAAGCTGAACACTTTATCGAAGACTTAAACCAAACTCTAAATGCATCTTTATCGTCATTTGACTCTACAATCCATAATCAATTCGAACAATTTATTAACTCTTTTACGAGTGTGATAAATAAACACGCCCCGCTTAAATTAGCTACCAGGAAAGAAAGGAAACTAAAGACTAAACCATGGTTATCCTCTAGTCTTCTCTGTTCAATTAAAACCAAACATAAGTTGTACAAATCGATTTGTAAAACATATGACGAAACAAAATACAAAAACTATAAAACGTATCGTAATGTTTTAAATCGAACGATTGAAAAAGCGAAACAAAAATACTATAATGAATTAATAATTGAGAACAAAAGTAATAGCGGTAAAATCTGGAAAATAGTGAATGAATTAGTAAACTTAAAACCTTCACAACAAGTCGACATTAACCAACTCAACACAAAAACAGGTGAGGTGATAACTAATCCTGCTACTATTTCTGAAAATCTCAATGCATACTTTGCCAACATAGGGAAAAAAATGGCTGAAACCATTCCCGAAGTTGACATGGATACGAATGCAACAGCGCCGACAGGCATAATCAATTCTTTTTTCTTAACTCCAACGTATCCAAACGAAATAAATAATATTATCGACTCGTTTAAAGATTCAAAAGCAACCAGGTATACAGACGCCGAAACTAAATTTATAAAAATTAGTAAATCAGTAATATCTCCTTTTCTTTGCAAATTGATAAACGATTGCTTTAGTAAAGGCGTCTACCCAAACTGCTTGAAAATTGCTGAAGTTATTCCAATTTTTAAAAAGGGTGATCGTAAGGAAGCTTCTAATTATCGTCCCATATCAATTTTATCACAATTTGATAAAATTTTAGAAAAATTAATTTACTCCCGCATCATTAATTTTATTGAAAAAAATGAACTGCTCTGTGAAAATCAGTTTGGCTTTCGGAAAAATTCTTCAACTATATTCGCAATCAACTCAATATATGACAAGTTTATAAACAATATTGATCAAAATTTATATACATGCTGTTTGTTTTTGGATTTATCAAAGGCTTTTGATACGGTTGATCATGACATTCTTTTAGATAAATTGTATCGTAACTTTGGAATTCGTGGTAAACCTCTGAATTTATTAACAAGCTACTTAAAAAACAGATATCAATATACTAATGTACGTAAATTTATGTTCTCATACACCAAAGTATCATGCGGGGTACCCCAGGGATCTTGCCTTGGGCCGCTACTTTTTTTGTTATACATTAATGACATTTCGTTGATTTCCAATTTTGACACCACATTATTTGCCGATGACACCTGCTTGATGATGGCTGATAACAATCTGAAAAACCTGGAACACAAAGTTCAAATAGAACTCAAAAAAGTTAACTCCTGGCTCTGTCAAAATAAGCTATCCCTAAATTTTTCAAAAACTAACTACATGTTAATAAACAAGCAACCCCTTAAAACTTGTCATTGTAATTTTAAAGTAGCTCTTAACGGTATTACTATTAATAGAGTGCATACTGTTAAATACCTTGGGTTATTCATTGACGACAATCTCAAATGGACGTCGCAAATAAATTATTTGTCTACGCAGCTTGCCAGATGCACAGGACTCTTTTACAGATTGCGCAATTTTGTTTCAAGAGAAACCCTTTGCATGCTATACTATAGTCTTGTATACAGCAGAATTCAATATGGAATTACTGCGTGGGCAACAGCAAATAAAACTTCACAAGAAATAATTCGAGTAAGGCTTAATAAAATTTTGAGAATAATATTGTTTCGAAACTTATATACGCCAACTTCACAAATGTATAAAGAACTTCAAGTATTAAAAGTAGAAGACATATATCAACTTGAGTTAGCTAAATTTATGTATCAACTCCATCATAGTCAATTACCTAAAAACTTTTATCATTCTTTTCGTAAGTTAAATACTATTCGTCAACATGAAACGAGATTAATTAATTCGACTACTTACTACCGCCCCCGAATAAATAAATTATTTAGCCAAAAACTATTTTCTCACAGAGGTTCAAAGCTGTGGGGTAACCTTGAATCCGAATTAAAGAGCATGCACTGGGTTTCTTTTAAAAAAGCGTATAAACTAAAGTTAATAAATGAATATTAACGCTTGCAAAAGCTTTTGATTGTGTAAAGAATATTTATGGTTATTGTTTGTTCCGTTTCCTTTTTTTTTCTATTTTTATTTTTTTTTATCATTTGATAAAAACTTGAACTCAACTCTTTTGTTTTACATAATGTACTCAAATTATAAGTGTCACTTAATACATCTCGCTTATATCTCAATCTGCTGAGATCAGGGAGTATCTCGACTCGATAACCGAAAGGTTCCTCGATGATCCCTGGCTTTTGCTACTAGTGATTTTTTTTGTGTGTATTATCAATCTGATTATTGTGTCGGTGCGCAAAGCAAATCAAATAAATTCTCTCTCTCTCTCAGACCCTAAAAATAAAAAATGTTAAGCAAAACCAAGCAGTTTTAGCAAAAGCAAAGCTAGTTTTTTGCCAGTATTCTGGGTTTGCCCTGGATTTCGATTTTCCTGTAAAAAACGCTAGAATGGTCGGGCGTTCGGCACTACCCATAAAGTTGATTTGTGATATCACACGATTGTGATAAACCTTGGCCCCCCTCGGAAACTTTCTGCTTACGCCACTGAATACGTGCAGACGAGAGAGCTCTTGTCTTCGATTTGTTGTCGCTCAATTTTTATCGCGAATTTGCCCGAGGGTAAAAGCGGATCATTTTTTCTGGCAGAATGACCTTGGTGTTCCGACCACTTCATTTTAGTGTCTAAAGCGACAATAGGTCACCAAATTCATTCGATTAGTGTTACCCAGAATTCGGGAATGTTACACTTGAAAGCGTGGTGGAAGGCGAGTTTTTCTAGAACATGTAGTTACAAAACTCTATTGTTGGTTAGTCATCAGAGGCACTCTTCTTCAATTCTTCATCACAGAATCACTGCTAGGTAATGGATTGTACGTTTGTAATCTTGCCAACTTATGCTTATTCGATGCTGTAACAAATAAAGTATTACTGCATATTGGAATATTATAGCAAGTAAAACTTACTTCAACCTGTTAACTGTATAAAGCTTGCAACATGATGAAAACACGTACTTTTAAAGAATGGTAATGTAGTTGGGGTTACAGCTGTACAGGCAAGGCTGTGGTGTCTGCAAATTTTTTGCCAACACTGGTGTCGTTTTCTAAAACTTTCCGACACCAACACCTTTTTCTTATAACTATTCAATTTTTTTATCAATTCATTATTTCATCACTGCCTAATGAATCATCAGACTACTTTACTAATTGTCATTAATAATTTTCTACTAATTGGCAGTAAGGATTAGTAGGTTAGTAGTATTTAACTATTTATAAATATTGGCCCAATAAATAAATATAAATGTCTGGACAAACTTTTTTAATTTTTTTTGTTTTACAAATTGGTGGGGGTTCATTATTTTTTCAGAAAAGCAAAAGTGGTCTGTCAGCTAAAGTATTTTGGAACCAGTGTGTTATGGTATCTGCTGGTTAAGGTGTTGCAGGCAGTCTGTGAAATATGCATTTTTATGTCAGTGTAAGCTTTATTTACTCAATGGAAAGAGTTGAGATTAAGACCTGCAAATGACCTCATGCTCTGTATTGTGGTTATCCCATTAAACACCAAGGATACAATAGAGCTTTTTCTCCACACTATTCCTTTAGTGCTAAATGTCAAGAAGGGGAAGTTGTAAATATTATTTTTAAAGTCTTTTGGTGTTTTTCAACTGAGAAAGTGAACCAAAAATTGGTCCATTGGGTATAGTGCTTACTTTGTCTGCTTGGCAGTTCATTGACCTAGCTTTAATTCATAAATTAAGTTATATTGAAGAATTTAAAAGTGGCATTTGCAGCAATCCTGCTTGATGTGCACCACATTAAAAGCTCTTAAGTTTACTTTTTGTTTCCTTGGATCAGGCACTTAATAGCAGTCTACCCACTGTAATTGCCCAGTCTGACAAAAGACTAGCAAACAGAGCATAAGCGCATACACTGAAGAAGAAAAATTTTGTTGAAAGATAATGGCTAAAGTTTTAGTCATGACATCTTGAGCCATATCAGCCAGCAATACCTCAGTAGAAAGAGAGAAACGTTATAGCAGGAGTTTCTTCATTAGGTCTGAAAAGAAGAAAATCATTAAAATTAAATTTAAGTAAAAACCACTAACCTTGGAAAAAACGATCTGCCAATCTACTAACATGCTTTGTCATTTTGATTGCAAGTTGAATGCAGTAAGTAAATATATAAACATTGAGCAATGGCTTGTTGAAGTTGTGTAATTGGTATTAACCCTAACATAAAACAAATGTTATTCACCATTTTGCTTGATTACTTATAGTACACTTAAAACATGCAATTCTATCCAAGCTCTTTAAATTATATTATATGAATAAAATGATGCATATTATTGGCAATATTTTGTACTATCCCCAATAAAATTCAATTGGTCAATCTGAAAGTTGGGAATTTACCCACAAGTTCTACTTCAATAAAATTTTTCAAGTAATTGCAACATAGACTTTATCCAATAGGAGCAGTAATGAGTGAAAGACTAGTATTATAACTTCTATGTTTTTTGACTTTAATGATCCAGTTTAGATCCAATTTTTGTAATATGATGTATGTTAAAAGACAGCATGTTTGAAAAGTATGTCCATTAATACGTTCAGTGTATGTCATTCTCTGATGGCAAAAAATTATTTTTTATAACAAGTAGCTTTGAAAATGCCCATAGAGAGAGAGGTAAATTAATGCCATAAAATTGCATATCAATAGTCTAGTGTCAAGAAAAGTTCAGCCAAATCATTGATGGTTGTGGCAGCTGCAACACCATAATGCTGATTTTCATGTAGTTCTAGTCTGGTGAAAAGTTGAAAAAGTAACAAAAGTAAGACCATTAGATTGTATGCTCTGCTATTATTCTGATCTTTTGATCATCCTAGGAAATGTATATAAAGATGTTATGTAGTGTTGCAATTAAGTTGTTCGTCCTTGAAGAATTTAATAACTGTTAAGTCTCTTTTGCTGCAGCATAGCTAAAAAGTTACTTGTTGCCAGCATGCATTTTCTTTGGCAAAAAAATACATGTGTTGTTTGTTTCTTGTTAAATACTTTTTTCATATTTAGAAATTTTATTCGCAAATGCTCAAGATCAGTCCAATTTGATGAAGAAGAAAAGGCTGTGAGGTTGATATATGAAATCATCAAAAACCATCAATGTTTTGCAAGTGTTGAACAGATTAAAAAGGTTTGCAATTTATTTTATATACTCAACTGCAATTCAAATGTGAGGAAAACATTAGATCATGTAATCGTGAGAGTAGATATGACTCTCAAATTGTGATCATTCATGTCATTAGAAGGTTTTCTCTGTTAAGTTTCTGAGAACTTGACATTTACACTGTTTCTAATCTAGCTGACTTCCTGTTAATGGGTAAAAGGATAATCACTTTGCAAAAGTTCAAATTTTAGTGCCTGTGTCAAAAACATGAAGTTATTCAGTAAAGATCTTGCATTAAATTAGCATGTGTATATAAAGACCTATCTGCAAAAAATGTCAACCTTTAAAAAAGTGTCATGCCAAACTGTTGAACTTGCTATAAAATATTTAAATTGGCTAAGGTGGCTTAATTTGCCACTTTAAGTTTATACAGCATTTTCTATTTTTGTGACATGTCAATCAGCCAACTAGTATACCAAGTCAGCACGGCAGTTTAGTATACTTGTCTGTTTCCTACAGTCACCGAGCTATGTTGACTGCCAATTCTACTTTAATCACTATGTGAACAACTGGGCATAATTATGTACATAGACATACATGTACATCTCTCAACCCACTTTTTCTCTTAAAAGGTTTGCATGGGTACCAGTCTTAAAATTTCTTGTAAACCTCATGATTTTTCGATACTCACTCAACTGGTCACCTTGATGCAGCCGAGTAGCTTAGCTGCCTAGTTGTATTGACAAGAATTTATCCAATAAGTTCATGTGGGGGCACTATGTTTACGTGGTTAAACCAACAACTGTGATCTCATGGTTAGATCTTAAAAAATTTTCAGTTGTCAACGCTAATAATTTTATCCATTTCTGATAACCTTCAATTCTTCCCAAAATCCCATTTTTGCAGCTTGCACTAGCGATTGTACTCCTCTGTTGCAGCTTGCACTAGCAATTGTACTCCTCTGTTGCAGCTTGCACTAGCGATTGTACTCCTCTGTTGCAGCTTGCACTAGCGATCGTACTCCTCTGTTGCAGCTTGCACTAGCGATTGTACTCCTCTGTTGCAGCTTGCACTAGCGATCGTACTCCTCTGTTGCAGCTTGCACTAGCGATTGTACTCCTCTGTTGCAGCTTGCACTAGCGATTGTACTCCTCTGTTGCAGCTTGCACTAGCGATCGTACTCCTCTGTTGCAGCTTGCACTAGCGATTGTACTCCTCTGTTGCAGCTTGCACTAGTGATTGTACTCCTCTGTTGCAGCTTGCACTAGCGATTGTACTCCTCTGTTGCAGCTTGCACTAGCGATTGTACTCCTCTGTTGCAGCTTGCACTAGCGATTGTACTCCTCTGTTGCAGCTTGCACTAGCGATTGTACTCCTCTGTTGCAGCTTGCACTAGCGATCGTACTCCTCTGTTGCAGCTTGCACTAGCGATTGTACTCCTTTGATTATTATTTATGATAGGGTCACCACCTTACATAAAGATAGAAACATGAAATTGCTCATAAATGAAATATTCTCTATTTTCACATTACTTTCGTGTAATGATAACTGAACATTATGCTCACCTGTTAACATTTTTACTAATTTTGAGTTTTTTGATTATTTGCTTTATTGATCTGACTATAGAGTTTTGTGCCCTGCGTATCATCACTTGCAAACCTGATTTGAAGTTTCTTTGCAAACTTGTAGTCCTATCTGATCAGATTTTCTTGAAATGTAGAGTACTCAGTTTTTTTTATTTTTATTTTCTTGTCGGCATCACCACAACCTGCTGCAAAGCAATTCAGTGCACACCTCAAAACGGTTAATTATTGACAAAAGCAATTTGGCCACCAATGCCATACTGATTAAAACACGACAACTTTTTCGTGGGATCCTTTCATTTACTTTTTTGTGGTCTACAAAACAAGCACAGACGTCTTCCACATGTTTCTAAGATTTCTCGACAGCTTGTTTCTTAAAGATATGGTTTGTTGTGTTTTTTATGAATAGGAGCTTGTTTGGTCTGCATGCTCTCCAGTTTAGTATTGGGTTTTTTCAAGGCTTTAAGCATTTACTTTTTATGCAGTCTAGGCAGAGTAATTTCATTATAGTTGGTTCGTTTTCTTCTGTCCTCTTGTAAACTGGAGTGACGATCTCTGCTGTCAACGTTAGTTCTTTTCCAAAACTCAATACCACCTAATACACTAATTAACTGCAAGATTCCTTCTGTTAAGAGCTTTCAACATTCCAGTGAAGGTTTGTTATCACTTACAGCTTTTTCTTCTTTTAATGACTTCGTATCTATCTGCATAAAATATGTTCTTCCTAATTTGTATGCCTGGAATGGTTTGTTGCATTACTACGTTGTAATTTTTTCTTGCAGGGAATAGAGGATTCTGGCATTCGCTTGAGCGATCCACGACTTGAAAATTTTTGCAATAAAGTCAAACAATTCACTGAAAGGAATCCAACGACAGAAGATGTGCCTGTGTATTTGGAGGATTTCAATACGTAAGCCATTTAAAAAATTCCTTGAGTGTCTTTTATGAATTCAAAGAACCATCTGAAGAATTTAAAGATTTTTTAATTAACTTTAGAACCTGTTATTTCTAGATGTTTTTACCCCCTTAGACGCTTTTTATTAAGTTTGTGTGTGGTAAGCTTTTTCATTTTAGAGCTGATGTGGGTGTAATATTTTGCTTGAATTATATAGTGCAAAGTGCAGCATGTATCAGCTATGTAGTCCAGTGAACTCGTGCAGTGTTGCAATGGCAGCAATCAAAGGACTATGTGTTGAAAACTTTAGCCATCGCGCATTGTTGTGCCTTTCGGTTGTTGGATGTTTTTACTCTTCTTGGTGGATGGTAGTGAGCGGCAGGATTATAGGAATCATTATCAAGTAAATTGTTGCAGCCTTTAAAATATGCTTTAAGCAAAGAAGATGAAGTATTCATGATCTGCCCACTGCAAGGTGAACACAGCTATGTTTCCTGTTGAATTGCGAATGTTGACTTCCATTATTTTTGCATTAGCAATTGAGGCAATTTTGATTTGAACTTTATCCACCAGGTTCTTGGTCAACGACACTCCTGCCTTCCAATTAATGTGCAAAATCTTTTCAAAATCTTGCGTTATTCCCAACTTTACGCCGTTTATAGAGAGCATCACAGAATGTTTTCATGAAGCAGACTTGGTTAACAGAGGGAAGGTTGGTGGTTGATATTGATTAGAATTCAATCATGGAAGCTTGCATTCTTGTGCAATCAATTCTTAACTTGGACGTGGCAAAGGGCTGCTATGCATTAGTTGTGCCTACTAATAGTCATCGTGGGCTGTCTGTGGTGATTGCATGTAAATTTGATCCTTTGCATTTAAGCAATACTTTTTTAGCAATGTTGTCGCTTTACTGCCAGTATTCATTGCTCAGCGTAATGAAGTGAATCCTTGGGTGAAGAATTGCATTGTACTTGTTTTAGCGCAGCGTGTTTCCTGGTGGTTGCAGGCGTGTTGCGGAAATGCTTATGTCTGAAGTGCTGTCTCTACAAAGCTTGTCATAGCAAAATTATTATGTATAATTGTAAAGGTTGTGGAACAGGGATCTTAAGCTCAACTCAAGTCTTCAGCTATTTTGTTTATAAGAAATTGCTTGAGGGTCGCAACAACACCCTACTAAACATTAAACTCATCACATACATGCACTTATTTTTACTGCTCAATAAAATGCTATATCTAAACATGCATACTTTTTTATTGAGTTTACAATACACCAAAAATCCAAGTCCCTAATTTGTCATTACTTGCAGTTGTCGGTACCATCTTGCATGACTAATAGGTAACAGAAGATTTCTGGCATTGCTTCTTGGCAACCAAGTCGAAGCTGGGTTTAAACCCTTTGCCATTTAGCAGTCGCAGAACTGAGTGCAGGTGATCATCTGTAAGTCTCGACTTCAAAGACGATTTATTCATCTTCATTGATGAAAAAAATTGCTCACACACCTAAGTGCTCCAAGCACGGCCACAACTCTCAACGAGGAGTCAAAAAATTTTTTTTTTCACTTGAATGGAGCTTATAGAATTATAGCACACCAACTTCGACATATTTCTTCTTGAGAAGACTCGCACTGCAGGACCAGTAGCTCCGTTTCTAATTCTTCATTCACACATTCAATATTAACTGTAAATGGGGTAGATAAGAGTTCGAATTCTCTTTGCATCGGAGCAAAATCATCAAATTGTCAAATTCCTCATGCAGAGTAGAAATGACATTTTTGTATTCTTCCGAGCATTCAACCTCAAACTTTTCCACAGACCGCAGCGCTTTGAAGTGAGTCAGATTACCACTTGCTAGCTATTTTGATCAAAGAAACATTTTGCATATAAAAGACTTCACAAAATCATGCATGTCGGTAATAACCTTTTTAGGTCCCTGCAAACTGAAATTAAGCATGTTCAGATGATTTGTCAGATCTGTCAAAAAAGCCAGGTTAGCAGTGAATGTTGGATCACCAAGTTCAGGCACGTCATTGCCTTTCATAGCCATGGAGAGTGCTGTTTCTTTCAAAGCAAAGAACCTCTTCAACCTATTACCACGTCTGAGTCAATTGACTTCTGTGTGGTACAACAATTCACCATATTATTTTTCCATATTTGAAAGGAAAGCAGTGAACTGCCTGTGGTTCAGAAGTTGGGCGAATAAACGTCATGCATCCCGTCTTGCACTTTCTTACGTTTTCCACAAAATGCTTGGTGGATGATGGTGCAGTAAGTATCTGTCATGCAAGCATCATAATTTAAAGTATATTTTTTAACAATCCAACTATTCCCCCTTTTTCCGAGTACACCGCAAGGGCATCATCTGTGGCAATTGAAACCAAGTTTAAACCAGTCTACCCCAGCTTGATCCACCCACTTTTCAAGTTCAAGAAGTACATCTCGTTCTGCCACAGTTCCCTTCATGGGTATTAAACCCTGTAGCTCTTTAGTTATGTATGCTTGTTCGTCAATACCTCTTGTAAATGCAGCACAAAATGCTGTGTCTGATCTACAAGTGCTTTCATCGATTGCAATAGAATACTTATGGAATTCTTTCGCAGCAGTTGTCAGCTGTTTATAGGTGTTGGCAGCAAGTTTATGCACAGGACCTGCAACAGTATTTGCTGCAATACTGTGCCTTCGAAAAGCTTCTTTGGACACATCATATCTGCTGCCTTCAACATACAATCCTTTATGAACACCCTTTCAGTGAAAGGAGGTGATGACTGCAATCATCTCGCTTAACACATAGATCACCAGCACAGCATCCTCTACCTTCTTTTTTTGTGTTATCGTGTAAATTTTTCTTGTTTTGACGCAGCAGACTCCAGTTAACGCTATTTATCCTCCCTCAGTTTACCTTGTGACAACGTATTTATTGTGAGTGGTCTCATAGCATTCATTTCACAGCATATGCCTCTTTATGTTGTACTGTTTTCTAACAGCAACGGTATGCAAGCATATTAAACTCTGCATCTTTCCTTTGATTGGTGTCAGAACGTACAACAGCTTTTATTTATCCTAAAATCTTCTATTCTCTTCCTCAATTTTTTTTAGTTTTTGAGAATATCCCGTGTTTTCAGTTTTCCTTCTGTTCGACCGAGACATGATTAATAAAAATGGGCAAATATCCCTGCACAAATGTTTCAACGCAGTCAAATACAAACAAAATATCAATACAAATACAAACAAAATATCCGTAAAATGATTGCAAGACAAATCAAGTATCACAAATTACAAATACGGCAACAATATTTTACTTTATTGTAAGTTTAAGTAAATAAATACAGTAGGCGCCGCTTATTATGACCACGGATAATATGACCAGCCGCTTATGATGACCAATTTGGTACGGTCCGGAATTTCTCCATTTAAAATTCTCCGTTTAATATGACCAACATTTTCTCCATCTCTCTTATTACAGTACAGTATCTTTCCCACCACGCACATGTAACTTCACCTTTTCAACATTGTTACATACTGTGCTTAGTTTTACCGTCACTTGCACTGTTACAGTACTGTGCTTTGTTTTACTGCCAACGTCACACTGTTACTTCAGTTAAATCATGAATTTGACGGTATTTGGACTTCTTGTGGCTTACGCCGTCGATTCAGGAGCTGTTATGGCGGCTTCGGTTTTTGTGACCATTCGGATATTATGACCAAAATGGTCTGGTCCCAAGGTGGTCATAATAAGCGGCGTCTACTGTACAAGCTTAACTGCCTAAACATTGTTTACCAGTATTTCTAAAACTTTCATCAATGTTACGATCACGGAATTAAACTTAAGATTCCACGGAGGAAAAATATAGTAGCAATTCTGAAATTTTTATATACTTGTATAATGTTTGGCGGGCCGCAAGAAATCATTTGAGAGCAGTGTGTTTGAAGCCCCTGTGGTCGAATGATTTTACTTACAAATCAAACTGCGTTGCTAGGTTGCAGATTACATTCCCCAACTCGCTGTTGAGAACACAAACCGCTGGGGAGTCTCCGTTTGCACCACGGATGGACAGAGGTAGGCAATGATGCTACTAAACTTAATAGTATTTTCTTGTTACCCGGAAATCTTTACGCTTCATATGAAACTTGTGTACAGACCTGCGGGGTTGCCGGCATTTCTGGCGCCGCCGTTTCCACCGCAAGCTAGCAGGGATTAACCCTGCAGTCATTTCCAAAGCCTGCAACGAGATGCATGGGAGCGTGGCACACTCGACAGCAAGAGCAACGTCTTTTCTAACCAAGTCGGTTTTACTCAGTGATGGGTTTAGGCATTTAGGGTCCCGAGTCAAGATTTCATAAGAAACCCCCTAAATGCCCAAGACTTCCTGGCGAGTTACTCCAGTTGAAATGTTGCACGTAAGGTGAAAAGCCCCACTGCGTTTCAGTAGGTGCAAAATCTTGGGTCTATCTCGACCTGCTCACTGAATACAGCATATTAAGACAATTCTGCCACAAAAAGCATTAGTGAAAGTATTAATTTGTGTAGCAGTAGATTTCAAACACACACTGACCTCGTCAATCCTACTTGCACAACTTTTAAACAAGTAAGATTCAAAAAGCCTGGTTAGTGCATCAATTTGAGTTGTAGCCGCCGTGGTATAGTGTTATTGTTGCGGGCTTCAGAGCAAAAGGTCCGTAGTTCAAAACTAAATAGAAACACCGCTGGTTCTCGTCAGGAAGGCATTCGTGATGTAAAGTGCTACGTTGCTCCAGTACAAAATTTGGTTCGAAAACGAATGTGTAGTGGTAGGACATACATTTAATCAGCACGTCTGAGCCTGCAAAACGCTGGAAAAATGACGTTAAACCGACTTTCTAATAAAGGGGGGCTTGAGGCAATAGAGCCCCTTACTTGTTTACTCTAAATCCACCACTGTGTGTTATGCGATGTCTTGCGCAGATTCTCGCTTGGTGACTCCCAGATTCCGTTTTGCTTGCAATCATGCGTGAAGCCGCTAGCTTACGCCGTCGTCAACTCAGACCAATCGTCGGAATTCGTTCATCAATTCGTTGGGGAGGAGCCCAGCGGTAGACTCTTCAACTCGCTCACCCTCAACTCGTTAGGTAGTCTCCGTTAATGACGTCAGCTGGCGCTGTGATGTAACGTTTTTGGTTTCTTTAGATAAACCTCACAATCCGATGGTGAATGCGGGCGCAATCGTTATTTGCTCGCTGCTGGAGCCCGAGCGGAAGGCAGAGGACAGGTTTCAATATGTGCGTGATGACGTCGCTTGGATATGACGACACGATAACGAGAGTGCGCTTGCGCAGATTATGGAGCGAGTCGGGTGTTTGTGCGGGGGAGAGGAGATCGGATTCGATGATCATGTTTTTGTATCGGAGAAAGAGGTGTCGTTCCGCAATTACGCGATTGCTTATCAGCTTATGGAGAAAAAGGTGGGTCTCGGGATTGGGAGCGGCGACATCTTTTGACGTCTTTTTGTTCAGGGATTTCCTCCCGGAACTGATCTGCACGAGACCATGGATCTCTACCTCAAATGCTGCGCTATCACGGTCACCTGTCAAAGTGGTGCTGTCGCGGGGGCCACTCTGGCACACGGGGGCGTTAGCCCGTTTAGTGAGGAGCGCCTTTTGCAACCAGCCGCAGTTCGTAACACGTTGTCCTTAATGCACTCCTGTGGGATGTACGACTTCTCTGGCAAGTTCGCCTTCCATGTGAGTCTTTTCATACTGCCTCAACCTCCCTCGCTGAATTTTTTGCTTTCAGGTTGGTCTGCCTGCCAAGTCAGGCGTCGCTGGTGGGCTCCTTGTGGTCATTCCCAACGTCATGGGAATCATGTGTTGGAGTCCGCAGCTTGGCGAACAAGGTCAGGTTGCCGTAGTAACGTCACTTTGCGATGGTAACGGTGTGTTGTTACAGGCAACACGGTGAAGGGTGTTGAGTTCTGTAGAATGTTGGTCAACCGGTTCAACTTTCATGTCTACGACAATCTACGCCACTCCATCAAGAAAGCGAACCCGCGCGAATTGGAGCGGGAACTGACGGTGAGTCACGTGATATGTGTCTGAGATACTGTTGGTTCACGTGTATATTTGAATAGGATTTGGAGATGGAGTTGGGAATAGTAGCTCGGCATATTTTTCCTCATTGAGCGTCTGGAGTATAACACATTTTATTTGGCTGTGCAATTTGATAGCGTTATCACCGAAGTACTACTACCGAACACTCGTGCATGCTTGCCACTTTCTTTAAAGTATGTTTTATTGTTCTGCTGCTTTAACTTATTCACTTTACGCAATACATCTATCCCCAAAAAGATGTGAGGTGAGTAATTGTCGCTCGTGAGACCAGCTGGATTCAGAAAAGTTTCGGTAATAAACTAATTGAGCACATCAGCGGAGATGCCGCCCGACCGGAAACAACAGGAATGCCTAGAGAAAATACCACGAGCCGAGCTTAGAAATTCGGCGTGGTTTCTTCCTCCGGAAAAGTGGCCAGGTGGTGGAACCGAAATCACTGCTTTGATCCTTCACTAAGCGCTGTCGGGTCAGGGTCTGCTGGAATAGCGATAAGTCATAAAATCCAGTCGCCGAGTGGAAAGAGGATGATGTTAGGAAGTTCATGTAAGAATCTACTAGCGAACGGTGTTCTATATGTGCGAGCGCTTTAACTTCTCCAAAGTCACTGCGCGCACAAACGTGGATGTTGATTGTTGACGCAATTGATCACCGCCTTAAAAGAGTCATAAGGGAATAGATGACGTCATGATTTTTTTGACTGAGGAAAACACGTTTTTCTGAACAAGAGCCACATCCTAAGTTACATACCATTCTTGCAAAAATATTACCCGCTTGATGCAAAATATGATGTAAAAATCAACGATTGCTAATAAATCATGTTTTCTCTATTTTCAAAAAAAATGCCATCTGCAAAACGCAGTGAACAGCTTTTACATTAGATATCAACAAACTGCTTAAGAAAAAATTACAATAACCATTTGAGCTTTATTGACCACGCAAATAGTGATTAAGCATTTTATTTTCTTTTGAAGAATTTTTATGAGTAGCAAGGAGGGGGCAGTAACATCAAAATGAACAATTGGGAGGCGGTAGCATCGAAATTGGTAATGGAAAAGCGTTGAAAGAAAACAATTGGTTCACAAAGAAATGACAAACCCAGAGTTTCTAATGATCTTCAAGGAAATAATTGATCCGAAGTGCGAGTCAGCGATTTGTATGGTTGTTGCATTTAGTAGCTGCTTTTTTGGATTGGCGTAAGCTATTGTAATTAGCTTTTCGTTTAGTCTCAGTTTTAAGTATGCACGCGTGGCTTGAGGAAAAAGCGGACAGAACTAAAGTTTAGGGTCCCGTAAAATTTGCACTCGTGTGCGCCTCAAAACGGAAGCGTAAAGCTTGCTAAATCCCATGGCCTTTTACGTCGTAGCATTAATTTTTTAAAAAATCACATGTGAAAGAGTTCACATAAAGTAATTTTAATCTTACAACAAGCAAACGACTCAAGTCTATTTTCAATTTAATAAAATGTCGGCAAGTATATGATTGTGGGTTGCTGGTGTAAAAGGCTTACGGCTAGGAGAGAATCAGCCATGGTTCACAATAAGAGTAGGCTATACGTAGTTGCCCTGAAGAGATCTTGTAATTCGAAACAGGCTTGTCGGTATCTGTCAAAAGTGTTTATTGTACAGAAAATTGTGCGAATGGCACTGTTGTCCAAACATAGCTTCAAAGTTGAGTTATCATTTACCAACTACTGCATTTGCTAAATTGCAAAAGCATTTTAGGAGCATAATACGACATCACAAACGAGATTTCTACCGCTAAGCGCTTTCCCCTAGCCTAATTCAATTAGGTTGGCGGCGTAAACCTGAATTGCCGTACCTCCATCCTGAGGAAGAGAAGGGGTAACCACCACAACAACAGATTTCTAACGGTACGTTGGTTGCAACTTCGTAATCCAGGGTCTTACCTGCTCTTAATCGATTTCTGCAAGTAGATCAAAGCCAACTTTTCTAAACCGGTGGGCCATGGCTCATTAGAAAGCAACAACACATATGTTGGATAGGCCACGGCTTGCTATTCAACTAATAAGGTGAACATCAACTGAAATTAGAAAGAAAAATATTATTTCTGGGCGACAGGCCTCTCTTGGATTTGGAAATGGGCCACATCCCCACAAAGGTTAAAAAAACACTAGACCAGGCCTGTCTTTTTTAGTTTCCTTCTCGGGAGTCTTCTTGTGATTTGCGAATTGAAAACATCAGTACAATGAAATTTATTTTTCTAATAGGCTAATTTAATGAGAAACAAAATAGCTGCAATGTAGTTTAAATTTCTCAAAAAAGCATTTGTTTTGCCAGTAGAACAGACGAAAATCCAATGTCAGTTTCGTCACATTAATTTTGTTGTTGAGCGATAAAGGCAATTGTTTAAACGCGTTGTCGAGGGGACGTTTGCTAATTACCAAGCCTACACAGTGGCGGTTCTATAAAAAGTTTGTGTAATCTTCGATCCCTCCAAGTGCCTTGACCAACGAAGTGATGCTATATGAACAAGTCCGGATACGAATTTTAAAACTTCACTCCTCTAGTCTCCCGATAGTCGATGGCCCAAAAATAAGCAAACAATTCATCTATTTGTCGCAGATTTAAACTATAACACACAAGTATCATAGGCCATCAGACAAACAAAGGGGAGCGCGAGCGAGTGATTATGGTGTTAAATTCGGGTTATCTTGCTTCTACCAACACAAAGAATCATATTACTATTTCTATACCTACCCATTCGTACAGAGCAGCATTCAATAAACGCATCGTACTTAATGCTTTATCAAAGCTAATGTATACTGCAGCATGGATTTGTAACCAATGCTTTCTTTAATTTGCCGTAGTAGAATTCGGGGCCGCTATTTATAATGATTTTGGGGTAGTTTCTCCAAATTGGAGAAAGTGCCATAAATAACTTGTTTTCCGAGTACGAACCGATAGTAGTCATAGGAGAAAGCAGCATCCATGACTTGTTTTCCAATTACATTTCAATCTTGGTCATAATAAATAAACTAAAAGTGATATCGACCCCTTCTGTAGTGTTAAGTTGTTTTCCATTAGAACTGCGGACTTACTAAAATGACTCATAACATTACAGTCACATACACACGAAAGTCAATTAGACGTTTAGATCTATGTCAGTTATAAGTGAACTGTAAACTCGCCCTATTTGCTTGCTCATAGTTCAGGATTTTCTACTTTCTATGATGTTATTTGTCAGTTCACGAAACAGTTTGGGAATTACCGTTTGGGTTTAGGAAGATTTTTCTTACATGCTTCTAAAAAGCTGTCTTCCATCACAAAATGCAACAGGAAGTAGCTGTAGTTATGGTCGATTTCCATTGCTCAGCAAACGCAAATTGCTGAGATGTCGGTCATAGTGTTAAAAATGTTTTACAGTAAGCTACTAAAAATGTGTACGGTACATGAAATGTGGCCGCAGTGGGGCAGTGATAGTTGTTACGGGCTTTGTATCGAAAGGTTTGGAGTTCAAATTCTATAATAGAATCATTGGTATTGGCCAGGAAGGGCATCCGAATTTAAAGTGCTACAATGCTCCAGCAAAAAGTCTAGTTCCAAAGCGAATGTGTAGTGGTTGACATATATCGAATCAGCACGTGGAGCCTGCGAAACGTGGGAAAAAATGAGGTAAAATCGGCTCTCTTTATATTTTACACTACTGACTTAAAGACAGCTAGGCACCAAACTCAAGAAGTTTTGGAATTTGAAGGATACACTGGGCAGGAAGGGATTAAAGTTTAACATTAAAAAAAATAAAAGTGATGGTTGGCAGATCGGAAGGACAATTTTTCAAACCAGCATGTGGAGTTTGTGGAGAAGAGTGATGGCCAATTCAGTGTTGTGCACAAAATGTAAAACTGGGTTCATGGTAGATGTGCGAGAATGAATAAAATTACGACTAAGTTGGCAGCTTACTTTACTTGTTCAAGATGTTGGGGAATAATGAAAGAAGTGGTGAGGTCGATTGGTAAGTTGGGTGATGAAGTGGAGACAGTAAATGAATTTTATTATTTGAGAGACAAGCTGAATGCTAGTGGTGGCTGTGAAGCGGCAGTTACAGCAAGACTAAGAATGAATTTGGTGAGATTCAGAGATTGTCGAGAGTTGTTACTTGGAAATATCCCTTCAGTAGAAGATGAAAGAGAAGATTTTTTGTTGTTGCACAAGATCGGCAATATTACATGGAAGCGAGACCTGGTGTTCACAACAAAATAAAAATGCAATTTTAAGAAAAACGAAGAGAGCTATGGTAAAAGCCGTGGGCTGTCGGAAAGTTGTAGAGAGAAAGACAGCTAAAGAAGAAATGGACACGCAGGGTAAAAATTACTGGAGATGGGCTCGCAAAAGCAAATTGAGTTAGATGATATGGAGACCTACGTTAGATGTCGTGCTCAAGTTTTTTCGTTGGAGCCTACGCCATTCTGCAAGCTCTACGCTGGTCTCGGCAGCACCAGCAAGTCAACCATTTCTCTTCTCTTCTCAGACTCTCGCTCTGTCTTCGCCGCTGTGTCCCCTGAGTGAAACCAAGACTTTGCAGATCGTTTGCGTCCACTTTCCCGCTCACGTTTACTTCTACTTCTGCCAGGGAGGTTATCTTTGCTTGCCCTCTTTCTCCTCCTTAGAACCTGCCTTCTTTCACTGTGGTGTCCACTCTTTCGTTCCCATGCTCCCGCTCTGATCCCTCTCTCACTCGTCAAGGTGCGGCTCTCGCTCACCTAGACTCTCTCCCCTCTCTCAATCTGGTGTTCTGGACAGATTGCTCTGTTCCTTTTCTTTTTGGTAAAAGCAGCTCTGGCGTCCTTTTTGGCCGACCCAGTATGTTCAAACTTTTCTGCTCAAACCTGCGTCATTCTGCAAACTCTCCGCTGGTCTCGGCAGCACCAACAAGTCTGGTTGCAGATTGGTGCTTGAAAAGACATCACTTTTGCACTTACGTTAGGTTAGTGAATGCTGAGCAGAAAAAAAAGATGTAGTTTGTCATTTTGAAGTCTAGCTTACGAAAAATTATTTGTGATTGAAGAATAACAAAACAAAATAGTGTTTCGGCACAGTGGCAAATATAGATTCAAACGCAGCCTACATTGCATTGTTCGGTTGTACGCCTAGTGACTTGTGAGGTAGCTTACTGTACCATAACAGCGTATTAGCTGAGAGTTACCTTGTTTATTGGTAACAAATTATAATATTCTTTTGGCTAATTACTGATTTATATTTAGCAATTAGGCCTGTCAGCTTCTTCTGCTCTAAAATGCACCAACAGGTTTCAACAAGGATGCAAACTCTTTAGTTTTCTTGGTGATAAAAGTATAACTACAATCTGAAAAGATGGGAGAAAAACTGCTGACGGCAGAAGTGGTCTGCAAACAAAAACAGTTGGCTTTGTGAAGTAATTATTTTACTCAAAAAGATAAACCGGAAAGTGGTTTTTGAGTGCTGAAGCCTGCAACAAGATTTGCACTTTGTTTTTCAATCAGTCAATTTTTCTTCTTCCTGAAACAACCTGGAAAAACTAATTTTAGATTTTGAATCACAAAGTTTCAATTAAACTGTCAAATTTGCAAATAAAACATTTAAACACATAAATTACAATATAAGAAAACATGGAAATTTACATTAAGATATCGAGTTACCATAGGCCTACTGAATTATGGAAAAACCACCGACTGAGGCAGTGATTCCCAAGTTTTGAATATCAAGGGCTACTTTTTTGAATCGAGATTTTCGGCGGGCCATTTGCCGGTTAAAATTTTGATAGAAGCACGTAAAAAAAAAGAAAACAAAAAACGAAAATTATTTGGTAAAACGCAGTTGCGAAATTAGCCATGTTTTTTGCTGTATTGTGAGGTTGTGATTTGTTTGAGATTAATTGCTTGAAACGTGATTCCAATTTAGTCGATTGTAGTACAGCTTGTCGTGCGACGGCGGGTCGTATAAAACTGTTTCGTAAATTAGGCCTTAAATTTGGACTGTAAATTGCCTGCTAGCCGCCGTTTGGGATACCCTGAACAAAAGTATGAAATTTGAACATAAATACTCATTCAAAAGTATTCACCTACTTTTTTACCCCAAGCAGTTGCGCAGCATTTTTT
This sequence comes from Trididemnum clinides, assembly GCA_963675345.1. Lineage (NCBI taxonomy): Eukaryota > Metazoa > Chordata > Ascidiacea > Aplousobranchia > Didemnidae > Trididemnum > Trididemnum clinides. The sequence continues at coordinate 52,853,916 of OY776285.1, forward strand.
TGGGTAGACCTGACAGAGTCATTCGATTCACCGAAGGATTTCAAGACTTCATCAAACATTCATCTAGTTGTGAATGTAGGCCTACCATATTTAGGGTAAAAGAAACTCGATTTATCAGTATCTCCCAGCGTGATGGGCTTAAGCTTCAGAATTTGTGTAGTTTCTATATTGTTCCAAAAAACGTTGGGCTCCTACAGCTCGGCACATAACTCAACGCAATTGAATCCAGCAAGGTTCAATGTGTGGTATGCACAGACTAAAAAAATATGCTTCACATTTTTCTCTTTCAAAATGATCTGTGCCCCTTGTATTTTTACGCCATGTTTGTAGCGTTGTCGTATACTTGAACAAAACAATTTTTAAAATCCACGTTTGAATATGCTAAAAACTCTACAATCTGAGCAAACTCCGAACCAGTTTTCTAAGAATATTCTTGAAATGCAATAAATTTGATTGTACAAAACGTGTTTTGTATCACAACATATCTTTGCCTAAGAGGAAGGTTGCACACACCTGATCAAATGTCATCAAAATAAGCTTTCGAAAAAAGTGGCTGACCACTTTCAGTATTTTTGCATTAAATTGAATAGGAGTGATATCGCTTTTTGCAAATCAAATGGAGAAACATGACAGTTGTTAAATAAACGTTAAATATGTTGTTTTATTGATGTTAAGGAATGAATCTGAAGTCAAAGTAAAATAGGAGGTGCTAAAGTTTGCCTGTTTTTGCTAATAGTTGGGCTAATTTTATGGGCTAAACACGGAGGCTTATTTTTAACCAGCTTCTGTGAGGGTTTCATATTCGATTACTTAGCGCGTTTGGGAATGCTGAGTTTAAGTTAACCGTAATGTGCAACTTGTACAGTATATTTTGTTGCATAAGCATATTGAAAAGTTGTAAACCTAAATTATACTGTAGCCTACAGCCCTAAATGATAGAGCAGACTGCTGTACCGTTTGTTATATGTTCGATTAGATATTGATGGATAAAATTAGTTTTTAAAAATTTTTTGTCAATAGTGCTTGCAGACTAGTCGTATTGATATATCAGATGTAATTTTGTGACCTTAACTATTTCTAAACAATTTTTTTGGCTATTGGCTTGGCTGCTGAAACAAGGGTAATCAAAAAACTTACGATACCGATTCATTAATTCATGCGTATAAGCTCATGCTCTGTTGGCATGTCTTTTGTCAGACAGGGCCACCACGACGGGTAGACTGCTTGGCTCCACTACCTGTTTGCCACATAAAGATGGAGGCATGCCTTTAAATGCCTTGTCCATGGACACAAGCAAGCTTGCCGGAAAGCTTACGGTACCGGTATAATGATCAGATAATGGTTGTTTTTGCTAATGTCCCGACGAGTATCCAATTGGTATTGAGTTGTATTTAACTGAGGAGCAAATGGTATTTAGATGGCACTTTTCCCAATGGCATTTTTTTTTGAATTGGCACAAAGTACTAAGTTTAGAGCAGCCAACTGATAGACCTAATCTCAACCAAATTGCTTTTGATTAAATTTATTTGTTTCCGAGGATCCAACTAGCAATAATTCATTCCAATTTTTAATCTATTTTCATTAGTTTTCAAAATAACCCCAAAAGTTGGAGTTCGTCCTATACGTTTCCAGCATAAATTACAGCTTTTGGTCAGCCACTTTTTTTGGCGCCAAATGTGTGACGTCATATGCAACCTTCCCATTGATAGTTGTTCTTTGCGCGAGACAACAGGCGTTCGACCTGTAGCAATGGAAAACTATGTAGCTGCTTCCAGTTCTTCAAGAGTATCTTTTGAGGTAAATGATCCACACATTTCAATAAATTCGTTTTGTACTGTGAGTGCAAGATAATGCACTCGCAGTCGCTTCTAATTCTTCGGCGCATTGCTCAGATTCGAGATGTTCTGAAATTGGCTGCGCTCCCTCAGCAGCTCAATCAAACCCAAGAAATTTTTGTTGCCCACCTCACCGCTTTGCTCTGTAATCTAACGAAAAGCTAGTCCTCTTTATGAGAGGAACAGTATAATATCCAGAACCAGAAAGAGAATTTTTCTATATGTGTAGATTTTAGCGTGGTAAATAGTTGAAAGAATGATTGTCGATTGACTTTGCAGTATGGGCAAATCCGGACTACATTTTTCCATGAAATAGAATTATTTTTTTGATAAAGTGAATCCTTTTGTTTCAGTAACTTATCCTTCACTTCCCTTCACTCTTTCAAAAGACCCCATTTAGGTGCTTCACAAAGGCGCTTTACTTGATGTGATCTTGGTTGGAAAACAGGAAGTAAGCAGCATAATAGCCTACTGTAACCTGGTTGTTTGAAAAACTGCCAGAAAGCCAGTCTTTTGCACTCTCTTCATTTGCAAGCGTTATTCTAAAAAGAGAAGCTGCAACATTATGATTGCTTTGATCGATTGGAATATGATCTCTGCTGGTATCTTAACAACGTGAAATTTTAAATGTCGCTGAGTATCAGTTTTGTTTTCTTTTGTCTAAATCAGGCTTGGGCTAACTATGACCGACCAACAATTGTGGAAACTTCCATATATCTAATTTAATACAATAGGGGTGGCCACACTTGTTGTTTTTAAGAGCCAAAAACGGTAAAAGCCATCAGTGAAAGAGCCGCTACATTAGAACATTTTTCGTCTTAAATAGAGATAATGACCTTTTTTTGGACTATCATTTTCAAAGCCCAAAATTAGGCATTTGCGCCCTTCCACTGGCCACAAAACTCAACGTGACGCACAGCACTGATTTTCGGCCAACTTTTAAATGGTCAATGTGGCCTTCCGGGTAAAAAGTTTGCCCACCCCTAGTATAACTCTATTTTTTTTGCATCATCATCAACCGCTTCATCATACACTTTATCGCATTCGCTCTCAAGAGCATGTTCTTGTGTCTCATCATTCAACATTTTTTCTTCAAGAGCAGTTTCTACGAGATCCTTTCATTGGATTGGTCAAATAGCACTTTAATTTGTTTTAAGGGCCCAAGGATTGAAAAATTGTAGGATAGAAAGTGAAATGTTCGCCGCACTTTCCTGCTGTCTCTGAGCTTACAGTTGGATGCTCCGCTCTCAAATTTTCCTGTTGGCATAATTACACTGCATTTCCAGTCGTACAAACCAAAACTTTAAATATAACCCGTGGATATAAAACCGATAGTCGTTACCTTAGAACATAGGAAATCTGAAATCAACCCATAGCCTTCAACGTAGGTCAATGAAGATGACAGAAGTTTTCTAAAGCTTTGCCTAATTGCAACAATTGGCGATAGTTGTGTTACGCTTAGCTTCACATAACTTTAACTAAGCTATCTTTACTAGCCTAGGCTGTAGGCTATTTGAATTTTTGTCAAGACTTTGAATTAAGCTGTCACTGCAAGACCAACAGTAACTTGATCTCGAACTTTGTTACCTTTATTGTTCTAGGACAGGGGTGTCAAACTCGAGGGCTTCTGGGGGCCACATTACACATATGAGCAATCGTGCCAAGAGCCGCATGAAGTTTTTGATTTGGAGATCACCACTTCTCCGGGCGACAATCTCTGTAATGTAGCCCGAAGTAAGGTCGATATCGAAAAAAAATATCATTACCTTTCCACACCATCGCCCTTATTGGGGCAAATCGAGTTTTGTTGTTGCACCAAGTGAAGTTATCTCCGGATAAAAATAAATCTGTACCTCTCAAGTGTCGACTGTGATCAGGGTTCAAACGTTTGTTTAAAGATGATACGTTGCAATACAGCCGAAATTCATTGAGAATTTTTGAATCGTCTCGCGGGCCGCATTGAAAGGTTTCAAGGGCCGCGAGTTTGACACCCCTGTTCTAGGGTGTTGCGATACCAAACGTTACCTTATGATTCTTCTTCCACCTTTTTAAACTCCTTATTTGTAGTGTATTGATTCAATAGAACAACATTGTAATGTATAAGCTAAATTTGACATTATTTCGTAGCAATTTTGTATTCGCAGTTAGAACCAAAGTATTCGTTTAGTAACGTGAGTCACATCCCCTGGGACTGAATAATGATGAATAATGGTAGTGATAAATAAGTTTTCTCGCGTGTGAAACTTGTTGTTCAGTTTACGTTTGTGAGTGAAATGGAAAGCTTGTAAATAAATTGTATATAGCATCAACGATTATAGTGCTTTCGATAAGACCTAAGTTAAGGTCAGGTGCAACAGACGATACTACAAATGGCGACGAGGATTACGGACAATGATATGAATAGTTTAAATACGTTTAGTGTTGACGGCGAAACTAGTAGTTTAGCTCAGCGCTGGACAACGTGGAAAAGAGCGTTTTTGCTTTATGTAGTCGGAAAAGGCGTTACACAGGATGCACAAAAGAAGGCATTGTTGCTCCATACAGCAGGATTGGGGGTGCAACAAATTTACTATACCTCAGTCGACGAATCTAATGATGAAAATAACTTCGATGCCACTGCTGCAATTTTAGACAATTATTTTGTCCCGAAAGCAAACGTTCACTTCGAAAGGCACAAATTTCATCAGCTAACGCAGACGAAAGAGGAAACCATCGACAAATTTGTGTGCAGGTTGAGACAAGGAGCGGCGACTTGTGAGTTTGGTGATTCTTTTCATGAACGCATTCGTGATCAGATCATAAGCAAATGTTACTCGCACGACGTGAGGAGAAAATTGTTGGAGAAAGACACTCTAACGCTTGATGCCGTGCTCAACACTGCAAGAGCTCATGAGAAAGTGCACCATCAACTCCAAGCCATGAAAAGCTTGATCCCACCGGTAGAGCTAAATGTTTTGCGTAAGGGGGGGAAAGTTGATAAAACGATGTTTCGCTCTCCGCGACAGGCAGTAGAGTGTTATGCGTGTGGTCATAAGGGCCATGTCAAAAATTCACCAGAATGTCCTACCAAGTACAAAAGATGCAACGGCTGTGAAAGAAAAGGACACTTCAAAGCGAAATGTAGAAGTAGAATGCAAGGGAATAACCGATCAGCGCAATCGAGCAATTTTTGAAGAACTCCCGCCAACACCAATGCAGTAGCAGCAGATCGAGAAAAAAGTGATGATCCGTCCAAAGACTACGTGTTTATTTTGGGTTCCTTATCGCAAGGTAACCTTAACGATTCGATAACGTTAAATGTTGGTGGTATTGAACTCCATGACTTTCTTATTGACTCGGGTGCTGCGTGTAATGTAGTTGATAAAAGCACATGGGAGTGGCTTAAAAGTAAGCGAATTGATGCAAGTACGCGAAAATCAGCAAAAACACTATATGCTTATGGCAGCACTAATCCTTTACCTACATTGGGAACGTTTACAGCTAATGTTGTTGTAGGAGATACTGATAAATCATGTGTGGCTGATTTTATTGTTATTGATGTTAAGGGCCATAATTTGTTGGGCAGAGACACTGCTCGAGATTTGGGGTTGTTGCACATTGGGCCGTTAGTCGTGAACTTTGTTGATTCGGACATTTATGATAGTTACCCAAATTTATTCGAGGGAGTAGGTACACTTAAAGGCTATGAATTAAAATTGCATGTGAACACGTCCGTACAACCAATTGCGCAATCAGTGCGCAGGGTACCTTTTCAACTGCGGGAAAAAGTAGACAAGAAGTTAGACGAACTTCTCGCCGCAGATATAATTGAAGAAGTACCTGAAGGGCCGACGTCCTGGATATCGCCATTAGTCATTATACCAAAGCCCAATGGCGATATTAGAGTTTGTGTTGACATGCGACGAGCAAATGAAGCCATAGTTAGAGAGAGGCACCCAATACCTTCAGTTGAAGAATTACTGCATCGATTAAATGGAAGTACTATGTTTAGTAAACTGGATCTTAAATGGGGTTTTCATCAAATCACCTTAGATAAGGAAAGTCGGAATATTACGACGTTTGTTACTCATCGTGGTTTGTACAGGTATAAACGCTTAATGTTCGGGTTACGTTCGGCACCTGAAAAATACCAAAAAGTAATCAGTGATGTGTTAAAGTCGTGTGATGGTGTTGCAAATATTGCTGACGACATTATTATGTTTGGCACAAACGCATCTGAACATAACGCTCGTCTACACGCTGTCTTAAATAAGCTACAGGAGTCTGGTCTTACACTCAATCGAGACAAGTGCCAGTTTCGTTTGTCCAAATTGACTTTTTTTGGACACGATTTAAGCAGTAGAGGCATAAAGGCAAACGATGAAAAGGTTCAGGCAATTCAAAACGCCAGACCGCCTCAAAACGAAAAGGAGGCAAGATCATTTATGGGCCTGGTCCAGTATTCGGCAAAGTTTATTCCAAATTTGGCAACAATTGGAAGGCCCATAATGGACCTTACTAGAAAACATGTTAAATTTGTTTGGGGTAACGAGCAACAATCTGCATTTGAGAGATTGAAGTCACTTATTTCTCGAGCAGACACTTTGGCGTATTTCAAAAACGACTGCAAAACGCGTATTATTGCAGACCCGTCTCCTGTTGGTTTGGGAGCAGTGTTAACGCAACTACAAGACGGCCTTTGAAGAGTAATCTCCTATGCATCTAGAAGTTTGTCTGACGTTGAGCGTCGTTACAGTCAAACTGAAAAGGAAGCCCTGGGACTAGTTTGGGCTTGCGAACGTTTTTCATTGTATGTGTTTGGGAAAAAATTTGAGCTTGAAACTGATCATAAACCACTTAAATACATTTATTCTAAAACCTCAAAACCGTCGGCACGCATTGAGCGATGGGTTTTGCGTTTACAATCTTATGATTTTGATGTTGTATATAAACCAGGTAGTACGAATATTGCTGATGCTTTATCGAGATTGAATAAAAATGAGCATATTAATACAGCAGAACAAGAAATTTATGATTTTGTCCGTGAAATTGCTGTTCATTCTACACCCGTAGCATTGACAACTCGCGAGATCGAGAAAGCATCCGCAATAGATCCTGAATTTGATGAACTTAGACGCTGTATTGCAACTGGTGATTGGGCTTCGTGTAAATTGTCCAGCTATCTGCATGTTAGAAATGAATTGTGTTGTTATGGTCAATTACTATTGCGTGGCACACGTTTAATCATTGCAAAAAGTTTGCGTGAACAGGTGTTACAGCTTGCTCATGAGGGACATCAAGGCATTGTGAAAACAAAAACAGACTACGTTCCAAAGTTTGGTGGCCGAAAATGGACACCGAGGCCGAGAGACTTTGTCGAAAATGTCATGGCTGTCAGGTCACTGGAGAGCCTAATAAGCCAGAGCCTATGCATAGAGTGGTTCCACCCAGTGGACCCTGGCAAGATTGTGCTTGTGATATCTTGGGACCTTTACCCAGCTGGGAATACATTTTTGTCATCGCTGATTATTTCAGTCGTTATTACGAGATTGCTGTGTTAAAATCTGTGACTACAGAAAAAGTTATTTTAGCATTAATACCTATATTTTCGCGCTTTAGATTACCGTTGACGCTACGAACCGATAATGGTTCACAATTTATCTCCAATGAATTCGAGCAATACTTAAAAGAACATGGCATTAAACACTACACTTCAATTCCTCTTTGGCCGCAAAGCAACGGTGAGGTTGAACGCCAAAATCGCTCTTTGATGAAAGCCATACGAGTTGCCCATTTGGAGAAAAGGGACTGGAGGAGAGAGATCTACAAGTTTTTAACTGCTTATCGTTCTACTCCGCAATCAACCACCGGTGCGTCACCATCTTTTCTGATGTTCGGTCGCGAAATGAAAACAAAGCTACCAGAGCTTATACGCGATCCGGAATTCCTGTATGAAGAAGTTCGAGACAATGACTGGCAAAAGAAACTACGAGGGAAAGTGAAAGCAGACACTGACCGAAATGCAAGGGAATCAAGCATTCAAATTGGGGATACCGTGTCGCTAAAAGCCGATAAAACAAACAAGCTGACTCCTAATTTTGATTCTATTCCTCGAAAAGTTGTTGAAAAAGATGGAAGGAAGGTGACAGTGAAAGACGACGAAGGAAATATGACGACACGAGATTCTTCGTTTGTGAAAGAATATTACGGCAATGAAACTCAGAACGAGTCTAATAACAATTCAACATCGGACACAATTAATTCGGGGGAACAACGCCCTAAACGTAACATCCATCCACCAGTTCGTTTTAAAGGCTATTGCATGTGTTAAACTTTATTTTGGCTGTGGAGTTATTTTATTTCAATTTTATATTTTGCGTCATATGCTATTACGCTTAAAGTTAAAAAGGAAGGGATGTAGTGTATTGATTCAATAGAACAACATTGTAATGTATAAGCTAAATTTGACATTATTTCGTAGCAATTTTGTATTCGCAGTTAGAACCAAAGTATTCGTTTAGTAACGTGAGTCACATCCCCTGGGACTGAATAATGATGAATAATGGTAGTGATAAATAAGTTTTCTCGCGTGTGAAACTTGTTGTTCAGTTTACGTTTGTGAGTGAAATGGAAAGCTTGTAAATAAATTGTATATAGCATCAACGATTATAGTGCTTTCGATAAGACCTAAGTTAAGGTCAGGTGCAACAGAAGATACTACAATATTATCTAAAATAACCTTGGGAATTTGAACATTACAAGTTTGAACTGCAGTTGCGTGAGTGTTTTTTTACGTGTGCCATACAATCTTGTTATTCTGAATGAGGGTGCGGTTTTGATCAATTCGCGGGATCGTTTCAAGCTAAGGCTGCGTCCGCGCACACAGCGGTTTTCGCAACCAGATATAAAACTTCTTACCGATATTTAGAGATTTTGAGACCAGGTTTCCCTACTTGATACTGAGCGCAAACCGAGCGGCGCTCTCTTCTCACTCAATATCAAGAAGCGAAATATTGGTAAGAAGTTTTATTCCTGGTTCCGTAAACCGCTGTGCGCGAACGTAGCATAATATGGGGCGCCATTTGTTCACCGCTGATTACACATGTTTTAGGACAACATTTATGACTAAATCAAATGCATTTGTTTAAATGCACAAATACATTTAACATTTGTTTAAATGTTTATAACATTTGTTTAAATGTTAACATTTGTTTAAATGTTTTTAACATTTGTTTAAATGTTAACATTTGTTTAAATGTTTTCAACATTTGTTTAAATGTACAAATACATATGTCACTCAACCGTATCATTCACATATGTCACTCAACCGTATCGTATCGTTCTTTAAAGGGAATGTACTGCGAATAACGCTTTTCCGATAGATTTGGTCATTGGACCATCACGTGATAGGTTTGCAACAGACTCGTTTGAAATGGGCGACAGGCGCGACATAGTTAAAATTCTTGAAACATGTGGTTTGCAGCAAATTAAACCACCAACCGCAAAAGTCCGAGTCTCTTACTACAAGATGTCTGCTGGATAGGATATAGGATGACTGCTGGAAGCAAAAGTGCAACATAGGCTGTATAGATTTATGCTGTTAGTCAATGAACTCAGTCTGCCAGTTTCTTGCAGAAAATAATGATACTTATGAAAGACTATGTATGTATATATATACATCATAGGTAGGCCGGCCATTTTTCGAAATGCAAAACCGGGACGCTTATTGCAGACTGCTATTATGACTAGGTAGGGTGGCCATACGTTCCGATTTAGGCGGGACAGACCTCCAATTGAGCGTCCCGTTTTTGCATGAGCAAATAACGGGACAGGGGATGGCCGCCTTTCACGAAGCCAAATAGTTGGGCTTACTATAGACTCTAGATCAAAATCGGGACGCTCAAGACCGCGGTCGCGCCTACGGTGGGGTGGATCTCCAAAAAAAAAAAGGTCACCACCTATTTCGCTGCCCGTTTGTTGTCATTTTCGGCCGGAATCATCATTCAGGTAGGGTTTGCTGCCAACATGCCCTAGTTTATCACGGCTAACTTTGGCATACCCTAGGTCAAGCTGTGCTGCATGACTGAGCGAAAACACCAGACATTCGATAATTTAGCTGGGACAGGCCTGAAAAAGCGGGACTGTCCCGCCTAAAACGGGACGTATGGCCACCCTAATCATAGGATAAAACATTAAAAAACCTTTTTAATTTTATATCCTATGATGTATATTTTCTTTATTATCTTGTTTAATCAATTTACTGTAAATGCCGATTCGTTTCGGCCATGCTACATGCAATGTAACTATAAGTGCTAAACTCGCAGTCTTTTTATAAATATAAGTTACAACATCTTTGAGCGATTTATCATTCGCCAAACTTTTCCTCTGCTTTTCCTCGCCCATTTCAAGAATTTTAACTATGTCGCGCCTGTCGCCCATTTCAAACGAGTCTGTCGCAAACCTATCACGTGATGGTCCAATGACCAAATCTATCGGAAAAGCGTTATTCGCAGTACATTCCCTTTAAAGAACGATACGATACGGTTGAGTGACATATGTGAATGATACGGTTGAGTGACATATGTATTTGTACATTTAAACAAATGTTGAAAACATTTAAACAAATGTTGAAAACATTTAAACAAATGTTAACATTTAAACAAATGTTAAAAACATTTAAACAAATGTTAACATTTAAACAAATGTTATAAACATTTAAACAAATGTTAAATGTATTTGTGCATTTAAACAAATGCATTTGATTTAGTCATAAATGTTGTCCTAAAACATGTGTAATCAGCGGTGAACAAATGGCGCCCCATAGCATAAGGCTACACTTTTAACATTTTGATCAAAGCGTAGTTGTCTTTCATTTACGCTATCTGAAGTATAATCGAACAGCAAAACTCTGCTCAAAACTGGCCTAATCTACAATGCCTTACCGATAGTCCACTTGCACGGCGTATCTTAGGTTAGGTAGGCTTACCAATACTTTAGGTTAACAAATTGCTACTGGCAAAGAATAGTTAGCTAGAGAACTAGTTTACTCTTTCGCTGAAAAGATACCGTCATATAAAAATATGTCCAAAAAGAAGCAGAGTTAAAAACTGGTAACCGTTAAACAAACCATATTGCCCATTAGTTATCACTTCGTCCTGGTAGCAACTGATTCAACTTTCTTGCCTTAACTTCACGACACACAATCAATTGTAGTACCATTGGCTACAACTTGGCTTTAGCTGTGTTGGCCGAAGCTTTACCAGAGTTGTCATATTTACCATTTAAGTAAATCAACTAAACTAAGCAAATAGAAAATAAAAAATAATCAAACTTCGACTCAAAATTTTACGCACAGCCAGTGGCGTAGCAACGTAATGTGTCGCCTTTGGCTTTTTGCGCGAAATGCCGCCCCCTTGCGCGTTGTAAAAGCTTATTAAAATTTCAGACAACCGGAGAATTTAAGTGGTGTTTTTATTATATCAGAAACCCGAAGGTCTCGTGCGCCACGGTCAATGAAATGTGATATACGCAGAACAGTTCAATTTATACGGCGATTAAAATTGAACACGTCGAGCTTTCATTGATGCAAATTCAGAAATTACGTCGTCAAAAGATATTGTCTCAACTAATTCACTTTCAATGGACAGTATTGCTAACGCAGACAGCCTACTTTCACCCATAGTTGATCTCAAGTAAGATTTTATCAACTTAAGTTTGAAAAACTTCTTTCGCAACTTGCGATAGAAACAGCAGCAGTGAGGTATAGCTTAAGACTCATGCATAAATAAGGTGTAGATTCACATAAACGATGTTTGCTTAACCATTGCAGCACGTCCAACGCTGTAGCGTCATTCTTGAATGAAAAACCACTAGATTGCACTAGTCGATTGAACCTTGCGATTTCTAGTTTTAACTCGGTAATATCGACATCATCAGCATATAAATTCTCAAACTGGCGTCGGCCTATACCGGTATCGATACCGCCACTTCTCAACAAGTTGTGGGGATTTAAAAAGCCAAATATCTCATTTAGTAAACACATTTCGCTGAATCGCGTTTCTGCTTCGCTTCTAAATCTGTCTACAGCTTCTAGCATGCACCTCTTGATTTCTTCCCTAGCCGAGAGACCTACGTCTTCTGCTTGTTCACCAGGCATCCTTTTCTTTCGTCTTATTCGTCTCTCTTCAACCGGTATTTCTTGCTCTTCGCAAAACTTGATCGCTCTTTCAATACATTGCGTAACCATCGCATCGCGTTCATTTACCAAGAAAGCAATAAATGCATTCATCTTTTGGGTACACTCTTCAAGAGACAGACTTTGTCGCTGTAAATATTTTTGAGTGTCTTGTGATTCTTTTAGGACTTCGGACCAAAATTCTAAAAACGAAACAAAGGAAAAACGTTGAATCGCATCCAAGATTCCACGCGATTGTCCTCGTGTATCAATGTTCTCATTTTGATCACAAAGTTCATTTAATGCACCCACCACATCAATGAAAGATTTTTGAAGCGCTTTCACAGCTTCATAGTGAGCACTCCATCGTGTATCGATTACTCGTTTCACCGTGTTTGGCACATACTTGCGCAATACTTCCCATCTGTGAGCAGAAGAAGAAAAGAAGGAATAAATCCTTTGTACAACAGCAAAAAATGTTTCAGAAACTTCAGATGACCCCACTGCGTGCACTCCTGCAAGGTTAAGTGAGTGGTTTCCACAAGGGATAAACAAAGCCTTAGCATTAATATCCTTTATTCTTCGTTGCACCCCTGTACGGACCCCTGCCATTGTGGAAGCATTGTCGTACGCTTGGCCTCTACACATCATTATGTCCAAGCCATTTTTCTGAAGCTCGTTGAGAATAGATTTGGTAATCTCGTCAGCGTTTTTTGCATGTAGTGGAAAGAAATTTAGAAAGGATTCTTTTATTTGTATCTCGTTATTTTTGTCGATCTTGACATATCTAACAATAAAAGTCATTTGTTCAATACGAGAGATATCTGGGGTACTGTCGAGTAAAATTGAGAAGTATTTGCGGTCTTTATCTCCTCCAGGATGTGGTCTTTTACCTTTTTGCCAAGAAGTTCGATTAATTCATTTTGAATAGTCGGTGAAAGGTACGTTGTCATGCCCTTTCTACCGAGTTCGATATTAGCAAAGTGTTCGCTAATGACTGTACTGTAATTAGCAAGGAGTTTCAAAGTTTCACGAAAATTTCCCTGGTTCCTTGAATCAGAATCTTCCCGGTGACCGCGAAAAGGTAAATTTTGTTTGCTGAGGAACTTTATGACTGCGACCACGCTTTTTAGGATTTCTTTCCATCTATTTTTCTCTTCATTCACAAGGTTCAGTATTTCTTCGTCAATGGTTTGATGGAGCTGAAGTCTCAGTGCCAGTTCATTCCATTGATCAAAGCACTGTTTGTGAACTTTTGAATTTTCGTGATTATAAATGCAAGGATTAAGATGCCAATAATTTACAAATGGTTTGAAAACAAATGGAGAATTATCATTTCTTGATTGAAATAACTTACAACAGAAACAATATATGGCTATTCGAATAAAGTAGCCAAGATCTGAGAACCTCATCACCATTCTTTAGTGTCTTATAAAACCATTTCTTACTCAGAAAACGTAGGCATTCTTTTTCTTCGTCCCCTTCGTTAATTATTCTAATTGCTGGCTTGAAAGGTCCTTCAATATTCTGAAACCTTTTGGGCCCTAATTTGATAATCTCAACTCTCATGTTATGGGTTAATTCTTCTGGCCAATTAGCGATATCATTACTAGAGCGATAGTTATCATTCGTTTTATGTGAATCCGAAAGTTTTTCATTCATAAGCTGACTACTTTCAATGATCACTTCGTTATTGGTTTGCTCGCGGTACACTTCTTCTTCCGTCTCTACTTGAGGTAGCGATTCGGCGTGACTGCTAACCCCTTCTGTTTCTTTGGTAGAAGCATTTTTTATAAACTTTAAAATCGCTCCTTCATTTTTCTTTAGTTCTTCTTGTCTAGCTTTTTTTTTCTTCCTATAAAAGGCTCCACTTTCTTTTACCCTCTTCATGGGCTACAACTAACTTTACCCGTTCACTGCGTAAGACGTGTATATCCGTCAAAGCAAGTCGCTCTCTCACTGCGTAAGACGTGTATATCCGTCCGAGTCGCCACCGCATTTAACTACGCGTTTTATTTCGCTTTCGCATGGCATTTTTCGCGCGCCAGGGTGAGAAAATCCTGAGTAAGCATTTTGTACTAAAAGTAAAGTTTTATTGCGTAAAACACTTTTATGGCTAGATCTATTCATTGCGTTCAGACCAATTTATCAAATGCTCAAAAGGTACAATACTGTAATAGCATTTAGACAACTTCTAACGTAATGATTAGTGCGAGAGTTTAAGTTTTGTAGGATAAATATTTACGATATTTTATTTTATTTTTATTTTTTAGTTTTCCGATTATTTTTTAGTTTTCCAAATATATTTATAAGACTGTTTTAGCTGATACAAATGGCGACGCCAGGCAAAGTTTTCAAGTCTCAGACGATGATCTTTTGTTGCATATTTTTAATGCTAGTGATGATTTGTCTTCTCTAGACGACTTAGAAAGTGACAGTGCTGACATAGGGTATTTGCAAAATGCCGACGTACTTGATAGCGACACTAGTCTAGCTAGTAGCAGTGCTCCTAACAACGATAATCTGCAGTGGACCGTTAACGGCCAAGTACGAAGCAGGTTTTCATTTACCGGCAACCCAGGCATAGCCTACAAGTAGCCTGAACGATGTAACAAACCCACTGGAATTTTTTGAACTTTTTTGACAAAGAAATTGTAGACCTAATTGCTACAGACACCAATCGATACGCCAGACTTGTTCTTGTTCGCTTAAAACAAAAAAATCATCACATTTTGCCGCCCCCACCAACCTGCCGCCCTTGGTTTTAGCCACATTAGCCAATAGGTAGCTACGCCACTGCGCACAGCTAGCAATAATTTTAAAAAATGTTCTAGGCTACTAGTAAAGCCAGAGGCCCCTTTGAGAGTAGGACCAGGGCAAAATGAACCCTTTTTATTCAGGCTTGGCATCAGCCATCCACAGTACCTTGCAGCCCCTTTCCCTATATCTGTCGTATGCACTAATCTCTGGTGCTGTACTATCACTGTGAAATGCTTTGACACTTAAATCTCTTCAGAAAGCTTGAGCCTTCCCGTTGCAAAAGCTTTTGTTGGAAAGGTTGCCGTCATAATTGAGAACTTGTCGAGTAGTACTTGCGGTGATCAGCGTCTCAAACGCTTTTCTTTTTTGTTCGATTTAGGCGTGGGGAGTCAGTCAGTTCCGTGGGTTACATGATCCTTCGCCATGCCCGAAACAATACCTCACATAGACTTTGAGAAGCCTGCTCATCACATTTCACTTGTCTAACTATAGCTCTTGTGGTGATATGAGCGCGCACTGTGCTAGTGTTATATGCACGAACAATTGCTTCACAAATTCTACCAGCCAGCCGTAGGAAGCGCCCGCTGCACCATGAACCGCACAAATTTTATTGGAACGCTAATTGAAAAATTATTTCACAGTGAATTACAATACGTCACGCGTGAGTGAAAAGTGCATGATTGTGATGTCACCACCACTTAAACTTGAATTCAAATATCGGTCTCTTACAGATATGAGCCCCGTACAGCAGCTGGTCGCACACACCGATACACTGGCATTCCAACTCGTAACCCTTCGCTCCAAGATCGAGGCGAATGCAGTCGATGACGTCATACACGCCAGGAGAGCCCCGCCATGGACCGAATGTCACGCTGACGTCACAGCTGCAATATTAGCAAAGCTTGAAAAAGGTTGAACTCAAAGCCAACGAGAAATGAAAGTTTGATGAGAAAAGAGAAAGCATTTTGTGATAAGAGCACATTGTATTAAAAGATTGACAACCTCACGTAATGTGTACAAGTCATTCTACAAACTTCCTGGACGCAGGCTTAAAAGTAAACGCTCACGATATGATTTACTTCGCAAATGAAAGACAGAGATCGAAGATTGAAGAAAGATCACTGAAAAACATTGCAGTATAAAGAGAACGTTATCGTGTCCACCAAATAAATTTGTAATATAATCCTAGAGTGCATAGCGGGATCCATGAGATCCTTTGCGGTGTTTCGCCAAACGTAGATCCTACATTTCTAAATCGATCGGCTCAATATTTCCTCAATTTTATTTGGACGTAGTAACAACAAAAACTTAAAACAACATTTTTAAGAAACCAAGAAAATAACACTTTATACATTACTGCATGGCAAGGATCTCTCAGATCCCCACAGGTTTCAAATAAATAATATTGATTTTTTGAGCCAAACTGTCTGACTTCTTTTAGCAAACATGTAGAATTTACTAAACTAGTAGTCCGTATCGCATCAATATCGTTGTTTGGTCATTAATTTACCAAATACGCCATGAATTATCATCTTGACACACATGTTTGTCGTATTAGGATGTCTTGAAACTTTTACACGTGTTGAGCAAAAATCTGTTCTGTCTGTAGTTTGGTTGAACAACTGAACGGCCTAAGTAGTAGTTTAGTTGTTCGCACTCCATCTCTCCGCTTTGCTCGATTCAGGGTATCCTCCTTTTTCAATCTTTTTTGTCTCCTCTTCCACTTGTTTTTCCATGTCTTCTTTTATGTCTTCCACGCGTTCTTTTCCCACTCACTTCAAGATCTAAAAAAACTTTCAAAACACTATCATCAACCCTCCTCAGCACATGGCCATACCATCTAACTCCATTAGCTGTTGCTAACCCATCCAGTTTTCTTAAACCCCAGCATGCAATCTCTTCTTCAGCAGTCTTTCTGTCTACAACTTTCTGACCGCACATGGCTCTCACCATAGCTTTCTCCGATCACCTTAAAATTGCCTTTCCATTAAACACCATGCCTCACTTCCGTACAGTATTGCTGATCTTACGCAATAACGATAAACTTTACCTTTCATCCTCAGAGGAAACCTATTTCTAAGTAATAGCTCTCCACATTTCCTGAATCTTACCCAACCAATTCTTACTCTTACTGTGACTACCGCTTCACAACCACCACTAGCATTCAGTCTGTCTCCCACATAACAAAATCCTTTCAGTCTCCGCTTCATCGCACTTCTCGATTGAATACACCGTTCCTTCCATTATTCCTCTACATCTCAAAATAAAGAAAAGGCATTGCCAACCTAGTGGTATCTCACTTTATTTTTGCACACCCGCCATAAACTCAGTTTCCACATTTCGTGCACGACACTGAATTGGCCATTATTCTCTTCGACAAACTCCATATGGATGTGTGTTGCTTTTGACCAATTCTCCTTCCAACCAGCTTACCATCGTTTTTGTTTTTCTGATGTTGACTTTCAAACCCTTACTTTCCAGTGCATCTTTCAAATTTTGAAATCTTCCCTTTAAGTCTTCCATGGTTTTGCTTATGAGAACAAGGTCATCTGCATACAGAAATTCATCAACGACACCCCTTTTTGCTTTTTTAGTAGTAACGTAACAACGACCTAACAAAAGAGTAATAATAACGGCATAAATGCTTGATTATTAGCATGCTAGTTTACACTTCCTAGTATTGAACCTACTCAGCAAAACTTTTTTCATAACTACAATATTGCTTGGATTTCTCTCAGCTTCTACAGTACTATTTTTGTGCCTAATGTTGTAGATAAATAAAGAGTGCACGAAGGCAATATATTGTTCATGAAGTGCGGCTGCAATTTCTGACACAGATAAAGCGGAAAGTAGTGAGACAAAAGAGATGCTTCCGGTGCAAAATGAACAGAAAGGAGAACCTGAAAGAGAAGTAACGTCCTACATTGAGAAGGAAGTATCAGCTGTAGGTTTTGTAGATGAAACTAGGGAGCTAAAGCAAATCGCACATCAATTCAACAAGGCAACCACGATTTTGAAATATCTTTGGTTTTACCTTCTGGTGATCGTTTGGTAGAAACCGTGACCGCACATTCTGGGAGAAGGCACATGGAAAGTTTTTTTGCAACAGAAGAGTGGAAATGCATCTTTTGCCGCGCAGACAACCCATAACATAGCATCTAGTTTCAAAAGCATATTTCACCAAAGCGTGCTGAACACAATAATTGCTGAAACACAAGAAAACAGAAGAGCACAAAGAAAAGAATAGAAAGATCTTTCATCTATGGAAATGGAAGCATACATTGGTCTGTGTATCCTTCGTGAAGTGTTCAAATGTAATAATGAGTGTTTGCGAGTAGTGTAGTCCAGTTAGTGGAAAACAAGCGGAACTTAATCGATTTCAAGACGATAGTAAGATAATACGCTTTGATAACAGAGTAATGGCAAGAATTCGGAATGATCGCATGCTAGCTGCTCATCCGTAGCTTGACAGCCACGTTAACAATAGTCATAGACAATGAAAACGTGACTGTTGATCAAGAGCAGTATCCATTTAGAGGTAGACGCCCAGACATTCCATAAATTCCTAGTACGCCCGCAGCATACGGTTTGCAGTTTTGGGTGCTAGCTATGTTCAATCTTATAACGTTTCCAACGAGTCAAAGTGTTTTGAATAGGACTTAAAAGCTGATCGTGAATCACGCAGTTTAGTACAAGTTGCAATGAATGCGACCAGGCACGTCCCGGATGGCAAAAATATCCCCACATACTTTTTCACATGTCTGTCCCTTGCAAGAGAATTGAGAAACGAAACTTGACTTTGCTGGGTACAATATGAAAAATACCTTTAGCTGTGCGTAGTCATCACAGGCGAGTGCCTTACTCCAGCAAATTTCTGTTCACTGCTGTTGACCAAACTCCCAATCCATTGGTGCCATCCAAAACAAAAAAGAATAGTGGCACTGATGGTATGCTCAACAAGCGACAGTGGTTCGATTGACCAGTCAGATCCCATCGAACAAACCCTTGTTTTCCACTACAACAAAACTAAGGGTAGAATAAATGTAAATAAATGTTCACAAGCTACTCCATAAGATGCAAGTCTATGGGACACCATTTTGTTTTTTTGCAAGGTATCGGATATACCATGTTACAATTAATTTTTCTTTCATGTCTTGAAAAAGTGAAAGCAACAACTGCCACAAAAACGGCTCTCTTCTGATCGTCCTAGGGACTAAGCTCGCTATCTACTACAGAGGTAGACAGTTTGTTTATATTGGGCAAATATTGCCATCACAGATTCACAACGCCCACCATCAGGATCCGGTTGTAAAAAAGAGGAAAAGATGCAGGATTTGCTCAAAAAAATGGACTGAACCGAAAATCTGCTTACTGTTTCCTGCAACAGTAAACTTCAAACAAGCTGCAAACGTCGATTACGCCTGAATACTGCTGAGCTATAAGATTACAATATTCAACGACGCGGAAAACTTATGATTATCTATATCGTGTGATTGCACCTATATCCTTTGCAATAAATCTTTTCCGATGCATTGGCTTCTTAAACGCTTCACCTCATTATAAGCGAACATAGAATATCTGTTAGGGGGGTGTTGAAATTTAGGAGTCCGTAAAAGTAGACAGTAAAAAATAGCAGATCAAAGCACTAATCAACCAAGATTCGACCACATTTAAAATAAAGTTTTCTTTAAAACAAATATAACAACAAAAATTCTGCACCGCAAACACGCAAACTGTAATCATAATCTAGCAGAGAAGTTTAAGGTCCAACGCAACATAGGGAAAGTTAACACAGGAAGCAAAACTACTTTTTAGTTTTTGACCAGATGTGATTACAGCAAGACTTTCAAAAAGTGCCGTGCACCTACTTGGCTAACTTCAGCCGAGTGCGAAGTGCATGCAATAACGCATAAAAAACGCTTATGTAAGGTGTTTGCGGCTCGCTACCGCGGAGCAAAATTAGCCATGAGGTTCACACGCTTAAGTTGGTGACATCCGAATACCCGTGCAAAACGATATTTTTCCTTTTGAATTTTTTTTTGACCACGAATTTCAAGTTAGAATAATTATTTTACCATTCTAAGGATTCGGGAACCCCTTTCCTACCCTTTCTATGCCCGTAATTGCACGAATCAACAAAGTTGTGCAATCAAATAATAAGAGTGTTGAACTTTCCCTCTAGCTCTATCAAAGCAATACACAGATTGCTGATGTAGGGGTCATACAATCCTTTTCCTGCAGTAATATACAAATAATGTTGATTGTGCTGGTTGCAGCGGTGAGTAGCAGGTAATTGCGATGAAGGAGAGAACTTATGGGCCTGTGCCTCACATTCCTCCACTGCAAGTGCTTTGTTTGTAATCGCAACACTGCGAGTATTGCAATCGGTGGCTCGTCGATCGCGCGATCTCCCCCCCAATCAGCGCTCATCTCATGATTGACATCACGCAGTCTTCAGTGTAACTGGACAGTGCACACGATGTGTAATGGCGGCTACAAAGTTTGCAAAAGTCATCCGCAGCGCTACAGGGAAACTCATTCTACTCCAACTGCCACTAAGAATTGAGAAAATCTTTTGTGTTAACACTTTCCACCAACAATGAATTTAATTCAGTAGAGCAATACAACCAAGCCAGAAGTGAATGAACATTAAGCCGCACAGAAAGATTAATTTGAAGAGGAAATACGTAACAAGAATGAACACTGCACGCTTGCTTCCTATAGTCATCAAATGACAACCGAAAACATCAGAGATAAATGATTTGTTTGCTGCCGAGAGGTATACCCCATACAAAATGTCAGCAGCGATTTTATCAGCGCTGATTGAAATTATGCCTCGTCGTCTGAATGCTTGCATTCAACGA
This sequence comes from Trididemnum clinides, assembly GCA_963675345.1. Lineage (NCBI taxonomy): Eukaryota > Metazoa > Chordata > Ascidiacea > Aplousobranchia > Didemnidae > Trididemnum > Trididemnum clinides. Next base: position 52,874,528 of record OY776285.1, read on the forward strand.
CTTTCGCTACAGGAGGTAAACAGATGATGCGCTGAGAAATTAACGAGTGATTTGAGTCACGTATTTTTTCAATCGCATTAGTTACATTGAGTGAATCTTTCCACAGGTAGTTTGACCATTAACAATGTAAACATGAGCACGTAGCTGCTCCCTACACAATTGCTTCATCTCTATTTATGTTTTATGCTTCGTTAGGTTTGTGTCAAATCTGTCTGAGATGCACTATGACGTAACCAAGCCATATTTACGTAATGACTCACCAGATCAGCCAATCCAAGCTATAACAAGGGACCTCGGTGTACTATCATAGAGAATCCATGTAACAAAGCTATGTATCATTTGTAAATGGTTTGATGAAATGGCGTACCTGGGCATGGATTTGTTCCTGCAGTACCGTGGTTAATAAATCGCGTCCATTTAGATGGGGAAACATGCTGTCCAGAGCGTGAGCGTGGAACGCCAACCCTTTTTATCTTAACTAGATGAGGTTTACTCTGCCTACCTTATCAACACTGTGGTTTACCTTTGCTTATCAAAATGTGTCCAGCATTTTATGCAAAAAAAGCATGCCACTGAGGATCAAAAGAATCTCATACAAAAACTATATGCGAAGCACTCTTGAGTTATGGTGCTGAATGTTAGGCAATGAGATGAAAAGATGAAAGAAAACTGAAGACAACAGAATTAAAAATGTTAAGTTTGTTATGTGGCAAAACCTTAAGGGTAAAATAAGCTATGAGATTTGCGAAATGACGTGGGTAAAGAGTATCGATGAATTCCTGTGAGAACAGATACTGTTTTGGCTGGAACAGCGCGATGGTGTAGTGGTGAGAGCGTCCGCATCGCAGTCGGTAGGCCTGGGGTTCATTCCCCAAGTGGAGTCATTCCAAAAGACTTTAAAAAATGGTATTCACAGTTTCCCTGCTAGGTGCTCAGCATAAAAAAGGGATAGTGTGAACAAGCTGGCAAGCTTGCTTGTTGTGTCCTTGGGCAAGGCACTTAACGGGACGCCTCCACCTTTATGTGGCAGACAGGTGGCCGACCGGTACTTCATTGGATTACAATTGTGAAGTTGCTAATCCAGCATGTTGTAAAAGACGACTCTTGGGTAACCACCAGTGGCAGTCCGCTTTGTTGGTGGTGGGGCTACCAGTCACTCAAGACTGGTTAGAAATGGGCTGCCATCTTTCCCCTAGCCTAATTTCAATTAGGTGGACGGCATGCCGTGCCTCTATCCCGTGGAAGAGGAGGGGTAATCACAATGGCTGGAACATGTGGAGAAAAAGAAATGTTGATATGGAGAGAACATGTGAAGTTGCTTACCTGTGCTGGGAGACGGTTTGCTTTTCATCTCCATTTGCTTTGCCTTCGTGCGATCGTGAATAGGAATCATCTTTAAATATGCAAACACGGAGTTTTGAAATGCGTTCAGGTTGAGTTAGCACATTGTGCTGGGCGCAGCTAAGGAGAAGAAGCAGGTTGCTATGATATGAAGGAACCTGCAAACAAAAAAGTTACTTCCGTCAATAGCAATTGTAATTAACTCACAAAACATAAAATAAAAATTTTACATGCCATTTACATGTTACATGCCACTTGCCACTCATCGAAGCAGCATGTGAGAGAAAAATGCTGCTTCGCCAAAAGCATTTTGTGAAGAAAGTGGTCATGTGGTGTCCGCTGTAAAGAGTAAGATGAACAAGATTTCAAGAAGTTCTACCTGTTCAAGAAAACTTCTTCTTAATTTCTCCCCAGCCACTGGTCTGAGCATCTCAAGCGCCTCACACATCTCAGCAATGTTGTAAAACTGTGCTTCCTGGTATACATCCCAACTTTCTTCAAGAGGAGGAAGATCGCCTTGTCGGAGAAAATTGAGCACATGATGAAAGAGGTGTCCATTACGATCAATGAAGAATCTGAGAAAATCAATTATCCAGCTGCCTTTGCTTACTTCCGTTTCTGTAATTAACTTCAATATAATTCACCACAAACTATCAGATCATACAGTGAGCCCAGTCCTCTAAAATATTAGAAATAATTACTATGCCGAAAAATGTAAACATGACAAGACGGTGCAGTAATAATATCTGCAGAGCAATCAATGGGTTGAACATGAAACCAATAATAGACCTCAGTAATTGCACAATGATACAAATCAAACACAGTAATATTTTTTATTACAGGTCTTCATAAGTCATATTTTAAGCAAACAACTTGATTCTCTGATCACCTTCCTTGGCTATCAACAGTGAATGAATGTCGACCACTGAACATTGCAGCAAGCATCGATTGCGATGATTTCTGCAAAGTAGCAAGACTGGTTGTGTGTATAGATCCACCAACGTTTAATGTGATGACATCTGGCAAGGGCTGAAAAACATGAAATCTAGTTTATCACAATCAAAATCCTGCAATCTGACTAACAACTAATATGTGAATGCAACAATTTAAAAAAGCTTTTGTTGATTTCAGTTATTTTTATTCCACAATATATTGATAACGTGACGTTCACACTTCACAGGCAACATGAGAGCACAGATATTTAAGATACTACATTATGCACATCACTAACACAAGTTATACCAATAACTGTTCAGTTAACACATCTCACAATATTTATTTATAATACGAATTATAGGAGCTGGTGTTAGCCTGTAATGAATCAACTGCTATATGCCTTAATATCAAGTAATATTTATTTAGTTTGCAAATAAAAACTATCTTTCAATGTATGATAAAGACCTGAATTTACTAATGCACAGAATTAGCACGGTTTTATTCAAATTTGATACATGGCAAGGTTCAACTAATTAGCACTAAAATGGGGTGCAACAAGCTGCCTTTCAATAAATCAACAACTCCTAAATTTCTTGCTGTAAATTATCAATTGTTGCAAAATTTGACACACAAGAAAAGATATTCGTGTGCTAACAACGTTTATCTATCAATGAAACTTTAAATTGGATATTTTAGGTCACAAAACATCTATAGTTTCAGCTATCTCAGCTTCAGGCTTACTTTGCTTACTTACAGACAAACACTTTTTTAAACTCTGTATTTCTCCAAAATTGAGAATGTTTCATGTAGCACTTGTAGTTTCTGCACTCCGGGAACTTTACACTAACTTGATGCTGCTATAATTTCTTTACGTCACATGCTCTTAGGCAACCATTTGTTTAGTTACTACCTTTAGTCCAGGCCATAGTAAATTCCGTGACTTCTGGATCTAAATGGTCCTTAGCTATGCCAACATCCCAAGAAAAGGTAACAACAATGTCAAAAAGATTTAAACAAAGTGAACATGTGTTACCAGTACAGCATCTCAGTTTTAGTAACAGTTACTGTGTAGCTATCTCTAAACTGTACTCATTAATCCTGTCTCTTTGATACAGAGTGCTAGTCCAATAATAGTTTTTTTTTAAGTCACAGTAATAATACACAGAGGTGGTTTATACATGAGTTGTACCACTGTTACTATAAGAACTTTACCTAACAGAATGAACTGGGGATATTTACTACCATAAAAATTCATACAAAACAATTATGTAAAAAAGGCTAAATTGCTGTGAGCTCTTTTTCATTAAATTATTACAACATACTTTTTTGAGTAGCATGCCACTGCATGTGTTATAATTAGACTGCATTTTTCACGTAATTTGATAGAAAACACTGAAATGGCATCCTTAGACACACTACTGAAGAATTTTCACAATAGACTTCTAATTAGGCTTTAGCCTACATGATCTAAAATCAATATATTGTTAAGACCATCAAAAAAAAGCAGTCAAGTCTAAATAAAGATAAACGTACTGGTATAGCATGTATTGATACCAGTATGGAATGGAATAATACCTATGTAATATCCAAAGGAAATCGTGTTTTGCATGAGAATGTATTTGACTACAATCCAAAAATCAGGGCTTATCTTATCTTAATGATAGGTTTCCTAGCATTGCATATTTTGCTGTTATTACTAAATGTTTAGTACCATTAAGCAAAAGTAAATACAAAACATTTTACTTCACTTCAAAAATTTAGAAAAAAGTAAAAACTCATTAGTGCAGCAAGCTTTTTTCTGTCTCTTTTTTTAATCACCACAATTACACAAAAAATATCCACATCAATATGATGAATTGCCTCTCTGAATTCCATAAAACACAAGATAAGCAGAATTAGTCCATTGATGCTTAACAGATTAAGCCTAAAAAATAGAGTAGGAAAAATCTTGCAAAACAGCTGCAGCAAAAAAATTTAATTGGCTTAACATCACAAGCAGCTGTATGTTTGTTCTAAATCACTCACAGATTACATGGCACGCCTAGTAATGCTAATTCTAATTACATTATAGCCTTACAGCACTCTCCCTTTTCTTTATCTTACAAGGATACAAGCCCAAAACAAAAATGCAGTGGCTATTTTGCTGTCAACAGCATTTTACCCTTAAAAGCTAATTCGCTGTGAGTTATTTATAATTGGTCAATCTTAATGATGTATTAAACATGTGACTTTTGGTCATTTCTAATTGGTCATTTTTAATAGGCAATGGCTATTTTGCCATCAACAGCATTTTACCCTTAGAGGCTATTTTGTTTGTGAGTTATTTGTGATTGGTCAATCTTAATGACGTACTGATACTAAACATGTGGCTTTTGGTCGTTTCTGATTGGTCAATTTTAATAACCAATTTAAAAAAATTTGCACCCCCAGTGTCCACTTCCCCACCTTGTATATTCCCATTCAGTGTACACTATCCCGAACCATACATTGACATACCACGCCTGCCCCTCCAGTGTACACTGCCTTTCTTTCAGTGCCCTGCCAGCCAAGATTCCAACCCGCAATCATTGCATTTCAAGATCGGTGCACTATCCACATGCCACAGCATCACTGGCAGAATTGTAGCAATTGCAGCAATATAAACACACATAAATGATTACAGCAAAATAGCCCCCAAGGGTAAAATGCTGTTAATGTCAAAATAGCCACTTTCAAACAAACAAGAACTTGCAATGTTTAAACTTGTCAATTCCAAAGGTCTGGAGATTTTTCCTAAGCATACCACATATAAACTGTGACTGCAAGTTAGAGATGGTGCCAGCCGAAAAAAAACTGCAAGCTGCAATGCACTGCAAATTTTCACCATAGTCTTCAAGTTGCCTGCACTACGCAGCAAGTTTTTTGGCTATTTTTTTGTCAAAGGCATTTTACTCTCAGGAGCTACTTTGCCATCAAACATTTATGATTGGTAAATTTTGATGATAAAATGTAGGTATTAAAAATTGACTTTTGGTTGTTTCTGGCTAGTCAATTTCTATGTTGTATTACACACAAAAAATACACCACTAGTGTACACTTCCTCTTATATTTATGTTTTGGGCTCTCTCAGTGTACATTGCCTGCCTGCAAAGACTTGGACCCATAGCTATCACATTTCAAGGCAGCAGTACTATACACCACACCACAGCATCACCACCTAAATTCTCGCGAAAGTGCATATTTGAAGACACATGAATCATGGCGGCAAAATACCAAACGCAAAATGCCATCGACGACAAAATAGCTACTTCCTAAATTTTAATATTCAGTTGACAACCGCCAATTCACCTTCATTAACATATTTTAACAAGGCTTATTGCTTTGTAGCTATAGAAAAACAAAACAACCCTAAAATGCGAAATTAGGAAAATTCTTTGGGAAATAGGAAAAACACCAACTAAATTACAAAAATTGCGGAAATACGAAAATTTGTAAAAGTGTTCAACTTAATTCAATTTATTTATCCCATTTTTCATAATTGGGTGGTAATGTTTTTAGTTTTTATCAACTTTAATAAATTTTTATAGTTTTTGATTTTCATAGGCCAACTTATTTGAGAGCAAATTTTCCATAATTTAGTGATTCCTTATTTTGGAATAAATTTTGTATTTTTGTAATTCAATGTTTTAGTATAAATTGCCTTGATTCAGTAATTATTTATTTCTGTGTGAATTTCTGTACTACTGGGTTTCCATATTTTAGTATTGTTCAAAATATTTACTCAATATATTGGTATACAGCCTAGCCAACATATATTCAAAAATTTTGCTGTCAAATTACTTTTACACCAGGCACTATTTAAATAAGGAAAATCAAATGGGACCTGAAACTTTTTAAAGTTGTTGGTTTCAAGTACAAACATGATGACATTTGCTTCCACCAGGCCACTAGCTGAAAATGGTCAAATGATTTCCACATGCCTTATGAGCAGGTGACTTGATTAACAGATAGATCGCATTTATTGCATGAAGCTTTCTGTGTTATACTACATATTTTATTTTCAATAGGATACGCATTTTTTAAAGTCAATACATATGTAGAAAAAAATAACCTCTTTGAGTGCTGTGTGGCTCATAATCAACAACATTTGTAGCACTTCTCAAGAAATATAAAGCAAAGTTTTTCCTCTTCTTATCTTATAGCAGCTACACATAGGCTACTTCTTTCTCAACGTCAGATTTTCGAGCGTTGTCACAATAACTACAGGTAATTCTTTCTTTTTAACTGCATCGTTACTGCAGTGATCTGGTCAAGACAATATCAGCCAATTCAGAATTCTATTTGAAACAATCAGGTAGGCTACTTGTAACAGCAAGGAAGTGGCTATTTTACAGTCGACAGCATTTTACCCTGGAAGGCTATTTTGCCGTATCCGTTGCAGTGAATTAATATGACTACAATCGGGAGCGTACCCAGAAATTTCAAAGGCAGGTGTGCGCAATCTAAAACCTAGACAGTTGAAACTTTTTTGGTGGGACAAGCTTTTTCGCTCTTATCAGCTTATGCAAGGCTTCACCTCCCGATCTGGGCGTTAATACTTTAATTTTCTTGGTTTTGGTTTAGCTAGGACTTTGGTAGTTTTCTGCGTCTGCCCAATGCTTCATATTAACGCTACAGTGTATTTATTCCGTACTCCAAAATTTTATATCACAAAAAACGTCAAATTAAAAGCAAAACATGCACACACAAGCAATCAAGTTACACCCATATAATTTCTTCCCGCTGAAAAAATCAATTGGTGCAACCTATCTGTACTGTACTGTATAAATCTGTACTGTAGCATTTTATGATAACTCCCAGTAAATACATTAAAGAGGAATTGAAACATGTGCAACATGCATGATACAATACTTTAGAGGTATTGCATTGGAGATGAGGGACTGTGGGAAGAGGCACAGGCCTACTTGACAAGCATTTTGAAAAGGATGCAACAAATTACATCGATAATTTCATTTTGAATTTTGACGGAACAGTAAGTTGCGTTTGTGCAGCAGTTTTCACATGAAGCTCCAGCTCCTTGTCAGTTGTCACCAGCATCAACTCTGAACTGCAGCAGAGTCGTCGTGCCCTCTGAAAGCAAATATTTGCCTCCAACAAAGCAAAATAGTTTTAACCATAGGAACCAATCTTTTTTTATTTGCTGCAGCACAATTAGCAAGCGCAATGACGGTTTGTTGGTTAACAAGGGGTTGTTTGCCGCTCCTAACCTTAAGAAACAGATCAGCACTGGTTGCAGCATCAAGGTAGCTAGCTTTTTTATTGTGTGCTTGCGGTTCATTGGTAGCCTTTTTGAAATTCGTCAGTGGTCTGCTTACCTATAGCCGCCGTTTGATTTTTATGGCGGCTATAGGATTCTGGTGTGACTTGTGGTGGCCTCACACGGATTTTGTTGTTCTGTTCTTTATTTTGTCCGAACTTGTACCGTTTTCTAAAATAAATATACGATTTTCAGCGCAATTAATTTCGATACAATATTACGAAGTATTTAACGTGATATTCACTTACCGGCAATTCCGGCAGTCACTACGATTGATTATAGATTCGACAAGTTTACAATATGATTAGTGATAACAATTATTGATCTTAATAAACAAACAAAACCAAGGTAAATAAATCGTCATTGGATCCAAGGCTGCAACTATGCACTGCTTGAAATTAAATGCTGCTCAACTCAATAAACTAAAGGCTATTTTGAACAAAGGACACCACAGCGAATTGCAAAGGCAGTGCTGATTTCGTAATAGAAAAAGAAAAGACGCGTTTTGTTTGCAGGCAGGGTAATTTGAATAATTGTGGGCCAGGCGTTAACTACGTAGAATTTTGAGGTAAGATTAAATTACGATGGTTCAAATCCCAAGTGTATCAAGTTCAAAAGTTAGACAAAGTTTGTTTGGCGCTTACATTACCAAAACAGTATCATCGAAACTAGAACCAAGCAGCATGCATGGCACACAAAATCCTCCATTTGCCATTACACTATACTCTAAGCAGCTATTATGCGGTAACCATTTTGCTTGAAAATGACGTTGACAGCCATGTTTTTCTAGTCGACCAAAAAATTGAAAATTAGACGGTACATCACTGGGATTAGTTGAAATTTGAAATTTTTTTTCAACAGAAAGCTTACTCCTTTTTCTGTGGGAAGCAATATTACATATATCAATTCGCTGTTTATTATTTGGATTCTTATCGCTCTGTATCGGAGGAATAGCTTCATCTAAAACATTTTCGCCACTGGCCGAGGTGCACCCGCTAGTAGAAACATTTTTTTAACCTCAGCGTACTCAGTGGCGCTTGCTCTGTCAGCTTTTTTAAATAACATTCAGCATGATAGACTGTTGTTTTGCCATAGTACGGTAGCGAGAGCAATCATACAAAACTCTTTTTGGCCCAAACCCTTTTAATATTAAAGTAGAGTGGTCACTAACATCACTACTTAACATAGAAGCAAGCTACAAGCACAATATTCTTGTGCAGAGAAATTATATTGTCTTACATTACACCGGTACCGTACATTAAGCTCATACAAATGCTGTTTTATTCACAACAAAATGAATTATGAAAAAGAAATATGAGCTGAAACTGCTAAGCTATACTTACAAGTTTACATTTTGGTAACCTTTAAATACGCTTGGGCTTTTAGTTTAGTCAACTACGGTCTGCTATAGCAACACTATCGAGAAAGTGAAGTAATCATATCAATTATGATGTTGTATGTAACTTGTGTACGAAACAGGGTAATGGAGACGCAGCCGAAATCGCAAGACTCCAACTCTGCCTTTTGCAAAAAAGGTTATTCAAACAGCCTACAACAGAAAAACCTTACTATTATATTTATTTACTCAAGAATGAAAACATTTTCCGAATGCACATCGACGATGATTAGGTTTTATATATGCCACAAAGCTTCTGTTAAAAATTCTGCAGCCCCCTTAACCCTATTTGTCCCGGGGGGGGGGGGGGGGGTCGATTCGACCCACAGCAAATTAAAACTGTTGTAACTTAGCGACCGCTTGAGATAAATGTTTGAAATTTTTTGACTTTTCCTAAAATTTATCTGGCTTTTGGTTGGTTATAAACTGACAAAGATATTCTTTGTAGTTTTGACTTAAACATAGCAATTTCGAAACCCACTCGGGCAAATTTCTTCATCGATTGCTTTTGTATAATAAAGAAAAAAAGGAGAAAGAGCGCACACGCAAAACCGTGACGAGCTACGTAAACCACAGAACTTGTTTGAAGTGATGCACTGACTGTAAAACTGTACGGTTTCTGAGAAATCTTTCTTCTCAAAACCTTTTCGCTGTGAATAGCAACTCTTAAACTATGCTGTACTAGTTGGAATAGAATATTACAAACTGAAAATAAAAAAATCAACCTTCAAAAAAAATAATCAACTCGCGTACCACCTGATAGACCTTCGCGTACCTCCGGTTGGGAATCACTGGTTTAGAGCCAATCACAATGATCGTTTCACACACCGTCACATGGGCTAGTAAAAACTTTTTCAAATAATTGTTGTTTCTTACGAATTTTTTTGATTTGTTGTTTATTACTGTAAAACGTATTTACGTTTTGATAATGATATTGATACGGCAATAAAAAATGGTACATGAGGAACAGTTAGTAAAAATACCAAAGTTTGCATAGCCTGGGCTAAACCAAACCCCACTTTAGTATTGTTCTCTTAAGTGTATTATTTTACAAATTACGAAGTATGCATAGCCTATTTTTTGTTTGGCGAGTTTATACTACTCTAGCCGCCTTTGCCGGCGTCGCCCGGCAGGGGCCCTCCGTCAGTAAAGTCGGGGTTTAGTATTTCGATTGAACCGGCCAAGCCGGCTTTACCCATCCGGCTCTTGAGTGAATAATAGCGAAAATTAATGAATTTTATGCACTTTCACAGTTCTGGTAAACAAAATTGTGATCATCATATTTTCTTAACCATGACTGGCAATGCTCACAAAGAATCTTGCCACAAATTATCGTTAATACTTGTGAGGGAGCAGGGATTGTAAATAATTATCAAAACTGATTGCAGCGGCGAAATGGTGGTTGCTTTCATAATTACAGAAATAGACTATTTAATGTTAAGCCTATTTTGCGATGTAGTGGTGCCTTTCCTATTTATATTAATAGCATTAAGTTCCTAATTTAGCTGCGCTATTGGTCTTGCTTCCGGCATAGCGACGAGAGTGGTTATTGTTCTCTCTATACTCAGTTTTACAAATTGTTGTGGTTAATGGTTTTATGTTGATTTTTTCTTAAACTTGGAATTTTATTACAATGCTATAGAGCAGTGTATCTTAACCTTTTTGGCGCTCGTACCCCTTAAGATTTTGTGAAATGTTTTTGTACCCCTAGACCAGTGTTTCCCAAACTGTGCGCCGCGAAGATTCGTAAGTGTGCCGCGAGTCTTTTTAAAGTGCCTTTTGTTGATACCATTTTTCTACCAAAATCGAGGAAATGACCTTTTTACTTTAGGAGAGCAGCATCATTTCGGGCTGCATCAAGCGATTTTCATAGATTGCCGACCAGTCAAGAGGTCACATCCAAAAAAAAAGGTCATTACCAGTCTCGTTGACGCCCGTGGTACCACTCGACATCGCTTAATCTACATTTTACTGGTCGGTGTGCCGCGAAACGTGATCAACCACTTTCCTGTGCCATCAGACAAAAACGTTTGGGAACCACTGCCCTGGAGTTTAAAATAACCATTATTCTGGCGCCTCATCTCGTCCCCCTTGCTTTGGTGTTTCGTACCCCCGAGGGGTACAGGTACCCCCGGTTAAGAACCTCGGCTATAGAGTGTAGACATAAATACTTTAACACGCAGCATATCAGCATAAGAAAATATCTTTGCTTTATAATAGACTAGCCGGCTTTGCCGACGTCGCCCGGCAGAGGCCCTCATCAGTAACGTCGGGATTGGGTGTGTCGGTTCAGGCAGCCAAGCCGGCTTCACATATCAGGCTTTTGTATGAAGAGTTACCAAACGTTTATGTGTTTTCTGCACATAAAATGTTCACGACTTTTTGTGCTCCTTTTCCTAATTGAATATCTCATTTCAAGATCCTGGCTATACCTTAGGTTTATGTATTCTGTTCATTGCTGACACGAACCCGAGGAAGCCCTTGCGTTTCCCTTGGAAGTAGGGGACACATTTCTGATATTAAGCTATTCTAAAGCAAAAGGGCAAAAATGTCTTTCGTGTGGTGCGATTTGACACAGTGACGCTGTTTTCTTTTGATTTCCCTTTAAACTTTCTCAAGTCCTCGCTGGCTACGCATTATGTAGCATGTTCTTTTCTCCTTGCTTGACGTGCCCTGGGGAGTTTAAAGTGTCCTTGCTTTTCCTCAAATGTTTGGTTTGACCCTGGTAGCTCTATAAAGCTGTTATAAAGCAAAATATCAATAATATCTTCCATGTGGTGCGATTTAACACAGTGACGTTAATTTTGATTTCGCCTCAAACTTTTTTAAGTCCTTGCTGGGTACGCATTATGATTCATATTTGTTTTTCTTTGCTTAGGTATGTTCATAGAAGTTAACTAAGTTCTTGCTTTTCCCAAATTTTCAGGTTTGATTCCGGTAGCTCTATAAAGCTATTATCAAGCAAAATAGAAAAACATGTTTCTCGTAAATATGGTGCGATTTAACCCTGGTAGGCCTTACTATCACCAGTGCCGATTTAAAACGTATCAATTAATGCAGCTACACCAGCTTAACCGTACAAACATTTGTTAGAGCCACAACGAAATATTTTAGTAAATATAAGCCATAGCTCCTGTACATGTAATAGTGATCATGTTGGTTTATGAATGAAGACGACTGGATGTATTCAAAAACAAAGAACGATGACACAAACTACAGTACCATTCGTAAATTTTAAAAGAGTAAGGGGGGGGGGGGAGGAAGATGAAACATTGTCAAAATTGGTGGCGTCGCCCAAATGGTGGTCGTTTTGACTCGTATAGAAAATAGCTGTTTGGTGGTAGGCATGTTCGACGATTTGGTGGGCCCGCTTTTGTATTAATATTGGTGACGTTAAGATGCGAGCGCTGTTTGCTTTAATTCGGCCATAGCATACAAAGGGGCGCTGCCTTTGTCATAAAACCTATTGCAACAGGCGCCTATTAAGCTCTTTTCAAGCAAAAACATTTCCTCGTAATCCAGTGTTACAGATTGATGCTATTATTGTTTAATTTTGATCTTTTCTTAAATTTGGGATTTTATTACATTTAACTTTGCCCCTAATCCAGACCTCCCTACTTTTAAATGAAGGTTATTGTTTTGTACCAATAGGTCTATCCTTGCAATTACAAATATCAGTGGGCTTTACCATGTATGTTTGCTATCAAAATGATAGTGGATAATTTTTCTGCCTGCTGCTGTTCTCACCACATAGTGGCAAGAATTGTGATGCCATTTATCATGATGACCTCACAATGCGTTTTGATTCAATATTATTAGGATTGCTATTGACCACTTCTTCGTCATTGTAGGCGAATTGATATGAACTAACGTTTCTGACCGCGTTCATGTTCCTTGGCCTTGGCATAAACGCCGCCATGCAAAGAGCAAACTAACCCTAAATGAAACACCCACAGTTAATTTATAGCAGTAGCGGGGGCCCTCATTAATAATGTGGAGCTTGTGAACATCAAATCAGCTGGCTGCTGCGACAGCCTTGCCCAATTGTAAAGGAAATTGCTTCGGCATTTAGATTATATGTAGCTCGATTCCTACATTTTGTTGCAAACGATAAGAAAGGACTATCTTTACCCCATCGTCTTGGGTGATCACCAAGTGTTTTGCTTGGAGCAGGCTGTATATTAAAATTTGTAGACTTTGAGTCTTTTGAATAATTTGATTGATAATGCCAAAGATGGATGTTATCGAGAAAGAATAGTTAAATGTACCAAAGGACTTAGTTTTTCTTAAAATTGCAATTTTGTGAACAGTAGGCACTAAAATTTTGTGTGTGTTTTAACCGGTAGACTACATTTTATAAACATTTGGAGACTTCAGTTTTTGATGGATGTTTTTGAAAACGTCGACAGCTAATGCAAAAGACCACGCTTGTGAGGAAAAGTAATCAAAATGTACCAAAGAACAAACTTTTTTAACAATTGCAATTTTGTTAGCTCTAGTAGGATAGTTGTACAACTGAAAATAAAACATCATGTATGGTAACCAAGTTTTGATCATCCATAAAAAACTAATCCTTGTTGTTGTTTACCCAATCTCTTCCGAGGGTTGGGGGCATGGCAGAAGACCATGGAGCCCCAGAAGCCGGACAAATCCCCAGAGTCTGGACCAGAGGTCGTAGAGAAACAGAGAATCGTCAAAAAGTGAGCGGCGTGAAGAGTCCGTAGCTGGACAGTGCAGAATGAGATGAGAGTTGTCCTGGGACGGGTGTCCACATGCGCTGCAGGAAGGATTCTCGATTCTGCCAACCCTAGAGAGATAAGAACTTAACAGTAGGTTGTGTCCGTTGCAGCATAGACGAAAGAGGACACAGTGAGCATGACGAGGGAGCACAAGTTCCTCGGTGGAAATCGAGGGAACCTGTGTGTCAAAGAATTTCGATGAGACAGTACGCCTCCAGTCCAAGAAAAAAAAGAGTAGGTACTAGAGATAAAAGGAGAGAGACTACATGGAATTGCTGAGGGCACGAGTAGCGCTCCCGTCTGGCCAGCTCATCAGCCGCGTCGTTCCCCGGGAGAAACGAGTTTCTGGGGACTCAATTTAGTCTGATAGAACAGGAGGGGAGAGAAGACAGTTTCTGCCAGATCTGCCACAGAGTTTTAGGTAAGAGGAAAGATGGAGAAGAGGACAGAGAGGCGGGGACAGAACGAGAGTCAGATAATAGGAGAAGAGAAGAGAAATGGCAGGCTTGTTGGTGCTGCCGAGACCAGCAAAGAGCGTGCAGAATGGCGCAGGCTTCAGCGGAGAAACTTGAGCATACTGGGCCCGCTGAAAAGGAAAGAGTAACCTCAGTGCCACTGAGAGAGCAGTTGACAAGAACGCCGTAGCCGCCCTTGCCAAGAGGAAAAGGAATACAGAGCCGTCTGTCCAGAGTACCAGATCATGAACGAGGAGAGAGTCAAGATGGGCGAGAGCCGCACCTTGGTGAGAGAGAGAAGGATCAGAGCGGAAGCATGGAGAGGAAACGGTGGACTCTACAATGAGAGAAGGCAAATTTCAATGAAGAAAGGGAGGGCAAGCAAGAAGAGCCTCCTTAGGTGAAGTAGAAGGAGGTATGAGTGGGTGAGTGAACGCAGAGACTCTCCAGGACGATCTGCAGAGTCTTGGTTTCACTCCAAGTCTGGCCAAACCTGAAGTAGGAAACGATTTTGGGAGACGAAGAGCCCACTCATAAGATAAAAGAGTGAAATGAGTCAGGGTGACTCGAAGGGGGGGTAAAGAAGCCTCGGAGAGAAGAAATGGAATAGGGTAGGACGAGAAGCAGCCGGTGATGGCGCGACTGGCCACTCGGTGGAGGCGTTCCAATTTGGTGATATTGGTAACGCTTAAGAAAGGAAACCATCCGGGTGAAGCGTATGTGAGAAGAGGTCGATAAAAAGCTTTATACAGAACATAGAGGGACTCCTTAGAGAGGTCCGAAGAGGAAGCGGAGATACAGCGTAAGGCCTTGAGACGTGGAAAAAATTTTGGCCTTCAGCGAAGATACATGTTTAGTAAAGGAAAGAGTGCGGTAGAAGATGACCCGAAGAAAGGTTGAATTTGGGTTGAAATGGAGGCGGGAGCCGAGTAGGAGATGGTTGGGCTGGAGGTTAGCTTGGTGGGGATCCACTGAGAAGAAGGAGGCCTCACATTTGCTTGGATTGAGAGGAAAACACCAGTACTCAGACCAGCGCTCCAATCGAAACAGAGCTCCTTGTGTGGCCTCCGCCGCAGTGGGGACCGAGGGGGAGGAGGACCAAATGGCCAGGTCGGCAGCGTAAAGAGAACAGCTGACGGATGAAGGCAGAGAGCCTGGAAGATCATTGATGAAGAGAGAGAAAAGTACAGGGCCAAGAACGGATCCTTGCGGAACACCTCGACGGACTCGAAAGAAGCGGCTTTTGTGATTTCGATAAACCACGCAAGCGCACCTGTCAGAAAGGAAAGATTGAGTCCAACGAGCAAAGCAAAGCAAAGAGGGAGGCTAGCCGAAATGAGTTTGTGGAAAAGAGCGGGATGCCAGACAGAGTCGAAAGCTTTCCAGAAATCAATAATAGATAGGATCGTCGGAGAGTCCGGCCTGGGTTTGTTAAACCCATCCGAAATGGACTGAGAAAGATACAGAATTTGATCAAGTGTAGACCGTCTAGGGCGGAAACCGGCCTGGCGGGAAGAGAGAATAGAATTAGATTCCAGAAAGAAGAGTAAACGGGATAGAATGATGCGTTCAAAACCTTGGAGATTTGTTTGTCTGTCTCAAAAAGGATTAGTTTGTTTCTCAAAAGTTTGTATTTTGTAGTTTGTCCCTCAAAAAGGATTAGTTTGTCTCTCTCAAATTAATCCTTAGCCTCAAGTAATTGGAGTCACATATTGCTGGAAAGGATATTTCCTAAGCATTCAAAGGATAGTAACTATTAGTACTATAGCTGCTGCTCAGACTATATGGTTTGGGATAGGGAAATTCACGACAAATAGCCGCAAACTCAGTCGCTAAATCAAGTGTCCACAAAGTGATGATGTTGAGATACGAAATTTTATTACAGCTCCGATATCCAAAATGACCACATGGTATATTTGATAGGGCGACAGATTTTTGAACTATTTGAGGTCCCACGCAAATTATTAATTTTCAAGATTGTCGTCAGCAGCAAAACACTGTTATTTCCTCTGGTTCAAACTTTTTACAGAACCGAAGAACTACGCTCTTAGGCCTTATATACGGTAGCAACAGCCAATCAAAATTCACGATACAGGCCACGTGTAGTAAATTTTCTAGAATAATCAAGCCGGAATTTCTCAGATCTTGTTCTATAGATTCCAATTGTCACATTTCGCAAGTTAAACAGTAGGATCACAGTTTCGAAATTAAGTGGTACGTAGAGCGAAAAGTAAAGACACGATTAGATTGTCTGGTGGCAGAACAAAGCATTCAATTGTTACGTATGTCCAAATTTGATGAAGGCAGTTACGGGGGTTCGTCTTTGTGCAAATAAATACTCCTAAAACAAAGCGAACAGACAAACGGCGAAATAGTTAATTAGCACATTCGGTTTTTCTTTATAGTTAAAAACAAATATCCAACAGCTGGCAGACAGTTTTGGACCACATAAACTAAAGGTCTCCAGCAGAGTGAAAATCAAGCATTGAATTCGAGCAAACAGCACATTTGCCAAAATAAGAATTTAAGAAGTGTTCGATCCGTGACACACCGCCCCCCTTAAGCCGATGAGGGGTCACAAGGCTTAACACAAAGGCGCAAAAATGTACACCAAAAATACAATTTAATTTACATAAGAATCATACACTATCACATTCAAGCAATGCGCACATCTTAGAAATTGGACGAACACACACAGAAAACTGGGTTTGTATTTTGGCGCTTCTAATCAGACCCTGTTTGTCTGGAAAGGTTTCGATTACTCGGCCCATGACCCAAGAGCTACGAGGTGAGTTATCCATTATAAGAACTATGTCCCCATTTGTGACATTGCGTGAAGTGTTGACCCACTTAGAGCGCTTTTGCAACAATGGCAAATATTCTCTAGTCCAACGTTTCCAAAATATATCTGCAAGATACTGCACTTGTCTCCAACGTCTCCTAGCAAAATTGTCCTTTTCTGAAAAGTTACCAGGAGGTAGGGAAACTTGTTCCTTTAAGAGGAGCAAATGATTAGCTGTTAATACACTTAAGTCTCGAGGGTCATCCGTTAAAGTGGTGAGAGGTCGACTGTTTATTATGCCTTCGACCTCGCACAAGAGGGTGAGTAAACTCTCGTCAGTTAAAATTTGTTCGTTGCATATGCCAGTCAAAATTTTTCGAGTAGAGCGAATGAGTCGCTCCCAAACACCACCATGGTGAGATGCTCTGGGCACATTAAACTTCCATTTGATGTTGCGTTGCAAAAGGAAATCATTTATCTGGGCTTGATTCCAATCATCAATGGCTTGGGTAAGTTCCCGTTGGGCCCCCACGAAATTAGTCCCGTTGTCAGACCAAAGTTCCGCGACCTGGCCTCTGCGTGCAATGAAACGTCTCAGGCTTTGAATGAACGAGCTGGTTTCCAGGCTATATGCCACTTCAATGTGTACTGCCCTGGTGGTGAAGCAGGTAAACAGTACTCCATACCTCTTTAGTTTAGATCGGCCCTGCCTCACCAAAAATGTTCCAAAAAAATCCACTCCAACACAGGAGAAGGGAGGTTTATCAGGAATAAGTCTTTCCTCGGGTAAATTAGCCATTTTTTGTGTAAGTGCCTGTCCTCGAATCTTGCGACACTTTACGCACTTGGACAGCACAGAGCGCGCCACAGAGTTAACACTTACTATCCAAAACCTTTCCCTTAGCTTAGCAATGACGTGTAGGCGTCCCGTGTGGCCTAGTCTTTCGTGTTGCTCTCTGATCATAAGCTCACTCTCATAACACCTAGGCAGAATGATCTGATGCTTGTTGTCATGTGGAAGACTTGACTTTTGTAGTCGCCCACCAACTCTTAGCATTCCATGTTCCAAGTACGGATCCAAATTGCGCAATGAGCTTGAAGATGAAATTTGTTCACCTCTTTGCAACTTCTCGATCTCTTTTCCATAGTATCGCCGCTGCAAGTGTCGGAAAATTAGGTACTCCGCCTCCTGAATCTCTTCAAGACTCAGAAGATCCTTCACATTTAAATGCGATCGACCAAGCCAAATGTTTTTGCAACGAATCACCTGAGCGCAAACTCGCTTTATTTTATGCCAGCTTGAGTAGTTCCTGCATAGTCCATCCAAAAGGCTGATGTCTGGTTGCACCTTTACGGCATAAATAAGG
Organism: Trididemnum clinides; assembly: GCA_963675345.1. Lineage (NCBI taxonomy): Eukaryota > Metazoa > Chordata > Ascidiacea > Aplousobranchia > Didemnidae > Trididemnum > Trididemnum clinides. The sequence goes on from OY776285.1 coordinate 52,892,840, forward strand.
GTTTGGTCTCTTCTTACTTCCGGATCGCTTGTAAACTCTGGTGTGGTAGGATTTTGAGGAATTGTAGGCCAGTAATTAGGTGGCTGCCACAAAAAAGCTGGTCCAATTTTCCACCGATTACATTTTAAAAATTCGTCGATGGTCAGTCCACGTGTAAGTAGATCGGCTGGGTTATCTTTGGAGGGAACATAATGCCACTGTGAGGGGTCACACACGTTCTTGATTCTCTGAATTCGATTGGCCACGAAGGTGTGGAAGCACTTGCTTTCATTGTTTAGGTAGCATAGAACAGTCACGCTATCTGTCCAGAAAACGGATTGGACTTCCAACTCTGGCATTTGTAGTTCTCTGCGAATCATCAAGTCATTCTGGGAGGCCACCACTGCAGCGCATAGTTCCAATCTTGGAATGGTTAGTGGTTTCAGAGGGGCTAGTCGACCTTTTCCAAAAATGAGGGAGCAGTGGATTTCACCGTTTTTGTTGATCATCCTCAAGTAAGTGGCCGATCCATATGCTCCCTCTGATGCGTCTGCGAAGTGATGTAGTTGTGCGTGAACGATATTGCCAAATTTGGGAGGCTTGAAACATCTTGGCAATGTGAAGAGCTTCAATTTAGGAAGTTGCTCGAGCCAGTTTAACCACTTCCCCTTTTCATTTGGGGGAATCGGGTCATCCCAGCCCAACTTGTCACGGCAAAGTTTTTGTAGCAATACTTTTATGGGTAAAACTGCCACTGCTCCAAAACCCAGTGGGTCAAACACAGAGTTTATCATTGACAGAATCCCTCTTCTAGTACATGGCTTGTCTCTTCTTTGAACCTTAAATGTCAATGAATCTTTTTCCACGTTCCATTGCAGGCCTAAAGCTCTTTCTGTGAGTAGCTCATCACTAGCTAAATCCAAATCTAAAGCTTCCTTAGACCACTCTGACTTAGGGATCGAACCCATGACCTCTCGACTACTGCTTATCCATTTGTTCAAGCAAAAACCTCCTTTATCCAACAGATCGCGAAGCTCATGTACCAGTTTAATGGCTGTTTCGACCGTGGGAGCTGAAGTTAAGCAGTCATCAACGTAGAAGTCGCGCTTCACTGTTTCCACAGTTCTCTTGTCAAATTCTTGCTTGTGATCGGAAGCTGCACGCTTCAAAGCAAAATTGGCACAGCTAGGTGAACTCACGGTTCCGAAGGGGTACACGGTCATTCTGTACTCTTCAATTTCTTCATCTATATTTCCATCTTTCCACCAGATAAAACGAAGCAGGTCTCTATCTTCAACCGGGATTCTTACCTGATGGAACATGGCCTTGATGTCAGCCTGAACTGCCACTAGCTCCCTTCTAAATCTCATCAAAACGCCCAGTAAGCTATTTGTGAGGTCCGGTCCCTGCAATAAGTTACCATTTAAACTAACCCCATTAAACTGAGCTGAGCAGTCGAAAACCACTCTGATCTTACCTGGCTTTTCAGGGTGGTAAACTCCGTGATGCGGTAAGAACCATGTTCTACCTTCGGGCCCTGGCTTCTCAACCCTCTCACAGTAACCTTGGTCTATCATGTCGCTAACGAACCTTTTGTAGTCATTGTAGAATCCATCATTCCTGCTGAATTTCTTCCTCAGATGACTCGCTCTCTGCAGTGCTTGAACTCGGTTGTTTTGTAGCTTGAGATTTGGATACTTGATCGGGAGTCCGATTTCGTAATGGTGATCCTCCAGTTGTTTGGTAGATTCATTGACGGCTTTCATGAATCGCTGTTGATCGACTGACATCTCTTCCTTTCCGTTTACTAAGGAATCCATGATATCGGTGCAGAGAGAGCACATAGGGTGGTTCTGACTGTCGAATGAGGACCTGACAAAAAGGCTAGTCACGTGATCCGAACGACCGCCTGCGCAATTCAATGTCCATCCCACAGGTGTACGAATCGCATAGCTGCCAAACGGTTCTCTTATGACCTCTTGCGGTTGCATCACCATTCGATTGTTATTGCCAATTAATAGACCAACTTTGCATTTCACTTCCGGGATGTAGACATCTTCAAATTCAGCGTACTGGTCTGCATGAGCTTGAGTTGGGATGTCCTTATGGTTAACTGGCAGTTTCTTGCAGGAGTAAAGTGAGCTCAGTGGAATGCAGCAGATTTCGTCCATGTCAGTCACTTCCAGATTAGACACAATCTTTGTTTTTTGATGTCCTTGATCTTTATTGAGCGTGATGGTGCGAATTCCGACCTCCTCACAGTCTTCTATCTTTAGCTTTTTTCTAAGATCTTCAGTGACAAAGGAGTGTGTGCTGCCAGTGTCCAACAAAGCCTTGGTGACGACTAACTCGGCAGACCCTTTTCTTCGTATCTTCACCGGTACTACGGGTAGCAGGCTTTGTTCCATCTGCGGCAGATTGATGAGTCCATTTTTAACCACTTGCTTAGGTGTCTTGGAACTCTCGTTCTCACCATCCTTTACGGGCTTGCTAGCAGGATTTGATTCATCTTCGTCTGGTGGATGCAGCAGTGTTGTGTGAAACTGCTTACAATCACGCTTTTTGCAAGCCTCATTTTTGCGGCGGCAGAACTTAGCAAAGTGGCCTTCCTTTAGGCAGGCTCTGCAGAGTTTGCGTTGACTGACAAACTCTATCCTCTCGTGGTAGTTAAGGTCTCGGAACCTTTTGCATTGGTTTAGGAAGTGCTCCTTTTCACACATGAGACACTTGGCTGCGTGTGTGTCCTTGCTGTTCTTCACTTGTGTGGAAAAGTTCTTCGTTTTTCGGCTGGTACTGTTTTCCTGACTACTGTACGACTTGGAGGAGGTGGGTATTTGAGAAAGATTGGTGCTCTCTCGAGTCTTCTGTCGCACAAAATCACCGAGATCATTGATACTGATATCTCGGTGTTGTTTGTGCAATATTTGGTCCACCTCGTGGTTCCAGGCAGGTATCCAGGGCTGCGGCAGGCGATTCATAATTTTTGTCACCATATCCATGTTGTCCATCCGATTCAAGCAATCCATTCCTTGCAGAGTTATCAGACAAGAGGTAAAATCCGCTGAAAACTTAATCAGGCTTCTATGGTCATTCTCGCTAAGCGCTGGTCCTTTAACAATAGGTCTAATGCACGCTTCAATGACCTTATGCCTCTGACCAAAATACGACTGCAACAACCCTCTTGCTTCCTGATAACCTCGTTCTGCTGTTTGCATATGTTGACACCCCTTAATCAGAGAGTGCGCTATATCCTTAGTGTAGTGCAACAAAAAGAACAGCTTTCTATTCGAGTCGGTCAGTTGCTGATCAATCAAGACGTCGAAGGCCTTAATGAAGCTAAAATAGTCAGCTGGGTTACCATTGAAAAACGGAGGTTCTACCTTAAGGGTAGGTAATTTAGTAAAATATGAGTTATGTTGGGAATCGTCGGAATGTGCCAAAACATTAGCTGGATTAATAGGATTAGCATTGTCGGACAAGGTAGGTGTCTGCATAGCGCTTTGTGTGGGCACGTAGACCCCTGGGTGTATTGACGCATCACAATTAAATTGAGACATTACTCTAGTATTCCCAGTACCATTAGAACCAAGCACGTTAGTATTAGAAGCCTTAGGGGCATAAAATGTCTTAGTTTCAAACGGCTTACTATATGGGTTAAGGTTTGAGACCATTTTGGCACAATTTACGTTAGCATCGCCATTAACTTTAGGCGAAGTACAAGGCACTGCCACTGGTACGGAAACGGAACTCGACACGTCAACCACAGGTCTTAAAATTAAAGATTCGTTATCAGGCACGGTTTTCACGAGCGGCACTTCAAATTTAGGTTTCAAATCCATGGGCTTATTAATATCAGTGAGCATGCCACTACGAGCATTCCTAGTGAGGCCTGATTTAATTACGTCACTTTTCACACAATTATCATGCAAATTGGTGAGTGCCTTATTTGAGGCATTAGCAGTGCTAGGTATATTTATTGCAGCGTCCGCATTGTTTCCGACCATATCAACCACTGTAGATTTGCTTTGTTCGGGGTGGTCATGGGGGACGTTATCGTTAGCAACAAATGTTAGCACATTAGTATCACATTTACGTTTATCCGCACAACCAATATTAGAAAGTTCACTACTTAGCTCCGCATCGACCTGATCCAATTCGGCTTGTAAATGAGCATGTTCCAATTGTTGTTGGAAGATCATGTCTTGATGCTCTCTTTCTTTCATCAGTTGAAACTCTCTTTCCTCTTCATGACGTCTTTGGGTAAGCTGTTTTTCTTCCAGGCGAAGGCGCTGCTGCATTTGTTGCTGCTTCAATTCGTCAATGTGTTTCTGCGACTTGATTCTGGCTTCCAATGCTGCCTTGCGAGCCCTAGCGCTGCTTGTAGATGATCTCGACCAATTGCTCCGGCTTGACGTTGAACGCCAGGAGGTACTTGAGTGGTGGGATGATGGTGCGACCGAAGGAAATGTCGAAGAGCCAGCCATCTTCTTTGATTTGGATCGAGTCAGGATTTCGCTTTTGGGCGCCTTTGACTTGTAAGCTGATTTGTTGGAACGCTCACTTCGTTCATCATTTTTGTCGACTCGATCCTTGGTTGTTGAAGGCGTTGGTGCTGCAGGCGACATACTTTTCTTCGGTTCATCCTCTGGGGTTGATTGGGTTAGTGCAGTTTGGGCAAGATCTTCCTTTTGCATTGCAGAAGCCATTATATGACGTCGCAGATTCAAGAACAAGAGAACTGGGGGGGGGGGGGGAACAGCAACCTATTTTGTTCACGAAGAAGTATTCAATGTTCAAGATTAGCTTTCCAAACAGTTCAAAAACTTACATATAGCTGCTGCTCAGACTATATGGTTTGGGATAGGGAAATTCACGACAAATAGCCGCAAACTCAGTCGCTAAATCAAGTGTCCACAAAGTGATGATGTTGAGATACGAAATTTTATTACAGCTCCGATATCCAAAATGACCACATGGTATATTTGATAGGGCGACAGATTTTTGAACTATTTGAGGTCCCACGCAAATTATTAATTTTCAAGATTGTCGTCAGCAGCAAAACACTGTTATTTCCTCTGGTTCAAACTTTTTACAGAACCGAAGAACTACGCTCTTAGGCCTTATATACGGTAGCAACAGCCAATCAAAATTCACGATACAGGCCACGTGTAGTAAATTTTCTAGAATAATCAAGCCGGAATTTCTCAGATCTTGTTCTATAGATTCCAATTGTCACATTTCGCAAGTTAAACAGTAGGATCACAGTTTCGAAATTAAGTGGTACGTAGAGCGAAAAGTAAAGACACGATTAGATTGTCTGGTGGCAGAACAAAGCATTCAATTGTTACGTATGTCCAAATTTGATGAAGGCAGTTACGGGGGTTCGTCTTTGTGCAAATAAATACTCCTAAAACAAAGCGAACAGACAAACGGCGAAATAGTTAATTAGCACATTCGGTTTTTCTTTATAGTTAAAAACAAATATCCAACAGCTGGCAGACAGTTTTGGACCACATAAACTAAAGGTCTCCAGCAGAGTGAAAATCAAGCATTGAATTCGAGCAAACAGCACATTTGCCAAAATAAGAATTTAAGAAGTGTTCGATCCGTGACAAGTACCTTATTATAATGTTTTATGCAGCGATACCTAAACATACCGGGATGCGCAACTCAAAAAACAACGTGTTGACAGTAGGGCCATTTGTTTTTCGCTTTCAAAGCGGCAATTTCAAGTTTTAGTACCAAAAGTAAGAATAAATGAAATTTTTTTCAAGCTAAACTAGAAGCTATTTGCAATGAAGCATGTGATAACCTGCATAAGGTAATTATTTCTTAACTATGATGTACTCTTGACGTTGCGTTACGCATTTGCCGAATCAACAATTTAACTCTTTTGCTCCCGCGTGAAAAGCGAAAAGAAAAAAAATGTCGGTAAGGTGGCAGCGCGAAAAACTGTCATAATCAATCATAATTAATCATAATTATGTACCTCAAGTTTGTTTGTAAATCATTACTCAGCTGTCTACTTCTACATTAAGTGTGATATATCGTTGAAATCTACATTTCTTGAGGATTTCAAATAGAAAAAAAAGTTTTTTTGAATATGCAAATTAACCCCCCAACTGGGGGGTACTTGTCTTTAAAATTAAAGAGGCACCCTCACCTGAAAGATCACTACAGATTTTATTTTCTACCAATTTTTTTAGAAATGGTCGCAAAAGGATGCTAAGGAAATAAGCTTTCAAGGTACATCAATCAAAACTTACCTAAAAGCCTAGGTTTTCTGCAGTTTTCTGAGGCACATGACCTTTTTTTTGACCGGTACCGACCGGTACCAAATTTTGGTAGTTAAATTTAGTACCTAAAATATGATCAGTCATTATCTGCTAGAGGTTAGCCTAAACCATGTAACATTATGTATTTTTGAAACGGGAATTTCTTCAAGATTCAGAAAATATTAACTTTAAATAGAATATGCTGTCACTGATAATGAAACAGCCGCTTGTTTACACCCTTCCCATTTCTTGAGAAACAAGGGGGATACAGCAAACTTTGATTTAGAGAAGCAAAACTTCTGTTAGCTTTTAAACTTGTATTTCACTTCTTGTCTCCTTGGAAATTTGATACAAAATGACGACTTTAGTGGTGAAACAGTTGCAATTTGTTTTATCTTTTTATAGGGTGTAGTTTTTGTAAAAATTATAATTTAGTGAAGGTAAGTCAAAAAAGTTTTGTGGTTTTGAAATGACATGATGTACAGTACTCATTTTTGATCAGTAAATATCATATACCACTTAGTCTAAACTATTTAAAGTTCTATATTGCTGGAAAGCAAATTTCCTAAGCTTTCAAATGAGACCGGTATTTAGCAACATATCATATTTTTTACGCACTAATTTACTTTTATCTACTTATCATTTAAATTTGTTTGGGGGGTTTTGAGACCCCTAAAAAATTTGGAAATTCAAAAAAGTAAAATTTATCATTATTGCTTGAAATTTTGTCAAATGATGCCCCAAAAGAGTAGTTTTCAGACTGTGTTAATGATGAAGGGTTTGGTTTTGTGGTAAAGATGTAATCTCAATTTGATTTTAGCGTAATTGGCACGTGCTGAGAATTAGGCCGATTTTGTCGTCTGCAACTGGGTTGTTGGTCCTTTTAACCCTTTTTGGGTGTAGATCTTCCGATGCGTGAGGAAATAAGCGTGATCTTTTGAAATTTTTATGAAAATCGGATGAAAAATAAAGTCACAAATCGATTTTTTAGTAAACTAATTTTGTAACTCAATTTAACAAAAATTGAGGGGAACACTGAAAACACTAGATCATCAATCGATGATCGCGGGAGCGAAAGAGTTAAACAGCATAAACTGTAGGTTAATCATAAAGCTACGCCACAGCCCAGAAATACAATAAACTACCAGTTTTATTTCAGGCTACAAACATTAGCATGATAAAAGAAAACTATAAAACCACTAAAGTAAAATGAATAATGATCACAAAAAATTGCAAAATTAAAAGTTAAAATGTTGACGAATTTTGGGTTTTTGAAGTTTTACTCCTAAGTTTGCAGAATTTGCAAGCCGTTGATCTGGGATCCTCATGCTTGGGAGCATTTAAGCGCTTAAGTTCAATCTTGGCAAAACAGTTCAACGCACAATTAATGATAAATGTAAAATTGGAGTGTCCTTTTAAGCAAAGTTGATTGACAGCACTCTTAAAGTTAGATGAGTCCTTCACCACAGTTTTAACAGCTTGTAAGAAAGCAGAGCGCTGATTTAGACAAGCAGAGTTTGGTTTTTGCTGCATCATTTGAAAGCAAACTGCAATAGTATTGCACAGCTAATGTTGTCACAACAAAACAAAACTCAGTTTGTCGAGCCGGACCACCTCGGTAAGCCATCTCAAGCAACTTGCTGTGTTCTTCGGAAACACAAAGAGGAAGTAGAGGAAGGTTGTCGGATTTTACCAACAAAACTTTGCAGCAAGAGCATTGACGGCGACGGCAAATGTAGCCACTGACATAAAAGATTAAGTTGGCGTCATTATCTGACAAATGGTCAAGAACCACCTCTGAAAAGAAGTAATTTTCAGAGCCAGGAAATTTCAGAGCTGGATGTGCCCTCTCTGGTTGTTATGGCTAATGGCACATTATCAACGCGCAGCATAGATGCTGCAAGTAAGCCGTGTTGTTGCAACAAACTAAGCCTTCGGATTTTCTTCTCCGCTTCAAGCAGATGCTTTGAAGACATAAAAAAATTCCCGCCGTTAACCTGACGACACCAGTCAAGGGTTAACCTGACGACACCAGTCAAACCTCGCTTTGATAGGATCAGAAGTGAAATTTCCGGTTTGAATGTAACAAAAACCTGACTTTTTGCGCAAATGTTGAGCAAGTTCAGGTACTGTTGACATAGTTTGAATGCTGGCAAGAAACGTTTGATCGGTAAAACCAGCTAAGCCTGATTGTTTCCACTGCCTGCAAATATTCGGAGCTGCTTTAGGATGGCGCAAGTTCGGTGGTTCCTCTTTTTAATGGCATTAAAACTTGTCATTTCTCTTTTCAACACCTTAATACATTATCCAGTAACACATTTAAATTTATGAACAATCTTCAAGTTATCCAAGAATTAATGTCGAAAATATTACATAACAAGTGCACAAAGCACTAGTTTTCACTCTTTTTGGCATTGAAATAATTATGGTAGGTACATTGACGAAATATTGTTGCACCCTGGCGTGTCTAAGGAATTACGACCAAACAAAACTTCTGGCTTTTAGAAGTGCAGGATATTGTACATTATATCATTAGAACCCAAAGGCAGCAGAAATACAACGGTTTCACTATCAAAAAAGCTTAACATTTTATACATGGTTCAAGTAAAATATTGTATAAAATATACGTGTTGGGATGTCTAAAGTGCAGAGTACACAAACTGCTGATATTTGGTAGACCAGTAGTTACTCTGCATGCATAACATGTATACACCTTGACACCAACACAAAATAATTTGCTTGTCCTGGCTACAAGCATAACAGTTATCTGTCCTGCTCACAAGCGCATTGATACAAAAATCGTAATTTAGCTACTGGTCAAGCTTTTAGGTCTATTTTCATATTACTAGATTCCACTATTGGCTATGCTTAAATTTGCTTTGACTAACTATTAAAATTGCTCACCTGTTACAAATATATCACAGAAACAGCAATTTCAAGGAAGATTTTGTCGAGGCATCTCATCGCTTTATCAAACCAGCAAAACAAAACGTTCGTATCAAGTTTTTCTACTGGTACTAAGCAAACCAAATTTTTAAAGCTTTGACAAATAGACTGTACCACAAACGTTAAAGCTGTCTGAGCACATGCACAATCTGAGCACATGCTGCAAAAACACTAAATCGCCACATTTTCCTTGAGTAATTTCATAGTAGGCCTATGCCTTCAACCTTAAACCTTAGACAGTGAACCGCTACAACTGATTTTATCACGGCACGTATTGACGAGCATAACTCTTTAACTAATAGTTACACAAATTACCAATGAAATGAACAAAAAGAAAATAAGCATCATTATATCAAAAAGTTGAAAGTTCTTGAACTTAAAGTTGTCCAAAAATTGTATCCACAGTCCATCATCGGATAATTGCCAACGGAATCTCGAATATTTTATTGATAAACTAGTAAGCTACAGAATTCTAAATTTTTTACACACATCAAATTTTCCTCGTAAGGTCTTTTTTCAGTTTCCGTGAAAAGCACTAAAAGGATGTAAGCCTTTTTTCTTTTTTCATCTGCTTTTGTACAATGACAAAGCAGTTCAAAACAGGGCTTCCACTCGTAGAGATTTGCGGTCAGCTGCAGGGGGCAGGAAATCCCTGCGGAATTTTTTTACTGTTCCTACGGAGTTTTTCAAAAATTTTAATAAAATGAAAAGATTTTCAGGTGTTGTCAATTTGCTCCTCGAATTCCGCAAACTGAATCGCAAACATAGGTGCCAATCTTGGGAATTTACCCCATAATTTTGGGGCACTTTTGTTGAGCAACTCGTTCAAAATACCTAGCAGTAGTGCAGCCACCCGAGATTTCAGCAGATTCGACGAAGTTGGGCGGTTCTGAAAATCGATGACCTGTTTTCTTGCTTTGGAAATCGAAGTTTGTTTTTGTTTTATTTGCCATTTTTATCCTCCATTCACGAGAAAGCGAATTGTATCGCTATACTTTGGACGGGAAGTCCGCACTCGCTTGGGAGTTGCCTTTTTCGCGGTTTATGGGCCACCTGTCTTCCACATAAAGGCGGGGGCGTCCCGTTAAGTGCCTTGCCCAAGGACACAACAAGCGAACTTGCCGGCTTGTTCTCCACAGCCTCCCCTAAATGCCGAGCGCCAAGCAGGGAAGCTATAGATACCATTTTTTAAAGTCTTTTGGTATGACTCGACAAGGGGAATGAACCCCAGGTCTACCGACTGCGAAGCGGACGCTCTAACCACTACGCCATCGCGAAGCTGAAAATCACGGGATTTTTGGAAATTTAGGACAAATTAGAACACATTCAAATGTTGAGCCAAAACTGTTCAGAGTCTTGCAATTCTGTTTACAACATTTTGTTGGCAACCTAACACGATCTCCCACATTATCGACCATTACTTCATAGAAGCATTCAATCAATTTTGGCTGAATTCTTAAATATTAAGAATTAAAAAAACCCGCTGCACACATGCAAATCTTCCATGGCACACAGTTTGGGAAACACTAGTTTAGTTCATCACAATTGCAACACTATAGTGAATACTAACCACCTGGTTTTCTATTAGGTAAACAAGTGCTGTAAAATTTCAAAACTACAGATTGTGACATGCAGGCAAGCATACAGCCACGTGATTTCATGTCCCTGGGAATTTTTTTAGACTAGGAGCTTAATTCAACAGCTTAACCAATGTATTGGCCAATGATAATATATTGGTACCAGTAGACAAAGACATTATAATTGGCATATGCAAAATTGCCATCAAATTTTTGAAGAAGTCATATTACACAATTCTATATAGGCTTATTGAAAGTCCTATCTTACGGTACCGTAGTCCCTATAGCTTCGCCTATGTATCCACTAATTAATAATATTGTCCCATCCTTGCTTATCTAGTGGAGTGTAGCCCAAACTTTTTAATTTTGTAAGCTCGCTGCGCGCATAAAACTAAATAGAGAAACAAAGATTTTTTCGCACTACGCCTGCAATCTACGCCTAATGGAAACCAGCCCTAACTTGACTGTTTTGGCATCGCTTGTGTTCACCTCGCTCGCGTAAACAACCAGCTTTGGCCAGTTCAAGTGGTGATGTCACATTTACGCGTTTTCAAAATGAACTCCCCCCCCCAGCTCGTTTAAACAGGCTAATTCATACAATTGTACATGAATAATCGATATCCGCTCAATGTTTATTTGTTTCACAAGAAAATACACCCATTAGTTTCCAGCGCCGATAGAAAAAAAATTTTGAAGCAACAAAAGAATTTATGAAGCTTTGTGAAGATGCCTACTGAGGCTTGGGCTGCAGTTACACATAACAACACGACCGATGTCATTGCCAATTTACAGTTGGATGTACACAGTATAAGTTTTCGTGCGATTTTGTCCGATTTTGATCGTTTTTTGTCTCAAATACTTTTTATCCGCTCGGCTATTAATGTGGTGTTGCGGTGGATGAACAAAGTTTACGCTTTTGCTCTCGTGCATTTTTGTACGGATATTTTCATTTGCCTGGATATTAATATGGTGTTGCACAGCGCATTTTGTTGCCTGAAGATCCAGTTTTGCTGACAAAGATTTGTTATGTTTTTATTCTAAAAAGCGTTTTCGTTCAAGGTTCGTACTTTGCCGACGAAACCGTATATTTGAACAACATCATACATAGCAAAGGTTGTTGCACACAGTATACGTTTCTGTATGGTTTTGTACGTTTTTCACTCCCAAGTTTTTTTGTAAGAAAATTTTCATCCGCTTGGATATTTATGTGGTGTTTTATAGCACATCTTGTGTAAACAACCGGTTTTGTCAACAAAAATTGTTTTATACATTTTTCTCCAGAAAAACGTGTACGTTCATGGTACGTAGCCCACTTTGCTAACAAAATCTGATATTTAAACCACGTCATGTACAGTGAAACATCATATCGATGTCCTGCCAGATGAAAATTTTTGTACAAAAACACATGATCAAAAAACGTACAACACTGTACAAAAAACGTCCATAGCTAGACCAACACGCATACTTGCACAGCAATATTTAAGTTCGTTTTATACAATTAAATGAATGTTTCACGCAAAAACGCATGAGACAAAAAGCGAACCTAACCTTACATAAACATATAGAATATTGGGTACTTCCAACTTACGCCAAAAAGTAAACAAATTCTTTGGTAAACGTTTCTTTCATGTAAGCTCAACGCTGCAGGATATCGTAAAAGGCATCTGGAATTTAAGAAATATTGAGTATTTGCAAAACATACTGGTCATAGTTATTAACGAATGTTTATTGCACATTAAACGTGGAAGAGTTTCCTGTAAAGGGGACGATTTCCCGATTTTCATTCATGTAATCACCGTGATAGACGATTCTGTACATTCCGGGATTTTGATCAGTTGGAATTTGCCAATGAATTGTGACAAAACTTTCTCCACTCCACTCCGCTTTTGGTTTTGGTTTTTCTCCGAAACGGATTAGACCAAGCTCCTGCAACGTCTCCAACAATCTAAAAAGGCATCAAAACTCAGACATCACTCAATGCAGACTTTGATTAGGGTGAATTGAAAAACAGAAACTTTTGAATTTCGATTGCTAATGGCGATAAAAAGTTGCCGTTTCAATCAAAGCTAAGGGATTTGAAATTTCATGGCGTTAACGAATATATAAAAATCGCCACACAGCACTTGAAAATTGGAAAAAATCCTGAAATTTTCGTAGAAATATTCAAAATTTTAATGATATTTGAACATAGTTTTTTCAATTCAGCTAACAGCTATAATTCAAGAGTTGCATAGTAGATGGGCCGCTTTACTTTTTATTGAAGTAAGAAAATTTCTAAAATCAGCAGAAAAACATGTATGGTGCCTATTTGCCTTGCACTCTTTAGTTTCTCCTACCCTTGCAATTCTCAAATTTGCTGTAAATATTCAGATTACGCATTTGAATGAACTGAACAATAACATATGAACAGTTCAAAAGTATTTCCCTAAAATATTGGAAACGGACCGTTTAAAAAAACTACTGAGGCGTAAGACATTACTTAAAACCAAAGCTGTGTGCTGACTGCTGAGGCTGATAGGTTGCTGTAGGATATACTGTTCGCTTGCGAAATTAGTCACCAGTTTGCTCAATGTTGAATATAACTGTGAGAGAGAAATGTTTCTAATTTGATTTTAATTTACTCAGAACATAAGATAATTCAATGCTAATACTACTGTGCTACACACACATCCTATTCTTATTTGATAGGTCGACCTAAAACTATTGTCTAAAACGTAGTAGTCCGGAATAACCAGCTTCACCTATTTCGAGGTTCCTGGAGTACACCATTGATTTCATTGAAGCAAAAAAGGTCTGCCAGCTAAAAGAGTTTGAGAAACAGTCTGCAGTTTACTAAAAAATTGTTTTACTGTGGAAGCTGATTGGTAAACCTAGACCAGCCACAGCACTCGGTTATTTTTTTATCGGCTGAATTTTATCAATTTTACTAAAATGCCATATTTGGTGAATAGATTAGCTTCAACTTCTTCTAAGAGCTCAAGCAAAAATATTTCTCAGAGAAGCCAAAGCCTAAAAGTTGCGTGCCCTATATTTGGAGAAGCAAGTCAAATAAAAGAGAATGTTTTACCCACTTTTTTCTGGGTGATACAGGATTTTTTAGTGATCAAGGAGATGCTTAAACAGAAAGCTGCAATACCAAGCTTCCTATTCTAAAGCCGCCAAAGCAGTTGCTTGCAAAGTTGAAAAAATTTGGAGAAAGCCTTCTTCACCCAAAATCTCGCATACCCGAGTGTAGAGATTTCCTCTATCACCTAATAGATATTTCCAATAATAAGTGGCAACACTGACCTCGTTAGAAAACGATAGACACGAATGTAGACAGGGACAAAGAACAGTTGTGTATTGGTATTTTTCAGCAAAGTTAATCGTTATCAAAGAGTAATAATTTTAATAATTAATAACTGAACTTCAATTACGAAGAAATTCTACGAGAGTTACTGGACTGGATAGACCACGCTTCATCAGTTGTCAACAATTTGGTGGTAAGTTTGATTTTACTCAGATTAGTTTGCTCTGCGAGGCCGCAGTCCTCCACACGAGCATTGAAAATGTCGGAGGACTTCATGACAAGTGCAGAACACTATAAAAGCCATAAAAAAGCAGAAAAAATGTAATCAACTGTTCAGAACAACTGCTTAAATTTGAAACGGACGTAAAAATTACACTTTTTGACATATATACTTGAAAATGAAGCGGTTTAATGCTTTGCACTTGCGGAAAAGCTCAGAAGATTCCATAAATTGATGGAGAGGGCTTTTGTGATTGATCAGCGAGCTGTCTGCAAAATGGTTTTGGTAAACCTAATTTAAAAACATCTCGTAAGCTGCAAAAAAAAGAAAAGCGAAGGCTGCAAAACTGCTAGAAAATGCTGAAAAGAGATGAGAGAAATTGAAAAACAAATTGCAAACCAAGATGAAGTTGAAGAATTTATTCGATGCGAATCCTCTAAAGATGGTAATGAAAACTTGGATCACAATAAATCACTTAAAACTGGGGATCACAGTTTTAGTTTACTTGTGACAATCCACAAAAACCGATGCATACTTCACTTCCTCATCTTTTAAAAACTTTGAATAGATTTAGTCTCAGACAGAGCCGGTTGTGCTACTGCAACTACTATTCAAATGGATGTTCAACGCAATGATGCAACAAATCAAGTCAAAATTTTTGACAGAAGTAAAATTAGATGGGAAAGAGTAATCAGAAGAAAGATTTATAAACACTTTGCGTTGCATTCAAGCGGTTCTCTAATCGGACTGTGTTTTGACTCCCAAAAAGATTAAACCTACTCTCATAAAGAACTGATTTGCACCAGCAAAAAAAGGCCAGAGAATGATTTGCAAAGAGCGCATCAGCTTAAATATGGAACCTAGGTCACATTGTTTATCCCATGTAGTGGCTGTCACTGGAAGTGCTAGGAATATCAGCTAATCTATTACTTGGTGCTTGGAAACTGATTGAAATATTTGTCTATCAACCTCAGTAGCTATTGGATGTGATTCAACTGCAGTCAACACCGGCAAGAGAGCAGGTGTGCTTCAGCCACTAAACGAAAAGTTTATGGAGCTGCTTTACTGGATGATATGCTTTTCGCATCTAAATGAACTCCCGTTACGGGATTTATTTGGTTACTAGAATGTTAGAATTAGCGGACCTCAAGCTTTTTTTGGTGCAATTGGTAAATCATTAAAAACTTGTGAAGAGTTCCAATAATTAGATTTGAACCAAACAAACCAGCCAAAACTTTATGTTTTGCTGAGCACCAATCAGAGATATGTTATGGAGATTTATACTGAATTATATTTATACTTAAATCATATACTTCAATGTGGTTTGATGCGAAATAAAACCAATGCTACAATGCACTTTTGGCAAATGATAAAACGCAGCAGGTATTTTCTCAAGAAAATAAGAAGCATTCGCAATGCTGTGATCCGTCAAAATGTTTAATATGCACATCAGGAGCATATATTAATTGCCAGGATCAAGGATTCAAGACAACATGTTCTTGAGCTGGGATTTCAAAGAATTTTGAGAGTTCGTGAAGTCTTCGACGATAAATATTTTTCAAGGCTATTTTCAGTTCCTGCAATAAACCTGAATGCATCAGATTATACTGAACTTATCGACTGGCAGGAGAATACAGTAGTTTTCAATGAACAGAACCACCTGTCACAAGAAACGTGCTGACAAAAGACATTAAGATGCGCATCTCGCTTGGCACGAAATTTCTGCAAGGTATGTTCCAGTTTCCCTGCCATTTACAAGCTGTCGAAAGGTATGCCAAGTTAGTTACGGTAGCATCTTTGGTGGTTTGCGGATCATTGAACCGTGGTGACTTGATCAGATCGACACTTGAATCCAGAAGAAAATTGCCCAAAGTTAATTCAAAAAAAGTCTTTACAAGTTTGTTT
This sequence comes from Trididemnum clinides, assembly GCA_963675345.1. Classification (NCBI taxonomy): domain Eukaryota; kingdom Metazoa; phylum Chordata; class Ascidiacea; order Aplousobranchia; family Didemnidae; genus Trididemnum; species Trididemnum clinides. The sequence goes on from OY776285.1 coordinate 52,909,031, forward strand.
TGAAGATGTAAGTTTGAAAGTTTCGGCATATCATGAAGCTTCAGCAATGTGATAAACAATTTTAATTTTTAACATGTAGCGCTCTCAAAAATATTTTTCGTTATTTATTTTTGTGTCATTTGCTGATAGTGTGATGACTGCCAGTGCCAAAGCAAAGGTCAAGGTTTCTGGTTGTCTTATCGTACTTTAGACCAGTGGTTCCTAACGTGTAGGTCGCGACCCAAATTTGGGTCGCCTGAAAAATTTGTCGGGTTGCTTGGTTTTGTGGGAAAAATCATTGCTTTTCAATTCTTTTTTTTTACAATGTCCAACTGTTGCACATAGATGAAGCTGGGGTGAAATGGGCCCCAAATAACCATTGTTTTTCCCTATTTCTTGAATCTGATTCCAGCATACAGATAAAATACCAAAAAAATTTTTGATAGAAGCATTGTGATTTTTTGACTTCTCTTTACTTTTAGATATCATTGTCTATTTCCTAATTTTTTATTATCATGAAATGAAATTACAGTAGGTTGTCAAATTCATCTACAATAAAAGAAATTTAGGCTATCAAATACATTAGACCATAAATTAGATTTTTATTATGACGATATGAAATTAAACTATCAAAAAAAATTGGAAAAAGAGTTGATTTGATATTTTTATGCCACAAGCATTTACAGCCGGAGTCTGCAATCCCCAGCAAGCGGGCTGATTATTTATGGCTCATCCAAAAGTGAGGAGTCGTATTCTTTGTCTTTTTTGCCTGCTGGCTACTCAGGTTCTTGCTATTTTGGGAAAAAGCCTGCTTTGTGTCTCTCCGCACCTAAATATGTACAATCATTGTCTTTTGAAAACATCCGTTTATATTATGAAAAGTTTTCACAGCATGTCTTAATATTTTAATCGTATTGTTGGGTCGCAAGATCTCTTAAAGATTAAGTTTTGAAAAATCTGGGTCACTTTGAAAAATGTCGGAAACCGCTGCTTTGGACCATTACTTTAATACTTTTGGTGCAATCAATAAGACTACTGCATTTAATTTTACTCATTCCATGCAGTTACGAGACAAGCCACCCCTCCAGAAAATGCTTACCCTCTCCTCGCTACTTTGGAGCCGGTACTGCGTGTAGCTGATCAAGATAGTGTTCTTATTGTTCTATCCAGTTCTTTGAATATACAATATATGCTTACATAAGCGATGTAACTCCCAACTATGTACTTTACAGCAGATTTCAGATTTACAGCGCTAGATGAAACCATCTGAGGACAAGAAGTTATAAGTATAATGCACAAAATAGGCATTTTATAGATTCTTGTGGCGATGTTAAGCACTTTATTAGTTCTACAAAAACGAGATAGATGGGTAAACAGTTTACTCAACTTACAAATCGTAGTTATTAGCATAAGATGAATTGAAAAAATTATGTTCAAATGTCATCAAAATGAACTTTTGTACAAAAACTTCAGGATTTTTTCGAATTTTCAAGTGCTGTGTGGCGATTTTTGTATATTCGATAGCAACATAAAATTTTAGCTCCCTTAGTTTTGACCAATTTTATTGCTATTAGTAATCGAAATTCAAAAATTTCTACTTTTCGATCCACTCTTACTTTTTTAGTAGTTCTTTTTACAGAAAAGTACCGGCGAAACTCCGAAAGTTTTTAACAAAGAATTGTAAGAAAACGCACGGCAGACAGCCTACCTGATTTAGGTACGTTTACGAACAATTGTTGGTAATGCTGAAGCTAAATAAAATTTTTTTTACGAAATAATAGAATAAAATCCAGTCAAAAGTTACATCTTTTAAAACTTGAGTACACAGAGCCTGGTTCAAGGGAAGATGAAATCAGTTTTCATCGTCAATTTTGATCTTCTCTTGAACAAGGTTCAGTCTACTAAGCGCTTGGAATACCAGAATAGGCTCTAATGAGCAATTAGCTATATAAATTCTTTCGAGAAATTCCGACCTTTTTCTTCCTTCTTTTTCATAGTCCTCCGCGTTATTTTTTATCCACACTTCCCCCTTCTCATAAAGCTCCGTCGCTTTTTTAAAATCAAATTTTATCCCAGTGGCATCAGCGATTACGTCAAACATTGCTGAAAACAAGTTGACATCATCCTTCGATGACGTGGTTGGAGTGGCCTCTTCCCAATGAAAGCGAGTTGACCAATCGGCATCGTTAAATAGAGTGACCCACTCCTCTGCAACTTTTTGCTGTACTTCGAGGTACGTTAACCCCAACTGCGGATGAATACAAAGCGTTAGCTTTCCCCAAAAGCGGTTTTGCATTGTGGTGGACCAAGAGTGAGGCTCATTTGTAAAAGAATCGAATCCGCTCACAACTTGCCTGCAAGTCATCGGAATATCAGGTGATGTAATAAATGGTGCGAGTTAATCGCGTTTTGGATTGTGGCCTCATTAATATGAAAAGATTTGCCAGGCGTTTGTCTAGGTTACATTGGGCCATCTTCTGTCAACAAAACAGAGCAATAAAATTACAGAACATGTAAATTATGGAACTAAAAATGTCAAACAGAAAAGAGAGAAAGTCAAGGCAGCAATCGTTAGCCTATATTTGGTCCACACTAGTCCATGACGTCACCTTCATCTTTTGACGTGGATTCGCTCCGTGAAACTTTACCACAACGTGATCGCCAGCGCTGTAAGTAAAATTGACGTCGTCGATTACGTCACCAAAGTTAATCCCTTCAGGAACTAAATCTGGGCCAGGCACAGGGGAGAAACGACTTTGGTTGATCGAAGAAATGGGAGGGTGTGGCCCCGAATCAATGAGATCTGAAAGAAATGCATGTTGTTGCCACTCGGAAGGCGTGAGAAAATATCATAAGGTTGCTAATCTGATGACTGAAGGATGCGATTTAATTCATAAATAGTTCAGCAAGCAGCGAAATTATTAAAGAACATTCGTTCTATTTTCCATCAATGCCATATTTATGCCAGTATTTAACCCACAACCTCTAGATGGCAAAATTATGCATGGACGTTGACACAAATGTGGCGACCTTGTTCTCCATTGATGATAGCTTGCAGCAGATTCCCATATTTCTCCTGGTACACAGCAAGCGTGTTGATGCCAAAGATAACTGAGGCAGCCTCGTATCGCTGTGCGCGGTATTCTTCAGCGGTGGAAATGTAATGAGTGTAGACGTTAGCGAGACCTGATATCACCACCTACATACATTATAATAATTAGCTTTTCTCGATATCAGCAGCATTCTTCTTTATGAGTTCAGACAGTGATACACCACGTTAGACTCTGCTACTTGTACAGGTAACTAAATCGGCATAGGGAAGGAGTGGAAAAACTTACATGAGTGCTGTTGAGCATTCCCCCTTCTCTTGCTTGCCTGAGGAGTCCCTCTCTGAGCCTTCTCCCTGCCATGGTTGTGAACTCCCCTGGGACGGCAGAAATCAGGAACTGCCCTAGTCGCAGGATCTGAACGTCTACGATGGTAGGATGCCAGTCGTACGGCTTGTCCATATCTGAAAAAGTGGAGAAAATTCATCTTGGAAAGCGGGTAGACAAAAACAAAACCTACATCCGGTTGGAAAGAGAACTGGCTTTGGCTCGTGGCACCTGTAATATTCGCGAGGCACTCGATCGGTGCACACAAGCAGCTCGATCACTCTCCTGATGCTGTCCCAAAATTCCGTTCCTTCCGTCATGCCTTGCACAAAATCGAAAGCTCCAGCCCCGTCTGTGCATCCAGAGGCAAAGCTGTTACAAAAGTCACAAGTTGAGTTGACGAGCCACAAAGACACGTCAAACCAATACGCGTTTTATGACGTCAGAGCTTTACCTGTATCCCATTCCTGGTTGACAAACTCCCAACACGGTCCCGTCTTCCATGGTGGCCGTAGCTTTGGGCATGTCCACAAATTGATGAGCCCATGAAATAGGCCCTTTTATGATATCACTGGCGCTACAAACAACGTAACGTCACTGTAAAGTATTGATTACGTAAGCAATATCTTTATATACTAACCAGCTCTGCCGACGTCGACCGCAGGGCTCCCATTAGAAATGGCAAGTTAAGAATATCAACTCAATCGGCTGCTTTCACCGAATGGATAATGTTTTTTCTTGACACAGCCAATTTTCTTGCAAAATCAAAAGTGCCGTTTTTGAAGAGAAATCAATTAAACAAAACATCGTGAAGGTTTGCGCAGAGCTGCTGCATGCTTCCCAAAGTTTCTAGAGTCCCTAGACATGTTTTGAGTAAACTGTATGCAGCGTAGGCGTACTTTGAAAGTAGACTTGTTCACAGTTGAAACAGCTAACAATTTCACAAGCGTTTATGCGTTTATTGAATGAATTCAAAGTTGTGGAAAGACGCCAACGTCATTTGCAAGTAATTTCAGATATAAGGTACTAAATATTAGGCTCACTACTTACAACTTTTGGAAAACTGCAAGCTTATTTGTATCACCTAAATCCTGATTTGCAGTATAGATTAGATCGGTGTGGTGTTAGTGATGTTTTCACAACATGATTTCCGTATATTTTCTTCATGAGTTTTTTAGGCTTATGACAGTTTGCGCAGAAAAGCGTCACAAATATCTGCCAATAAGTATATCAACCACAGATAAATTTTTGCAGCGAAACAAAGAAGTTCGATAGACCACAGAACCACAAGGAGACATCATTCAACAGCATGACTCTCGCAAAACGAAGCAATAATCGACTCACCTATTATACGCTTTCAACGCTCCTTGCATCTGTCTTCGGGCGATGATGTCGGTAGACTCAAACATGTCCTTACCGGGACCAAACCCCACACAGTTTTGCGATCGATTGTTGCATGTAGAAGACAACGGTTCACATTGTTTACCTGTGTACATTACAATCAGATGGGAGAAAATGTTTGATAAAATGAGGTTCCTTCCGAGAATCAAAATGACAATCTTCTTTTTAAAATAGAAAACTAGATAAGGTTCTGGTCTTTGGCAAATACCATATTTGACTAAATTTGAACCCAGAATCATATGTGTTATCATATTGTAAGTGCTCTGTGCTCTTATGACATCACAACGACAAGCCAGCTAAGCTGCTCTGAACAATACGCTTTCCTTACCTGTGTCCACACAAATTGGGCCCTCCGTTCGAGGAGAGACGTCGCCGAGATTTGAAGCCGCGAAAGCCGCAATGAAGTTCTCCTGCAAGGTGGAACTGGAGCAGTGTTTACATGATAGCGGTAAGTTTGCTTGTGGTGGTGTACGACGTCAACAAATTACCGGTACGTCATATAATAAACAACTAAATGATCCGACAGAACGCGGCTCAATACATTTAACCAAAACCAAACCCACTCACTATTCTCAACATTGTTGCAACTGCCCCATAAATCAAATCTGTCATTTCTGACCATCCGTTGCTAATTGCCACCAGATTTACACACTACAGTATTTTTTCTCATCATTTCCTCTTCACCTTTCCAGTAGCGACCTCCCCTTCCTCCCTCATCTCTTTTTCAAACAGCATCGACGCTCTTCCTTTGTTGTCGGAGTTGATCAGCAGATTACTGAAGTTCATGTTGGTTGGATGGACCGGATACCAGGAGATCATCCCAATGGGTAATCCTAATTCAAAACAACAAAGCTTCGAGCAATACAACGTCCTTTTTGCAAACAAGAGGCCTATTGTTAATTAGTTTTAGGTTGTTATGACTTGTAATAAGCACGTTTCCTAGAAAAAAACACACATTCACCCATACATTTGAACACACATTCGTCCAAACATGGTTAAAGATATTATTTATATTTAGCACCTTTCAGAGAATCAAATCGGAGAACAGTGATCTCTTGATCAGTGTCGCTTTTATATTTTTCCCTTTCCTCTTCAGGATTTAGTAAATAGGAAGTGGGACTCCTGTTAATGTTTCCAGTTTCCACATCTGCTTTTCCCATTCTTATCCGCGCTTTTTCAAGTTTTGCGTTCGCTGAAACAATTATGCCGAAACAGTAAATTACTGCTACCAATAACCACACCCTCTTCATTAAGACGTCATCACACCTTTGATAATACTTTGTGTGATCCCTTCAATCAACGTTTCTGTTGCTTGCTCGACATGCCCCAATGACGTAATTTCAAAGAGGAGGTACTGGAAGTATCCTGCCGGTCCGGAGTGCGTGTGGGTTCCTGATATGACGAGATTTCGCTCGGAGAATCTGGAAGAAAAATGACATCATCAGAAGTATTACATTACAGTTCTACGATGATGTCGTTATCATCATTAAATAAATAGCAATCCTTGATAATGATGTCATGTGACAAAAACAAATAAAAAGATTATGACGTCATCACTCACACATTCCCTATTGTCTCTTGCAATCTTTTCACAATTTCCAGTTTTATCAACTGTGACGTCATCCCACCATCGAAACTGACAAACGCGACTCGATTTTTCTTTGTTGCGTCAGCAATAACAAACGCGCGGCTGTAGAGACGTGTGTGAAGGCCGGCGGCGATCTGCTCAGGGTGGGCATATCCCATCTGCAAAGCATTTAATAAAAACAGGGTAAATTGGCCATTTGCATGTAAGGGGACCTGGGAGAGAGGCAAGCAAAGTCGTTCTCCGTTCTCCCACGCTCTCCTTTTACCTTATACTCGATGAGTTGAAAAGTCGTCGTCGTTATATCATGAAATGCTTGATGTTTGAAAGGTTGCCAAGCCAGAGAAGCAAGTTTGTAATTGAAAATATGTGTTTTTCTATTTTGAATTTAAATATTTAAAATTTACTATCAAAGCCAAGCACCTTGAGTACCCTTTAGAGCAGGGGTTCCCTAACTGGGGTGCATGAACCCCCAGGGGGTGCGTGAGTCCGTTCCAGGGGGTTCGCGAGACGTTTCCGAAAACCAAAACTAGAAATACTTAAAGTTTAAAGTTAAATCAGCTGTTTACGTCGATTGTTACGTGTGATAATACTGCTGTTTGTGATTTAATATTACGTTCTTTCTACATAAAAGTGTGGATTCGCTTAGTAGCCAGCTTGTTAGCAAAGGCAGCCAGGACATCGACAGAAATCTATAAAGCCAGAGTAGCACCACCTGATTTTTCTAAACCGTAATTAAGTTTGTTTTAGGCTAATCGTATCCTTGTTGAGAATAAGTCATATTAACCGAAAAACGTGACATATTTGTATAATTTATTTGTATAATGAATTTGTATAACACTGGTCGACATGATTTTTTTTTTCTGGGTAAGTTGGTTACTTCTAAGTCAATTTGGGTATGGTGATTACGAATCTGCAGTCACTTTTTTTCTATCACGTTAGGATTTTTCATAAAATGCGATTTAAATTTTAACATTACACTATAATTGTAAGTTTTTTTGCCGTGCGTGAGTCTGTTTTAAGAAGCATTCCTTACTGTTGCGTCATCGTTGTTATTGTTATAGTTGTTGCACCTTATTGTGATGTCATAATTATTTCATTGTGGCATTACAGAAGGAGGTTACTATAAAACGACTGAACTAGTCTTTGTTGACCTAGTCTTGCAATTACTGTTGTTTAAGCTGTTGGTTGAGTTTCAAAACAGAAAAAAATGTCATCTAAGCGAAGAGGCTGCATCAACGACCCAGATATATTTTGCTACATATGCGGAAGCTTTGTTCCATCTGTTCAACGGCAGAATATAACACCTTTTGTTAAAAATGTCTATTATGCTTATTTTGGAGTTAAGTTAGGAGACCAAGATAAAGTATGGGCCCCGCACAAAGTGTGTCGTAATTGTGTGTCGTCATTGAGGCAGTGGAGCATTGGAAAACTGAGGTCTTTAGCATTTGGTGTTCCAATGGTTTGGAGGGAACCAAATGGACATGGCAAAGAATGTTACTTTTGCTCATGTGTTGTTGCTGGCTTCAATGTTAAAAATAAGCATAAAATTCAATATCCTAACTTGCCTTGTGCCATACGACCCATTCCACATGGGCCAGGTATCCCAATTCCATTGCTTCCAAGAGTTTTGGAAACAGTTGAAGATTCTGTCAGTGAGGAGTCCTTGTCTGATAGCCAGTTGACAGAATGTTCAGAGTATAAGTGTGATGATGATCAGCAGCCCAACCCTTTTAATCAAGCGGAGCTAAACGACCTTGTCAGAGATTTGAATTTGCCAAAATCGTCTGCTCTTATTCTGGGTTCCAGATTGAAAGCAAAACGTATGCTCAGCACTGATACCACTTTTGCTTGGTATAAACATCGTGAAAATGAATACATTCGCTTCTTCACCATGGAAAACTCTTTAGTCTATTGTGTGGATATTCAAGGTCTTATAGAGAAATTGGGAACAGTTTATAACCCCAGTGACTGGCGCCTCTTTATTGATGCATCAAAATCAAGCCTGAAAGCTGTTTTATTGCACAATACAAATCAGTTTGCTTCTATCCCTTTAGCTCATTCGACTTGCATGAAAGAGTCTTATGAAAATATGAAACTTTTGCTTGGGAAGTTACAATATAGCACTTATACATGGAAGATTTGTGTTGACTTTAAAGTCCTAAATATGCTACTGGGTCAACAGTCTGGATTTACAAAGTACCCTTGTTTTATGTGCGAATGGGACAGCAGGGATAGAAGTAATCATTGGATTAAACGTGAATGGCCGTTGAGAGAGTCCCTTACGCCAGGTTGCAAAAATATTTTACATCCTACTCTTGTTGACAGATCCAATGTGATACTTCCACCACTTCATATTAAACTGGGTCTCATGAAGCAGTTCGAAAAAGCTCTCAATAAAGAAGGTGCCTGTTTTAAATACATTCAAGATAAGTTTCCTAATTTGAGTGCTGAGAAGGTTAAACAGGGTGTATTTGTTGGACCTCAAATCAGAAAACTCACCAAAGACCCCCAATTTTTATCTACCATGACAAATGTGGAAAAAAAAGCATGGCTTTCTTTTGTAGAAGTTGTATCAAAGTTCCTTGGCAATACCAAAGATCCTGACTATCAAAACATTGTGGAAAACATGTTGGCTTGTTTTCAAGCACTTGGATGTCGCATGAGTTTGAAAGTTCATTTTTTACATGCACACTTGGACTATTTCCCACAAAATTTGGGCGATATGAGTGAAGAACATGGTGAACGCTTTCACCAGGACATCAAAAGTATGGAAACACGGTACCAAGGACGATGGGATATATCCATGATGGCGGACTACTGTTGGTGCCTGAAACGCGATTGTGTGAGTAATGAAGTTGCAATAAAAGCCAAAAGAAGAAAATTCATGCCTCACTCCAACGAGGAAAAAGCCAATGTAGTATAAATGAAATGTTATTGAGCAAATGAAAAGTACTGTGTGCTTATTGGGCCTATTAAATGCGTTTTTGAGTAAAATTTAAATTCAATTTTGCAAAAAAGTGTGACGTGATGGGTGAATTCCGACTGCAAATTCGGAATCAGCGTAGTCAAATTAGGTAAACACATCTAATTGTTTGAAAAAAAAAATAAAAAAGTTGCAAAATGTCGCCTAGTGTAATTTGTAAACTTTATGTAATTTTTAGATCCTGTAACAATTAAAGTACGCTTTGTCAGTTAGGCTTCGTTTTACCACAAACCTAAAAAATTTTCGTTTTTAAGAAGATTCAGACCGCAATTCATGATGTCAAAGAAACGTAAATACGATGATTCATACATCAAGTGGGGATTCATGAAGTTTGTGGAGAAGGATGGTACTGAACGTCCGCAATGCGTTTTGTGCTATAAAGTGCTGGCGGAGGCGTCGATGAAGCGATCGAAGCTAAAAGCTCACCTCTCCAGCATCCATCCCACTCATGAAAACGAATCTGAAGACATGTTCCGAAGTAAGAAAGCCCGCTTCATGGCGAAGGGTACTTTGACTCAGCACGGATTCCGATCGTCGACGAAGCCTATGACTGAAGCCTCCTACGAAGTAGCGCTCCTTATCGCAAAAGCGAAAAGGCTCACACAATTGGTGAAACACTCGTAAAGCCTTGCGCCTTGGTGATGGCGAACTTGGTTTGCGGACCCAAAGAGGCCAAGAAACTCAGCAGTGTTCCCCTGTGCAACAACAGCATCAAGCACAGAATTGACGACATGTCAAAAGATATTCTGGCTCAGGTCACCCAAGAACTCCAAGAATCACGATGCCGCTTCAGCTTGCAACTCGACGAATCCACTGACGTAGCGAGATGCAGTCAGTTGCTGGTTTTTGTACGCTACTTGACGGGATTAGTTGTGAAGGAAGAGTTTCTTTTCTGTTCTCCTCTAAAAGCAACAACCAAAGCGAAGGACATTATGAATATCGTTAACCATTTCATGGAAGAAAACGGCATCGAGTGGGCAAAACTCGGATCATTGTGTACGGATGGCGCGCCGGCTATCATGGGAAAGAAATCCGGATTTGTTGCGCTGGTAAAAGAAAAGTGTCCCGACGTCATCGTGACACACTGTGTGCTCCATCGCCATGCTCTTGCGACCAAGACGCTCCCCAAAGACCTCGGTGATGTAATGGCTATCGTTGTTGCAACAGTGAACTTCATCCGCGCTAGTGCTCTCAATCATCGCCTCTTCAAGGTCTTCTGTGAAGACATTGGTGCTGCATACACTCATCTTCTGTACTACACCGAGGTGCGTTGGCTTTCCCGGGGCCAAGTTCTGAACCGCGTCCTCCAGTTACGTCAGGAAATTGAAATTTTTCTGCGTGAAAAAGGCAAGAACTTGGCAGACTATTTCGGCGACCCTGTCTTCGTCGCGAGGCTTGCGTACATCAGCGACATTTTCGGCCACCTTAACGCTCTCAATATTTCACTTCAAGGGAGCGGCCTTACGATCGTCGAAGCAGCAGAACGGATCAATTCGCTTGGACAAAAGTTGAGGTTTTGGAGCAACCGCGTGGAGAAGGGGTCATTCGTCAACTTCCCTGAGCTCGCGCAAATCCTCGCGGATAACGACGCTGAGAATGATTTATCCTCCACGCTTATCGTTGACATCAAGGGTCATCTGAAGTCTCTGTCTGACAGTCTTGATGGATACTTCCCGAATCTGTCGGTCGAGCCATGGATAGTAGATCCTTTCACGATTCCAATTGACAATACTGACGACGAGAACAAGCTGAAGGATGATCTAATCGAGTTGAAGGCCTCCAGTCGCCTGAAGATGCAGTTCTCGACCGTTGCTAGTCCCTCGGAGTTTTGGGCAAGCAACTACGAGGCCTTCCCCAATCTCGCGCCGAAAGCGCTCCGAGTGACACTCCCTTTTGTCACGACCTACCTCTGTGAAGCCGGTTTCTCCACGTTGGTCGTCATGAAAACTAAGCTACGGGCACGTCTTGATGTCGGCTCTGACATTAGGGTGGCCATTTCCAAAACAACTCCGAGGATCAAACACCTCGTGGAGAACAAACAAGAGCATCCATCTCACCATGTGTGATTGTTAGCCTATCAGTGATAGATGATCAATGCGTAATAAAATTCGTGTTTTTGAGGTTTCCAAGTGATTGTTTGTTTATCTTTGTTGTAGCTTAGCCCCGCTGCATGATTTTTAGGCTTTGCTTGCTATACAACAATAATCCGTATGAGGAATTGATAACGTCAGAAAATCAAAGAATTACTAAATTAGGAAATATGGAGGAATCGGAGTATAAAAAAGATAGTTAAAAGGAACCCCAACATTATGATGAATAAATTTAGTAACAACAATCCTTATTTTTTTATAGCAATATTACACTATGCTGAAAACTTGGGGGTTCGTGGAGACCTTTGACATCCACAGGGGGTCCGTGTGGGTATAAAGTTAGGGAACCCCTGCTTTAGAGGCTTTTTTCAATCACCGAAATCTCCTGATCATCTAAAGTGGACCCCGGCCCACTTACCATGTTGACTTGAACAATCGGTCCAGTCACGTCCTCTCGCCACGCTCCCACAAAATAATAATCTTCTTCTATGACGTCTTCAAAACAAACAAAAATAAAAGTTTCAAAAATTGAGCAAATAAACTTGCCCCCCCCCCCTTACGTGTGCGAGCTAGTAACCTTTCAAACTTTTATTCGTTTGATGTGTTTTCCAGAAAACCTATTCTTCTCTCAAACTAGCATTAAATTTATTATGGGTTCGAATCGCCTGCAACCCACTGTTTCCCATATTTAAAATGCATTACCTTGATTATTTTTGCTGATACTGATATAGTACCCAACAACGCCACCGATGGTTGCCAGTATAGCAATGGTTAGCACCGCAACAAACACTCTCCATCCATACACTAGACGTCGCGAATTTGATTCCTTCTTTACTCCTACCTGCGAATAAAGAGCAAATACCAGCTCCATTTTGTGCAATTATGACGAGGTCATCATTTAACTCATTCATTCACGCGTATGAGCTCATGCTCGGTTTGCATGTCTTTCGTCAGACTGGGCCACCACGACGGGTAGACTGCTTGGCCCCACCATCTGTCTGCCACATAAAGACGGAGGCATCCCGTTAAGTGCCTTGCCCAAGGACACAACAAGCAAGCTTGCCGGCTTGTTCTCCACACTATCCCTTATGTGCTGAGCGCCAAGCAGGGAAGCTGTGAATACCATTTTTTAAAGTCTTTTGGTATGACTCGACAAGGGAAATGAACCCCAAGTCTACCGACTGCGAAGCGGACGCTCTAACCACTACACCACCGCGCCGGTTCATTTAATGACCACCTCGTAATAGCTCACCTCAATTTCATCGACCATATTTTCTTCGAGTTGCTTTTATGTTAGTTTAAAAATCTTTTTGGGAAAAATAAAGCTTGTTACTGTCAGCTCACTACAATATTGAATGTAAAGATAGTCGGAGATGGTGTTGTTGTAAATAAATAATCAAAATTAATAATTTACCTGATTCTCAGCAGCACGCTGACGTCATAATCAACGATGCACATAGCCCACCAAACGGCTCTGAGCCAAAGTTATTTTCACAATTTATGGAAGAGAAACTGTTTTATTAAACTAATCTGCACAATCCAGTTTGGATGTTTCATTGCATCAAATAAAAGATTTGTGTCTCAGGATGATTACAGTACATGCATTTACTCAGCTTAATTGTTCAGCAATTGGACGCCTTAATGCATTGTCCAAAAAGAAAGGACAAACGCCTACTCGTTGCAAAGAGATCCAAAAAAAAAAATCTTCATTTTAACATCGGTGCAAACCCACCACCAGTGACGTAGTTTTTTCAAGGTCTTGATCTTACCTCTTAAAGGTTTTGTGGTCTTGAAAAAAATTTTGGTCTTTAAGAAGGTAGACCAAAATTTTATTTTCAAAAGGTCTTACGACTACTGCTATGCTTTGAAATGCCTGAAGGTCGCGTTTATTGCTATGGTGATTCATTCCAGACTAAAAGTTGTAAAAAAATTTACGGTAATCAAAAAGAGACCTAGTGTTAATTAGTAGCGAATCCGAGTCTTTGTTTGGCATTCGAAAAGGACGGCTTTTCGCGTGTGACCGCGAAAAACAAAAGTAGATAAGAAGTTCTTTTGAGTGACATTGTGAGACAATAGGCAGAAAAAGACGAATCTTCAAAGCAATTCGCAGTTGTGACTGTACCGCGGAAAGCTGAAAGCTTCTTTCGCGTGAGATCGAGAGAAAAATACTGATTTTTGCTTATCAGCTAATCGACAATTGAGGCGTTCGACAATGTCTGGGCAAAACTAATGGTTTTTACAAGGTGTGAAATGGTATCAATAAAGCCAAATCAAAGAGCAAACTTTTTTCACAACGATTGAGGTCGTGGTTAGGAACTTAGAAGCTCCATGCTTGAACAAAAAGTCTGATAGAACAGGAGGAGAGAGAAGACAGTTTCTGCCAGATCTTCCACAGAGTTTGAGGTGAAAGGAAAGACGGAAGAAAAGATAGGGTGGCGAGGACAGAGCGAAAGCCAAAGAGGAAGAGAAGAGAAATGGCAGACTTTTTGGTGCTGCCGAGACCAGCAAAGAGCGTGCAGAATGGCGCAGGCTTCAGCGGAGAAACTTGAGCATACCGAGCCTGCAGAAAAGAAAAGGGTGGTTTCTGAAAAGAAAAGAAAAGCTTAAATGTACTGGGCTTGCTGAAAAGGGAAGAAAGGCCTGGGTGCCACAGAGAGAGCAGTTGGCAAGTATGCTAGAGCCGCCTTTGCCAAAAGTAAAAGGAACAGAGTCGTCTGTCCAAAGCACCAGATAATGAGGGGGGAAAGAGTCCAGGTGAGTGAGAGCTGCACTTTGGCTGGAGGGGGGATCAGATTGAGAGCATGGAGAGGAAACAGTGCATTTTCAATAAAGCAGGTTAAGGCAGGTTCCAAGGAGGTGAAGGAGGGCAAGCAAGAAGAGCCTACCTAGGAGAAGTAGAAGGAAGCATGAGCTGGTGTGTGGCCACAGAAGCTCTCCAGGAAGATCTGCAGCGTCCAGGTTTTACTATAAATCCGGCCAAACTTGAAATGGCAAAGAAGGTTGGGAGACGAAGAGCCCGCTCATAAGATGATGGCAATTGAAGTCCCCCAGAATGAAGAGATTTCTGGAGGAGGGAGAAAAGGAGCCAGTTCTCCTATTCGTCGGAGAAGAGCAAATAGGGGGAGTATAAAAATTAAGGAAAGAGAGCGAGGAGGAGTTGTTTAGTGAGATGTTGGCCTCTACATAATCAGAGTACGGGTCAAGCAAAGAAAGAGAGGAGGTAGAAAGTTTTGAAAGGATAAGCCCTGCCTGGCAAAAATGATAACGCCGCCGCTAGCGTGCAAAGTATCGGGAGAGAGACGTTCGGGAGAGAGCTTTGCATTTGATCTTTAAGGACTTGCGTTTCGCCCACCAGACCGGGAGTGGGTGCGATCTGATCGCAGAGCAGAGAATCCAGGGATCCGAAAAGAAAAAGATGAGTTAAGGTTAGACTCCTGGTCAACTGGTTAAATGAGGTCAATAGGATGAGACAAAATAAAGTGTAGTTGTTCAGTGCCGCTGGCTCGGAGACCTCCAGCATTTCATTGAATAAACCTGGAGAGAGTCACGGGGAAGAGGAGCGAGGAGGTATAGAAAAACAGTCAAGAGCATGAGACGATGGTGAGGGTACAGAGGGAGAAGACGCAAAGTTGGCAGAATGGGGATAAGAGGTTTGAAGACGAAGATTGGGCGGGAGTGCTGCATTAGCAGGGGGAGGCCAGATGGGCCAGATTGAACAGTGGAGGTATACATGCTGGAGGAGTCCAAGGAGGAAGTCACAGTATTGGTAGGTGAGGGATCTCCAGAAGAAACGGACGCAGCAGGTAGGGGAGTTTCAGGAGTGAGAGCTGCCAAGAGTTTCGAATCTAGGAAAGGAGAGGAATGAGCACCTTAGATGGACCAATTTGGAGCAGGTGCAGCATTGCAACGACCTACCCATCCAGGTCACATTTCCAGCGCACGCTAAACAGGGAAAGACGGGGCCAGGGTTTGGATGAATGTTACCGCTCACCAAGGGAAAAAGATTGAGAAGGCGGGCAAGAGAGAGGCAGGAGAGTGCTGGCTGCGCGCTGCTCTTCTGCGATCGTTCAGAGGGGAGCACGGTGAAAAAATGATTTGTGTGAGGAGAGTGCCCGGGGTAACTGGGACCCTCGGGAAGGCCAACAACCATTTCGCCCAACCCAAATGAGGGTTGGGGTCCGCACTACCACGTTGAGGCGGCTGTTGGTTAATGCAGGAAGCTGACTCTCCGCTACAATGTTAATTGTTGTCTGTACTGATAAAGGAAAGTCTAAGGTGCTCCAATTCCGAATTCTTTTTGCTTGATTGCTCAGTTATATTTTTTGCTGTGGTGATTGGTGAAAATTTTATTTCTATGCTCAAAAGAAAAATATGCAACATCGATGTTTAGCTGATCTGATATGGCAATGCCAATTTGACTAAAATGTGAGTAGTTCCGTTTGCAGTCAATACCATGAGTGATGTCTTGCAGAAGCAGGTAGTAAATTCATCAATGCAGTTTCGGTTTATTATTTGGTTCGTCTCTAAAGACACGCACGCAATAAAATAATGCAATGAATATGAAGATACGCAGAAGAAAAACAGATCGAACGAAACACAATTATTTTTGCCGACAAACGAAGAAAAGTTCTTAGCGGCAAAGTGTACTGCATGTTAAATTGTTGAATATTTGTTTAAAACAGAAACCGACTGCACGATAAAAATTCGATAACCTAAACATTGCTCTTCGCTTGAGTAAATTATTTGTTGTTAAGAAATAGGCTACCAAATTAAAATCCGTGGTGCCAGCGTGATTTAAACGTTAGCACATGCATTTTGCCCAAATTTAGGTTTACCTAACAGACAACAACGTATTTAGATATTTACGCATGTAGTTTGCATTGAGCTATTCATTTTGTATATGTAGTAATCTGGTAACCATAGACCATGAATATAAAATATCTTTGATTTTTGGCTTATGCAAAATTACATTCTTGGTTCTTGTTCATAAGTGTTCTTGGGCCATAATTGGTCTTAAAAAATTTGAGGTCTTGGTTTTGTTGCTTATGGTCTTGACTGCATCACTGCCCACCACAGTTTTACGTAAAAATTTTACCGAATTTTTAGCAATTTACAGGCTTTACAAAAAAAATTAAAATCTTACATGTATAGTAATGCAAGAGGCCAGCCATGCACTTAGCAAACTGCAGACAGTGACACTGTCCCACAAGTGTGACAGTCTAAGCTATGCTTTATTAAAAGCCTCTAGCTTCCTATTGGTCACCAACTGCACTGAAGAGACCTGATAGGTCGAAACAGTGTCACTGTCTGCAGTTTGCTAAGTGCATCGCTGACCTCTTGCATTACTATACATGTAAGACCTTGTGACCACTCGGCTGTGACAGCACGATTGTTCTAGCAGTTGTTAGACGTAGTGCACCTGCGACAACCGCCACTCATTCACGAGTGATACGGCTTCGCAGAGGTTGACAGACCATCCACTGCAGTGGACCCAGTATTAGGTCCCACAAGTGTGGCGGTCTAAGCTATGCTTTATTAAAAGCCTCTAGCTTCCTATTGGTCACCAACTGCACTGAAGAGACCTGATAGGTCGAAACAATTAAAATCTTTTTTTTTAAAAAGGACATTTTTCCTCCAATTAGTTCGCTGGTGTACTGTTTAGGCGTTTACCTCACAAACATAAAACTTATAATTGAATCAGCTGGATCGGAATTTCGGAAACAGCTCGCCACTCCAGTTGTACAGGATGTCCGAAAAGTTATTGTGCAGCGTGAGTACATAAAAATTTAATTTATTTACAGTAAAGCTTATTAGAAAATATTTAGACAATACAATTTTTATTTATTAAAGGCTACGTTTGTTTACAATACTACAGTTTGTTAAGCCATAGTTAAAAATATTTTCTACTGCACAGTAACTTTTCGGTCACCTGTAAAAAACCAAGTAAACATTTGTGTTGGAAGAAAGGCGGCCCAGAACAATGAAATGCTATGATCAGTGACGTGAATCAGGAAAATGTCAGCCACAAACTTCCCACACCCAGAGCTCTCAGTGAAGTATGAAATTAAGGATTATCTTGTTGTTTTTCTTCTTCATTTCGACATACCAGCCGACACACACACACACACACACACACACACACACACACACACACACACACACACACACACACACACACACACACACATACACACATACACACAAACACAGAGAGAGAGAGAGAGAGAGAGAGAGTCACAACGCACTAGCACCAATCAAGCATTTTATTCTGTAGTATTTTTGACGTATATTCTTTTCAGTGGCTAAAGGTGCATAAGACAAAAAAACAAGTCTTATGCTTTTCATTTAATTTTGAAAAGGAAAGAATTAAAAGTCTCAAAAACGTGCCAGAAAGGAATGCATTGAAAAAGGTTGGGAATAACTGGCAAATCAATACCTTGTTGCTGGTGTCATGTGCTCATGCACCCGGTGATTTGTGGACAAAAGTTTCGTTAAACTGAATTAACGTAACATCTCAAACTCCGTACATGAGGGGCTGACCGGTGGTGGACGCACCGATGTCATTTGCGTCGAACGGCGCCCGAATCCCTCCGTAAGAAATCTCGCTTCTGGTTGGTTGATTGCTGAATGACGTGTAACAAGTAAGTCAAGTTTACGGTTGCTTGTGTGTGACTGCAAGTGACGAAACCATCATTGCGCGTTTCCGGTCTTCATGACGATTGTTGTTGTTCGAATCGGAATGCGCGCGTTGTGGTGATTGAAGCATGGACACGCTTCGCTTTATCCGTCAAAAACATTTTGCACGGGAGCGTACTGAGAACTTATAACGTCATAGCTAATTCAATTATCGTTAAGAGCTTCTGACGAAAAATCGCGTAGTGAGTCAAGAACCAGAAAAAATTGAGCGATAAGAAATCGAGGAACAAGTAAATTGGAGTGCTATGATGCAGGAAAGCAGATGTGGAAATGTAGGGCGGATGTGGGAATATGGGGCAAATGTGGGAACGTGGTTCAGATGAAGCGATCTGTAGAAAATAAAACCTGGTGAGACAACGCGGGTCATCAATTCTTGAGTGATCTGTTAGAGAGTACGCTTCAAATGCAGGTGTTTGCCGATTCAAATCTCGGCTGAGTCATGCGAAACAATTTACAAATGTTGTCCACACCTTACTCAGCACGAGAAAAGAATGTGGAGGAAAACCTAGCAAGTTTGTTTCTTACGCTGACGCTTGACTGAAGTCTAAATAAAGAGCTGTAAACAGAACGCGCGCTTATATTTATAAATCAATGAAATTTAAAATAACTCGTATAAACAGTGTGATTGAAGGCAGCATATTACTTTCCTTTTTTTAGCTTGCATCAACAATAATGACATTAAACTAATACTACCAAAGTTTTTGACATACAGGTACCATCAACAACGATTATGTGCCATTAAGGAGTTAGGGAGCCTCGGGGGCGTCAGAGTAATGGGGGCATTCAGCCTGTTTACACGAACCTGTTATTTTCAAACAAAAAAGACTGCATTGTGCTGTAGACATGAGTCTCCACTTTTAAAACCTAATCTCCACTTGCTAATTAAAAATGATATGATGTCGTAATAATCAAGTAATATTGTACGACATTACTTTATTTGATATGTGTTCATTATAATGCGCTGTGTATCGCAGTTACTACGAGATTTTGGCTATGATTCCATATCAACCAACAGCGCAACACGTTGTCGACTATTTTTTATTAATAGTGACCAGTATTTCCACCAGATAATTGTTTGCAGCAAGTAGGCTGTATTAAATCCGTATGTCCAGCAATATGCCCGTTTATATAGAAGTGATCACAAATTATCAAAATCACTAGAATCTCTGTCAAAACAGGGAAAGATGTAATAAAAGCTGTATCTCAATTATCAGTGAATGTTTTTTACTTAATTCTGTCAATTCAAATTGTAGAATCAACAAAAACACCCTTTGAACTGGGATGGTGGGCCGATAAATGCTATGATTCCTGTTGTATCTGCTATACGTCTGTAAATCATCATTGTTCAAAGTCTTGTGAAGACGCGAAAGTGCGTTCCACAATGCATTGTTTGTAACTTGCTGGCAGTTATAGGCCGAATATCTTATCAATTGATTTGACACAGCTATATGACAATTTATGATCACCTTCATACTACTGATCAAAAAACTGCTCGATGCAATAGCTATTCGCAGTGTGGCCAAGAGAGGTTGCCGGCATCATGACGGGGGGAAAGATGTCGCTTTGCTGGTGCGAGAGATAACTTCTTAGCGGCATGCAAATAGCAATTAATGCCATTCTGCTTCGCCTACGAATTTACCGCTTTGATATTCTTGCGATGATTTCCGCTGTTTATGGTGACGTCATCAATTATGGTTCAAGCCATCGATTAAGCTATTGTCTTGATTGTCGATCAGATAAAAAAGCCTTGGATAAAGAGTCAATTGTAGGTAACCTTGTAAGCCCCAAGCTCAGCCCCAATGAGTAATTTAACACAATTAAGTGCTAAAATCCGCGAATAACCACGCCTTTCATTCAGATGTTTCGATTTATTGTTCTTTATTGGGGGTTGATAATTTCGATCTGTTTGTTTGCAATTCACGTCATTACTGGTAAGGAGTTTGCTTTTTTGTTTGCTGCAAGATGGTTTTCTATTTAGTGACTGGTTTTTGGAGAGGGCGGAGTGATTAAAAATAGGCAGCCTGCTCGCCTCACCAACAAGAAGCTTTTGAAAGCGGATGGCTCCGGGCCATGCGTTCTCGTTGTTCTAATGGGAATTTTTTGAGATTTAGATCCAAGATAATTCTATTCTTTGCAGCACTTCCTTGCATGACACCAGATGACGCTAGACTCATCACTACCTCTTTCCAGATTCCACCATCTTGGTTAAAGGGAAAGTGGCACACGGGCAAGTACCTATCCGCCGGACGATGTAAGTTGTGAGCATCATTGCTGTTTTATTTCTCGGCCGCGAGATGACTTGCAGTCACACTCGACAGAACAAATTGAATTCAGATCAGCTTCGGAGTTATCGGTACTGCTGGCACAGTGCTTCTCCACTGCGAGCAGCGCCACCAAACAAAAAAATTGACACAGCATGTCTTCCTTGAAGGTACAACAACGCAGGCACCACGCAGGCACAGTGACGTCAACTTCACTCTACTCAGCGATTGAAATGGGTTTAAGATAAACTTGTTTCGCTAGAGATAGCAAGAAGGACTGTCTCAAAGACAAATTGTTGCCTTGGCAACCAAAATGGAACCGTTTGTTGCAGGAACTGACATTAAACCTTCGTGACAATCCAAAAATCTTCCACCAAATTTTTAGGGAAGGATGTCCACGAGACTGCAACAGGGGAAACCAACAGAAGAGGAGGAATTTTTACCACGAATGGAACGGAGTTATTTTGGTTGAAAAACGTCAACAGTGGTGGCTACTACATCGTAACTAAAGACAGATTCAAGTAAATCAAACGATGGATTTATCTGCTTACTACATAAACTGACGTCATAATGCCCAAAAATAAGAAGGGGTAAACTATGCTTCAAAATCAATTTCATGGGGTCCTTTAAGCTTTCGCTTAGATCGAGAACTTTTTTTTTGACTGCTTTTGACTGATTTGTGATCGAAGACTTAATAATTTGAAGTAGTAGCATTTTTTGTTTGGTTGAAAACTGGCCGATCTCATCGCTCACAGACTGGCCGACCTCATCGCTCACAGACTGGCCGACCTCATCGCTCACAGACTGGCCGACCTCATCGCTCACAGACTGGCCGATCTCATCGCTCACAGACTGGCCGATCTCATCGCTCACAGACTGGCCGACCTCATCGCTCACAGACTGGCCGATCTCATCGCTCACAGACTGGCCGATCTCATCGCTTACAGACTGGCCGACCTTATCGCTCACAAACTGCCCGATCTCATCGCTTACAGACAAAAGTTTCAAGCACAACCCAAGGCCCACAAAAATCTTGATTTTTAAAGACCATCCCCTAAGGAAATTTGGTTGATGTTTTTTGTTTATCTCCTGAATAAGCTCAGAGAGCTACACATGGCCCGTGGTACTCTGAGTTATTCGGTGTGGAAGGAAACTGAACATCTCTACCAGTTATTACTGCTTACTTGCAGAAAATGTGGTCAGCTTCCAGAAGTGCCGCAAAAACAGCTTTTCATTGCTTTTTCACGGTAGGAGGGAACCAGAAATATCGATCAAGCTGGGTAAGACCTGGGCGAAGAATGAACCTGAATTCGTTGGGAGTGACATCACAGAATGATCAAGTTCAATTTTAGGATGTTATGCGTTCACACAGTTGGAGGACTGCGAGTTGATTGGCTCCAATCCACTGAAGCAAATCGTGATGAAGATTGGTGCCAATGGGAGATCAAAACAAACCCGAATGATATCACAACGTTCCGAATGAAAAATCGCGCGTTCACCCGGGGAGTAAGTGAAAATTTCACTCATTTATGAATATGAGCTTTTTACCAAGAACACAACTAGTGAATGGCCGCATCTTTCTCCAAGTCCTTTTGATCTCAACGTCAAATAAGAAATTTGTGAATACCGCTTTTAAATTTTTTGATGTGACTTGAAAAAGAAATCGAACCCAAGTCTATTAGGTATCAATTACATCCTAATCACTAGTCTACTGCAACGGCGAAGGGTAAAGTAATTTGCCCAAGTGCAATACTTCTTAATTCCATCATTATGCTTTTATGATAACATGACGTAGATGCCCGAGATTGGCTACATGTACTTTGATGAGACTGGACTTTATTTCGATTATGACGACAACTTGCGCAATGACGCCAGAAACGAGATTGACGACGTCAAAAAGTGGTTTGTTTGGGTGAAGGCAAGAGAGGAACAGCGACCGATGGCAGAGATGGAGAAACAATGTGATGAGGGTGAGGCTAATAGAAAGAGGAAGAGAAGGAAAAAGGCTGTAGCATATCTTTATCATGCAGCTATGATGGTGACAGCTATTCACAAACGAACGTCTGATCAAGCCCGCTGCTAACTCAAATTTCGCAACGGACAAGCAGGAAAGTAGCTTAGGAAAGGATGTCCGAGTTAACGACAACACAGATATCACGAAGGCTAAGAGTAACCGCCTCTCGATGATACAACCAGCGCTGCCTCGAATCACAAAATGATAAAAAACATATTTCTGGCACAGGTTGTACATCAGCTCAGGCTTAGTCTTAAACTCATGACCTCGTGGTAGCAGATTAAACCGAAGTTTTGTTGGCTTTTGCCGATGGTTTTCTCGAGGTAGGTGATCGGTGACCTCGGTGCTGGCTGTTCTGCCAAACGTGAACCTTGCTTCAACCTGCTTGCCACGGACCGCTAAGCAGGCCGCTTGCTGATTGTGTATCTTCATCACGAACACCAACGATTCCGAGTTGCCATTTACAATTTCGATTTATTTCAGACTTTCCAAGATGGCCCAGCTTTATGGAAAGAACCGCAAATGAGGTAGCCGTGCGATCAGGTGCTAGAATACGCCCTTCCAGTTTACGATCATCAAGTATGTTGTAATTATGACGTCAGTCACAATGTGGTTCTGCATTTGGATAAACTGACGGGTAAATCCTTTGTAAACACAAAGCCATTAATGGCATACTGTTGTTGGAAACTATTGCAACATTTGATCGATCAGGTGATCATCTATGTTTTATATCATTCATTCGATAAATTATCGTCGATTTCCTGGTTCAACGAGTAAGAAAAAACTTTACGACAGTATTGTCCTTGTGGGGATTTCCACATCTGCTGCTGTTTGTGCGCTGTCTACTGTGAATTGGGCATTACTTTATTGGAGGGGAGTTACCTCTTTGCAGAGCGTCATTTTATTGTAGGCGATAAGGCGTTCTTGTCAGGGGTATGTTCTGTTTGACTTAATAAGGGCTCGTTGACCTGAAGTTGTTTTTCTTTATTCAAGCAAACCAATTTTGACGTCACAATACAAAGATATTTGTCACAGATAAGCTTGTCACGTGCTCGTCCGGCTGGTTCCTGTTCGGTGTGAAGTGTTATAAAGCACTGGCCAGCATCGCGTTCACGCAGACCAACATGAAGCTTGTGTGCCGGTATCTGAGGGCAGAGCTCGTGGTGCCAAGGTGTGTGCTTGTCCAAGGTTAGCTGTGGTTGCAGGGATGCAAGGCGAGTTTTTGTGGGGACAGTTCGGTTTGTATTGCTTTGCTTGTTTGATTGTATGAAGTCACGCATGAAAAATGTCTGAATTTCCAAAAGCAGAGTTTAGAACTGTTTGTAAAGGAGGTGCAAAATGTTTCAAAACTTTACAAAATTGATGTGATCCCCTGTCTTAAATGTCTATCTTCATTCAAACAATTGTGAGATACAATCATGTTGAAGGTCTGCTGCGGAACAACGGTTCCTGTATCGCTTGCTGCGTCACGTGGGGCCGGAGGGAAGATATTGGATCGGCGTGGAGAGAGGTAGAACGGGAACAAAGTTTTACGATCTCGACGGAGAGCGCCTCATTTTTCGTCGTTGGTCGAAACGAGCGAGAAGTTTATTGTAAGGTCATTGTTGCGTTATAGTATCGCATCTCTGTCTTTATTGAAGTTAGTCGATTGGTGTGGCCGCAACAACAACAATGATCGAAAAGGCATGCTTTGATTGTCGACAATGGATGTTTTGTGCTCTTGAAAAAGCCACTATTGATTATTTTAATGGCAGATTTTATTTAGCAGGAAATAACCATTACTGGTACCATGATGTTTCTATCCTTTTTTTAGCCCCAGCGATCGTTGTGCCTATTGGTTCCGAAGACGGTGGTTCCCCGCCAACTGCGATTCTGAACAAAATCTTCTCTGCGTGAGAGGTGAGTATGAGGGGAGAGGACTCAGTGTGGATTGGCCGGTCCCAGGCAGATATGCTGCTGTTTCTGGCTTTGGCTATTGTTTAGTTTGGGCCAGATTTCAAATTAGTTGTATTCGAATTGTGCAAGATTTAGAAATTAGCATCAATCGTTGCTTGAGGCAAAGTGTTTTACTCCATGTAGAGCTTTGATATGTGGAGACAGAAACAAGAGAAGCATTTAACAAATATTTTATGACATCACAGAAGCAGTGGTACGTCAAAAGATTACGTGCGGGAAAATCCAATCACAAACAGTTGACGTGAGTAAACTTAAAATGTCACACGAAATGGAACTTTATGGCGCAAATTTTGGGCTTCGATTTTTTGGCGCCTTATTTTTTGGCGCTAAAATGTGTAGTAAATTTTCATTACAAAGTCTTATACGTTGTATTATATTCTGTGGCTCGTCGACAAAGCAGGTTCTCCTCATCTCCTGCTCCTGCAACTCAGAATTTTAATAAACTTTTTCGTCTTCAGACAGTATATACATAATTTTAATCGGCGCAGTCATTTGGAATCCACCGAAATTAGTTAGGCGCTCTTTTAACTTTACGCGTAAAAACTAATTTTTGCCCGGAGATGTGCTGCGCCGTGTCTGGTTCCGGTTGGATTCGAACTGGGGTTTTTAAAGCCGATCTCCTCGCGTGCCGACGCCCGCTGACGTGCAGCCGTGCACTGCTAATTATGCCTTAAAGCACCGCGTTTAGTTTGCAACCTTTTAAAGGTCTTTCTATGCCAAATCACTTCTTGTGTGATCTTAATAACGATATCAGTTTTATTCTATACTTGCACGATTAGCAGTAACGTGAAAAGGAACCTGGCTCAAAAGTGAACGGCACGCAAGTTTTGTGCTTTGTGTTAGATTGTTTTTAAAAGTCAACGTTGATGTTAATGGGGGGATCGCTTGGTCCTTGGCAAGCCCTGCTGATGAGTCCAAAAGGACGAAACACATCCAGGGATGGCTTTGTAAATTTGTAAATATCTCTCAATAGCATTGCTTCCTTTGGAAGCCTCGCGCCTTCAGCACTCACTTTGTTGTTTTGCTTCTTGCTTATAAGATGCTCTCTATCATTCGTAACCACTTGGAGCTAGCAAATAATTTCAATACAATACTCCTGTGTATATAGTTGTGTTGCACCCATCAATGGAAATAGCCCAATATATTGTCAAAGAAAAATAAACCGAAATTTACTCACAATGGACACAGAATTCGACAAGCATAGTAAGAAGGACCCCATTGTAAGGTATTTGCGTGGTTTAGCCCACAATGACGAGATACATTAAATAAATAACTTTATTCAATATTAGTGTTGATTTTATCTTAAGTATGTGAAAGTTGACGAGAGCATTTTACTGTATTGTTGTGCGACTATTTTAATGTAGGTTTTACGTGTTATTATCCCTATATCTTGTTTCAATTTCAATCAGCGCCAAAATATTCGGCGCCCAAAAAACAAGGCACCAAAAAATCAGAGCCAAAAAATCGGCGCCAAAAAGTACCGGACCCATGTCACAAAGCGCACACGTTGATGTTTGATTTTCGTCAGTCGTTAATGCGACGTCAGTCGGGTCCGCTCAATCCGATCATGCCGCGCATTGTGAACGGATTACCGGCGGAGCACGGACAGTTTCCGTGGCAGGTGAGGATCTTATTGTAACGTAATAAATAGAAACACTATTTGGCGTTTGAGGAGCTATTTGATTGCAGTGACTTCACAAGTTTTTCGCTGTGGTGTTCTTTAGAAAGACGTTTTGTGGCGGTGACCCACGCTTAATTGCAATTTCTGTAAAATGCTCTATGCCGACTAGTAACTCCGAAGCTAGTCTACAAACAAGATTGTTCTGTGAATAGCTGATAAGCTTTACTGTTTCTACTACTACCACTACTACTACTACTACTACTACTACTACTACTGCTATTGCTACAGCTACTGCTACTACTAACCAAAGAAATTCAGGTTCAATTCCAGGCTGAGTTGTGCTATTTTCACAGGCAGCCATTCGCTTCAAAACCCCCCTCGTGATATCAGGAATGGAGGTGAGACACAATTGCGGAGGGACGTTGATCGACGAATGCTGGGTTCTTACTGCCGCGCACTGCGTACCTGACAGGTTAAGATGGTGGTTGTTGTAGTGATCAAAGCAATGCTCAATGATACGGACAATGGGTAACCATTACGAAGTATTAAGTTAGTGTAAAATAATTGAACAATCTTGATCTCGAAGTTCTTCATGTATGAGAACCTATTTTTTTTCTTTTTTGACAATTCCATCTACTTCCTTTCAATTTTTCTTTCCGATTTTTACTTGTCTCCTCTTCCCACCACTTTCTTTTTACCTCTCTGCGATTTTCTGTCTACACCACTATTACCTCTATCCTTCTTTCAATTTTTTTTCCTTTCTCCGATTCTCCGCTACCTTTCTTGCTCTAATTCCCTATCGCCTTCCTTTTTTCATTTACTTCCCTTTTCGATTCCTTTTCGGTTCCTAATCGAAACCAACTTTAAAATAATGTTAGTTGATTTCTCTATGGTTTGCGAAATCTTTAACTTCTCGGTGTCAGAGTCTAAGTCGGATTATTGATAAAATTATGTTTTCAGAGACGCTGGAATGTTCATAATCTGGTTGGGGGATCTTAACAACGAAATTGTGGATACAACGGAACAAGAGTTTGAGGTGGAGCAGATCATTATTCACGAGGAATATGTCATCTTTCCATCTCCTAGATATGATATTGCACTTATTCAATTAAGACGAAAAAATGGACAATGTGCTAGGTAGTCCGCAGGAGATGAGGAGTTACATGCCCTGATGGGTTGTGGATAGTGGCGTAATAAGTTTGGACTGTTTTGATTGTGTTATCGTATGTTGTCATTGACTTGAACTACATCATGCAATAATTCAAACAAGCATTTGCCGTGAAAAAAAACTACAGTTTTCAGATAAAAAAATCAAGTTGGAAGCCCCATAGTTGAAGCCCCTTTACCTATCCGCATATTCAGCGCTCGGCGAATACTTTCACTCAACATTTCTTAAGAAGCCGCTTGCATCCCGGATTGCGAATAAGTTTTTTGGGGGAAAGCGTGGTTGTCATGGGAGAAAGATACGGTCCCTTACAGAATACTTTGATTCTTGTCCTAATTTTGTCGCCGTGGTCAAATGTGATAACTCGTCGTTTCTTTTCTTCAGATTCAACGAATTTGTGCAGCCCGCCTGTCTCCCCAACCCCTCCAAGTCAACCGCAGTGGGGGAGCGTTGTCAGGTCAGTGGCTGGGGAGTCACCAACTACACGATCGGACAAAATTGTGAGTAGCAGGGTGATAGTTGAAAGATTTTTGCTAATTTCTGTTGTTTCAGCGTCAGCACCCAACTTACAATGGACCACATTGCCAAGGTTGGAGGACAGCTACTGCAAAACAAAATACAACCAACGAAGCAAACTCTTTCTGGAAAATGTCATGATATGTGCGGGGGTGAAGGTAACAAATTAAGCAATAATGAGGAAGGAATTAAAACTTCCTGCTGTCAGTAGACATTTTGTCTTTCATCTCTCGCTTGATGTTTTTAGTTCTACATGTATTTCGAAGCAATTGGATAGCGATAGAACTTAAATTTGTCGGTCATGCTTTCATCAGGTGCTGAAGAGTTACCAGTAGACAATAACCGAGGGACACCCGGAAAATATTTCGTTTTTCGGGTCAAAACCACACAGCAGCCAGTGGGTTACTAATGAGTAATCGTCACTAGATTGGAAAGACATGGTCGCCATCCCAGTGTTAGCTTTCCACTGTACTTGATAATATTGTCGTCTCGGAAAGTCAACATACAAATTGCCTTTAATATTTTGCAACTACGCGTCTTACCTCAGCCTAAGCAGCCATTGAAACAAAGGCTCCAGAATAGTGAGGTCCGCAGGTGACTTCATAATTTTGCTGTTACACTTTCCATATTTACTAATGTTCTAAGTCAATTGTTTAGAGTGGAGGGAAAGATGCTTGCACGGGAGATTCCGGAGGACCATATGTTTGCCGGAAAAAAGGAAAATACTACGTGTCCGGTATTGTTAGCTTCGGTAAATATATTTCGTTTTCCTATTTGTTTGAGTTTTTTAATCTTGAGTTTCATCAATTCCATATCATTGTCTAATAACGAAAAAAGCTTTGAAAAAGTGGTAGGCCAAGTCTTCGTCTTCCTCATAATCCAACAAGATCCTCTTAAAATTCCTCTTTTTTTCCTGGTTGCATCTGCCATAACGCGGCACAAAGATCCAGGTTGAGTTTGAATCATACGCTATTGCAAGCCGGAGTAGCATTTCTTCTATTTTCGTAAAACAGCTCGAACGGGGAAGAAAAAATAAACAAACCAAAGTAATAAAAAACAAACACTGAGACCAACAACTACTTATTTAGGCATCGGATGTGCACAGAGTCTTTATCCTGGCGTTTATACCAATGTTGCCTATTTCACTCCTTGGATCGGAGAAAAAATTCGCGCCAATGGCGGTGGGAGCTTAGTGACGTAGTAATGATACAAGGCTGAGTGACTTCAAGCGACATCTTCGCCTGCCCGTCTTTAAGTTTCTTGCTATACATGTATTTTTTCAATTGCAGTGTTTGAAATAAATTTTGGCAAACAATCTGAGCGACAGTTTTGTAAGATTTGTAACCGCGTCCTCGCGAGCTGTAGTTTACCGCTGGAAGTGCTGTTTTCCTCAGGATTTCAGTTCAAACAATGAGATATATTTTGTTTTAATGCCATTATAAAATACCGATTTCCTCGTTTACAAATTTGTGGGTAGAAATTTTAAGGCAATTCTTTTTTATAAGAACACTCTTGAAATCTGCCAAATACTTATTCTACTTTTTATTGGTTTATTGGAGCCGAAAGATCTTATTTTTTAAAAAATACTGATAAACCAGTCGGTCAGTTGGTTCTTTCCGCGTCTCTTAGCCGACGCGGAAAAAAGTATCGCACTGCATGAAAGACCTGATGCAGAACAAGAAGGCTACGTCAACGTAATCACGCTCACGAAAGGTCACGCTCGAAAGCCCCCAGCGCGGTTGACTCCCAACCAACCAACCAATCAATCATCCAAGCAAGAATCTTCAAAACCCGTTTTAGTGTAAGCATACCACTTGCTGTGAAAGGCGCCACATCAAGGAGCTAAGCATGCTAAAATTTATTATGCTGCAATACAGCTGCAAATTCACAATCTTTTAATGGCGGGCGGGAGGAGAGTAAAGCACCTGTTTTTAATTCAAAATTTAGGTAACTACCTCTTCTATGAGGACCAGCTATTTCAAAAACACATATTTAAACTACAATTTTTTTTCAAAGTAAAAACTAACGCAAAAACATAAGAAACCAAGAGCGGGATGTATCTCCGATATCCCCTTCCTTACGCATTCGGCACCGCTACAGTAATCAAATGCGGGACAGAAAATAGATTAAATACAAATTTTTTAAGAATCCTCCAGAGCTTCATTTTAAACTTCAATTCTCGATCGTTTGCTTTGACGGGGTCCTTGGTTATTCATCGCAGCTCAGTGCAGTTTTACTTGATGTAATTTATGCATTACGCTACAAGGCGACTCTGCCGGCGTTGCCGGCGGAGCTACCGGTCTGTTATGTCGAGTTCGAAATACCGATTTAGTCGGCTTTGCTCAAATTACATTTCCAAGGGAAAACAAGACAGGTTACTATAATGGGGCCATCCTACAGTACATACCCCCTTATGCTTCTAATCTCTGTCGTCGTACCGGTTCTTTGGATTAAGACTGATCTTACAAAGCTTTTATAATTTCATAAATTCTATCTGTTCATTCTGATAAGGAAAGGAGTACAAAGTGAAAATTGTGGGTGCGAGCCGTAATTGTTTTTGTTTTTTAGTTACACACATAAGTTATTTGGTGATACGCTTATTTTACGACTTGGCGCAGCCGCTCTTGTAATGATGATTGCCCCGCCAAGCTCCTTGACTGCATTTATTTTTCTTGGTTTAAGAGCAGGTCAAAAGAGTCTGTGCCGCATTGGCGGATCCAGGGGAAGATGTCGGTAATGCATCATCCCCACAAATTTTTCTTAGTCTTGGCTTCGTGAACATGTTTGCTTAGTCTTCAAAAAAGTTAATCTCCGAAAAAAAATCTTGATCTTTTTCACTTCACCAAAAGTTTCTGGATCCAATACTGCTATACCTCTTGCATCCGATTTTCTGCTTGGTTTAATAGCTTATTTTCAAGAAAAAT
The DNA here is from genome assembly GCA_963675345.1 of Trididemnum clinides. Classification (NCBI taxonomy): domain Eukaryota; kingdom Metazoa; phylum Chordata; class Ascidiacea; order Aplousobranchia; family Didemnidae; genus Trididemnum; species Trididemnum clinides. Next base: position 52,939,599 of record OY776285.1, read on the forward strand.
TTTCCTCCAAAGAAATTTTTGTAAATTTCATGAACACGATTTTACGCAAAGGAGTAAATTTAACGACATATTTTTTTAATTAACTTCTCTCCAATTTTGGATTCCATAAACTATGTTCATAATACCGACCTTCCAGCCAATAAACTATAACTGTGCTTACCTACAAACAGCAATCAATTTCACAAACTTCCATGCGTTCATTTGCAAAGGGCATAGACGCACAAACAGGGGCGTAATGTTGTGAAAACGCATGGCGTCCTGTCAGTGTTTCACATTAACCTGACGAAAAGATGATCTTTTCTGCTCCGTGCGTTCCCGGACTAATTGTGCGTTTCCACCTTCCCATTGTTAGCACTACATTTCCGGGCATAAATTTAAAGTTGTGGAAGAACGTTATAGTACTTATAGAAATTAAGCTATAAGGTAAGTGCCTTGGCTACTTCCAACTTTTTCGTAATTGTATGCCTAATTATGAAACTCAAAGCCTGGAACTGCACTTATGTTCCTTGCTGCCAACATAGACGTAGTTAGGAAATGGCGAGGTGATGCGTAGCTCAGACCCATCACCAACATTTCAGCTCTTACAATAAATTAGATTATTGCTTAAATGACAAGCTTTTTGTGCTGAGGAGAAAATATCTCTTTCGAAATCCTGCTAGGTTCCGCAATAAAATTCGGCATTTTGTTCCGCTTTGCCACCAGTGATAAAAAATTCTCTGGGTTAAGAGTACCACGGCGCTAAACATAAATGTGCGGCAAAGGTATCGTAACGTTGAGACCAGTTATGACAAGATTCAGACTTGAAATTGGATTATTGAAAAATCCACATTTTAACCAATATTTTAGTACTGTAGTACAGCCTACATTTCTACTTTAATAGTCATTATATTAGTAACTTGTTTTGCTACTTACTTTTGCTTTTAAAGCGACATTGAATAGAAAGTACAGCTGCTTCCTGCTGTTGCTTTTTCTAAAAGGGTATTAGACTGCAATATGACGTCATTTACATCATGACATAATAATTCTATTTTGAAGCGTTCTAGAAAAAAAGGAAAAAGCATGCTTAAAAAACTTTTAAATGCTTGATCACTTGCTGCATCGTCGATAAAACCGAGATTGACAAAGAATTACTTACTTTTGTCGGCTGCATCTTGTTGATACCTACCGAAAAAGCTTGTGACCGCGTTTCCACGATCAGTGGTTTTTAAGAAAATCAAGAAAACAAATTTTACACTGTATTGTTGATTATGACGTAGGGTTGCCAACTTCGACAAATTTCAATAAAGGACACTGTGACACGTATCCCTAAGTTTTAAGTTAATTATCACGTCACTCTGTTACAAATTGGCTGGCGCTGCCATCATCTCGGTTACCGGAGTCAATTGACCAATAAGGAGGGGTTCACCAAAAAAATATCATCACCGGTTTTGCTCCCGCTAATCGTGCTACTCGCGGTATGTTCGACGGAATCGAAGAGGCCAGTGCAGACTAACGGGACAACTTTGCTAAAATTGATATCTTATTTACTTTTCAAATCTTTTTCATCTCTTGTAGTAAAAGCGATGCTAGAAATAAAGGACAATTCTAATTTCATTAAGGACAAGGACAGAAGAGTTCAATTAAAGGACTGTCCTTTGAAATAAAGGACGGTTGGCAACCCTATTATGACGTTATATTAGGCCTACTTCCAAAAAAACTAAATTTCTGAAAGTTGGTAAGTCGAGTACTGGTGTAGCGGATTGGTTGATCTTTGATTGCTTCTGGTCAGAGATCACTATTGCCAGAGAAGCAATTCGCGCTACATGTATATAAACGTTCTCTCACCTCCCCGTCCAGTTGCGCTCGAATTGATTCCTTCACAGCGAAGTGATTTGAGAACCATCCAAAGAGAATTATCGCTATCCAAAAGTAACTTAATGTCTTATCTAAAAATAGTTTCAATTCACTGACACCTTCTTGTTCTACTACTTCTTCCTTTCTTTCTGCCATCACATATTGGCTGGAACATCGCGTGATCCAGTCTACTGTGACGTCACAATGCTTACAATGACACGATAAGTTGCATGGTCTTTGACCTAATGCTACACTGGCTTTGTTTGAGCAAAACATAATTTTCTTCCGTCAAGAAATGTGAATTAAACAAAAAGTAATGGCGATGTCACGACTTCTTTGACCCTTTATAACACTAACCACGAAGTGGCATTCAATCATGCCCTGTTTTATGTTTGTATGCTCGGTAGCTTCGGAGGAGTTGAAGCTCAAACACTGACAAACAGAAATACAGACATGCTCAAACACCAACTCACACACACTAACACAGGAAGAATTGCACTTTATAGTATGGACTAGAGGTGCCTACCTTTGCTTTCCAAAAGAGCCAAAAACGATTAAAGCCAAAGTCGAAAGAGCGGCTTTGACATTTTCGGTTGTATCCCGCTACGCTACTGACACACATTTATCCAGAAAACCTTTTTTTGCAGATCAGTATTTTCAAAGCCCCAACTGATGCATACTGCATCCAAAATCGCGGAGGCTTTTTTTTAAAATGATGTTTTTCAGGATGAATTAACATTCATCCCAAACTGATAATTTTGCCTTGCATCCTTCAACCGGCTACAAAATTTGGCGTCATGGACTGCAGGTAGCACATTGCAAAGCTACATTACTTCGTATATAATCAACCTGAACTCAAGAAACCCCGTTCAGAGACCCAAAGAGCCGCAATTTGGCCACCTATGCGAGACAAAGGTACTAAAAAGTCATAAATAATTTTTCTTTGATTTCTTTAAGTTTAAATAGCCCATGTGTTTGAAAATTATGGCAAAACTTTTTGTAAATTTGTTAAGTTATAGGTTAATCATAACTTAAAAATTAATATAATTTTCTTTAATAGTAATTGGGAAGTCAAAGTGCTGGCAAGGCAATTGGGTACCAGTATCATAGGCATATTAACAAAAAACATTGTAAACTGATCAACCTTTTGTAGTAAAGCAAGAGGCTAGCAATGCACTTACCAAATTGCAGACAGAGACACTGTTTCGACATATCAGGTCTCGTCAGTGCAATTGGAGACCGACAAGTACCTAGAGGCTTTTAATAAATCATAGCTTAGACCGTCACACCTGTTGGACGGACATTGTGGTGAATGGCCTGACAGAACTCTGTGAACCCGTATCACTCGTGAATAAGCGGCGGTGGTCGCAGGTGCACTAAGTCTAGCAACTGCAACAACAACAGTGCTGTCACAGCTCAATGGTCACAAGCTCTTCCTTTGATTTACAATCCTTTAAAAATTAATAAGTTTATGCTGTTCTTGGCCACAGATCTTTGCCTTATCCTAACCGATAGCGAAAAGCAAACACGCTGCAAAGTTCAAAATATTAAGAATGCTCTTAAAGCGCTCTCTCATCTTGTAACAGATTAACCCCTTACCCCCGGAAAACTCAAACTTAGCCACTGAATTTTTGATCAAATACGAGTCTTAACGTTTGGAAAGTATTGTTTGTGCGTACGTCCGTGTGAGCGCACGCTTTACCCCCTCTAAAATTACTGAGTGCACGAACATCAAACTTTTCACGATTGATCACCACTCCGAGATGAGTGTAATCAGAGTTCATGACGTCGTGATGATGTCATTATCAACCACAATGCTTTTAAAACTTTGCATTTTTTGAGAGAGTAAAATCGTTTTTTGCTCAAACGAAACCCTAACAACTTACCAACTTATAAAATACTTCATCCCTTTGAGGTCGAAAATAACGTCACAGCTCAAGCTTGATTCCGCAATTTGTTCTCTGTATTTTTCAAAAACTGCTGATCGCAGCAATGTGATCAAGAACGTTTTTGGAAGATATTAACAAGGTGCTTCCGATTGAAAAACTACAATAATTAAAGCATAGTCCTTATAATAACTACTCTGTTGTAAATAGCGCCATCTGATGTTGAATGTACACAATTTTGAGTTAAAGAATATTAGATACAGGCTTGTATTGCTGTGTCAATAGACTTTCAAAGACAAGACGACTAAATATGGAATTTTGATCCCAGATCTTACGCTTTCAATGCCTTTCAGGTTTCTGGATTTTTCTGGTGAAGATCTCTTTTTTGTTTTTTAATTTAGCTGCATGCCGCTGATTTGAAGTAGGAAGATATGATAGATTAAGCAAAAAGTGTGGAAAGAAGAATATTTTTACTGATCAACTGCTAGATAACCAAATATACTTGCTTAATGCAGGATAGACTTAATCATAGGCGTAGCCAGGGGGCCAAACGGGCCATGCCCCCTGAATTTTAAGTCAAATTACAAAACAGTATCAAAAAAAAACATAAATTTTTTTGCGCCTCTGCTGGTGTATTAGAGTTTATTATTGACTTTTAGCAAGGGGGTGGGGAGGGCGTGGCTTTTCAAATTTTTGAACTTTCAAATTTTATAAAACAAGATGTGTACGTTTTACGCACCAAATATCCCCGAAGGTTTTCTTCTACGTCGCAGTCGAGTGATGAATTGATATTTCAAGTTATGGTAATTGCAAGAAATAAGCGTCTCGCTGAGCGCTTTCTTTTTTATTGCGATGCGGACTATTATAAAGATGTCGCTTCTTTTATCAGAACGTTCAATTTACCAGTGGGAGTGGTTTCCTTAAAATTCCTTAAATAGTGCGTTATACGTCACAATTGAAGTTGAACTATTAAAGCCGTTCTTGATAAAACTACATTAGATCAGTGAAATCGCATTCGCACTTTCTCAGTTTTGTACAGCAATTTTTATAGTAGCGAAGAGTGTAAATCACGAAAGGCAAAATGTCGAACCGACCCACTAAACAGGCAAAATTAGATATATTTTTTCTGCATGGAAACAGGTTGATAGTGCTAGAGTTGAAGACGATGTTGAAGTTTTACAACCGCCAACTACTTCTAATACGGATGGAGTTGTTCCCGAAAGCCATGAAGAATACGTGTTGGGGAAGACCATCGATTTAGGATATGTTCTAGAAATTCACTCACAGATCACAGATGCCGAAAGATATAGGCTTTTAACTTCAGAAGGCCCACGAAAAGTTTTACTTGATACCATTCGGCAAAATCGTTGCGAGTTTCTGAAGTCGTGGCTTCAAGATGATAGGTTTTCCAATTGGCTTGTTTATACGCAACTCTCTCGTGGTGGTAGTTTCCAGAGGTGGGCACTTCCGCAAATCGGTCCGCAAATTGCGGACTCAAGTTTTTATTTGCGGATTTGCGAACCTAATTTCCGACCGCAAATATTTGCGGATTTGCGGTGAAAAATCGAAATTTACCGCAAATCCGCAAACCTATAGGCAGTGTTGCCTGATCCGCGGTAAAACCGCTCGGAAAAAGTAGACGCTCTTATTTTCTGGGTTGGAGGGGAACGATCGGGAGTTGATGACCTTTTCTTTTTTTTTTTTTTTGGAGGTCAACGTCTGGTCGATGACAAAATTTGACCTTCAAAAATAAAAAAGGTCATCACGAAGACAAAATAACAGTAAATATTGCGGTCTAAGTTTGCGGAAGTGCTATGTGCATTTGCGGTTGCGGAAGTGCAAAAAGTCACCGCAAACCTATCGCAAACTTGCGGATTTGCGGTTGCGGAACACTTCTTGCAGTTTTGCGGAATTTGCGGTTGCGGAATTGAGTTTAAATTTGCGGTGCCCAGCTCTGATAGTTTCTGCAAAACATACATCTTGATGCAAGCGCATCTAACACATGGCAGTCTTGCGAACGCTGCTTTCTTCAAAAGACCTTGCATAGATTTCAAGAAATTTATGAAAAGGCTCTTTTTTATAGGGATACCGCTTACCACAGAGAAGCAACATTGGCAGCGAAGGATTTTATTAGCTCTATGGAAAGTGGCAAAGATAGAGATGCAGGAAGAGCCAAGCGAACAGCAGAAAATAATAAAATTTTAACTTCTATTGTCAAAACTGCTCTTTTCTGTGCTTCTAACAATATCTCTTTGCATGGGCATTCCGCAGACAAGGGAAATTTTGTGAAGCTTCTTCAATTCCGCATGGATGCTGGGGACGAAGCATTGAAAAAACACTTTGCTTAGATGGCTGGAAATGCGAAGTATACCAGTCCAACCATACAAAACGAGATTCTCGGGATTGCGAGCACCATGGTGGTCAAAGAGCTTGTTGCTGAGGCCAATGAAAGTTTTATATTTGTTGTTGCACATGAATCCTACGATATTTTGGGAAAAGAACAACTTATCATTGTTTTAAGATATATCAGAGATGATAAAGTGAACTAGAGTTTTACAGGATTTGTTGAAATGTCTTCAGTTTCCGCGGAATCTATTTCTGCAGCTATTCTGGATCACTTCTCCAGAATAGGCGTTGATCTTTAAAGCTTGCTGAACAAGGCTAGGATGGGGCATCAACTATGGCAGGTCATGCGAGTGAAGTTTCAAAATGCATTCGCAAAAAGTACCCCCGAGCAATATTTGTGCATTGTGTTGCACATTATTTGAACTTGGTCATTAATGACCAGAGTAGAGTTCCTATTCTTAGAAGCATCTGCGACATCATTAGGGAAACTATCCGTTTCTTTTGGGAAAACCCTAAAAGGCGCTCAAGTTTAGGAGTCAATATTCCTTTATTCTCTCCTGCCAGGTGGACAAAGAAATACAAGAGCATCCCGATATTTAAAGCTAACATCAAGCTTGTACTTGACGCTCTCGCTTCATTGACGGAGGACGCGATCAGTGAGGCACGAGCGAAAGTTCTTTTCTTGAAAGCTGCTCTCGAAAAGCTTGGTGTAACATACGCCATATGTTTGATTGGGCGGTACTCAGCATTTGTGGAACCACTAGCGCGAAAGCTTCAGGCTGTTGTGGTCAGTGTATCTTTGTGAAAAGTCATATTGCTTCTCTTCAGAGCGTCCTCGATCAAGACCGGGTGGATTTTAACACAGTTGCATCTAGTATTTATGATGAGGCTTGTGCAGCAGTTGGCACGAAACAGCTTTCAGTGCCTCGGCTTGTTGGAATCCAAGTGAGTTAAACTTCGCAAAACAAGCTTTATTAAACTTAAATAAAGGCATATGCCTGTGGAACATAATCTTCATATTAGCACAAAATAACAAACCTTTACTTAACAAGCTATGGGCTTAACAAAGCTACTTGACAAAACGTAATCTCATTGAAACTAGATAACAAATCTCTCTACTAAACAATGCAATGCAATCGCTGCAATTACACGCGCAGAACGAGCAAAAGGTGATAACTGGAGGCAAAACTGCGCGTTTCAACGCGATAGCACGTCACCAAGTTCATCGTGATAACGTTGAAGCAGAATCGGCCTCACAATATTATCAACGTTCGATATTCCTCCCGTACATTGATGGTCTACGCAGCTCTCTTCGAGAACGTTTTAATGATAACCCTTCTTTGTTTGCGTTGCTCTCTTTCTTGCCTCCGAACGACCAGACCAACATCAACGACATTGAGAGCTTGTGTTCACTGGACAACCTCGTAAATGAAGTGAAGTTGTGGAGAAGTTCTCTCACCCCTCAAGTAAACCAGGAAAGCTTGCCCGCGCTTTTTCTAAGTGCCCAAACTTATCCAAGTGTGCGCAACGTCATCCAGATTATCTTGGCGCTCCCTGCAACAAGCTCCCTGCGAAAAGCGACGACGAATTGATTTCTGAGCGTGATGAACTGGAAGTAAAACTTATTCAACTTTGATTTCGACATTCTCGTATGTGCTGACCACTTACTGATCTAGTAACCTATAGTACTGTACGCACTGTATCTTATCGCTTTCTAATTCTCAACCACAAGTAAAATGGCGTAAGCGTTCATAAAGCAGATGAGTGTGTGTGTGGCTCAACTGCGTACTGTGTGACGATTGTCTTATAAAAATTATCCCTAATTGGTCTTTTCAAAGAAAGTGTTAAATTTTTGCATAATTTGGCGGCCAGTTTGCGACTAGGCAGAAATTCTATAAAATTTATATTTTCATAGATATTAGGTGAATATTCCGTTATAAGTAAATAACATCACATTAAAAGTTGCAAAATTTGGCCCCTTTTCAATTTCTTTCTGGCTACGCCCTTGGGTCTAATATCTACATTGGTGCATAGAGTCCTAATAATTTGCATTAAACGTAGACTCAATGAAGCAATAGAACGGATCATTGTTACTAAACCATAGCTCTCCCATGGCCTACTTAAAACAGAAGACGGCCAGACATCCCACCTTTACAGCGCGAAAATTAGACGGGTAACATTTGCACGTCACTGGTTTACTTTTCTTCAACTGTTGATTTCCAGCAAAGCTAATCCTTCACAATCTTTCAACAAAGTGCTTTTCAGCGTTGTTTTCTCGAGTCGTTTAACAGTGCTAGGATGCACAGCACAGCACAGTTAAAAAAGTCCGGTTAGATAGTAGAATTTATCTTAATATCTGCAATTCTAGCTATTGTTATTAGTTGTTAATTTTGCTGTAAGTTACTTACAATGCGAGAGTGTTGGGAGGACATTTACTAGTACCGTTAGACAAACGTCATGGTACATGAAGCCAAGGATGAAGTCTTAATTTCTGATGACATAGCAGTTAACCTAAGTTCATCATATTTATTTTAAAGAATATTTAGGCTCGTTGATTCGAGTATTAGCCAGCCAGCTGCACGTAATATAGCACTATGAAAACGCAAGGCCAATTTTGATTTTCACTTTTGTGAGCACAATTGTTCTTCAGGTTCAAAGCAATCTATGCAAAAAGTGTTTACGTTGTTTTAGGCACCTTTAATAATTGTTTTGGCATAACTATGGTAAATACATGTATTGTTGCCTATTGCAAAACAGGATACAAAAAGCGCCAACATAAAATTCATGTTATTCCTGAAAAATTCCCAGTATTTCATTTTTCTTTAAAAAACCAGAATTAAACAGAAAATGGATTAGGTTTGTGAATAGAAGAGACTGGGCTCCGACGCGACGTTCTGGTGTTTGTTCTAAACATTTTGAAGAAAAGTTTTTGAAAGTTGACAAACGAGCAACGTTACGATGGGAATTACAACGAGTTCCTTCTATATACTCTGGCAATGAATCCATATCCCCATCAGTTATGCCTACACCCAAAACCCAAAGAAAGCCTCCAAGTAGAGTGACTGCATTATCTGATCAGCTTGATGATTTTAATGACCATGAAAAAATTTTAGATTTTTCCAGCATTGGTAAAAACCTATGTCCAAGTGGCTGCAAGTTGCAAATTGATAAAAGTAGGGCAGTGTTTTACAAACTGGAAAATTGCAAGACATACGACATTCCCACAGTTACTGAAGTAATCGTAATTAACGATGACCTCCATGTTAAGCTTTTCTTTTCTGTCTCGCTTATACCCCTCCCTCCATGGTTTGTTATAGGGAAGGATTGTCGAATGACAAAAAAGTCTTATCTGGAAAACTTTTCACCATATATCAGAGGCTTTTCAGATAGCAGAGCCACAAATATCTTGGATGAACTACAGCAAATGCGATACAAAAAATCTGATGATAGACTAAAATTTACGTCAGAACTTTTGCAACTTGCCCTGATGTTGCGTTACACTTCGTGCCAGCATACCAACTACTTGACAAACATTTTCCTTTGCCTTCGGTAAGCCTTCTAAAGAGATTAAGTCAGGGAGGAGTGGAACCATTGAAAGCAGTCAGACTATTGCTAAACAAACGCAAAATTGATAAAAACATTGTGTTGTTAACCAACGAAATGTATCTGCAAAAAAGAGTTGCAATTTCAGCAATGCTAGCTGATCGGCATCCATGACAATAGTAATTTGTTTAAAGGAATTATGACATTTATGATTGTGGGAGTATGGAAGAATGTGCTTTTTGTGGTCAAAGCTGTGCCAGAATCGAAAATAGAAGAAAAATGATCGTCTGGCCAAAAAATAAAAAGTATACAATTTTTCCATGAAATAGGCTTTCACGTGCGAGCAGTAATTTTAGACAATCACTCCAGCAACGTGTCCATCTTCACCAAACTTTTCTCAAAATATGGAAGTGAATCGTATGAAAATGCAATTTTGCATCATTCTACGTCAGATCGAAGAACATATTTATTTTATGACTCCGCACATCTGTTAAAGAATGTACGAAACAATCTATTGAACTCCAGGCACTTTATTTTTCCCGAATTTCATTTTTCTAACTTTATATAAGTTTTTCTGCTGGGGAGATTTCGTGGAAGCTGCTTCGCTCTGTCTTTGATGAAGATGAGAAACTACAGGCGAAATTAAGAAAAACCAACAAGCTCACATACAAAGTTCTACATCCAGGAGACAAAAAGCAAAGTGTACCATTAGCTTTGGCGATATTTGACCAGACCACTTCCGCCGCCATAGAAAACTATTTTCCAAAACGCAATGCTGCTGCACAGTTTTTACGCTTAATCGATCTCTGGTGGACGATAAGCAACAGCAAACAACAATTTGATACGAACTTTCATCGTGGAGATGCTGCAAAAACAAATGATTGCAAACCAACATCTCTCCGAAAATTGGCTGATTGGTTTTCTGAATGGAAAACTCAGCAATGTACCAACAAGGAAAAGTTTACCCACAGCAAGCAGACTACTTCTGCATTCGTAACGACTTTGAGATGCACCCCTACACTGATTAAAGATTTGGTTCAAGAAGGCTATGCTCATGTTCTCACGGCACGATTTTAAACTGATCCTTTGGAAAGGCAGTTTTCAAAATATTGTTGAATGAAGAGCGAACGTTTTTAGTTGGACTGCGAGAAGCAACAAATAGTGAGCAAATATTAGCACTGAAATCTCTTCTCAAAGAGTTGATTTCTTTCTGGCAAGAAAATATTCGTCCTGACAGTAGCAAAGATCTCGCCCTGTTGCATTTTAATCAAAATCTAGAAAATGTATCTTCTGAGATTGAAAGCTGTTGTTTGGATCAAAACTCAACCGAAGTTGCTGCCGTTGTATCGGGATATATTGCAAAAAAGATGATCAAGAGGACCTCCTGTTTAGACTGTAGGTCATGTTTAATTTACAACACTGAAAACCAGTCTGCCTCTGAATGCTTTGAATACCTTTCCACGTTGTCTCGAGGTGCTTTGACGCAGCCTGCCACTGATTTAACGCATTATGTCAGCAAATCTATTGCTTTGCTAGACCTATGCAATTTGTATTATACGCCAGAGTGATCTACATGAAAGAGTTGCTGCAGAAAATGTATTGATATTTAATGATTTGTCACAATCATTTCTGGGTGACAATCACCTTGAAAACAAGTTTATCAACCGCACAATTGGTAACGTTTTTTTTAATAATACCCAAAAACTTGTCAATAACCAAGTGCGAAGAGAAGCTGAACAACAATTCAAAGAAAGACCAAGGAAGCGATGACACACATGATCGGAATTATTGTCTAGTTCTAACTTAGAAAGCGGCACAATGCGCAATATACTTTTTACTTGATGATTTTAATGCGTTAAGTATCTTATCCTGTTGCGCTGTTCTAAGCTGAAGTAAATGCTGCTTTTTGATGAATTTTTACTTTTAAACAAGCTATTTAATTAATTGATAGTCATCAAATATTAGGCAGTGGCTTATTAAAACAATTTTGATCCTACAAATAAAATAATTTTCCCATACTATCTCTCTGGAACGCCAGCATAAAGTCTCGTAAACGCGAAACGTAAACAAACCAATACGCAGATGTTACCCGTCTAATTTTCGCGCTGTAAGGTGGAATGTCTGGCCGTTTTTTCTTTTAAGCAGGCCATGGCTTTCCTGAAAACGTCGTCAGCACTCTGATCTTTTAGAAAATTGTTCAGTTCTTTACCCGCATTCTGCTAGTAGCCAGCAAGGATGTTCTACCTATCACTCAAAAAAGCTTTGTCATATAGGAATATAAGTGCCACTGTGATAGTCTGTACATAGGGCGAACATCTCAATTTTCAGCAACAACTACAGAAATCTGCTGCAATCAACAACCACCTCAACTACCGTAAGGTCCCCAACCCCGTTTGGGTTAGGTCAAAATGGCTGTTGGCCTCTCCAAGGGTCCCAGTTATCAGGCTACTCCTCTTATACAAATTATTTTTTCACGGTGCTGCGCACTGAACAACCACAGAAGGACAGGTTTCAGACTCTTTTATTTTGGTCGACCGTTTTTTACCCTCTTCTTCTTTTCTCTTGCCCGTATTCTCCTTCTTCTACTGATAAGCGGCAATGTTCATTCTGTCCTTGCCCCAGTCGTCTTTTCTTGTTCAGTGAGCGCTGGAAATGTTACCTGGAAGGGTATGTCGCTACAATGCTGCACCTGCTCCAAATGGGTCCATTTTAGGTGCTCAGTACTTTTCTTCTCCAGATTCAAATTTCCAGGCAGCTCTCACTCCTGAAGCTGTCCTACTTGATGAGTTCCGGCTTCTCCTCAAGGTCCCGTACATACCAACACTGTGTCATCTTCTTCGAGCTGCTCCAGTTTGTATACCTCCACTGTTCAACCTAGCACTTCTAGCTCCCTTGCCAATGCTGCACTCCCGCTCTACTCTCGCCTACAAAAATCATATGTACCTTCCTTTCGCACACTTCATATCTTCTCCTCCTGCACCCTCCCCACCGCATCATTTTTCTGGCTGTTCTTCTATACCTCCTGCTTTTTCTTTCTCCCCTAACTGGTTCAGGGCCCTTCAACAAAAAGCCGGAGGTTTTTGAGTCAGAAGCACTAGACTTCTCTGTTCTATCTCGTCTCATCTTGTGAATCTTATCTGTATCCAGAAATCTAGCCTTAACTTTTCTTCCTCTTTCTTAATCCCTGCATATTCATCTTTGCAATCTAATCGACCTTACTCCCTGTTTGGCATTCTTTCTTCCGATGACCCTCACGCTGACGGTAGACTCATTATTTTCTTCAGGTAGGGCTTATCCTTCTCTATACTTTTTACCTCTTTTCTCGCTTCGCTTGACCACTACTCTGATTATGCGTGGGTCAACATCCTTCTAAATAACTTCTCTTCACTCTGTTTACCTAATGTTTATGCTTAGGCTTACCATAATTTTGTGATTAAAAAACGGGATGCTTCAGGACAACAAGCCTGACTATGAGTGACGGGGCAAGTTCGGGCACACTTAGCGGTGGCAATGTAGGTGATGATCTTTTTTTTGGAGCACACCTCTATTTTGGGTGGAATTGACCTTGAATCTAGTGCAAATCAATTAATTCCACCCAAAACGGGAGTGTGCTCCTAAAAAAAAGGTCATCGCCTGCTTTGCTTCCCCTTTTGTGTCACTTCCGGTCCAAATCGTCATCGAGCTAGAGTTCATATTGCCTTTGCTTACTGGGTCAAACGTTTAAATACCGTAGTTCTAGCTACGCTGGCTGACTGAGTGAAATACCAGGACTTTCGATCAACTGACCAGGACAAGGCCTAAAAAAACGGGACTGTCCCGGCTAAAACGGGACGTGTGGTAAGCCTATTTATGCTCCCTTTAATCTCTCTTCTCCAACAAATGGCAGAACCGATTACTTTTCCCCTTCCATTCTTACCTTCTCCACAAATCTCTTCAGTTTGTGGGATTTTAATTACCATCATCCTCTCTGGGACTCAAAAAGTACAGTACTCATGACTCCCTCGGAGAAGAAGTATTCAACTGGGTCATCTCCTCTTATCTTCTTCCTTTCAATGACCCTGACACGCCAATTCTTCTCAATTACTCCTATGGCAGATGCTTCTCTGCTGACATCTCCTTTTCTTCCTCCTCTTTTGCTCCTAGCAGGTGCTTCAGGACTTGGGCTCTAATTGCTTACCAATTCTACAAACTGCCTGACTTTCTTCGCTCTTCCATCTCTATGCACGACCCTCTTCTTTCAATTTTCAGAATGCTCGTTGGGATGACTTTGTCTTTTGCTTCTACTCTCAGCACTGTCCTTCTGCAGAGGACTACTTCTCTCTTTCTCCTTCCTTTGCTCCTGCTCTTTTTACTTCTCTGGCTCTACGTGCGGCCAAATTATCGATTCCTTTTGGCCTGGTGGTCTCTCGAAGTGGAAGAAGCGGTAAGCGAAAGACATAAAACTTTTGCTTCCGCTCTAAGTCAGGCTTAGGCCCATTTCTGCTTCCCGACATGCCTCGTCTATCATCGCCAAATCCAAAGTTGAGACATGACAGCTAGCATGCTCCTCTCTCTCTCTCTCTTAAATATATGTATTCTTCCCATTCTTCCCTTCGTTATGTCGCTGGTTCTTTTTCCTCATTTTCCGCCTCTCCTAACTTTCCCCACTGTTCTTCCTACAAGGAGTACGGTACTGGTACCAATAGCCTTCGATCTTTGCCGACTAGGCTATCTGAGATTGCACTTTTCTATTTCCCAGTAAAAGGTCTTGCGTAGCAAAGGCAGAGGCTACCTTCCAAGCTCTGCTGAGGCACGTGCCCTGAAAAGTCCCATTCCTCTTTGTGCTCCGCCTCCTTCGCTGTATTTCTTGCGGCTCCCCGTAACGTTTCCTTTTACACTGCCACTGGCCCAGGTGAATTTGCCGATCTCATGCTAAAGCACTTTCCCCCTCTGGCATGGATTTTCTTCTACACATTTTCAATCTTTCCTGGCGTTTGCATTCGTTTCCTTCCATCTGGAAGACATGCATCTTCTATTATTTCTACTCACAAGATGGGATAGCTTTTTCTGAAATAAAGAATTACTGAGTTTCAGAAAAACTTTCAATTATAGAAAAATATAAAATGCAGAAACATGGAAATTTACCGAAGTTGATAAAAAATAAACTTTGTAATCACCCATTTTGGTAAAAGTAGGTGATTAAATTGAGTTTAACGGTGCGTAGTCATAAATATTCGTATTTCTGCAATATTTGTAATTTATTTGAGGTTTTTTCTATTTCGTAATAAATTTTCCTAAATCCGAACATTAGCGTTGCCTCATTTTTCCGAAAATACAAGGTAACGCTCCCTTTAAAAATGTGTTTATAGAAGTGTAATACTGGTAGGTGTTGTCAACTAAAAGACTAAACTAAACAATAAAATTTATCATACAATAGGGTTTTGCGACGCATGCTGAAAAATTGTGGTGTAGGCAACTTATTGACTATAATGAAAATTTGCAGCTTGTGAACAGGCTTTTGCAGTGCATGTAGTTTTTTTGCTGGCACCATCTCTAGCATTTAACTTGCACGTGATTAATTCACTAGAAATTTAGATTTTCATCTGGGGTGAAATTGGACAAAATACTTGAAGATTGAAATTATCGGCAACCTAATTCAATTTCAATTTATTGAACCAAAACAAAGTTGATTGATAAAACATGCTTGTAAGCATTAAAAAAAAATTTATTTATTTATTATTTTAATTAGTTGCCATATTTATTCTCCATTTACAAAAAAGTGAATTTTATCACTATATTTTGGATGGCAGGTCTGCACTCGCTTGGGAGTTGCCATTTCCTAGGTGTCTGGGCCACCTGTCTTCCACATAATGGTGGGAGCATCCCATTAAGTGCCTTGCCCAAGGACACAACAAGCGAACTTGCCGGCTTGTTCTCCACAACCTCCCCTAAATGTCGAGCACCAAGCAGGGAAGCTGTATATACCATTTTTTAAAAGTCTTTTGATATCACTCAACAAGGGGATTGAACCCAAGGTCTACCAACTGCAAAGCAGACACTCTAACCACTACGCCACTGTGCCAGTAGCCCGTGCATTACTTGAAAAGGGTCGAGTGAGTGTTTTGTGATTTCTGGGGCAGCAGAAGATCTTTTGATCACCTAGGTAGCTGCCATAGATTTTGATTTGTTCCACATACAGGTTACTATTTCAATGAAATAGAATTTTTTTTGTGACATTGGACCAGTGGACCAAATTATGCATTTATAGAAGGCAGGGGCTATTTTGCCGTCAACAGCATTTTACCCTTGAAGGCTACTCTGCCCTGAGACATTTGTGATTGTTCAATTTTAATGATGTATTAAACATGCAACTTTAAGTCGTTTGTGATTGGTCAATTTTAATAATGAATTGAAAAAATCTGCATCCCACACTTTACACTTCCTCCTGATGTGCAATACCCCAAACATTCACATACCAGGCTATATCATCCAGTGTACACTGCCTTTGTGTAAGTATCCTTCTAGCAAGGATTCCAGCCCATAATCATTCCATTTCAAGGTGGCTGTACTATCCATGTGCCACAGTGTCATTGCCAGAATTGTAGCAGTTATGGCTATATAAACACACATGAATGGCTTACGCAAAATGGCCTCCAAGGGTAAAATGCCATTGATGGCAAAATAGCCACTTCCTTTATAGAACAAGTTTACACAATGAATTTCTGAATATTCTTAGGAACTCACAAAATACAATGGGCTAATTTATTAAACAAAGGTCAAAGACAAAAAATTTTGGCAGTCACTGGCAGAAATAATTTTAAAATCAGGTGGAAATTTCTTGAGAGTCAGCTTTTTGAACTGA
Source organism: Trididemnum clinides (assembly GCA_963675345.1). NCBI lineage: Eukaryota > Metazoa > Chordata > Ascidiacea > Aplousobranchia > Didemnidae > Trididemnum > Trididemnum clinides. The sequence continues at coordinate 52,956,048 of OY776285.1, forward strand.
CATAAGTTATGGTGCTATGTCTTAGGCTTTACTTTAAGTGATAGACTACTGCAGTTGAAAATGGTTTTTGTTGCATAATACATAATTGTCTAGTTGGAAAACTGTGCATTTGTCTTATATCTGTAAAATATTTTTTTAAATTTCTGGCAGTTGATATTGAATGTTCAAGTGTAAATTTCCATACTTTTGGGAGTAAATATTTTTTCAATAGGTACCCTAACAGTTTAACTTAAACTTCTTGATTAGAACTGCTCTTGAAGTATATGAGCAAATTAAGTTTCTTGTCTTTGTTAGTTCATTTATGGTGTTTAAAATTTTGTGATGGATTTTACTTAGGCTAATGTTATTAAATTTGTTTTATTTCTGTAACCTCAAGTCAAGATGCCATACTGTAGAAAAGAATATTGTTAGCAATAATAGACGTTGAAAAGTGTCTTTTGTCAATTAGCAGTTTAAGCTTTTTTGTTATGTACTGGTTGAACTGGGACTTGGGCAAGCTTAATGCTGATGCATTGAGTTGTTTTCCATTCATTCATTTAATCACTTTGTTTAGCTCTATATTAGATACGTGATGTAGACTTTCACTGTTATTTTTTAACAAAACGAGGCAAGTGTCATCAGCAAAAAGGCTGGTGTTAAAATTGGAAGCAAAAAGATTGTTAATATAAATCCTTACTTAAAACTTTGTGTAATAATTAAAACCTTTATTTGATTATTATACAAAGTTTTCTTTTTTGTAAGTAAGGTGTAAATTCTGCTATGCAAGCATTTTTCAAAAATGTTTGCAAATGGTCAAAGCACAGATACTGGGTGATAGTGTGTTGGTTACAATAGTGAACATGATTTCAATACAGTGTTGCTATTTTGAGCTGATGGGTTAGTGTTCCTTATTTAATATGATTATTAAATATAATTGCTAAATACGGGGCTACAAAATCAGCAGCTATTGTTACAAATTTATGAGAATATTTTCCTTTTCTGCCAATTTTTTTCCCAATGTAGCTTCAAATATATTGAATGATCTTATTACAGTTTCTTTTGTAAAGGTTTTGGTATTTCAAATTGTGTTTGCTTTGTTGTCACCAACAGACCAATGTTAGTGAAAAAAACATTCCGCATTTTTTGCCACCTGATTAAGAGGGGTTTGAATTGCATTGCTAATTCTGTATTTTCTGGCAACCTCAACCTTTACCTTTAATAAAAGCATAGTTGTGTTGGTCATGAGACATTTGCTTTCAATTCCATGTTTTCTAAAAATATAGGTCACGTTTAGAAGAACTGAGTCTTTTAGCTTTGATCATATTGTATTTGTCAAATTCTATTTAATTTCGTTTTACATGGAGTTCGAATGTTACAACCAGTTACGCTGTCAGAACATATGAAAAAACAGGAGTATGGTATCAATTTTTTCCATCGTAAGACAGTTTGGTAGTGTTGCTAGTGTTCTCTTAAGATTTTAGCAGTTTAATGACTGCAAAAATGTTTGCACACGTGAGAAATATATGAACAAGGTAAAATTGCTGATCATAAAAATGTCTGATATAAAACATATTTTTCTAGTTGCAAAGAATATTTTGTATAAATATTTTTCAGTTGTTTATTAAATTAACGACAGTTGCAATTTGCCAACATGGCTAATTGTTACAATAAATGACTTGTTTATTTGGCGTGCAGTTTTTTTAATATATAGAAGAATGTCAATTATTCAAATTATTTGGGACCAGGGGTGGTTTGGATAACTGATTTTTTCGGATAATCAAATAAATATAATCTTACGACAAAACAACATATACACATACAGTGATTTATTGTACATTATGAACACTATGGTAATCACTCATATTTTTTTGTTTTAAATTTGTTAATCTTTTTGTCGCTGCCAAGTCTCTCATTCTTTTCAGAAGCAGAAGCTGTGTTGAACAACACTCACGCTGTCGTTCAACCCACGCTATGCTTTAATGACTTGTTAAAGTAGTGTTCGAATAATTGACGTTCTACTGTACTTACGAACTTACAAAGATAAAAGCATTTGAAATAGTTTAATTAGCTTAATTATTTGGATTTTTTTCCTGCAAAATGCTGTTAGAGTTGCAATGGTTTTTCCAGTCAAATAGAAACTGCTAGACATTTTTTGCACTTGGCAAAATTTTGGCGTTTTTAAGGAACCTTGGCTGTTGCACGGTTTCATATTTACCTACTGTATCAGCACTCAGAAAGTAATTTGATAATATCTACCCCATCATATGGCGTGGTTGTTGTATAATTAATTTTGATCTGGTTTTCAGTGCTGGCATTAACAATTTAGGACGTTTTGTCACTTGCAGTATAGAATTTATGACCTACCATTATTTTCAACTTGTTTTATATATTCCAGTTAATGATTGTCTATAGTAGGGTGCAGTTATTTTGATCATCTGTTTCAATTTCTGATCATGAAAGTTCGATAGCAGCAAATATTTCATGATGTTTCACTCTAGCACCCAGAAAAAATATTGGACGTTTGCCGATGAAGAAGAATTGAAAAATCTTCGAAAAACTGTCAATTTCAATTATCGACAAAACTTCTGCTCAAAATCTACTGTCAAAGTTGATCACGGTGAATAAATAGATTTGTTATCGTGCTGTATTTCTTGCATAGCTTGTTGCTTCAGCACCTCCTTAGTTACAAAATATTTCTTATTTGATTCTTATTGAATATTAAAATGTTAAAAAGGATGCTCCAGAATAAGATGGGTTTGCAACCGAAAATTGACTACAAGTAAATTTAATGCAGTGAATGCTTGAGCGCCGCTTTACTATAATTTAAATGTTTTCTCTGAATGCTGTTGTGTCCATCAGGTATTTTCTCTCTGTCTCAGAGGATCATCGTTTGACTGTGTAGCGCATATATTTTTTGTTTTAGGTGATGACAGTTTTTTTCTTACTGTTGAAGAACACAATATTTTGGTATATTATTATGAAAAAAAATTAAAAGATTTTTGTTGGAAATTCAACCCGTCAATGCCAATAAGTTGCGTTGGTACAGCTTGTCATTATATGAAGAGATTGTATGCAAGGAGGTCTGTGATGGATTATCATCCAAAACTCATGATGATGGTGTGTGCGTGGCTAGCCTGCAAGGTACGACCGGCATCATTTGGGATCATGGTTTGTTATGGCAATTTGATTTATACCTACCTCTAACTTTAGGTTTGATCTCTCACGCCACGAGCAAAAATTAAGCACTCTTTATGAGTACCTGACTGTAAATTTTTTCACCATCAAATATGTTGTAATAGAAGTGGTTCTCATTAAATTTTTGTCAATGTTGCCCGAACATTCTGCGATTTATGATATTTATTTGAAATAGCTGAGAGGTTAGACTCCGTTTTAATATTTAAGAATCGCTTGTACCAATGAGAAGTGTGTTTGTGCAGAGCGAGGAGTTTAATGTTTCCATGGATCAATTTCAGCAAAACATTCAGTGGGCTGGAATTAGTGACGATCGTGAGATTGGCGACGTAATTCTTACATTGGAGCTCACTCTAATACAGGTGCGTGCTGACACTGCGAGGTGACTTCATGTGATAATCTTTACGCTTCACAAGGTTGGAGTTAGTGGTAGGTTGTCGTTGCAGGCCACTGTTGGTTGCTAAACATTGATTGGAGGTGGGGCTGCTTTCATAATTTAGTCATAAGAGGATGTGATAGCCATCATGTTTATACTTGCTTGATTGAGTTAAATGTGCTATCTTCATGTTTCACGTTTCGATCTTGTTCCAATGCACATGAAGAACAATCACACTAATAATTTTCTTGCCAGTTTCAAGTTGCCTGTTGTAAAATAAAGTAAATAATGTTTGCGTGGCGACATCAACGAATGTGTTATTTGTGCGGGCACTGCGCGATATTTCAAATTTGTTTCACCGGTGATCAGCTAAATTGAAAAACAACTTGTTTTCTGATTGCCTTTATTGTACGGTCATCACTTATTAAGACGTCGATTGCATGTTTCGTTTTGCTGCTCACCTTAACTTTCAACGCCCAACTTCCGCACTTTCGACTACCAGCCCGGCGTTCGATTTATTACGCCTCGCTGCTTGCAATTCCTGTTCAGTTCCCATGAATGCAAAATGATGACCATTGTGGTTCACTGCTAACCGACCCCACCCGGCACAATCATTTTATTTTCCAGGAACTCAACTTCCACCTTGTCATTCACAACGCTTTCCGACCCCTAGAGGGATTTTTGATCGACCTCAAAACCCGCTTTCCGTCTTTCGCCAACCCGGAACAACTTCGAAATTTTGTAAGTTGTTCTTGGTGATTGCAAAAAACAAGTGGCATCGCCGTTGCGAATTTGATCTGCGTGTGTTAGCCCCGTAGCTGTGTTCTTGGGAAAGGCACTTTATGCCAACTCCTCTGCTCTGTTTGCAGCAGGGATGTGGAAGCGAAAGCGGCCCTTTTTCTGTGGAAGCGGAAGCGCGAAAACTAGAATGGAGGGAGAAAAGAAATTGGTTCTGCTGTTCTTTGCGGAAGAGCGAATAGGGGGAGCATAAACATTAAGAAATGACAGCGAGGAGGAGTCGTTTAGAGAGATGTTGACCTTTACATAATCAGAGTAGGGGTCATGTGAAGAAAGAGAGGAGGTAGAAGGCTCAGAGAAGGATATGCCCTGCCTGACGAAAATGATGACATGGCTGCTAGCGTCTGCGACATCAGTAGAAAAAATGCCAGATCGGGAGTGGGTGCCATCAGATCGCAGAGCAGAGAAGAATCCAGGAATCCGGAAAGAGGAAGATAAATTAAGGTTAGATTCCTGGAACAAATAAGGTCAACGGGATAAGACGAAATAAAATGTAGCAGTTCAGTTCTCCTGGCTTGGAGACCCCCAGCATTTCATTGAAGAACCCTGAGAGAGTTAGCGAGGAGAAGAGGAAGCAGGAGGCAAAGGGAGACAGCCAGGAGCAAGATGCGGTGGTAAGGGTGCAGAAGGAGAAGATACAATGGTTTGTGTGAGGGGAGTGCCCGGGGTAACTGGGACCCTCAGGAAGGCCAACAGCGATTTTAACTCAACCCAAACGGGGTTGGGGACCGCACCACCTCGTTGAGGCGGCTGTTGATTGGTGCAGTTCAATTTTGCTCTCTTTACATGTATATACTAAATATTTGACAGAAATTTCGGGCTTCACTATTCAAAAAAGATCGAGACAATACGTGTTTTGGGAACGGACAGAAAGTCCGCAATGATGATTAGAGTTAAAGTTAACTCAAAGTCAGAGTTAGTTGAGGATAGAGAGGGAAAATCAGCGCTATACGGTGTAATTTGTTGTTGTGACGACGGCTATTGTCGAGAGCTGTAATATGTGGTCATACGGTTTAGATCTGAGAAGCATTAAGTTAACTGTTGTGAAAGTGGTTGTAAGTAGTGAAGGAACTTGTAATAACTGTTTATTTGTTGAAGTGTTTAATTATTTTTTGAATTGTAGTAACGAAATATTTGATTTTCTTGCAAACTATTCGTGATTTCTAAATTTTTGTTAGTGGGGGTTCCGTGGCAAACGCAAAAGTACATTAGGGGTTCCTCGATGACAAAAAGATTGAAAAACACTGTTCTACATTTAACACGAGTTCCAATATTTAAGAAAAAGAAACAGTGTAGTTCGGTACAATAAGCTCAAGCGAAGAAGGTAAAGTAATAGCAATAAAAGAAGGTTTTTGTTTTCTCAAAATGATAAAGTGTAGGAGAAGGCAGGCTACAGACTAACAAAAGTTAAAAAAATTGTCAACGGTCGTTTTCTCGTTTTTTGTTAGTGGAAGCGGAAGCGGTTGAAAAATAACCGCTTCCACATCCCTGGTTTGCAGTGCTCGTGATGTAACTGCTTTGTACCAACCAGAGCTGGGGAGCTGGCCTAATATAGACCAGGCTCCAGCTCCGGAGCTAGTGTTTACATTCATGTGGATCCAGCTTCGGCTCCAGCTCCAGGCAAGTTTTCAAGGTTTTACTAATGTAGTCAAATGCAATATATTTTTAGCCATGGATTTTACCGATATTATAACTATATGGTAAAGGAATATCCAAAAATAGGTATGAAATACCAATGGTTTTTAGATAAACACTCAGATCAGTGTACATAAAATTGGAATGCATCTGAAAAATCAGTGGAATTACAGTACTACAGCTACATCTTTTCTATAATTGGATAGGAGCTGCAGCTGCCAAAAATTTTGATGGCTCCAGCTCCGGTTCCACTAACATCTGAAAATAAAGCTCCGGCTCCTTTAAAAAAATCCCAGCTCCCTGGCTCCCAGCTCCCAGCTCCGGCTCCCCAGCCCTGGTACCAACGGTGCTAATAACTCCAAAACAGGTGTTTGCATAACTTGTTCCGTGATAGCTGTTTTTAGTTTTTTGTGATGAATGTATTGCCCACTTTGTTTTCGAGCGTTGCGTTCGTTTGCTTAGTAATTTCCTCGTTGTTCACTGCCTGAGTTATTATTCCAGGCGAACGAATTCATCATCCGGTCGTTAAGCACCGACGTCGCCCTTCTCCACTCCCCTTCACAAATCGCGCTCTCCGCACTACTCTCCGCTGCTTCCAAACGAAACGTCATCATTGACAGGTAGCTCGTAGCATCGATGTCACTCTTGCTGTGTTGCCGCCTGTTGATGCCGTTCATCAAATCTCATCCCGAACGTCTGATTACTAACTGCGTCTGATGTTTTAAACCAAAACTCGCTGGTTGGGTGAATATTTAAATGTTCTGGTGTGAGCATCTTGGTTTGCATTTTGTTGATGTTGCTGCTGTGTCGTCACGATTTATTTGTGACGTCATGTTTCGTTCGCTTTGTTGAGCAAGCATTGCTTATGTATGACCCCCCTCTCTGCTAACTTGAGTGTGCTCAGGTATGTGACTGAAGTCCTGCTCAGCGGGCGGCCAGCGTCGTTGCTCAAGGAGACGGTACATCGCGTGAAAAAGATTAGGAGCTGTGTAAAGGGCGCTGATGCTCTCGCGAGCAATCAAGATCGAGTTGAGGGAATTAAAAAGAAGTTGGCTCGATGTTATGATAAGGTGAGTGTACGTTTACAGTGTTGCGTGTTGTAATCAACACATACTTGTCAGTACATGTTATATTTACCCCTCTTCTTCCTTGGGATAGAGCGCGGTGATTTGGATTGACACCGCCGATGTAATTAGTATCAGGCTAGGAAGATGCTGCTATTCGGAACCAGCCACGAATTCATATTACAGACTGATAACCAGCCCAGCAAAGTTGGTGCCACCAGGTCATGCCGGGCGGGCAGCTTTTTTATTTTAACCCGGTGAAGCGGTGTCAGTGCATCGATCACTCGACTGAACCGGTTGCCATTTTTTTTATTGGTGTTGTATTTATAAATATATATAATATCAATTTCCACTCAAGATTTAACTTGAACTCACAAAGATTACATAGAAATACAAGAACGTAATGGAATGAATGAAAACGCCCAGACACCTGCTTGATATATACAGTGCGAATCGAATTGTAATTGCGCAATTTGGACCTGCTGTTACTTGTTGCATTGCGCTTGTTAGCATCGCTTACGGGGTTTGCATAATTTAAAAAGGCAAGGCGCAAGGCGGTGTTTCCAGCATAAAATAATCACATAATATAACACAACAATTGGAGAAGACCTCCGCGTGTTCTTGAGAACCTGGACGACCTCCGGCTGTTGAAGAGGAGATGATGCATGAAGTCAGTTGTGCGTTGATGCACAAAAACGCTCTTGTTTTCGGTTTCATGGCTTCCATGTTCGCCATGTTTATAAAGAGGCTGCAAGGCATTTATGTAGCGTTGTTGTTTATTTTTTTGAGGGGGTAAGGGTTCTATCCCTGCTCGATGTTGATTAACAATGAATACGATCGTATGGTTGGTTGCGGAGCGTCCCAACTTTTTGGTCATGACCAACAGAATGCATTCTTGCAGGAAAAAGATCCTACCAGTGCCGAATACCGTAGGATCCAACAGGATCGCGCTCAGGAGCGAGGTGCACGGCAGGCGAAAAAACGGAAATTGGAACACGAGAGGAGAACAAAAGCAGAAGTGGATTTGCTCGGATTTTAATGACGCATTTTTTCTCGCTTTACAGCTGTGAGTGTCATGCAGCATGTTTATCGACCAATCAGATTCGTTGCTCTATGTGGAAATGTTATCAGTTGCTTCATAGCGTGGTATTGTTTACTTTAACTATTTATATTTTGAAATACATACTTTCTTTCATTTTGAATTGATTTTTATGTTGATGAGACCTTGGCACTTATCATCATGGCAAATGCATACACTCTCGGTGTGGTCCTATGCGAGCCCAGAAGGAAGGTTTGCATGCAGAAATATTTGTCGGAAAAATTTCACTGGAAACTCAAAGTAAAATCGACGAACAAGTTCTGTGGCTGACGCAAAAAATTGCTTTCCCGGATTCAAAAACTTACAGTTGCTGTCGATGATGAAGAGCAATCAAGTCGTCACAAATTGCCCAAGCTTTGCTTCAGCTATTTCTTCGCCAGGCCCTACAAAAATTTTCAGCGGCTTTATATCAAAGTATTATATTAATCCTCATAATTCCAAACTGTGGTAATCGCAAAAGCAGCTGAGAAAGAGGTCGATATTAACATAAGTTCAATGTTTATATATTTCCCGGCAGGACCCCCATCAGTAATCTCAAGGTTCACAAATCAGTCCAGCCGAGCAATCCAGCTCCACACAATGGACAGTTGGAAAAAGTTTGTTTTTTCACAGAGCCAAATCTCGTTCCAAAATAAAACTATCCTTTTTGAAACGCACTCAACAAAAAAACATTTGCGTGGGATTGCGTATAGCCACTACATATCTCTTAAAGTTCCTGGAACCCCTGGCAACTGTTTTCACCTCAGATGTTCCTAAACTTAACAAACTTATCCGTTAAATTGAGCTGGTGCTTCAACTGAAAAGTAAGTTTTGACAAACTAGAGATCCTTAACAGTAGTTAATTGAACATAATCATATTAACGCAAAAAAACAAACATAAACATAAAACACCAAAGCTTTTCGTCTCCTCCCGGGTACTTTATCAGGGCAAAGTAAATCGTGGAAGGGGACTAAAGTATTGATATATATTTTCGGGATTAAGTTGTTTAATATTAAGCCCACTACTTACAACTTTTTGATTGCGGTTTGGGTATGTGTGAGGGCTAACGCCACCGGCTGGGCGCATGTTGTGAAATCCGGCAAAAAGCAAACTAACCCGCAATCAAACACTCTGTGATTAAGTTGTGAAAATAGCAGCGCCCTCATCGGTATTGTCGAGTTTAAGAACATCGGTTCCGCCGGCTTCACTAAATTGATATTCGTGAAAAAGTTAATGTGTTGTTGACGCAGCCAACTGTCGTTTCACAATCAAGAGTGCTGTGTTGTTTGTAAAGGAAATTGATTAAGCCTTAAAAAAACCATTACGAGAGTTGCTCATAACCGCCATTATTTTCCAAACGTTTCTGGAGTCCCTGACTACATCTCACTTGGCTTGTTTTCTACGTAAGAACTGAACTTGATCGCAATTGAAACAGCCAGTGAAGTTTTATTTGTTCAATTTTATGAAGTGCATGAAAGTAAAATTTCAAAGTTATGGGTAGGAAAGGCGCCAAAGTAATTTACATTTGTATTTTCAGGAATAGTCTATTAAATTTTAGGACAGGTATAGAAGACGTTCTCGCAGTTTAATGCCTATTTGATCGACCTAAAGCCTCAGGCTGCGCGCACGTTGTTTGGTTTTAGCATATACGCAGTCAGCGAAAGAACAAAGCAACCGGAAGTTATGCATCTACAGTTAAGTTATTACAATAGTGGCCATCAGTAATGATGAGTCTAAGAATGTCAAATCAGACCACTGGGTCCGTTTCACGAAATTGCAAAGAAAATGGCTTCAATATTTAGATCACATGTAGCTGTTGTTGTTGGTTACTCGACCCCTTCCGAGGGATGGGGGCATGGCGGAAGTCCATGGAGCCCCAGAAGCCGGGAAACTCCCCAGGGTCTGGACCAGAGGTCGTACAGAGATAGAGAGTCGCCAAAGAGTGAGCGGCGCAAAGAGTCCGCAGCTGGACAGTGCAGAATGAGATGAGAGATGCCCTGGGACGGGTGTCCACAGGCGCTGCAGGAAGGATTCTCAATTCTGCCAATCCTAGAGAGATAAGAACCTAAAAGTAGGCTGTTTCTGTAGCAGCGAAGACGAGAGAGAACACAGCGAGCATGATGAGGGAGCACAAGTTCCTCAGTGGAAATCGAGAAAACCTGTGTGTCAAAATATTTGGAAGAGACAGTACGCCTCCAGTCCGACAAAAGACGAGAGTGGATACGAGAGATAGGAGGAGAGAGACTACAAGGGATTGCGGAGGGCGCAAGTAGCGCTCCCCGTCTGGCAAGCTCGTCAGCCGCATCGTTCCCCGGCGAAACCAGTGTCCGAAGACCCATTGTAGCCTAATAGAACAGGAGGAGAGAAAAGACAGTTCCTGCCAGATCTGCCACAGAGTTTGAGATAAGAGAAAAGATGGAGGAGAGGACAGGGTGGCAAGGACAGAACGAGAGTCAGATAGTAGGAGAAGAGAAGAGAAATGGCAGACTTGTTGGTGCTGCCGAGACCAGCAAAGAGCGTGCAGAATGGCGCAGGCTTTAGCGGAAAAACTTGAGCATACTGGGCCTGCCGAAAAGGAAAGAGTGGCCTCAGTGCCACAGAGAGAGCAGTTGGCAAGTACGCCGGAGCCGCCCTAGCCAAAAGGAAAAGGAATACAGAGCCCTCTGTCCAGAGTACCAGATCATGAGGGGAGAGAGTCAAGATGGGCGAGAGCCGCACCTTTCCGAGAAAGAGGAAGATCAGAGCGAGAGCATGGAGTGGGAAGGGTGAACTCTACCGTGAACGAAAGCAGATTCCAAGGAGGAAAGGGAGGGCAAGCAACAAGAGCCTCTCTATAGCAAGTAGAAGGAAGCATGAGCGGGTGAGTGGACGCAAAAGCTCTCCAGGACGATCTGCAGAGTCTTGGTTTCACTTCAAGTCTGGCCAAACCTGAAATAGGAAAGGAGGTTGGGAAACAAAGAGCTCACTCATAAGATAAAACAGTAAAGTGTGTCAGGGTGACTCGTAGGGGAGGTAAAGAAGCCTTGGTGAGTAGTAGGGGGATAGGGGACGACGAGAGGCAGCCGGTGATGGCGCGACTGGCCGCTTGGTGGAGGCGTTCCAATTTGGTAAGATTGGTAGCGCTTAGGAAAGGAAACCATCCGGGTGAAGCGTATGTGAGAAGGGACCGAAGAAAAGATTTATACAGAACAGAGAGGGAATCGTTAGAGGGGCCCCAAGAGGAAGCAGAGATACAGCGTAAGGCCTTGAGACGTGGGAAAAACTTGGCCTTCAGCGAAGATTCATGTTTAGTAAAGGAAAGTGTGCGGTTGAAAGTGACCCCGAGAAAAGTTGGAGTGGCATTAAAACGGACGTGGGAGCCGAGTAAGAGGAGATTGGGCTGGAGATTAGCTTGGTGGGGATCCACTGAGAACAAGGAGGCCTCACATTTGCTCGGATTGAGAGGAAGACACCAGTACTCAGACCAGGGCTCCAATCGAAACAGAGCTCCTTGTGTGGCCTCCGCCGCAGTGGGGACCGAGGGAAAGAGGACCAAATGGCCAGATCGTCAGCGTAAAGAGAGCAGCTGACGGAAGAAGGCAGAGAGGCTGGAAGATCATTAATGAAGAGAGCGAAAAGTACAGGGCCAAGAACGGATCCTTGCGGAGCACCTCGACGGACTCGAAAGGAGCGGCTTTTGTGATTTTGAAAAACCACACAAGCGCGCCTATCAGAAAGGAAAGATTGAGTCCAACGAGCAAAGCAAGGAGGAATGCCAGCCGAAATGAGTTTATGAAAAAGGGCGGGATGCCAGACAGAGTCAAAAGCTTTAGAGAAATCGATAGTAGATAGGATTGTCCGAGAGCCCGGCCTGGGTTTGTTAAACCCGTCCGAAATGGACTGAGAAAGGTACAGAATTTGATCGAGTGTAGACCGACCAGGGCGGAAACCGGCCTGGCGGGGAGAGAGAATGGAATTAGATTCCAGAAAGAAGACAAGACGGGATAGAATGATGCGTTCAAACAGCTTTGATACGCAGGAGGTGAGAGAGATAGGCCGGAAGGAAGCAGGAGAGTCGAGAGGCTTTCCCATCTTGTGTATGGAAATAATGGAAAATGTCTTCCAGATGGAAGGAAAAGAATGTGAAGACCAGGAAAGATTGAAGATGTGAAGAAGAAAATCCATGCCAGAACGAGGAAGGTGCTTTAGCATGGGATAGGCAACTTTGTCTGGGCCAGTGGCAGTGGATGGGGAAAGATTGGAGGCAGCCGCAAGAAATTCAGCGGCAGAGAAAGGAGAGCAAAAGGACGAGTGAGACTCCACAGGGCACGTGGCTCGGCGGAGCTCAGTGAGGTAGCCTCTGGCTCTACTGCGCAGGGCCTTTGGCTGAGAAATGGAAAAGTGCGATCCCAGGTAAGCGGCATAAACCGAAGCCGATTCCCTGGGAGAAGAACAGTTAGGAAAGTTTGGAGAGGAGAAAGACGAGGAAGGAGAGCCAGCGATAGAGCGAAGAAGAGAGTGTACAGATTTAGGGTTAGACCTAGGTGAAAGAGAAGAGCAAGTCGTCTGCCATGCCTCAGCCTTGGCCTTGGCAATGACTGACGAGGCGCGTCGAGTAGCAGAGATGTAAGCTTGGTGATCTTCATCACTTCTGTGAGCGGCAGCAAAAGCCTTGCGTCTTTCACTAACCGCTTGTTCCACCTCAGCAGACCACCAGGCTTTAGGAGGGCGTTTGATGCGGCCAAAAGGAATGGAGGATTTGGCCGCATTCAAAGTCAAAGAGGTAAAGAGAGCAGCAGCAGAGGAAAGAGAAAGAGACCAGTATTCCTCTCCTGAAGGACAGTGAGAGTCAAAGTAAGAGGCAAACCCATCCCAGCGAGCTTTCTGAAAATGAAGAAAGGGGGACGCTCGTTGGGGCGAAAGACCGGAGAGAGAGGAATAGATAGAAGAATTCGTAGATGGTCAGAACCCAGGTCCTGAAGCACCTCCCAGGAGCAAGAACAAGCAAGAATAGAAGGAGCAAAGGAGATGTCAGGAGAGGAGCGACTGCCAGAGGAGCGATGAAGAAGGGTGGGTGTGTCAGGATCATTGAGGGGGAGGAGGTCAAAAGAAATGACCCAGTCAAATACTTCCTCTCCGCTGGGGTCGGAAGTACCACTTGAGTCCCAGAGGGGGTGAGGGCAATTGAAGTCCCCCAGAATGAAGAGATTTTTGGAGGAGGGAAGAATGGAGGGAGAGAAGGAATCGGTTCTGCCATCCGTTGGGGAGGAGCGAATAGGGAGGCGTACACATTAAGAAATGACATCGAGGAGGAGTTGTTAAGAGAGATGTTGACCCCTACATAATCACAGTAGGGATCAAGCAAAGAAAGAGAGGAGATAGAAAGTTCAGAAAAGGATAGGCCCTGCCTGACGGAAATGATGACGCCGCCGCTGGCGTGCGTGGTATCAGGAGAGAGAATGCCAGACCGGGAGTGAGTGCGATCAGAACGCAGAACAGAAAATCCTGGGATCCGGAAAGAGGAAGAAGAATCAAGATTGGATTCCTGGATGCAGATAAGATCGACTGGATGGGACGATAGAAAATGAAGTAGTTCAGTGCTCCTGGCACGGAAACCTCCAGCATTCCATTGAAGAACCCTGAGAGAGTCAGGGGGAGGAGAGGAGGCAGGAGGCATAGAAAAATGGCCAGGAGCAAGGGACGGTGGTGAAGGGGCAGAGGAAGGAGATATAGAATGGGCAAATGGGAGATATGAGGTTTGGAGACGAGGGTGATGCGAGAGTGCAGCATCAGTAGGGGGGGGGGCAGATTGTACAGTGGAGGTATACGTTTCGGAGGAGTCCGAGGAGGGAGTCACAGTGTTACGGCAGGGGAGGCAGCTCCAAGAGTGAGAGCTGCCTAGAGCTCTGAATTTAGGCAGAGAAAGCTGTGAGCACCTTAGATGGACCCATTTGGAGCAGGTGCAGCATTGCACTGACTTGCCCCGCCAGGTCACATTTCCAGCGCACACAGAGCAAGGAAAGATGGGGCCGGGGTTAGGATGAACGTTACCGCTCATCAGGAGAAGAAGAAGAAGAATGAGGAGACGAAGAAGGGCAAGAGTAGGGCAGGAGAGAGGAAAAAGTGAAAACAGGCGACCGATTTTGTAGATGCTGTGTGCTGCCCTCCTGCGGTCGTTCAGGGGGCAGCATAGCGAAAAAATGTAGGGAAGTGCCCGGGGTAACTGGGACCCTCGGGAAGGCCAACAGCCATTTCGACCCAACCCAAACGGGGTCGGGGACCGCACCACCACGTTGAGGCGGTTGTTGATTGGTGCAGTAACTAGCTCGTAACTAATATTTTGTTCCAAAAGATAAAACAGGACCATTTTTACCTCCATGTTTTCGTAGAGGGATTACCAGTTTGTTTGTTTGTTTGTTTGGAGCAGGCGAAGGGCCGTAATTACCACCGGCGCAATTCATCGGAGCCCAGCACGATTGTGACTTTGTCATGACGTAATCGGTAGGTTACCCCCACTTAAGTCTGTTCAGTAAAATAAGTTTAAGCTATAATGATTATATAGCATCATATTTATCCGCTTTATTTTACCTTGTAATTGCTAGTTTTGCTTTATGACGTAATGTGACGTGATGGTTTTGGGATGATTCTACAGTTTTTCGCCATAGTGTAGTAACAGGAGTTGCTAGTTTAGTGATTTTTCTATTTGAATAAGCTACGTAGATTTAGTTGAACTATCTAGGTGCTAGACGTCATTCTATTAATATTAGTCAGTGATCAGATTTGTGATTTCTGTTAATAAACGTCTTTCGTTCAAAGAGTTGTGATTTGAGTGATTGAAAAGTCAGGTTTGAGCTTTCTATTTGAATCCTTTTGGCTAGACCAGGGTTTCTCTACGGTGGGCCATAGCGAGATTTTAAATGGGCCACAGTGATTATGAAAAATATACTAGTAATTATCACATGTTCATTTAAAATTCGTCGTCTCACGAACTCAGTCGCTAAGCAAGGTCATCAAACAACAAAATCAACAATTTACTCATACAGACTACGGTTTTTGTACCACCTTTCCTTGTTCTGTATCTGATTCGCGCATTAGTTGTCAGTCGCTAACGGCTCTATGCAAAGTGATGTATGTAAAGTTTTCACCAAATGCGTGTGTGTATATGTAGCATGCATACATGATGATGTAGCAAATGCTATGTAATACAACGTAATGTGCAGGTACATCGCATATTTTAAAACCGATTGTAATCTGCATACAAATAATTTATGAAAATACAGTGAACCCTCGTTTATCGCGGGGGATACGTTCCAAAAATAACCCGCGATAGGTGAAATCCGCGAAGTAGTCAGCTTTATTTTTTACTGTTATTTTGCAATGCAATGCTGTACTGCAGAATGAAACAAAAAACAAAACCTCTTTTCAGGCCCAAAATGTGTTTTAGAAATAGAAATATTAACGTATATATTAACTTTTTTCAACTTTTTTCACTTCTAGACAACAGTAAAGCCCCTGAGCCAATCAGAATTCACTGTAAAAAAAGCATTGTAAAAAATTCCGCGAAGCAGCGAAGCCGCGATAGGTGAAGCGCGATATAGCGAGGGATCACTGTATTATTAGTTTATTACTGTATCTTTTTTCTGATCTCACTGAATGCCCGAAGTTTTTTTCTTCTCACGCATTGCATTAAATCCGATCAAAAAGAAATGTTTTGTGACATCATTATCGTTTCAATTTCCAATTTTGCCAAATAAGGGTTTTCCTAATGACCACAGGTGCTTCGTACGTAGGCAAACGTAAAGGTCTTTAAGCCATGCGGCATCAAGTTGTAACTAGCATAGCGGTGATACTTTATGAAGGCTGAATGGAGGATACAGCAGAGTATGTGGGAAGCAGTTATGGAGATATTTTATGATGTTTTCAGAAATTCTTTCAATTAAAAAATATATTCTTTTGTTAACAGTTGTGTAGTTTGGTGTTTCAAGAAATTGATGGATCAGAGCTTAATGCAGATAAATAATATTAGACGACACATTAAAAGTATTCCTCCCCTACAACCTGTTTTTTCTTTTGATTTATCAGAAGGAATCTGTACAAAGATTAAACAAGGTAAAAAAGACAGCAGTGATTTAACTTCGCTTTTATCTTTATACAAATTCTTTCTGATGAGTTGACAGATAAAACAGGCCGTAGGGGAAAGTAGCTTTTAAACTTTTTATGTGTGATCTAACACTGTGTATCTTTAGCATTATTTTGCCAGATTTTAAAACCTTGTTTAAGAGTTAGTCCAAATGTCAAAACGAAAGTTTGATAGCAGTTACATCCAATTTGGATTTACATCCATTACTGATTGCAGAGAAGAAAAAGGCGGGTGTGTGTTATGCAATAAAGTTCTTGGTCAGCATTCATTGAAGCCATCTAAATTGAAGCTTCACTTGGAAAAAGTGCATCCAGACTACAAAGACAAAGATTTGAATTTTTTCAAACGAAAGAAAGAGAATCTGAAGCGACAGCGATTGGCTACAAAAAGCGACTTTCAACAACATTCTCGAAGCCTCGTTGAAGCATCGTATGTAGTCAGTTTTATGATTGCAAAGAAATGTAAACCATGTACAATTGGTGAAACTCACGTTAAACCTTTTGCAACCGAACTGGCGAGAATTGTTCTTGGTCATGAAAGTGAAAAAAACTGAAACAAATTCCTCTTTCAAACGATACTGTGAAGCGAAGAGTTGCTGATTTGCCTGGTAATATCAAAGAGCAAGTAATTTCAGAAATAAAAAAATCCCCATTTGGACTGTTTTCAATTCAATTTGATGAAACTACAGACGTTGCATCTTTAGTATTCTGTAGATATTTTACAGAAAGCGATATGAAAGATAATATTTTGTTTTGTTCTGAGTTGGAAAGCACCACTAAAGCTATTGATGTGATGGAAACTTTGACGACGTTTTTTGACCAAGAGGAACTTAAGTGGGAACATTTGTGTGGTGTTTGCACTGACGGTGCTCCTGCAATGCTAGGAGGAAGAAGTGGTTTACAAACGCTGGTTCGAAACCGTTCACCTGATGCTGTTTCAATGCATTGCATGATACACAGACAAGCTCTTGCATCAAAAACTCTTCCAGAATCTCTTCAAGATGTTTTTAACATAGCTATCAAAACGTTAATTTTGTATAGAATGCTGCATTAAACACACGTCTTTTCAGAAAGTTATGTTCTGAGATTAATGCTGAACACTTAATCTTACTTTATTATAATCGAGTCCGTTGGTTGCCCAAAGGTAATGTTTTAGCAAGAGTTTTTGCATTGCGAGAAGAGTTGCAAAAATTTTTGAATAGGCAGGGAAAGTATGAATTGGAATCTTTTTATAAGGATAGTACTTTCATATCTCAATTGTCTTATTTGGTTGATATTTTTGGCCAACTAAATTGCTTGAATCTCAAGATGCAAAGAAAGGACACAACTGTAATTGACTTCATGGATGCCCTAAATACTTTTGTGCAAAAACTGGACAACTGGAAACGAAAAGTTGAGATGGAAAACTTTGCAATGTTTGAGGCACTCCTATCCGTAGTTGATGGCAATTTGGTTCAGAATTTATCATCTGCGATACTTGCTTATCTTCTTCTTCAAGTGTCATGGCTGAGGCCAGCCTTCGACAGCTTCCCTGCATCTGTTCCTCCAGCCGTCTCGATCGTTCACTGCCCGCAGTAACTCTTCAGTCGATCCACCCAACACGTCCTTCAATTGATCCATAAATTTCAGGCGTTGTCGTCTTCGTGCGCGTTTTCCTCGAATCTTTCCACATATTACAACATGTTCAAGTTTCTGTTTCCTCATGACGTGCCCAAAAAACTGCAGTTGTCTATTCATCACATTCTTTAAAAGTTCTCTTTTATGTCCTGTTTGTTGTAATATTTCTTCGTTTGTCTTTCGGGTGACGTATAATATTTGCTGTATTCTGCGCAAGCACCACATTTCAAATGCGTTGATCGCTCGTCTTGGTTCCGCGTTCAAGGTCCAAGTTTTACAGCCATATTGTGAAATGAGATGTACATAGCATTTTAGAACCCGCATTCTTGTCCGTATTGACATCTTTTTGTTCTTTAGGATATACCTTTGAGGACCTTTGGTACACCGGTGTACCATAAATATTTTTCAATACCTCGGCTAATCGGTTGTAATATTTTGAAACCAAAGGTGCCAAAATACTTTTTAAATGTTTGAACTTTATTTAAAAAAAAGATTTGGAAACTTTGAGCACGTTTTGGTTACGCTTGATTGCTTCAAAGTTAAACAAATGCCAGGTGTTTGAATGGCAGATATTAGGGAGTTTGGCAAATCCAGTGTAACTAATAAAAGTTTGTGGTTGCTATTATAAAATATAGTTTTGTGAATAACTGATGTTTTCCAGCCATAAAAATTTTGGATAAAGTTTACCAGATGCTGTTTGAGAGCAATAAAGTTTCGTGGTACACATATGTACCATTGGTCCTGAAGGGTATATCATGTAAAGTCAGTCATAGAAAGATGAAGCGCATAAATCTTATATAAAAACAAAGTGCATTTTGTGTTAATCTCTATAAAAACATTTTTTAATTTTACCATGATGATTTGTAGCTCTAATATAATTGTGTGTAAATGTAAATATTAAGATATTTGAGATTCACAGTAGTTCTCAGCACGTGTTCGATAGAAAACCAGGTTATTTGAGGCAGATTCTAATCAGACCCCACACCACGTCTGTTTTATGTATTAGATGAAAAAGTTGGTAGAAGCTGGGTATTACAAATGACATATGTGATAAATGTAACCAGAGTTAAATGAAATAGATGACATTACAAAGCTGCCAATATAATTTAGATAACAAAAACTTGGCATTTTTGAAGGTTTTTTTCTTACAGTGTTATGCATGTGGCTTGAGTAGCTACTATTACTTTGATTTTTTTTACTTTTAAATGTTATGAAACTACCATAAAAGGCAGTCAGAATTGTAATTACAACTGATGCAACTCCAAAGGTAACATTCTTGGTTTGTTTCTATTTTATCAGAGAATTATGTCATCTAAAAATAAACTCAGATTGTTTGAAGTAAATGAAAAATCAGTGAATCAAGTACTTTTCTGTAATGATAGTGACACAGAGGATGCACTAGCGTTAGATAATGAGGACCTTGGTTTTTTAGAAGATGATTTAGACCAATTAGACTCGAATGCAAACAATGATGATGACCCTGTTGAAGTTTACATAGAGCCCCCACAAAGGCATGATCCAGAAAAGACTTCATTCAGTGGCCAGCAGTTGAATTGTAAAGAAGTAGAAGAACTGCCTCTTCAAGATGTGCCTACTTCAACAAGTACACCATTGTCTTTTGACTGACAGAAGGTGACTGATTCTAGCTCTAACCAGCAGCAACAACTACAGCATGAAAGTTCCACTGTTTTTGATTTTAGGAAAGTAACCATAGAATTGGAAAATAAAACTCCTTATGAAGTTTTCAACAAGGTTGCAGGGTTCGAAGATTTTCTAAAAGACATTGTTGTGCCCCAAACTCATTTATACTGCGAACAGCAAGCACATGTGTTATCAACAAATGTGGCGGAAATGAAAGCTTTTTTTGGAATGCAAATAGTTATGGGTTACCATCAACTTCCAAGCTTGCGTGATTATTGGTCCACAGACCCAGATCTGGCTGTACCTTTTATTGCAAATATTATGCCCCGAAAAAGGTTTGAAGAACTACGAGCATATGTCCATTTCAACAACAATGCAATGATGAAGTCTCGGGAACATCCAGACCATGACAGGGCCTTTAAAATCAGATTGGTGTTGAATCATTTCAACACAAGGTTTCTGTCCGCTCTCACAGCAACTCAACACCAGTCGATTGATGAACATATGGTCAAATTTAAAGGCCATAATATTCTTAGGCAATTTGTTAAAGGTAAGCCAATTCAATGGGGCTTCAAAATTTGGTGTCGATGTGATTCGAAGACTGGCTATTTGTTTGAAGGAGACATTTATTGTGGAAAAAAGAAGGGATCTGTTGAGCATGGCTTAGGTGAAGCGGTGGTGATTCAGCTCACTGAAAAGATTAAAAATCTTGACTGTCAAACTTTTATTGACAATTTTTTTAACACTCCTTCTCTGCAGAAGAAACTTCTAGAAAATAGAATTCTAAGCGCTGGAACAGTGCGCATGAACCGCAAGCATTTACCAAAAACGAAAATCCCTTCAGACAAATCAATGAAGCGTGGTGAAGCGGTCAGTTTTCATGCAAATGAAATAGCATTTGTCAAGTGGATGGACAACAAAGCAGTCTTTTTACTCTCAAATTTTCTTTCAGCCACTCCATACCACACTGTGAAACGCAGAAAAAAAGGTTCAAACGAAAAAGAAGCTGTTACATCTCCTAATGTGGTTAGGCAATACAACTCCCACATGGGAGGTGTAGATTTGATGGACCAAAAGAAGGTGACATATCAGTTTGATCACCGATCAAAATCAAAGTACTACTTGCGAATTGTTTATGACTTCATAGACATTGCTATAAACAACTCGTATGTGGTGTATTGCAAACTAGGAGAAAGTGTACCATCTATGGATGCAAAAACTTATCAAAGAGCAGTGGCTCAAAGCTTGATTGGAACATTCAATTCCAGAAAACGTGCAGTTCTAGCAAGCTCGGTAATGACGCAGCAAAAAAGGCTGAGAATAAATCAAAGCTCGATGGAAATGTACGGTCACACAATCATGAAATCTGAGGAGCGAAAGCGGTGCAAGTTATGCTCAAGCAAAAAAAGACAAAGCAGGACAAACAACAAGTGCATGCAATGTGGCATTCACTTGTGCTACGTCAATTCCAGGAACTGTTTTAAACTTTATCATGATGAAATGTAGCTTAGGTGAATAAATTTTGTGCTTGATTTTATGTAGAAGAGTGTGTTTGTTTCTTAGCTGCAGCATATGTTCAAAAATCATCATTTGGCAATTTCGAAAAATAATGACCCCTAAGGACCAATGATACACATATGTACCATACCGTGATTTTTTTTGTGAAAACATTTTTCAAAAATTTTTAACAAAATTTTGCTTAAGGTGATAAATTTAACGTAAAACAACTAAATTTTTGGAAAAAACACGTCCAGAAACCTTATGGTCCTTAAAGGGATATTGTCCAGTTCAACAAAGGCTCGCTTGGCTTGCGCGATACGACATTTCACTTCAGTCACACATCTTCCATCGGATGTTATGTTTGATCCAAGATATTTAAAATTGTTCACCTGTTTTACCATTTCTCCTTTGATTGTAATTCTACATTCTGGAACGCTTTCCTTTTTGGTCATCACCATGCATTCAGTCTTTACGTTCACTTCCATACCATAAGCAGTACTTTCCACAACTACTCTGTCCACCGATCTCTGTAAATTCACTTGTAAGTTGCGATGAGTGCTGTATCGTCAGCGTATCGGATGTTGTTTATGTTTATACCTCCAACTTTGATTTCGGCCATATTTGTTGTAGCACGCATAATTATTTCTTGATAGAGATTAAATAAATCCGGTGAAAGCTACGCATCCTTGTCGTACACCCTTTTTGACTGGGATTGTCTCTGTTTCTGCGTTCCCAACTCGTACTGAAGCTTCTTGTTCGTAGTATTGGTTTTGAATGATCTTGAGGTCTTTGTCGTCTATGCCCACCTTTTGCAGTTTTTTCAGTACTATCTCGTGCTTTAGGCAATCAAATGCTTTCTTGTAGTCTATAAAGCAAATATGCAGGTCTTGTTGCATTTCAATTGCTCTCTCAGATAATATTCTTAGGAAAAATATAGCGTTTCTAAGTGCTTTTGTCTGGTTGAAAACCATATTGTTCTTCGGCTACTTCTGGGTGAATCTTATTTTTTATTCGAAGAACACAGATCTTAAGGAGGATTTTGATAACATGACTGATGATTGCCATTGTTCTGAAATTCTCACATTCCGTCACACCTATTTTCTTGGGAATTGTTACAAAAACCGATTTCTGTAGGATTTCCGGAATCTCGCCCGTTTTATAGATGGTATTTGCAAGATCATGCAGCACGTCCACCGCTGAGTCACCCAGAGCTTTGATGACTTCTGCCGGTATTTCGTCAGGGCCTACGGCCTTACTGTTTTTCATGCTACGTATAGCTTCTCTCACTTCACTCTTTGTGATTTCTAGCCCAGACAAATTGTTATTGAATTTGATCGGCTTCCCGCCTCTCTCCGGATCGTCGTAAAGTTCCTTAATGTATTCTGTCCAACGCTGTTTTATTGTTTGTTCTTCAAACAGGATGTTTTCATTTTTGTCCTTGATACATCCAGTTGTTGTTTTATAAAACTTCTTACTGCTAATTTCTCGGATTCCTTGATGCACTACTTTCGGATTTGAGCTGTATGACTTCTTTATGATCCTACACTTTTCTGTCAGGTAATCTTCATGAGCATTTGTGCACTTCTTTTTTATTTCTCTATCCATTCTCTAATATTCGTCTGATCCTCGGTGTTGTTGTCTTCTTTTTTCAAACAAATTTATGATTTTTTTCGGTTATCCATGATATAGATTCTTTCTTATCTTCCAAAATTAAACATTTTTGTATGGCTATCTTTGCTGCATGTTGAAAGTTAGAGAATTTGTTTAAGTTATTCGCAGGGGGGTTAGCATGGCTACGTCTGATTTCATTATTGAAGTGCCGTTGTAAATTCATTCGTACTGCGTTATCTTTTAAACATTTTTCGTAGTCCAGCTTTGGCATTTTCTTCAATTTATAACAAGTTTTGAGCTTGATGCGTAAAGTTGCTAATACTGGCACGTGATCGCTTCCAACATCAGCGCCTGGAAAAGCTTTGCAATTCAACACTCCATTTTTGTAACGTTCAGATATGGCGATAAAGTCTATTTGGTTTCGAGTTGTATCATCAGGTGATTGCCATGTCCACAAACGTCTTGGGTGGTTTTGAAACCATGTATTTGCTATTATCAACTTGTTATTTCTGCACCAGTCAACCCACAGATCTCCGCGTTCATTTCTCACACCTAGACCGAAAGGTCCTAGGATGTTTCCATCGCGGTTTTTTCCAACCTTTGCATTTTGATCTCCCATAACCGCTAGAATTTCATTAGTTTTACATTTTCTACGTGTTTCCTCAAGCTTGCCATAAAATTGGTTTATTTCTTCGTTTTGTGCTGCCTCTGTCGGGGCATATACTTGAATTATATTCAGATCACGTTGTGGGCCTTTCATTTTTAGTAGTATTATGCGGTCTGATACAGCAAGGTATCCTTTGAATGCTTTAGACGCCAAGGGGTCTAGCACAAAACCAACTCCATGTTCGAGTTTTTGTCCACCGGACCACAACACTTTATATCCATTATTTGTTATATGTCCTTGATCCTTCCAACGCATTTCAGCCACACCCATGACATTTATATTCATTCGTTTTGTTTCTTGGATTAAATTCTCTATTTTGCCTCTTTGTGCTAGAGTTCGTACGTTGCAGGTTACGACTCGAATTTTACCCTTTTCTTTGTTCATACTTTTTTGCACAGTAATTGGTTGACGGTCGCGTGTGACCTGACAAACATCGCAGTCCCAACCGGGTGAAGCAGCAATATCTGAGTTGGGCACGCTCCTGTTGACGCCGTTATTTGATTCTCTTTTAATTTGACTTTGCGTGGAAGTTATACTTGGCAGGGAATGATCGGAAGTGGTTTGCCATTGCCTTCTTCCGACTGCGAATACCGTTGATCAAAAAAATTTATCCACTTTCCTGGACTCCCTTCCAGCTGGGCAATCACGTGCCGCAGGCTATTGTTGTATGGAGATGTGCCCCTCCATACCCGGTTATACCGTCGGGCACTCGGACTCCCCTGCAGCCAACTCTGTACACAACGGGGGGACCAACGAGAAGGTGTGGTTGCAGACACATTTGGGAAGGAGAGGTCTCATGCTGGTACACTATGCACCGCGATCTTTACTTCCCCTGGTTAGGAGAGGCTATGTATTCGCGTCCTAACCTTTGCCTTGCACATCTTACCAATCGCAAAAAAGAATTTTTGATATGCTTTTCTGAAATATCTAATGTCGATTTGGAGCTTGTGAGAAAGCCGTTTTCAATCCTATTAGAAAAGGTTTGTGATGATTTACAAGATGAACTTATTGATCTCAGAAATGACTCATGTTCGACAGTTTATCAGTCTGTGAGTTTTGGGCAAGGGTGTGTTTCGTACCCACGTGTGGCAAAGGTATGCATGAAAGTACTTCTGCCTTTTAGTACCACTTATTTATGTGAGTCTGAATTTTCCTCTCTACTGCACATGAAAACAAGAGCTCGGAACCGCCTCGATGCAGCAGATGGTATTCGGTGCGCTTTATCTTCGACATCTCCAAGAATTGAAGCATTGGTGGACAAATTTCAGCAACATGTTTCGCATTAAGCATATTTCGAATAAATATTATGCTTTTATATTGGTTTTGTTGTACTTTGTGAAAAAAGAGATAAACTAGTGGGCCACGGATTATTTGGGTTATGAAAATAGGCCACGGGAGATAAAAGGTTGAGAACCACTGGGCTAGACATACTGTAGTTCTTACGCTCGCAGCAGTGCAATTTCGTGAGCCGGAAAAACAATAACAAAAAGAGTTTGTTACAATAAACTGTATTAACCGTTGTCTAAATTTTATTAAACTTTTTAGGTTTTGAGTAACAGCATTATAAAACTAGTTGACTGCAATTTAATATGAAAAGAAATCGTCAAAGCGGAGCATAAAAGAGACAAGCTGAGAGGAGAAAAATAGTTGAGGCAGCCAGAACCTCTCAGCGGCTGAGTTTGAGGCTGACTCGAGCAAAAACATTCAAAGCGGATGAGCAAGACGTCAGCATTCGTGAGACAGAATGTACTCCTCAAATTATTGTCGTCACCATTCGTGAGACAGAAAATTCCACTACTACTAAAGATAGATCAGATGCAAGCAAAAACGACGACTTTCCCATCATTATTGTGAACTCAGAGATCAAGAAAGCAATTACTGCAGCAAGTCCCAAACAACCTGAAGGACCTTTCCCTAAAGATCCGCTCCACAGCGGTCGTTTATTTTCAACAAATTATTACCGATTTGTAACACAACCAGGTCTAAAACTATAAAGATATTGGTTATGTTATTCATAAAGCATGGACCGTGTTTACTGCCAACCTTGCTGGTTATTTTCTCATGAAGATGTCTTTTCAGGGATTTCTTACACACTTCAAAACCCTTGGAGTACAACATGTTTAAATGACCGGAGGCATTTATCGCAGCGAATTCGAAGCCGTAAAAGCTCCAAACATCATGCGGAGGCGTGTGTTATGTATGAGCAATGGAGAAACAGGGGGACAATAGAAGAAGGGTTGCACGAGTCGTTGCTAGAAAAAACAAACTTTTGGCAAAATGTTTTGGAAAGACTAGTGAATGTTACGTTGATGCTAGCAAAGTGCAACTTACCTTTTCGCGGATCCAGCTAAGAACTTTCGAAGGATAGCAAGGGAAATTTTCACTCAATCTTACAATTCTTGACAAATACGACATTGTTTCAGACAAACTTTTGAAACTATCTTAAGGTTATCCAAAATATTTAAGTTCTTTGATACAAAATGAACTAACATCAGTACTAGCTGAAGAAGTTCTCCGTGACATAAAAAGCGAACTACAAAGCGCTCTTTTTTTTGGCATTATTCTTGAACCACTCAAGATGTCAGCAAAAAAGACCAGTTAAGTAAAGTATTTCGTTACGACAAAATCGATTACCACGATAATGGAACGCCATCAGAACTGAAAGTTGTTGAAGCATTTATCTCATTTATTGAAGTTGAGAATTCATCTGCTATTGGATTGCACAAACTGTTAACGAATTCCATTCAGCAGAAGGGGCTTGACATAAAAAACTGCCATCGACAAGAATATGATAGCACTGCAGTAATGAGCGGGAAGTGCTCCGGCTTGCATAGAAAGATGTGGCTCCACATGCTTACTATGTGAATAGTGCTTCGCACAGTTTAAATTTGGTGTTAAAAGATGCCATGGAAGCCGTGACTGAAACCCGTCAATTTTACGACACCATTGAGTCTAAGAGCAGAAAATAATTTTTTCGAACATAATATTGTGCGGTGGCAAAAGCTTCAGAATGTCCATAATCGTTCTTGCTTGAATCCTACATTAAAAGCGTTAAATACAACTCGATGGTCTGGTCGATATGATGCTATCTATGCTTTGAAAAAAGATTTCGTGAGGTTATGAAATGCTTGACTCACATAATATTTACCAGCACGAAGCCAAAGGAAGGAGATGACACTATGGCAATAAAGAAACAGATAGAAAACTTTGATTTTGTATGAATGCTGGTTGTGCAATGCAAGATTTTGCAGATCGTCAACATTCTTTCGAAAGCTATGCAGTGTAAAACTATTGACCGAATTTCTGCCCACAAACTTCTGCAAACTACTGCTGAAAACATTGTTCAACTCAGAAGGAGTTTTGACGCAGTACTAAACGAAACTTCCATTATGCTTCTACATGGGTTTGCCAAGACAGTTTTTAAACAAAAAAGCAAAGAAAATAAAAGCCTACTTCAATGAAATATCCAAAGGAATAACGTTAAGCGATCCTAAGAAGCGATTTCGCGTGTGCTTCTTCCGATGATGGACATACTTTCCTGCCAACTAATTAATCGCTTTGAAGGAATGAAATCAGTGGTGACGTCATATCAAGTTTTGAAACCAAGGTTCCTATCAAATGCTTCTCATCTCGACTTGAGGTTGAAGCAAGAAAATTTTCTAAAAAATGTTCTGATAACATCTTTCCGTTGTTTCCTAGCCAAATGCTTTCCATCAAGACATCGTTTAGAGAAAAGATTGTACAATTAAAATCTGCTAAAAAAATGGTTTCTTTTTTGATTGTTGAAAATGCATCACTCGCCACAACTTATCCTGACGTTTGTACAGCATACATGATGTAGCCTATATGACAGTACCTGTAACAGTTGCTACGACAGAGAGGTCTTTTTCTAAACTCAAACTGATCAAAAACTTTCTTCGAAGCTCCATGTCCCAAGAGAGACTTAGTGGTTTGGCTCTGCTATCGATAGAAAATGGACGAGCTAAAAATTTAGCTTTTAGAAAAGTTATCCAGCAGTCAGCTAGTGCAAAAGCAAGACGGAAAAAACTTCAATAAACCAATCC
This sequence comes from Trididemnum clinides, assembly GCA_963675345.1. NCBI lineage: Eukaryota > Metazoa > Chordata > Ascidiacea > Aplousobranchia > Didemnidae > Trididemnum > Trididemnum clinides. The sequence goes on from OY776285.1 coordinate 52,983,389, forward strand.
TTAGCTTTAACTAATTAGAATAACATATTACTGGAAAGTAAATTTCTTCAGCTGTCAAACGAAACGAATTGTTAATGCCTTGTCGTAACATTTATACTTAAAAACTAATCTGTTTTTACTCAGCTTACCACATTTTTTGGAACATAAAAAGTTACTCTACAGGTCTTAAATTTCAGCTTTTTTTTAGTATAAAAGCTAATAGTATATGGACATGTCATATATTATCAGAATTGCCTTGATATATCCATTAATTTGTTTAAAAAGTTTGAAAATCGATTGAGAAGTGAGGTTACAAATTAGTTTTTAACTAAACTGATTTTGTAGAAGTGTTTATATTTTTGAAAAAGTTATAAAATGATCTGTGGTAGCAAAAGATTGTTAATTGTGCCAGGCAGCATTATGACATCGTAGAGCGAGATTAAAGGCTGGTTTCCATTAGGCGTAGATTGCAGGCGTAGCGTGAACCATTTTTTTGTTTCTCTATTTAGTTTTATGCACGGAGCGCGCTCGCTCCGCGCATAAAACTAAATAGAGAAACAAAGAATTTTTCGCGCCACGCCTGCAATCTACGCCTAATGGAAACCAGCCTTAAAGCGTGCAGAAAAAAAGCAAGCGCGCTTGGAAACCTCAAAAGGCTTAAATAAAATTTGCTGTTGCATTGCCAATTGAGCTTGCATTGTTGCAGGGTTTCTATGATTGAGACACCGTGCCAAGATCTCCCCAAAAAGCTTGTAATTGGGTTTCCACAGTCAGTATTTTTTGAGTAAATTAAGAAAACTAATTTTGCAACTAATTGTTAATCATGACGTGACGTGTCATTGTAAAGAAATACAATTTGTTGAAGTTGGTAAGTACAGGCTTTTGTTTAAGTCAACAACCATTTCGTTTTCCTCGGTCCAAAAATGCGTTTTTAAAATAATTTATCTTTGATTATGACGTCATCGTAACGTCAGCAACACTCTTATGACACTCACCCCGAGTCGGTGATCAATCGTGCCAAGTTTGATGTTAGTACACCAGGTAGTTTCGAAGGAGTTAAGACAGACAGTCACACAGAAAGACAAAATATCGCTTTACATATTACATTAACTAGCTGGGTCTGCCGGCGTCGCTCGACTGGGGCCCTCCATCAGTAACATTGGGGGCTGCGCCGTTTTCACCCATTGGGCTCTTGTAATGAAGTTGATGCACTTTTACAACGTTTCGATTGAGAATGTCGGTTCAGCCGGCCAAGTCGGCTTCACCAATCAGGCTCTTGTGTGAAGCGTTACCAAGCGTTTATGTTGTTTTCTGCACATAAGATTTTCACGATTTTTCGTGCTCCTTTTCCTCATAGAATATCTCATTTCAAGATCCTGGTAATGCTTTCTGTTTACATTATGTGCTCTGTTCATTGCTGACACAAACCCAAGGGACCCTTGCGTTTCCTGTAGTTTGGAAGTGGGAAACACATTTCTGATATTAAGTTATTCTAAAGCAAAATATCAAAAGTGTCTTTCGTGTGGTGCGATTTCACGCAGTGATGTTTCTTTTGATTTTTCTTTGAACTTTCTCAAGCCCTCGCTGGCTACGCATTATGTAGCATGTTCTTTTCCCTCACTTGACGTGCCCTGGAAAGTGAAAAGAGTCCTTGCTTTTCCCCAAATGTTTGGGTTGATCCCTTTATGAAGCTATTTTAAAGCAAAATATCAATAATATCTTCCATGTAGTGCGATTTGACACAGTGACGTTGTTAATTTTGATTTCGCCCGAAACTTTCTCAAGACCCTGCTGGCTACGCATTGTGATTCGTTATCCCTTGCTTAAGTACTCATAGAAGTTAAAAGAATTCTTGCTTTTCCCAAAATTTTAGGTTTGATTCCGGCAGCTTTATAAAGCTATTATCAACCAAAACAGAAAAAATGTTTCTTTTTAAGTATGGTGTGATTTTACACGGCAGGCAGGCCATACTATTACCCTTGCCGATTTGAAACGTATCAATTAATACAGCTGTGACAGCTTCACCGTACAAACATTTGTTAGAGTCACAACGAAATGTTTTACGAAATATATGCCGTAGCTCCTGTACATGTAATGGTGATCATGTTGGTCTATTAATCAAGAATGGAAGTATTCAAAAAGAAAGAACGATGACGCAAACTACCATTCGTAATTTCTAAAAGTATTAGGAGGAGGGGTTAAAACGTAGCCAAAATTGATGGCGTAGCCCAAATGGTGGTCGTTTTGACACTCAAAGAAATAAAGTATATCATGGTACCCCTATTTGACGAGTTGATGAGCCCTGCCGTTATATTAATATTTGTGACATTAAGATTTTTACTTCCGCTGTTTGTTTTAATTCGGCCATAGCATAAAAGGGACCATGCCTTTCCCTTAAGTCATATAACTTATTCCAGGAAGCGCCTGTTAAGCTCTTTTCAAACAAAAACATTTCCTCTGAATCCAGTGACACAAATTGATGCCATTGCTGTTTAATTTTGATCATTTCTTAAAATTGGAACTTTATTACATTTAACTTTGCCCCTAATCCAGACCTCCCTACTCTTGAATGAAGATTAGTGTTTGGTACCGATGCAAATATTCTTGCAATTACGAATATGAGTAATGGGTTTTACCATTTATGTTTTCCATCAAAATGATAGTGGATAATTTTGCTGCCTGCTCCTGTTCTCATCATATAGTGGCAAGTATTATGACCTTACAGTTCGTTTTAAGCCATTAAATATTAGGATCGCTACTTACCACTTCTTTGTTACTGTAGGCGAATTAATATGAAGTAACGTCTCTGACTGCGTGCATGTTCCTTGGCCTTGGCATAAACGCCGCCATGCAAAGAGCAAACTAACCCGAAATGAAGCACATAGCGGGGGCCACCCATTAATAATGTCGAGATTAAGAATATCAAGTCAGCTGGCTCTGTTGGCCTCAACCAATTGCAAAGGAAATTGCTTCAACATTTAGATCATATGTAGGCCAGCACTTACATTCTGTTGCAAGCAATAAGAAAGGGTTATTTTACCCACCATCTTTTTTTTCGGATGATCACCAAGTGTTTTACTTGGAGTTGGCTACACATTAAAATTTGTAGAGACCTCATTTTTCGATAAATCGTTTTGAATAATTTAAAGGATAATGCCAAAAATGCATGCTATCGAGAAAGAATAGACAAAATGTATCCAAGAACTCAATTTTTCTGCAAATTGATGTTTTGTGAACTACAGTTACTAAAATTTTGGGTATTTCTAACTGGTAGACTATATTTTGTAAACATTTGGAGTTTTTAGTTTTTGATGGATTTTTTTGAAAACGTCGACAGATAATGTAAAAGAACCACGCTTGTGAGGAAAAGTAGTCAAAATGTAACAAAGAACTAACTTTGTTCAACAATTGCAAGTTTGTTAGGTCATGTAAAATAATTGTTCACCTAAAAATGAAACATAATGTAGGCCCATGGCAAAGAATTTTTTATGAGCCATTATAAACTAATGCTTAGCTTTATGTAACTGGAGTCATATATTGCTGGAAAGCAAATTTCCTAAGCTTTCAAAAGACAGCTTTAATACAATTAATCACGGACCGAGTTTTTAGCGTGCAAGCGAAAAACAGAAGAATGCTGAAAAGGCATGAAGTCCTCAAATAAAGAAGTGCTCGTAGCATTGTCAAATAAGCATTAATTATTGTAAAGTTGTTTTTATCGAAAGCACCTCATTAACATCTCCTGAAACAGCTTTCAATCACGTTTCTGCAATGAGTACTTTTTGAGAAAAAACAAAAACAAATTGTGCAATGAAGCGTTGATTGTGACGTCATTTTAGACCCGAAACAGATAAAAGTTTTTGTAATGTGATAAGCTAGGAGCAGGTTTTCGCTTGAACAAAAAGCGGTTTTCCTCTGTCGTATAATTGTGCCCCCGCAAACTCCGATCATCTTTGGTTAAGGCAATGTTTCAAACATTTCACTGATCTGCAAATCCACCTTCATGCAATTTTGATACTAAAATGTCGTCAAAAAGGCAAGGACAAAAAGTTTTTCCGCGATTTGCGAGTTTACGTTGAACGCGCGACAGTGAGAAGCTGCTGCAAAGCTCTGTGCTCTGCGAAAGCAAGCGTAGCAATGAGGAGGAGTTTTGATCCGGTGATCCATGAAGATGTTTTTAATTCAATGCGAAGAAGACAAAAAAAGATGATCAGCGGAGGAGATTCGACAATAATTAAACGCAGCGAAAAGCGATTGGCTTTGTTTTTACAACGTGGAACTGAGGATCTTATTGCAATTACGACTTCGTGCTGTTTTGTCCTTAGAAAAAATATTTTACAATGCTTTCTTCTGATTGGCGGACTCTTGCGAGCAGCAAATCAACGAGAATCAACCAAGCGGTACATGGAGGCGCCGGAGCACGTGACCAGTGACCACAATTAAATTCTTCGAACCGCTGACGCTAACCTGCAAGTTTGCAGAAACAGAAATAATCCGCAGCAAAAGGTCTTCTGAGCCTCGTACCAAAAAAAGTTAATTTTTCTTAAATAAATTTTCCAGATAAGACATCTTAAAGTCATTAAAACAATTATGACGTCAACATCTTGATACTTAACAATGTCAACAATTTTTTAACCTCCGAGCAAAACGTTTTCAAAATAATTTTTGGAACAGGTTGTTGTATAGTGAGTACAAGAAGAATGCATTTGTGCATGAGGCCCGGGCGTGGAAGTTCACTTTTCCAGGAACTACCCCTTTGCCAACGATGAAAAAATATCTGCTATTACAAGAACATTATCAATGTGTCGTAACAGCACGATGGGGGCTCTTATTAGCTTCCAGCTTCTTCAATGAGCCACCGCATAAAGGCATGTTTTTGTTGTTATCATTTTGTGTAAGCATTTGGATTTCAGACCAGTAACTACGACCAATGAGTTCTTGCTGCAAACTCTTTTATCAGTGATGCATAAAGATTCCTCATTATTTTCATTTGTGTCGATTGCTTGTTTTTGAAACCTTACCTTCAATCTCTGCCTCAAAATCCGTCATCAACATTCCGCCATAAGCATTCCGCCTTCAACATATAGCTCTCGACATTCCGCCCTCAACATCCGTTCTCCTCCATTAATTTTTAAATCTTTCCATTTTATCCATTGATATCCGTTCTTGACATACCCTCAACATCATCTCAAAATTCCGCTTTTGATATCAACTTTACCATTTCGCCCGTATCATCCAGCTCTTAATACTTTGCTCTTAACCTTTACTTTAATATCCCACCCTAATCATGAAGCCTTAAACATCACAGCCAAAACATTCCGCCTTTAACTCTTCCTTATCTGCCTCACTTCGTACCAAGATGAGGCTTGCGTTTCACTGAGTGTGGTCGATTGTCAGTCTTTTTTTGATGCATTCCTCATGGTGTTTTTCCTCACTTTTTATAAGGCGATATTTTCTTCCTCAAGAAAAAGGAAAAAAACCTTTCTTAATTTTCAAAAACCGCTATTGCGTTGACGATACTGCACATATCTTTCATTGGTTTTGGCAAGCTGGATTGCGATCACGTGATCAGTTTGGTCAGGACTGCGTTATTTTCGTACTCGTTCAACCAATCGATAAAACTTTTAAGTTCCGGCCCTTTGGCTCAACGAGTATTCAGCATTTTCGCCAGATGTCGATGGCAAGGTTTTCTTGCAAGTTCTTTGGGTCACGTGAAGGAGGTGGAACGTCTCATGATCTGGTGTTCATATCTCAGCTGTAATTTTGTCAAAAAGTCTATAATATCTAGGCAAATATGACGTCGTAAACAAAATGATTACGTTATCATGTCAAGAATTTGTTTGATGAAAATTGAATATTAATGAAAACATAAAAAGAATTGAACAAGAACTTCAAAAAATGTAAGAAGTTGTTAGTGGTTATTGATTGTTTGGTTATTTATCGTGGTTAATTAAATATCAACCTACCTTCTTGCTAGTTATAGTGGTTGCACGGCGGTTGTTAATTGCGTTATTCAATATCAATTTGGTAACATACGGATAACTATGATATTCTTCCAAACGAGTAATTAATTCTTGCAATAAACGGGAGAAGCCTAAATGCATTTCGTAAGCTATGATGACTCTTTTCCCACGAACTAACAGTGTATTGTCATCCACTTCACCAACCTTGCCTCTCTGCTTGAATTCTGATGGGATTTGTTTACTCGTTTTGCCAGGTTGGTTTTGTTTCGGGCTTTTATACAAACTGGACGATCTGGTACTTTTACTACATGTCCTTGTACTTGCATTGTCCGGGGTGGTGCTGGTGGCAGCTGTTTTCTACATCATTCGATTGTTCATACTCAAACAGAAAAGCATTAAAGTGAATAGAGAGAATGCAGTAGGACAATGACTTGTTTTCTCTTGTTTCAAAAAAGATTTCAATGCCAGGTTGGGTGGCCGGGGATTGGGTTCCATCTGCCGCGAAATATATTTTTGATTGGGCGTTTATTGTTGTTTGAAAATAGAAGTTAAAATGGTAGCTAGGAGCCATGCCTTTCTTAACAAGAATCCTTGAATATCACAAATTTCAGATACGTATACGACTTAGCATTATTTCTTATTAAGCTCATTTGCTTTTAGATAAACTGGGAAAAGTCAAAGTAGGAATCTTACGTTATCAGTGACATCTATAGTAAGTTTTAGAATGCTTGTCAGGGTTTACTAATATTAGAAGACTAGGCAAAAGTTTCGAGTTGATACCACCTTTGGCTCTATGACGTATATTTATTTAAAGAGCGTACGTTCGCTTCTTGGTTGACGCAGAGCTCAAGAGAGCTCTCTGCTGTTGTTTTGTGGCAAATAAATGTAAACTAAAGGAGTTGCTATTATGCTTTCGTCACAATTCAGAAGCTGATAGACGAAGTGGTTTAGCCTTACTTATAGCCAATAACAATTGCTTGGCTGCTTGATGTGGACACAGATTTGATCATTATTTTTAAGCTCTCTTTTTAACAGACTGGGAGTTATCAGATCTAGAGTCAATTTTAATCATTGATTCTGAAGTGAGGTTCAATTTTTCCGCCGGAAAAAAAGCACCTTTGGATTCTGTATTTCAACTTTGCATTGAGTTCCCCACCATGAAACATCACCAGTTTTATGAGGTCTGTCCAAAAAGTATCTGACTCTATTTCCTGCCGCCAAAAATAATGCCACGCCAACAAAGTGGTTTGGGCAGATTGTATCGTCACAATTACTGCACACGCATAAAAAATTTCAAGCCGATAGCTGGTGTCATTCTCTTTTTTGACGCACTTAGTGCAGTCGTATAGCGCATGATCGTTGATTTTTTGTTCGCAAGCGTAATGACAGAAAGCATCAAACAAAGATCAAGTTCTGCCAAAAGCTAGGCAATAATCAAACTGACACAATTCAAACGATTCAGCAAGCTTTTGGAGATGAGAGCTGAAGTCAAACTCAAATAAAGGAATGGTTTAATCGCTTCAAAAACGGTCGAGTGTTAGTGGAGAGTGAGGCACGCCATCCACAAGCCAAAACGAGAAGGTGATTGAGAAGGTTCAGCAAATTGTGATGGAAGGTTGCCGTCTAACATTCAGGGAAATTGTTGAAGAAGTGGGAATAAGCATCACAAATACGCACCAGAAGTCCAAACAGTCCAATGAAGAGTACTATTTGGAGATTTTTGGTCGCCTTCGTGATGCTGTGCAATAAAAACGGCCAGACATGTGGACGGGGAAGAACTGGCACCTTCACCCTGACAATACTCTCGCTCACTCAAAAATTTTTTGGTCAAAAACAATACGGCACTTGTGCGACAGCCTCCTTACTCTCCTGATTTGGCACCATGCGACTTCTGGCAATTACCCAATTTAAAAACTACGCTAAAGGGGACGTGATTTCAGTCACGAAAGGGCATCATGGTAGAACGGCGGCGCAGCTCAGGAGCATTCCAGAAGAAAAATTAAAGAGGTGCTTCCGAAAATGGCAGAGGCGCTGGGAAAAGTGTGTTTGCTTGCAAGGGGAGTATTTTGAAGAAGATTAAATACAATTTGTGATATTCTTGTGATGTGTGTTTTATGCCCAAAGATCAGATACTTTTTGGACAAACCTCGTATGTATGCCACAGAGCCATTCATCCATAACGATCTTTCCGCTTCAGATTCTTCGTTTGTCAAGCGCAAATTTTAATTGCATATGACTTCACTAAAAATCAACAAATCAAGTTTCGTGATTGTAACAAAAGTGATTTTTATTTTTTTTTGTAATAAAATATGCTTCAACTAACGCGCTATTAATAACTCGCTCTGACGTAATGAATAAGTTATTGATAATACTCGTGTGGTCATTGATCAAGTCTTCATTCAAACAGAATTGATTTGAATGCTCACTTCATCGTCGAATAATCGCGAACTGATTGTTGTGTCGGACCTCGAAGTAGACCAATCATAAATTAATATTTTTCCTACTTGTTCCGATTGCACAGCTCGGAATTATTCGTAATCGCTCGGTTCTTTTCGGATTTTCGGTTTGTAAGAGCTCAACATCATCATGAAGAGAAACTTGGGAATCTTTAACCACGTTGGGAGGTAGCTTGCTACTGCCGCTAAAGGAGTGTCGAGCACAAATCTTCGAACGCTACGTCTATTAACCGGGGAAGTCCCTGTCATGAAATAAACGATGTGAAATGAGTTCAATATATTTGGACTTTTTATCATTCCTTCTAATTTATAGAATGCAGGTGTAAGCACCCCGTTTCTTTGCAGTGTTGCGAGAAAACGTTCAGCAGAAAACACATCGGCAATATACTTTTGCTGGACAACATGAAGCCAGTTATGCAGAAGCAACATCAAGCAAAAACTGGTATGTCGATAGTTGCTCCTCTGCATCAATGCGGCTGCCAGAGCAAACACGGCAGTGGGGCACAAATCCAAAGTAAGGGGGCATTGAAATGGACAGCCCTGATTAAATGAGGGAGCAATAGGCCAAAAACGGCTTGAGCAGGCAACCGCGAAATGAAAAAATAAAAGCTCAGGAAGTTAGAACGTCTTATTGAATTGCGTATAAAACGAGTTTGCATGATTTTACAATGGATAAAATTCAGGTGTGTGCAACCATTTTTGAAGACGGGGCAATTTGAAACCAGTTGATAATTTCGCGGACCAGTCAGCGATTGTATAGTAAGCACAAGCTTGCACTAATTGGTTCTTTTTTTGGAGAAAATATTCGCAAAATCTATTATTTTTCATCCACAATAGTCCTACATTCAGACCTTATTTCCGAAATCAGTTTTTCGAAGAGAGAATTGATAAGTTTTTTATCAACCCCGGGTGACAAAATTTGACGTCGCGGGCCGCATGTCGCACATCCCTGCTGTAGGTAAAATGAAGAATTTATAGTAACCCCAAACTGGGGGCACAAGCATTTGTCGGGATACGGAGTCCCTCGTAGCGACGGTACTGCTCGGCATCCTTATCAAACTGGATTTCAAACACATAAGCAACGTGAGTGAAAAGAAATTAAATAATCCGAACCATCAATGTCCTTGAATCGGAATTCTTCGGAAAGGTCAGAGGTCAGCAGGATTTCTCCACTGCGCTTCATGATGTCTTTGTCTGAAAATTTCAAAAAGTTTGTGTCATGAGTGGCGCTAGATGAGGGTGCTATGATATCCTTTTTTTGCTCAGGATAGAGAAACAATGTGGAACATCCACCTTTACACCTCAAACCAATCAAGCAAGTAAAAACATGATGATTGGGTTACTCGTAATCTGTTTTGGCCAGTTATGGATGCAGGCTAGTAACACCATCGTCAACAAGACGGACTGTGTTGGTGGGGAGCCTCCTACAAAAATACTGGTATGTTTGAGCAACGAAAACCCTCATGGATAAATCCTTTGATACCCCCTCACACCACTCACCCGCCAACAAATATGCGATGCACTTTCCACTAAACTCGGGCGTCTCAGCGGTTCCAAAAACTTTTTTCAGCTGAAAATATAAAGACACGTGACCGACTCGCTTTTTTAGTCATCATTGTGACGTCATACCAGTTTCTGCCAGTCATCGAGGGCGCGGAACTCCTCAACTGCTTTCAACTTCTCCTCCATCAATTCTGTTTTCACCGGGCCTAGCCACAGCGATACAAAAGCAACGTTGAAATTGGCGAGCTCGATCCCGCAGTCACGCGCCATCCGGTCTTTCTGTCAAAGTTTATCACGATTAATTAATGACGTCATTTCCCAACTTGTGGAACTCGTTGTCGCCAAAATAAACCAACCTTAACAATGCATAGCCTCCCACCCAAACAGGGAAATTTCTCCTCATAAAAAGATCACACCTACCCGCTCTCAGCACAGTGGCCTCATTTGTTTGCTGACAAATCACCACCAATGACGTGATTTTTAGTTGACCACATTCGATGAACAATTGCGAGACTGGCGAAGACTAAATTCAAATTGTTATTTTCACGCAATAGTTACTGACAGGTGCAAGGGGCGAACTGTTTACCACGGTCTAACCAAAGGCTAGAAAGCATAGCATCAGCAAAGAGAGAACTAGCTTTTTCGAAGACAGTAACATTAAATTCCAGATAGGCATATAAAATATAGCATCGCAAGCAACACACATTACCCCTTCTTTTCCGACTCCATATTGGGGCAGCTGGAAGTAGGCTTTTCCTCCTTCCGAGCTGACGTTCACAATCAATCCACTTCTCCGCCGCACCATCAAACGGCTAGCAAATACAGCGCAGTAGAAATGGTTTCTAAAAGTCGTGTCAGTTTCCCGTCAACACAACACCAACCACATTACAGATCACTTTTATTCTACTCTCAAGAACTGGTGTAAACTTTTATTGTTATTTCTAGAACAACATTGTGTTCATATCTGTTTTTAGGCTACCAGCACATCCGGGGTAGTTTACTTCCACAACAAACAGAGTAAAGCATCAAGAAAAATCACTAAAGGGTTTTTCCCGAGGGGCACAACTATGCAGAAGCTGTCCAGTCGCCAACCCACCACCTCCACCAAGAGATCAGTCGTAGCGCGACTTTAAATCGTCCCTAAAGATGGTGACTAATGAATACTTGGGGGCCTCATATTTCTAAAAAATCAAACTCAGGTTGGTTTCTTGTTGGTTTTCAGAAGACGTTAAATATCAGAACCTTACCTGAGGCCCACGTTATTCACAATGTCCCAACTTTCAGGATCAATGTCCCAGAAGTAATATTTCGATTTCTCCATGATGTGCTGCAAACAAGCGAGAGGTCAGTTGAAAGACGCGGACGCAGCTTACTGTTTCTATCCCGATAGCACTTGAAAGCCCGGGTTTTGTGTTCGATTCCACTAGCAGTGCTTACGGTTATTCAAGCATACAACGACGTCATCACCTCGACGCTTCTGCCATGCTGCGCCTTATAGAAAGGTGCAGATAGTTTTAGGGGTCGAGACTCATTTCAATAAAGCCCCCGTCTACGCAGCGACAAATCGCACCTTTAGTTGATAAAGATTTGTTACAGTTTCTCAAATTAACTTGAAAATGATTTGGTTTGTAGCTGTCTAACGATCATACCAATATTTGAACCTGTAACCTCCACTCACAGTGACGGCCGAGTAAGCATTATTGACCAGGAGATCGAGTCTGCCCCCCTGCTCTTCTGTGATCTTTGTGAAGAGCCTCTCTACATCTTTGACGTCAGAGTGATCGCATTTCACCGGAATGCAGACTCCGTTACCTTCTCGAGATTTGGCCTGAAAGATAAAAAGCTCACCGGATGGTGACATCAGTGTTGGATCACAAATTCTTGAGTAAATATTTCTCTACAAATTGGTAATTTATTTGAGCACACGCAAACTCCATTTGACAACAGCGAATGGGTTTCTTTGGAAGTTTTATAAAGTGAGTGAGAGACCATTTGGCAAATCATTTAAGGTTAACTTGGATTGCGTTGAGCGCACAATTGAAAGCTCATCTGGATATCGAGTACAGGTACATGCCGGCCTCACGGATTATAGACGGATGCATCGAGTACAAGTATATACCGACATGACGGATGATAGACGAATGCATCGAGTACAGGTACATGCCGACCTGACGGATCATAGACGAATGCATCGAGTACAGATGCATGCCGACATAACGGATCACAGACGGATGCTGCACCGGTTTAACCTCCATGCCAAATGTTGGAAACTCCCTTATCACTTCACTTTTTATAGAGTCTGCGCCAATATTTGCGAAGACAGTCAAGGAGAGCTAGGCTGCTGACTGTTGTTTCAACATCGCGGTCAAGTTATCGTCTATACAGTTCATCCCTCCAATAGTCACGAAGAATGGCCCGGTTATGGGAGGGTATTTCCACCAATTGGATGTCTCCCATGGCCTTTCAGCTTTCAGCACTTACCTGGCTCAATCTTAACAAATCTAGGAAACTTATCTCCCTCACCTCATCCCTGACCAACCGTAAGCTGTCCTCGTTTCTGCCAGTGATGTAGCACGTCGCTCCGTAAGTCACCAGCTGCACTGCAATCCCTTTCCCGATACCCCGGGAGGCGCCTGTCACAAGGCATACTTTTCCTGTTAAGTTTGGCATCTTTTGTACTGTTTGCCAACAACAACCAACGCGTGTTGTCGTCGAGTGTTTGCTGCCTATTTAAGTAACGCACGAAGCAGACAAGAAATGATGAATCAATCACGTGAGGACAAGATCAAGCTGGTAAGCATGCAGCAAAGCGTGACGTGATTACTCGCCTAATCTACAAAAACTTCTGTTGTGCATGACTGTGTCACGACAGTCGGAAACAGCTTCAAGCCTTCACTTTAGAAATAGGCTTTTTGCTCAGGTTGATCATCTGCCGAGGATGATGGAAGACTGCCAGAAGCGCAATTTGCGACCGACTGGTAGGCACTCTTTGCACTGCCAAATTCACAATTGGGCAAACCTGGACACGCACCCAAGGGTCTTCCCCAAAATCATTAATTTGAGCAAAAAGAACAAAAAATACAAGCTCAACAGCTACTATTAGCTGCTTGTCTTACACTACGCTTGGATGAAGAATCAATGTGGGAAAGCAACGCAGAAAAAATGCGACGCGAAGCTTTAACGATATGAGTAGTGACGTCATAACGTGTTATGGAATCAATAGACAAGCTATGGCCCTAGATTACAATAGGCAGCTTAACAGCAAACGGTTGGGGCTCATATATCATCAGCTTCCACGTGGCGAGTCCTGGATACTGGCACATGAGCAGGTGAATTAAGATTGGCTCTGGGGTGATAAAAGAAAGCGGAAGCGGCTCTCGGTCCCGGAAGCGAAAGCGAAAGAGACCTGGAAAGTCTACAGACGGCCATCTGTGCCCATTATATTGCATGTAAACATCGAGGGCTTAAGCGCGAGAAAGATTTGCATAGGTTGCCAATTGGCCGCCAGATATAAGGCTCTTGTGATCCTCCGACAGAGACGCACTGTACTAACGCGGACCAGCTAGTGACACCACACTTTACACTGGCTGGTTTGGTCTCAAGCTGGCTACGTTTTTCGAGGAAAAGCTAAGCTGGGCACTGACTGGTCGATCACCGTAAAGATCAGCAATTTAGTGGTTGTGTGTGGACGTTAATGATTGCAAGATCGTCCACGCCTACAAGTTCCAACCTCGCGACTAACACCAACAGCCATCCCAGTGTTCCACAGCCTTGTCTCCATGCTGGTGGCTTTAACTGCCAGCAAACGGACTGGGGTTATGATTCTACCAGTACAGACAGAGAATACTTGACTGACTGGTCAGCCAAAGGCAATCTCACTCTCTTATACAATTCTAAGAATACCCAGGCTTTTCCTCTGGTTGATGTTATTTTTCACTTTCTACTGCATAAGGCGATATTTTCTTCCTCAAGAAAAAGGAAAAAAACCTTTCTTAATTTTCAAAAACCGCTATTGCGTTGACGATACTGCACATATCTTTCATTGGTTTTGGCAAGCTGGATTGCGATCACGTGATCAGTTTGGTCAGGACTGCGTTATTTTCGTACTCGTTCAACCAATCGATAAAACTTTTAAGTTCCGGCCCTTTGGCTCAACGAGTATTCAGCATTTTCGCCAGATGTCGATGGCAAGGTCTTCTTGCAAGTTCTTTGGGTCACGTGAAGGAGGTGGAACGTCTCATGATCTGGTGTTCATATCTCAGCTGTAATTTTATCAAAAAGTCTATAATATCTAGGCAAATATGACGTCGTAAACAAAATGATTACGTTATCATGTCAAGAATTTGTTTGATGAAAATTGAATATTAATGAAAACATAAAAAGAATTGAACAAGAACTTCAAAAAATGTAAGAAGTTGTTAGTGGTTATTGATTGTTTGGTTATTTATCGTGGTTAATTAAATATCAACCTACCTTCTTGCTAGTTATAGTGGTTGCACGGCGGTTGTTAATTGCGTTATTCAATATCAATTTGGTAACATACGGATAACTATGATATTCTTCCAAACGAGTAATTAATTCTTGCAATAAACGGGAGAAGCCTAAATGCATTTCGTAAGCTATGATGACTCTTTTCCCACGAACTAACAGTGTATTGTCATCAGGGAAGCGGAAGCGCAAAAAATCTACCGCTTCCGCTTCCGCATGGGTTATTTGACTGAAGAGTAACTTGGAGAAAAAGTTTTGTCCATTTCCCAATGTGGATGAAACGGTAAAGTTGCACAATAAGTCTGAATGAACGTGCGATATCAGTTGCGTGAGAGAACAAGAAAAAGTGTAACTGGCATCCCATTTTATATCGATTACGGGTAAGAAAAAGGTAGTTTGGACAATGAAACGTACCTAATAAAATGATGATTTGATTAAACTTAACTAACCTTGATTAGGGAGTTGAAAACATTGAAAAAGAAATTACTCACGACGGAAGCAACTTGATTATTCCACATCAGTGCTCTTCAACAGGGGTTGCGCTAAACATGCAGTTGTGTTCCGTGAGTTTAAACGGTTCCGTGAGGGGACCGCGAAGGTTCTTTGTTTATTATTAGTATATATTTCTTATTTCAATACATTGATTTCTTATATGTAGTGGTGTTCCGTGTATATAAATAGTAATGGAATCTTGTGATAGCAAGTTGAAGATTGTGACGTAATTCTGTTTACAGCTTTAAGAACGTCTGAATTTGCTAACTCCCTTTGTTACGAATAGTGCGTCTGCAACTTCAGTTTTGCTGCTGTTCTTGTTGTTACCCGACCCCTTCCGAGGTATGGGTTGATGGCGGAGGACCATGGAGCCCCAGAAGCCGGGCAACTCCCCAGAGCCTGGGCCAGAGGACGTAAAGAGACAGAAAATTGCCAAAGAGCGAGCGACGCAAAGAGTCCATAGCTGGGCAGTGCAGAAGAAGATGAGAGATGTCCTGGGACGGGTGTCCGCAAGCGCTGCAAGAAGGATTTTGGATTCTGCGAATTCTTGAGAGATAGGACCTTAACAGTAGGCTGTGTCCGTTGCAGTGAAGGCGAAAGAGAACACAGCGAGCATCACGAGGGAACACAAGTTCCTCGGTGGAAATCGAGGAAACCTGTGTGTCGAAGAATTTAGATGAGACAGTATGCCTCCAGTTCGAGAAAAGACAAGAGTGGACACGAGAGATAAGAGAAGAGACTACAAGGGGTTGCTGAAGGTACAAGTAGCGCTCCCCGTCTGACCAGCTCATCAGCCGAGTCGTCGCCCGGGAGAAACTAGTGTCCGGGGACCCATTGTAGCCTGATAGAACAGGAGGAGAGAGAAAACAGGTTCTGACAGAGATTAAGGTAAAAAGAAATATGGAGGAGAGAACAGGGTGGCGAGGACAGAGCGAGAATCAGATAGGAGGAGAAGACAAGTGGCTGACTTGTTGGTGCTGCCGAGACCAGCAGAAAGCTTGCAGAATGGGGCAGGCTTCAGCGGAGAAACTTGAGCATACTGGGCTTGCTAAAAAGAAAAGGGTGGCCTCGGTGCCACAGAGAGAGCAGTTGGCAAGTACGCCAGAGCCGTCTTTGCCAAAAGGGAAAGGAACAGAGCCGTCTGTCCAGAGCACCAGATCGTATGAAGGGCATTTAGTGTCAGAGAAGTAAAGAGAACAGCAGCAAAGGAAAGAAAAAGAGACGAGTATTCCTCTGCAAAACGACAGTGAGAGTTCAAGTAAAAAGCTAAGTCATTCCGATGAGCTTTCCGAAAATTCAAGGAAGGGAGACATTCATTGGGGCGAAAGACCGGAGAAAGAAGGACGATTAGTAAAATTGGTAGGTGATCAGAACCGAGGTTATGAAGCACTTCCCAGTAGCAAGATGAGGCGAGAGAGAAAAGGAGATGTCAGGGGAGGAGCGACTGCCGGAGGAGCAATGAAGAAGAGTAGGTATGCCAAAGTCATTGAGGGGGAGGAAGTCAGAGGAGGTGACCCAATCGAATGAAAGCACTGTTCTACATTTAACACGACTTCTAATATCTAAATAAAAGAAACACAGAGTAGTTCGGAACCATAAGCTCAAGCGAAGTAGGTAAAGTAATAGCAATCAATGAAGGTTTTTGTCCCTTCAAAATGATAAAGTGTAGGAGAAGGCAGGCTACAAACCCACAAAAGTCAAAAAAATTGTCAACGGTCATTTTCTCGATTTTTGTTAGTGGAAGCGGTGAAAGCGGAAGCGATAGGTGTAAAAGCGGAAGCGGTTGAAAAATAACCGCTTCTCCATCCCTGATTATTATCCACTTCACCAACCTTGCCTATCTGCTTGAATTCTGATGGGATTTGTTTACTCGTTTTGCCAGGTTGGTTTTGTTTCGGGCTTTTATACAAACTGGACGATCTGGTACTTTTACTACATGTCCTTGTACTTGTATTGTCCGGAGTGGTGCTAGTGGCAGCTGTTTTCTACATCATTCGATTGTTCATACTCAAACAGAAAAGCATTAAAGTGAATAGAGAGAATGCAGTAGGACAATGACTTGTTTTCTCTTGTTCCAAAAAAGATTTCAATGCCAGGTTGGGTGACCGAATATTGGATTCCATCTGCCGCGAGATATATTTTTGATTTGGCGTTTATTGTTGTTTGAAAATAGAAGTTAAAATGGTAGCTAGGAGCCATGCCTTTCTTAACAAGAATCCTTGAATATCACAAATTTCAGATACGTATACTATCAGCGCTGAAAAACCGTTCGAACTGTTAATATTTCCTTTTTTCGTTTTGGCAACTCTGCAACTTGTTTTTCGCTTAGCGTGGTCTATCATTTTGTTTTAAGCAACCGTGTTTTTGTGCTACAACGCGTCATTTTTATCTTAATTAATCGCCTGAAGACTAATAGTTACGGACTAAATTTGCTTGGAGGCCGCTTAATTAGTTGCTAGTAGCCTACTGATATTTTCGGTTTAAAGCCGATTTGCAGAAAGGTAAGGGTAGGCTAGGAATAAAATCTGCTGGTTAAAACTGTACTGGAAATTAGTGTGTGACTATTGCCTGTGTTTTAGCTGAGTGTACAAGGTTTTTTAGTTGGTTGTGTCTGTCTTGTTTGTCCAAATAAACTGCTGTGGATCCGTGAAAGGTGAAGGTCACTGATTGCGGCAGGCAAGAAGACAGAAGCCTACTACTTCCCATCGGCTCTTTCGAATAGGATCCGCGTTGGCGTATTCACGGGCTGCTGAGCCTTACATGCTAAAAAACCTTTGAATTGGAGTTAAACTGTTGTGTGAAGAAGATTTTCCGTGCAGTATTAGTCGACTGTTCTTCTTCAAGAAGATGTTTGATCAAGACACCTTAACAAGTCAACAGCAATTCAACAATGCAGGTACCTTTAGGGATAGTTGCGCGCCTAGCCCTATAAATGCTGGTGTTAGAGTAAATTCGAATGTGACTATGGCTGAACTAAATGATGCCATGGCAAGTAATGCCTTAGAAAAAAGGGAGAAAATGGGCAATTGCTGACTGCCACGCAGAGCATTGGGGGGTTCAAGGCCTCCCTCAACAAATTTATGATTTCCTCCATTCTAGAGGAAGGCAGTGGTGGTAATGTAAAAAATCTGTTGTCATTGCGTGGGTCTTATGAAAAGACGTATGAAAAATGTACTAGAGCTGTAAAGGATTTTTGTTTGGTGCTGGAAAATGACAGCCCTAGGTTTTTGGATTATAGTTGTCAGTTAAAGGACATGGAGCAAGACTATCATGGCATGCAGGGTCAGATTGACCAATTTTTGGTAAAGATGGTCGAGGTGGCCTCTTCGACCCATTCGTCGCGCACTTGCAATAGTGGTAGGGCATTGTCTAGGAACAAAGGGAAACCTGGTGCTAGTGCTTGCCAGTCGAGTGCGGGTAGTTTTGTCGCTGACAAGCAAGTCAATGTTAAATTAAAAAAACTTCAGTTAGAGCAGGTAAAAATGGAGTTGAGGTTGAAGGAAAGGGCTGCTCAGGTGGAAGCTGAACGAGTCGTCCTACAGGCGGAGATGGAGCTTGCCAGGGCACAGATTTGGGCAGGGAGTGAATTACAAGAAGACAACATGTCATAATGTTTGTCTGTGACGGAGGGTCAGTCAATGACTTCTAGGGACAAAGTGTTGCATTTTTTGAATAGAAACGTGGCAACAGAACCCTAGAATGGTGACCTGCAAATGAACAAGCCCATGTCCATAGATGCAAAAGTGTCGAAGGGGATCCTTAGAGCAAATGCTCCCGAGTGGAATGGTAACTCCGGTACTGCCACAAATGGCTTGTTTAATACCGAGAATAATTGTGGTTATGATGTTAATGGTGGATTTGTGCACAAGGGCCCAAATGGGCCGGCTCCTCAGGGGACCGGCCCTACTCACACCACTATTGTTGACTTGCAAAGTGGTGGAGAATATTTGAACCAAGGTGCCAGGGCTGGGACAAATCAGGAGATCCCCAATGGATCGGCCGATTGCGGAAGTCGTTCAGCTGCTAATAAGCCTTTTCAAAACGCAGAGTTGTCCAAGACCGCTCCTCAAAGCATTGCGGGCGGGGAGGAATGCAGGATTGTAACAGATGATCTCGCTCGGCTGTTGGTGCGCTGCAGGGAACCATCAGTCGCAGTAATGGAAGACAGGTTCGATGGAGACCCTGCTCATTATCAACGGTTTATTCATCAGTTTCAAGATACGGTTCTGGACTACTATGGGAGAACGGATCCAGCATATGCACTTACGATTGGCAGCTGCTACTAAGGGGCGCGCCAGAAGAATAGTCGAAGCTTGTCAAGTTGACAAGTCTCCCACCAGGGCATTACAGCAGGCGCTGCAAGATTTAAAGGAGGCATTTGGAGCACCGCAGTTACAGGTAGATGCTCATCTGAGAGCATTGAATGAGGGACCCATGATTAAATTTACTGCAGATGGTTTGCAGGACTTTTATGTGAGCCTGTTAAGTTGCCGTAATCTTCTTTGGTCCGTTGGGGTTGAGGAGGAACTGGATACCCCTGCCACCACTGAAGGAATCTTCCATCGCCTGCCCAAGGAATTGCAGAGAAGGTTCGTGCGTTTTGCTGTAAATAAAGGGTATCAAATAAGGCGTATACCCTTTTGCGAAGTACTAAGTTTCATCAAGCTGTGTAGAGATGAAGCAAATTCCAACTTTGGGTGGCTATATGAGTCCATGAGTACAGGAAGCAGGATTTGCAAAGATCAGGTTGGTCAAAGGACAAAGACGAGATTTGGCAGGGCCAATGTATCTTTGGCTAGCCCTGCGGATGCAAACGTGAAACCTCATAGCACTAATATTTGTCAAGTTGATTCTAAGTGCCCCTGCTGCGAAGAAACTAAAAATCATGGCCTATGGAAATGTCAAAAGTTTTTGGGCCTACAAGCGCAGGAGCGCCGGGCGATTGTGAAAGAGGGGCAGTACTGTTTTAGTTGCCTTAAGGTGGGCCATCAAGCAAAGGTGTGCCCCAGCAAATTTCGGTGTAAGGAGTGTGGCTTGCCTCATAATACTCTCTTACATGTGACCAAGAACCCAAGTGTGGAGGGTAAACGTGAGCCAAGGGAGACCGTGATAGGATGTGCCACAGCTGCCTGCAAATCTGAGGTCACTACCATGCAAGCCAGTATCAAGCGAAGCGGGAGAATGCTTGCCCGCCCACGTACGCGACTCAAGGTGTTGCCTGTTCGAGTAAAAAACGGCCAAACAAGCATGGAAAAAGAGATATTGGCGTTTCTGGACGGAGGAGCAGATTGTCATCTAATCAGGAAGGAACTATTTGAGGAGCTCGGATTGAAGGGTGAGGCAGTCCAGAGCAGAATTGGGTTAGCAAATGGTTCAACAAGTGTTGAGAATACCTTTACGACAGATCTCTTAGTCAGCGGGTTAGATGGTGTTGAATTTTATGAGCTGTCATCTGCAATTGTAACAGAGACATTGGCTGATGTCAGTGCTAGCGCCCCGTGCCTTGAGGATTTTGATAGAAATCCCCATTTAGTTGACGTTGAAATTCCCATTATTCAGAGAGATCAGGTCGATCTTATTATTGGGCTGAATGCCAGGATTCTGTATGAAATCCATGATAGAAGGGAGGTGGGTCCTGACCAGCTTTGTGCCGGAAAATGCGTGTTCGGCTGGTGCCTGTATGGCAACGATTGCACAGTTGGCTCGGATGTTGACCAGGAAACTCGGCATGCTTGTTTTGCCACTTCTTCACGCACGGGGTCGAGTATCACCATGGCCGGAATGGAGGATGAACTGCAAGTTGCTATTCCTAAGGAAGATTTGTGCTTGGTATGTCTGGGAGATGGGAGCTGTCAGGATTGTGGAGGCACCGGAAGTCGGTGGAAAAAACCTGACCCTGATTTGCGGGAGCCATCCATAAATGATGAGCGAGCACAGAGAATTTTGGATAGTACTTGTACCCTTGAAGATGGCCACTATCAGTTTGGGCTACTTTGATCATCTGATGAGTAGAGGGTTCCCGACAATTACGTCATGGCCAAAAACCGGCTCAACAGTTTGGGAAAACGTTTGAAAGCAAGCCCTGAGGTTAGGGAGAAGTACCGGGAGAAGGTGCAAGAGATGTTAGACGAGGGGCATGCGGTTGAGGTGCCAGATCCACATGTGGGCGCTGTGCCAGGTAGAACCTTTTATATTCCTCATCACAATGTAGCAAGCAGTAAGAAGTTTCGCATTGTTATGGATTGTGCGGCGACCTATCAAGGGGTTTCATTAAACTCTGTTCTGATACGGGGCCCTGACAATTTAAACTCCTTGCTAGGTGTACTTTTTCGTATCCGCCTTTACCCAGTCGCCATAGTGGCTGACATAAAGAGCATGTTCTTTTCAAGTAAAATGTAAACGGGAGAATAGAAGCGCGCTAAGGTTTTTGTTTTGGGAAGATGGGGACCCAGACCGAGAGATCAAAGTGTACCAGTCAACGGTTCATTGTTTTGGGTTGACGTGCAGTCCATGTGTGGCTAGCTATGCCTTAGCGAGGACAGCTAGTGACAACAGGTTTGATTTTTCTGAGGCTGTCGTTAATAATGTTAAGGAAAATTTTTATGTTGACTGGTTGACAAGTGTGGAGAATGTGCAGGAGGCAGTTAAATTAATCGAAGAAGTCGATCAGTTGCTGTCTTGTGGAGGGTTTCGACTGATGAAGTTTTCCAGCAATGAGCCTGAAGTGCTAAGGGGAATTGATCCTGAGAGACTGGCACCACATATTGAGCATATCGATCTTCAGGGAGGGGACTTTCCGGAACAGAAGAGCTTGGGAATGATTTGGAGTCCAAAGGAGGACCTGTTTCGTGTTAAAATATCAGACTGCAGCTACGCTTGGACCCGACGTGGATTCCTTTCCTTCGTGAGTAGTATTTTTGACCATTTGGGCATACTAGATCCCTTTAAACTTCCCGCGAAGTTAATATTACGAGACCTTTCAGAAAAGGGTTTTGGCTGGGATGACAAAAACATTCCTCTGGAAATTAGGAAAAGGTGGCAGCATTGGGTTAGAAACCTGAATCGGCTGGAGGGTGTGGCATTGCCGCGGTGTCATTTAGATTTGCACAAAGCTAAAATTGTAGAACTGCATGGTTTTTCTGACGCCAGCAAAGTGGGTTATGGCATTGCATTCTACCTGCGCGTACATGATGTAGACAGGTATCGGTTGTCTTACGTCATCGGAAAGTCAAAAGTGCTACCGTCGATTTGTACTACTATTCCAAGGGCTGAGCTGCATGCTGCCTTGGAGCTAGTCGAGTTCTCGCGTACCGTAATGCGAGAACACAAACTGAAATTCCATCGTCTAATCTTTTGGTCCGATTCGCAAACCGTTCTGGGATATTTGAAAAATCCAAGCAAACGCCTCCCCGTCTTTGAAAGCAACAGAGTAAAAAAGATTCTCGAGAACTCGTCTCCACATCGATGGAAGTGGGTAGACACTGCTCGAAATCCGGCTGATGACTTTAGCCGTGATGTCTCACCATCGAGATCTTCGGCTGCAGAGAGTTGGCTTAATGGTCCTACCTTGTCGGAGGAGGAAGAAGTATGGCCGGCCTCTATTCGAGAGCAAGAATGTGCTGCTATGAGTAAATTTGTGCCTACTGAAGGTAAAGCGCGTGAACTTTTGGCCAGTAAGGCCATTGATGTTAATTATGATGATGCGCATCAGGCATCACATGCTACAGCTATTTCTGTGCTGAACGAACTTTTGTCACACTACAGTGTTCTGCCCCAGCTTTTAAGAGCTGTGTCGTGGTGACGCCGAATGGTTATTTTTCTTCGCAATCGTCTTTATCGTAAGCAGGGTAAAGATGTAGTCCCTGTTCATAGTGGGCCTATATCGGTAACCGAGTATGCCCAGTCTTTGCTATTTGTTGTTCGAATTGCACAAAATCAGTCGTTCCCAGGTGTTCTCGGGGCGCTAGAAGCGGGAGATTGCCATGAAATTGACGCGGGTAAGCACGGGGTTAAAGCTAAGCAAGCATGAACTCCCCTGCGAAAATATTGTCCTTTTTTATTTGAAGGTGTAATGAGAATAAGTGGTCGTTTACAAAAAACCGAATTTTCTTTTGATTTAAAGCATCCGGTTGTCTTACCCAAGCGCCATCATGTGACCGGGCTTGTCGTGATGGATGCGCACGTTCGATGCGGTCATTTCACCGCTAATTTCGTGTTGAATGAGCTGTTGACAAAGTATCATATCGTGGGGGGGAAAGCCACCATTAAGTATTATCTGAAAAAATTGTGCATGTAGTGTCGTAATCGTAGTGCTCGTGTAAGTGTTCAGCAGATGGCGCCGCTGCCTACTGGTCGAGTGACAGTTAGACGCTTTCCTTTTGAGCATTGTGGGATTGATTACATGTGTGGCCTCAAAGTAAAGCAAGGACGAAATGAGCTAAAGCGGTACGTTTGCATATTTACGTGCCTTTGCACCCGTGCCACACACTTAGAAGTCGCATGTGACTTGTCCACTGAGTCGTTTTTAATGGCTTATCGAAGATTCTTGGCTGTTACTGGAGCAGTGACTAAAGTGTTGTACTGTGATAATGGCTCGAATTTCCGCGGAGCGGCTGTTGAACTGAAGCGAGGTCTAGAGCGCTTAAACAAAAAGCGCATCGTAGGAGAGTTGGCTCAAAGTGGAGTGGAATTCCGGTTTAACCCACCACTTGCCAGCCATCAAGGTGGCATATATGAAGCTATGATTAGATTAATACGAAAAACTATGACAGCACTGATGGATGATCGAAAGTTAAGAACTTTATCAGACGAAGCCCTTGCAACTCTGCTTCGTGAGGTCCAAATGATTTTAAACCGTAGACCTTTGACAAAGGCCAGTACTGATCCTGATGATTCAAGGGCCCTATGCCCTCAGGACATCCTGACTGGCGCAGCGGACGATGCCTTTCCACCCGATATTTTTGTCTCTTCTGATGGTTTGGGAGCTTCGTATCGTCTCTCACAGCTTTATGCTGAAGAATTTTGGCGACGCTTTGTCATCGATTATGTTCCGACGTTGAACAAACGCCAGAAATGATTAGCCCCGCAACGCAACTTGGGGATTGGAGATCTAGTGCTCTTGCATGGGGAGCCCGGCGTGCGTTACAAATTTGCTAAGGTGGTTGTAACCGAAGTTCATCCAGACAAGTTTGGACAGGTGCGACGAGTTACCGTGAGGGATTCGGATGGAAATTTCTACGATCGGGAAGTCGCTAAAATCTGTTTGCTTGAAGCGGATACCAACGAAAACATTGGGGATAAAATGGATAGGGCTTAAGGTGGTTGTGCGGTGTCGCTATCTGCTAAACCCTAGTGCTATTCTGTGTTTTGTTTCAAACTATTTCGTGAAAAATTTTGTTCATGTGATCCCTCAGCGCTTCATTTTGTGAAAAGCTTCCGAAACTAGTTTCTTAACCTTTTGGGTCGGCGTGTCAGCGCTGAAAAACCGTTCGAACTGTTAATATTTCCTTTTTTCGTTTTGGCAACCCTGCAACTTGTTTTTCGCTTAGCGTGGTCTATCATTTTGTTTTAAGCAACCGTGTTTTTGTGCTACAACGCGTCATTTTTATCTTAATTAATCGCCTGAAGACTAATAGTTACGGACTAAATTTGCTTGGAGGCCGCTTAATTAGTTGCTAGTAGCCTACTGATATTTTCGGTTTAAAGCCGATTTGCAGAAAGGTAAGGGTAGGCTAGGAATAAAATCTGCTGGTTAAAACTGTACTGGAAATTAGTGTGTGACTATTGCCTGTGTTTTAGCTGAGTGTACAAGGTTTTTTAGTTGGTTGTGTCTGTCTTGTTTGTCCAAATAAACTGCTGTGGATCCGTGAAAGGTGAAGGTCACTGATTGCGGCAGGCAAGAAGACAGAAGCCTACTACTTCCCATCGGCTCTTTCGAATAGGATCCGCGTTGGCGTATTCACGGGCTGCTGAGCCTTACATATACGACTTAGCATTATTTCTTATTAAGCTCATTTGCTTTTAGATAAACTGGGAAAAGTCAAAGTAGGAATCTTACGTCATCAGTGACATCAATAGTAAGTTTTAGAATGCTTGTCAGGGTTTACTAATATTAGAAGACTAGGCAAAAGTTTCGAGTTGATATCATCTTTGGCTCTATGACGTATATTTATTTAAAAAGCGTAAGTTCGCTTCTTGGTTGACGCAGAGCTCAAGAGAGCTCTCTGCTGTTGTTTTGTGGCAAATAAATGTAAACTAAAGGAGTTGCTATTATGCTTTCGTCACAATTCAGAAGCTGATAGACGAAGTGGTTTAGCCTTACTTATAGCCAATAACAATTGCTTGGCTGCTTGATGTGAACACAGATTTGATCATTATTTTTAAGCTCTCTTTTTAACAGACTGGGAGTTATCAGATCTAGAGTCAATTTTAATCATTGATTCTGAAGTGAGGTTCAATTTTTCCGCCGGAAAAAAAGCACCTTTGGATTCTGTATTTCAACTTTGCATTGAGTTGCCCACCGTGAAACATCACCAGTTTTATGAGGTCTGTCCAAAAAGTATCTGACTCTATTTCCTGCCGCCAAAAATAATGCCACGCCAACAAAGTGGTTTGGGCAGATTGTATCGTCACAATTACTGCACACGCATAAAAAATTTCAAGCCGATAGCTGGTGTCATTCTCTTTTTTGACGCACTTAGTGCAGTCATATAGCGCATGATCGTTGATGTTTTGTTCGCAAGCGTAATGACAGAAAGCATCAAACAAAAATCAAGTTCTGCCAAAAGCTAGGCAATAATCAAACTGACACAATTCAAACGATTCAGCAAGCTTTTGGAGATGAGAGCTGAAGTCAAACTCAAATAAAGGAATGGTTTAATCGCTTCAAAAACGGTCGAGTGTTAGTGGAGAGTGAGGCACGCCATCCACAAGCCAAAACGAGAAGGTGATTGAGAAGGTTCAGCAAATTGTGATGGAAGGTTGCCGTCTAACATTCAGGGAAATTGTTGAAGAAGTGGGAATAAGCATCACAAATACGCACCAGAAGTCCAAACAATCAATGAAGAGTACTATTTGGAGATTTTTGGTCGCCTTCGTGATGCTGTGCAAAAAAAACGGCCAGACATGTGAACGGGGAAGAACTGGTACCTTCACCCTGACAATACTCTCGCTCATTCCATCCATGTAATCAAAAGTTTTTTGGTCAAAAACAATACGGCACTTGTGCGACAGCCTCCTTACTCTCCTGATTTGGCACCATGCGACTTCTGGCAATTACCCAATTTAAAAACTACGCTAAAGGGGACGTGATTTCAGTCACGAAAGGGCATCATGGTAGAAACGACGGCGCAGCTCAGGAGCATTCCAGAAGAAAAATTAAAGAGGTGCTTCCGAAAATGGCAGAGGCGCTGGGAAAAGTGTGTTTGCTTGCAAGGGGAGTATTTTGAAGAAGATTAAATACAATTTGTGATATTCTTGTGATGTGTGTTTTATGCCCAAAGATCAGATACTTTTTGGACAAACCTCGTATGTATGCCACAGAGCCATTCATCCATAACGATCTTTCCGCTTCAGATTCTTCGTTTGTCAAGCGCAAATTTTAATTGCATATGACTTCACTAAAAATCAACAAATCAAGTTTCGTGATTGTAACAAAAGTGATTTTTATTTTTTTTTGTAATAAAATATGCTTCAACTAACGCGCTATTAATAACTCGCTCTGACGTAATGAATAAGTTATTGATAATACTCGTGTGGTCATTGATCAAGTCTTCATTCAAACAGAATTGATTTGAATGCTCACTTCATCGTCGAATAATCGCGAACTGATTGTTGTGTCGGACCTCGAAGTAGACCAATCATAAATTAATATTTTTCCTACTTGTTCCGATTGCACAGCTCGGAATTATTCGTAATCGCTCGGTTCTTTTCGGATTTTCGGTTTGTAAGAGCTCAACATCATCATGAAGAGAAACTTGGGAATCTTTAACCACGTTGGGAGGTAGCTTGCTACTGCCGCTAAAGGAGTGTCGAGCACAAATCTTCGAACGCTACGTCTATTAACCGGGGAAGTCCCTGTCATGAAATAAACGATGTGAAATGAGTTCAATATATTTGGACTTTTTATCATTCCTTCTAATTTATAGAATGCAGGTGTAAGCACCCCGTTTCTTTGCAGTGTTGCGAGAAAACGTTCAGCAGAAAACACATCGGCAATATACTTTTGCTGGACAACATGAAGCCAGTTATGCAGAAGCAACATCAAGCAAAAACTGGTATGTCGATAGTTGCTCCTCTGCATCAATGCGGCTGCCAGAGCAAACACGGCAGTGGGGCACAAATCCAAAGTAAGGGGGCATTGAAATGGACAGCCCTGATTAAATGAGGGAGCAATAGGCCAAAAACGGCTTGAGCAGGCAACCGCGAAATGAAAAAATAAAAGCTCAGGAAGTTAGAACGTCTTATTGAATTGCGTATAAAACGAGTTTGCATGATTTTACAATGGATAAAATTCAGGTGTGTGCAACCATTTTTGAAGACGGGGCAATTTGAAACCAGTTGATAATTTCGCGGACCAGTCAGCGATTGTATAGTAAGCACAAGCTTGCACTAATTGGTTCTTTTTTTGGAGAAAATATTCGCAAAATCTATTATTTTTCATCCACAATAGTCCTACATTCAGACCTTATTTCCGAAATCAGTTTTTCGAAGAGAGAATTGATAAGTTTTTTATCAACCCCGGGTGACAAAATTTGACGTCGCGGGCCGCATGTCGCACATCCCTGCTGTAGGTAAAATGAAGAATTTATAGTAACCCCAAACTGGGGGCACAAGCATTTGTCGGGATACGAAGTCCCTCGTAGCGACGGTACTGCTCGGCATCCTTATCAAACTGGATTTCAAACACATAAGCAACGTGAGTGAAAAGAAATTAAATAATCCGAACCATCAATGTCCTTGAATCGGAATTCTTCGGAAAGGTCAGAGGTCAGCAGGATTTCTCCACTGCGCTTCATGATGTCTTTGTCTGAAAATTTCAAAAAGTTTGTGTCATGAGTGGCGCTAGATGAGGGTGCTATGATATCCTTTTTTTGCTCAGGATAGAGAAACAATGTGGAACATCCACCTTTACACCTCAAACCAATCAAGCAAGTAAAAACATGATGATTGGGTTACTCGTAATCTGTTTTGGCCAGTTATGGATGCAGGCTAGTAACACCATCGTCAACAAGACGGACTGTGTTGGTGGGGAGCCTCCTACAAAAATACTGGTATGTTTGAGCAACGAAAACCCTCATGGATAAATCCTTTGATACCCCCTCACACCACTCACCAGCCAACAAATATGCGATGCACTTTCCACTAAACTCGGGCGTCTCAGCGGTTCCAAAAACTTTTTTCAGCTGAAAATATAAAGACACGTGACCGACTCGCTTTTTTAGTCATCATTGTGACGTCATACCAGTTTCTGCCTGTCATCGAGGGCGCGGAACTCCTCGACTGCTTTCAACTTCTCCTCAATTAATTCTGTTTTCACCGGGCCTGGCCACAGCGATACAAAAGCGACGTTGAAATTGGCGAGCTCGATCCCGCAGTCACGCGCCATCCGGTCTTTCTGTCAAAGTTTATCACGATTAATTAATGACGTCATTTCCCAACTTGTGGAACTCGTTGTCGCCAAAATAAACCAACCTTAACAATGCATAGCCTCCCACCCAAACAGGGAAATTTCTCCTCATAAAAAGATCACACCTACCCGCTCTCAGCACAGTGGCCTCATTTGTTTACTGACCTCCTCGCTTTCAGTTCACTGGCCTCACTTGTTTGCTGACAAATCAGCACAAAATGACGTCACTTTCAATTGACCACATTCAATAGATAATTACAAAACTAAACCGTCCTCGTCGTTTGATCAGGCACCCAAGCTCAATCCAGGCCAGCACAAATCAAGACCAGGGCCGAGGGTCTATCCTTTTACCACCCCTCGCTGCTGTGATGCCCAGATTAGATTCTGGCAATGGTGGTGTTAAGCCAACATCGAGTTGCATCATCCAAAACTTGCAGACCTCGTGTTCCTCTTGGTACATGGTGTAGGAAACATGAAGATATGACGTGATCTGCAGTTTACTTAGTGGTACCACATTCGCAATTCGGTGATGGAGCGAGACCCCATTTGTACATTGAGGAGTGAAAAAGTCCTAATCAGTCCGCAGGCGATTGAGCCTTACCCAAGATGTTCTGGGCAGACTTATTCCAAGTGGCCTGGAACTGACCCTGGGAATGAAAGCACGGGCTCTTGAAGTACTCTCCAAGTAGTCCACGTTCCATTTATGTTTCGTTCACTGCTTCACGCGGATGTCCAGTTTAGACAAACTACTTAATAGTTTCCACGCAGCAGGTACAAATGGGCGTCTTGATCTAAGTCTCCCCAAGTGCGCATCCTGCTGCCTAACCTACTGTCCGTGCAGTACATAGTTGGGATCATGGATAGCACGATTTGCCAAGAAAAGTGTCGCTCCTAATCGGCAGAGCTCAGCTGGCTGGATGCCTGCGAGGACAGGCAAGTCCTCCGTTGGTGTGGCATGCAAGCATCCAGTGACAATGCGCAAAGCATTATCGAGAATGTTGCCAATGAGGCGAGTATGCGTACTATAACACCAAACTGGTGCACAGTGTTCAGCGGTGGAGTAGACCAAGGAAAAAGATGCGCATTGTCTTGGCACCTGCACCACATCCGGATCCCGCATGTCGCCTCAACAGAGCAACTCGGGGAGAGTTTCTTGCGCAAAGCCTCAACGTGGTGTGAAATGTTGTAGAATTCGTGGACAAGTACTCATACAAAAATGGCTAATTTACCGGATGAAAGGCTGATTGCAATACCTTGCCGATGTTTTTGGGAGAAGATGGACTAGGTCACTAGAGATTACCTGCCTATGTTGCAAAGGCGCACTAAGTGGTCCAATACTTCATGTAATGTTAGCGTGCGAGACATGGTCTTGATTATTGATAACACACCTCGCAACTTGTGGGTCATGGGCCGAGTGATCGAAACTTTTCCAGATAAGCATGGGCTGACTAGTAGTGCTAAAATTCAAACCAAACATTCTGTGAGCACGTCCTATTTCTAAGCTGTGCTCATTACTGGAAGCCGAACGTGTATAAATTTGTATCGTGTTGTTGTGGTTGTATAACGAAGTGTCTTTGAATTTTCGTTGTGTTTATGTCGTACTGCATTTGTATTTGTTATTGTGATTTAAGTGTCATATTGACCCTTACTTCCCTCAGACGGCTGAAGGGGGGCGGTGTGTTTCAGAAAAAATCCTTTTATAAAATTTTTAATTAAAACTTATTCCCGACCTGGTAAAATTGCAGGGCTTTTTATATATCAACCATTTGTAGCTGCTGGAGACCCACATTCATAATTCGTGTCTTTTGTGCGGTAAGCAATGCTAAAAAATAATATCTAAAACAGCCATCTCTATCAAGTTTTTATTGTCTATTTCCACGTGCTCGCGTGAGAATTTCGTAAATTTGCAGCACTACAAAACCGCAGCACCTCAGTCATTTTGGCATTTTTCTCAAAATCAAATATGGACGCAGTGTAATCTGTGTTATAAAGTTTGAATTGTTTTGGGAGGTCGCATACAGTCAGTAAGTGTATATATTATAAGCTATTGTAATTTATCGTATCGTGTAATTCTTGTTAATCAATTTGTGATGAAATCAAAACTATAATAGTATCAGTAATAATACCGTACATCTATTGCGGCAATCTCGCTAAATCGCAGTTAAAAGGCCATAAGCTTAACTGTGGATAAAATGAAGTACCTCTTATAATTCTCTCAAAACTATTATTATTTATCGTCGTACTGTTAATGCCATCCCTATTGCTGTTTGATCTTTCTATTCTTCTATGTTTTGTGCCAAAATTAAGTGCAAGGTTTGGCTATTTGTTTACAATTGTTTAATTATTCTATAAAACCTGTCGCAGTATCGACACCATTCGTAAATGATAGATCGGGTTCATTCGCCTCTGAATTACATTTGATTCAGTTTTTCAAGAGTGCCTTTTGATACCGCCATTGAGTTTGCGCTGTGCGCTAAGATCTTCCCCCAAGCCGTGTGACTGGGATAGCAGCAGTCACACATAGCATCAGCAAAGAGAGAACTAGCTTTTTCGAAGACAGTAACATTAAATTCCAGATAGGCATATAAAATATAGCATCGCAAGCAACACACATTACCCCTTCTTTTCCGACTCCATATTGGGGCAGCTGGAAGTAGGCTTTTCCTCCTTCCGAGCTGACGTTCACAATCAATCCACTTCTCCGCCGCACCATCAAACGGCTAGCAAATACAGCGCAGTAGAAATGGTTTCTAAAAGTCGTGTCAGTTTCCCGTCAGCACAACACCAACCACATTACAGATCACTTTTATTCTACTCTCAAGAACTGATGTAAACTTTTATTGTTATTTCTAGAACAATATTGTGTTCATATCTGTTTTTAGGCTACCAGCACATCCGGGGTAGTTTACTTCCACAACAAACAGAGTAAAGCATCAAGAAAAATCACTAAAGGGTTTTTCCCGAGGGGCACAACTATGCAGAAGCTGTCCAGTCGCCAACCCACCACCTCCACCAAGAGATCAGTCGTAGCGCGACTTTAAATCGTCCCTAAAGATGGTGACTAATGAATACTTGGGGGCCTCATATTTCTAAAAAATCAAACTCAGGTTGGTTTCTTGTTGGTTTTCAGAAGACGTTAAATATCAGAACCTTACCTGAGGCCCACGTTATTCACAATGTCCCAACTTTCAGGATCAATGTCCCAGAAGTAATATTTCGATTTCTCCATGATGTGCTGCAAACAAGCGAGAGGTCAGTTGAAAGACGCGGACGCAGCTTACTGTTTCTATCCCGATAGCACTTGAAAGCCCGGGTTTTGTGTTCGATTCCACTAGCAGTGCTTACGGTTATTCAAGCATACAACGACGTCATCACCTCGACGCTTCTGCCATGCTGCGCCTTATAGAAAGGTGCAGATAGTTTTAGGGGTCGAGACTCATTTCAATAAAGCCCCCGTCTACGCAGCGACAAATCGCACCTTTAGTTGATAAAGATTTGTTACAGTTTCTCAAATTAACTTGAAAATGATTTGGTTTGTAGCTGTCTAACGATCATACCAATATTTGAACCTGTAACCTCCACTCACAGTGACGGCCGAGTAAGCATTATTGACCAGGAGATCGAGTCTGCCCCCCTGCTCTTCTGTGATCTTTGTGAAGAGCCTCTCTACATCTTTGACGTCAGAGTGATCGCATTTCACCGGAATGCAGACTCCGTTACCTTCTCGAGATTTGGCCTGAAAGATAAAAAGCTCACCGGATGGTGACATCAGTGTTGGATCACAAATTCTTGAGTAAATATTTCTCTACAAATTGGTAATTTATTTGAGCACACGCAAACTCCATTTGACAACAGCGAATGGGTTTCTTTGGAAGTTTTATAAAGTGAGTGAGAGACCATTTGGCAAATCATTTAAGGTTAACTTGGATTGCGTTGAGCGCACAATTGAAAGCTCATCTGGATATCGAGTACAGGTACGTGCCGACCTGACGGATGCTGCACCGGTTTAACCTCCATGCCAAATGTTGGAAACTCCCTTATCACTTCACTTTTTATAGAGTCCGCGCCAATATTTGCGAAGACAGTCAAGGAGAGCTAGGCTGCTGACTGTTGTTTCAGCATCGCGGTCAAGTTATCGTCTATACAGTTCATCCCTCCAATAGTCACGAAGAATGGCCCGGTTATGGGAGGGTATTTCCACCAATTGGATGTCTCCCATGGCCTTTCAGCTTTCAGCACTTACCTGGCTCAATCTTAACAAATCTAGGAAACTTATCTCCCTCACCTCATCCCTGACCAACCGTAAGCTGTCCTCGTTTCTGCCAGTGATGTAGCACGTCGCTCCGTAAGTCACCAGCTGCACTGCAATCCCTTTCCCGATACCCCGGGAGGCGCCTGTCACAAGGCATACTTTTCCTGTTAAGTTTGGCATCTTTTGTACTGTTTGCCAACAACAACCAACGCGTGTCGTCGCGGAGTGTTTGCTGCTTATTTAAGTGACGCACGAAGCAAACAAGAAATGATGAATCAATCACGTGAGGACAAGATCAAGCTGGTAAGCATGCAGCAAAGCGTGACGTGATTACTCGCCTAATCTACAAAAACTTCTGTTGTGCATAACTGTGTCACAACAGTCGGAAACAGCTTCAAGCCTTCACTTTAGAAATAGGCTTTTTGCTCAGGTTGATCATCTGCCGAGGATGATGGAAGACTGCCAGAAGCGCAATTTGCGACCGACTGGTAGGCACTCTTTGCACTGCCAAATTCACAATTGGGCAAACCTGGACACGCACCCAAGGGTCTTCCCCAAAATCATTAATTTGAGCAAAAAGAACAAAAAATACAAGCTCAACAGCTACTATTAGCTGCTTGTCTTACACTACGCTTGGATGAAGAATCAATGTGGGAAAGCAACGCAGAAAAAATGCGACGCGAAGCTTTAACGATATGAGTAGTGACGTCATAACGTGTTATGGAATCAATAGACAAGCTATGGCCCTAGATTACAATAGGCAGCTTAACAGCAAACGGTTGGGGCTCTTATATCATCAGCTTCCACGCGGCGAGTCTTGTAAAATAGCACATGAACAGGTGAATGACGGTGAATTAAGGTTGGCTCTGGGGTGATAAAAGGATAAACCCTCGGACCCGGAAGCAAAAGAATTCGGGCAAGCCCACAGGCGGGTTATCTGTGCCCATTATCTTGCATGTAAACATCGAGAGCTTAAGTGCAAGAAAGATCGGCGTAGTCAGGCAATGGGATGCCAGATACAAAGCTCTTGTGATTCTCCTACAAGAGACATTCTACCAACGCAGATCAGCAAATGATACCACGTTTTACGCTGGTTGGTTTGGCCTCAAGCAAGAAGCCCGGCATGGGTACGTTTTTCGACAAAAAGCTAAGGTAGACACTGACTGATCAATCTCCGTAAAGATCAGCAATTTAGTGGTTGTGTGTGGACGTTGTTGGTTGCAAGATCGTCAACGTCTTCAAACCTCCAACCTCGCGATCAACACCGACAGCCATCCCAGTGTTCCCATGCCCTGTCTCTATGCCAGTGGCTTTAACCGCCAGCACATGGACTGGGGTTATGATTCTACCAGTACAGATGGAAAAGGCTTGACTGACTGGTCAGCCAAAGGCAACCTCACCCTCTTATACAATCTCAAAGATATCCCTAGTTTTTCCTCTGGTCTATAGAACATTGGAATTGTACCAGACCTGGCTTTCGCGAGTGCTGACCTTGAAAGCCTGCAAATAAACAGACAAACTTTAGAGAAGTTTTCTAGGTCCCAACACCGACGATCGCTGATCATGTCTCAAAAAATGTGGGCCCCCAAGCCCAAGTAAGCCATATAAGCGTTGGAATTTCCGTAAGGCCAATTGGAAACTATACAGCTTTATTACAAAACAAGCTTTCTCTGGAACTACCACATCCTGACTTCAGTTGTGTTGACTAAGCAGACCAGGATTTGTGCAATACCATCTTTGCAGCAGCAAAAATATCAACACCGCATGGTCGTAGGAATACCTACAAACGGAGCTGGGATGAGGAGTGCGAACATCATGGGAGTGGATGAGGTATGGTACGCAGAAATATACATTTACGTCACGGTTTTTATACGCTGTATACTTGCGGCGTAAAGTTTTTGTCTACGCTGGCGCTTTCGACGTTATTTTCTTAAGGGGTTTACGGAACTGGGTAGGCCTATGCTTTTAGCGACTTTCTAGCGTATATTGTTTGACTAAACTTGTTTTTGGAAGAATTTGAATGGGCGATCTTTTCACAGTTAAACAATTTTGTTATAATGATAACAAAACTACTAAGCTATTATACGTTGAAATTTCTACACATACATTGGTATGTCATCCAGACATTAGGTCACCAGGGCAAGGGAATATTTGAAACATAATAACAGTAGAAAAGCGGCATTAAGGATCATTTGCAACAATGCAAATCTTGTTCTAAGAGTGAAATTAATTTGCACTCGCCCTTTACGGTTTGAAAGAAAGTTTATCTGATGATAACGCATATGATATTATTGAAGTTCGGTTAAATAAACAAAGGAAACCACTTCTTGATAAACAGCTACATGCGAATGGTTATTGCTTTTTTGCAAAAAATGTTATAATTTATTTTCCTTATTCCGTCACAATTGTCGCCATTGCGTTAAGTTATTTGTCATCATTTATACGTTGCTTTGTCACCGTTGGTCTTACCCGCCGCGATCCATAGTAGGCCTATTTGGTTATCGGTAAAAGTTGCTGTGACTTCAAACTTTTATTTATAATCTGACCTCTTAGGAAGTGTAAGAATTAAGCCTATATTAATATTTTGAAGTTTTTATTCTGTATCATAATTAAGTTCAAATATTTGATATCATAGATGCTTTGGCAAAGACTTGATGCAAGCCAAAAACGTTTATTATGAAAAATGAAAAGTGGTGTAGTACTGCTGTGTAATATTTTTTACTCACTGGCAACCAGCGAAGTAAGGAGGGGAGGCTCCTATGCACGTGCCCCCTCAGGAAAACGTGAAATATTATTTGCAGTTATGCTTGTAAAAAAAAACAAACAAATATCCTGTTTTGCAATGAAAGAATTAGTTCAAATGTCTATGGCCTTGGAAAGCATCATTTGTTTCATGTTGTGAGTAATTTTGTTTGATAAATCCTTCAGCATTTACTGATAAAAATTGATGTGCTCTTTAACCCCATTAGGACCGGAGGGGGGGGCTTGATTTGACCCAAAGCAAATTAAAACTGTTGCAACTTAGTGACCGCTTGAGATAAATGTTTGAAATTTTTTGGGTTTTCCTAAAGTTTATCCGGTTCTTGGTTGATCTTAAACTGACAAAGACATTGATCGTAGTTTTGAATTAAACATTGCAATTTTGAAACCTGCTCTGGCAAATTTCTTCATCGATTGCTTTTATATAATAAAGAAAAAAAAGGAGAAAGAGCGCACACTCAAAATCGTGACGAGCTACGTAAACCACAGAATTTTTTTGAAGTGACGCAATGACTGTAAAGCTGTACGGTTTCTCAGAAATCTTTCTTCTCAAAACCTTCTCGCTATGAATCAAGGGCGTAGCCAGAAAAAAATTGAGAGGGGGCCAAATTTTGCAATTTTTAATGTGACGTCATTTACTTATAACGGCCTTTTGCCTTTCGTGAACTACGTTCGCCGCTACTATAAAAATTGCTGTAGAAAACTGAGGAAGTGTGAATGCGATTTCCCTGATCTAATGTAGTTTAAACAAGAACGGCTTTAATAGTTTAACTTCAGTTGTGACGTACAATGCACTATTTAACGAATTTCAAGGAAACCACTCCCACTGGTAGGTTGAACGTTCTAATAAAAGAAGCGACGTCTCGGTAGTAGTCCGCATCGCAGTAAAACAAGAAACAGCTCAGCGAGACGCTTATTTCTTGCAATTACCATAACTTGGATTATCAATTCATCCCTCGACTGCGACATAGAAGAAAAACTTCGGCGATATTTAGTGTGCAAAACGTACACATCTTGTTTGATAACATTTGTAAGTTTAAAAACTTAAAAAGCCACCCCCGACCCACCCCACCCCCTTGCTAAAAGTCAACAATAAACTCTAATGTACCTGCAGAGGCGCAAAAAAAATTATGTTTTTATTTTTTTGATACTATTTTGCAATTTGACTTAAAATTCAGGGGGAGCCATGGCCCCTTTGGCCCCCACTGGCTACGCCTATGCTATGAATAGCAAAACCCTTAACTTGACAAGTCAAAAACATCAAAGTGTTTTCAGATACCCAGCTATTTTGTAACTTTTAGTCATATAAATAATACCTTAAATTTTGCTTTTGTCACCAGGCATCTTTTAGCTTCTCAATATAGCTCTTCTGGTGTAATTGAAAGTTAAAATGATCTTCATTTAGATTTAAAATCTACGTAAAATTCATAAAAACTCAACGATTCGAAAAACTAAAATCAGTTTTTCTTCGTCAGGAGTGACTACAGTTCAAACACAGACAACGGTTACATAGCAATCAACAGAACAAAAAGAAGAAAAAGAAAATTATGGTAATAAACAAGTGCAGCAGCGACAACTGGCGGTCTGCACCAATCAACAGCCGCCTCAACGTGGTGGTGCGGTCCCCGACCCCGTTTGGGTTGGGTCGAAATGGCTGTTGGCCTTCCCGAGGGTCCCAGTTACCCCGGGCACTTCCCTACATTTTTTCGCTATGCTGCCCCCTGAACGACCGCAGGAGGGCAGCACACAGCATCTACAAAATCGGTCGCCTGTTTTCACTTTTTCCTCTCTCCTGCCCTACTCTTGCCCTTCTTCGTCTCCTCATTCTTCTTCTTCTTCTCCTGATGAGCGGTAACGTTCATCCTAACCCCGGCCCCATCTTTCCTTGCTCTGTGTGCGCTGGAAATGTGACCTGGCGGGGCAAGTCAGTGCAATGCTGCACCTGCTCCAAATGGGTCCATCTAAGGTGCTCACAGCTTTCCCTGTCTAAATTCAGAGCTCTAGGCAGCTCTCACTCTTGGGGCTGCCTCCCCTGCCGTAACACTGTGACTCCCTCCTCGGACTCCTCCGACACGTATACCTCCACTGTACAATCTGCCCCCCCCCCCCTACTGATGCTGCACTCTCGCATCACCCTCGTCTCCAAACCTCATATCTCCCATTTGCCCATTCTATATCTCCTTCCTCTGCCCCTTCACCACCGTCCCTTGCTCCTGGTCATTTTCCTATGCCTCCTGCCTCCTCTCCTCCCCCTGACTCTCTCAGGGTTCTTCAATGGAATGCTGGAGGTTTCCGTGCCAGGAGCACTGAACTACTTCATTTTCTATCGCCCCATCCAGTCGATCTTATCTGCATCCAGGAATCCAATCTTGATTCTTCTTCCTCTTTCCGGATCCCAGGATTTTCTGTTCTGCGTTCTGATCGCACTCACTCCCGGTCTGGCATTCTCTCTCCTGATACCACGCACGCCAGCGGCGGCGTCATCATTTCCGTCAGGCAGGGCCTATCCTTTTCTGAACTTTCTATCTCCTCTCTTTCTTCGCTTGATCTCTACTCTGATTATGTAGGGGTCAACATCTCTCTTAACAACTCCTCCTCGATGTCATTTCTTAATGTGTACGCCTCCCTATTCGCTCCTCCCCAACGGATGGCAGAACCGATTCCTTCTCTCCCTCCATTCTTCCCTCCTCCAAAAATCTCTTCATTCTGGGGGACTTCAATTGCCATCACCCCCTCTGGGACTCAAGTGGTACTTCCGACCCCAGCGGGGAGGAAGTATTTGACTGGGTCATTTCTTTTGACCTCCTCCCCCTCAATGATCCTGACACACCCACCCTTCTTCATCGCTCCTCTGGCAGTCGCTCCTCTCCTGACATCTCCTTTGCTCCTTCTATTCTTGCTTGTTCTTGCTCCTGGGAGGTGCTTCAGAACCTGGGTTCTGACCATCTACGAATTCTTCTATCTATTCCTCTCTCTCCGGTCTTTCGCCCCAACGAGCGTCCCCCTTCCTTCAATTTTCAAAAAGCTCGCTGGGATGACTTTGCCTCTTACTTTGACTCTCACTGTCCTTCAGGAGAGGAATACTGGTCTCTTTCTCTTTCCTCTGCTGCTGCTCTCTTTACCTCTTTGACTTTGAATGCGGCCAAATCCTCCATTCCTTTTGGCCGCATCAAACGCCCTCCTAAAGCCTGGTGGTCTGCTGAGGTGGAACAAGCGGTTAGTGAAAGACGCAAGGCTTTTGCTGCCGCTCACAGAAGTGATGAAGATCACCAAGCTTACATCTCTGCTACTCGACGCGCCTCGTCAGTCATTGCCAAGGCCAAGGCTGAGGCATGGCAGACGACTTGCTCTTCTCTTTCACCTAGATCTAACCCTAAATCTGTACACTCTCTTCTTCGCTCTATCGCTGGCTCTCCTTCCTCGTCTTCCTCCTCTCCAAACTTTCCTAACTGTTCTTCTCCCAGGGAATCGGCTTCGGTTTATGCCGCTTACCTGAGATCGCACTTTTCCGTTTCTCAGCCAAAGGCCCTGCGTAGCAGAGCCAGAGGCTACCTCACTGAGCTCCGCCGAGCCACGTGCCCTGTGGAATCTCACTCGTCCTTTTGCTCTCCTTTCTCTGCCGC
The DNA here is from genome assembly GCA_963675345.1 of Trididemnum clinides. Lineage (NCBI taxonomy): Eukaryota > Metazoa > Chordata > Ascidiacea > Aplousobranchia > Didemnidae > Trididemnum > Trididemnum clinides. The sequence continues at coordinate 53,022,529 of OY776285.1, forward strand.
TGAATTTCTTGCGGCTGCCTCCAATCTTTCCCCATCCACTGCCACTGGCCCAGACGAAGTTGCCTATCTCATGCTAAAGCACCTTCCTCGCTCTGGCATGGATTTTCTTCTTCACATCTTCAATCTTTCCTGGTCTTCACATTCTTTTCCTTCCATCTGGAAGACATTTTCCATTATTCCCATACACAAGATGGGAAAGCCTCTCGACTCTCCTGCTTTCTTCCGGCCTATCTCTCTCACCTCCTGCGTATCAAAGCTGTTTGAACGCATCATTCTATCCCGTCTACTCTTCTTTCTAGAATCTAATTCCATTCTCTCTCCCCGCCAGGCCGGTTTCCGCCCTGGTCGGTCTATACTCGATCAAATTCTGTACCTTTCTCAGTCCAATTCGGACGGGTTTAACAAACCCAGGCCGGGCTCTCGGACGATTCTCTCTACTATCGATTTCTCTAAAGCTTTTGACTCTGTCTGGCATCCCGCCCTTTTTCATAAACTCATTTCGGCTGGCATTCCTCCTTGCTTTGCTCGTTGGACTCAATCTTTCCTTTCTGATAGGCGCGCTTGTGTGGTTTTTCAAAATCACAAAAGCCGCTCCTTTCGAGTCCGTCGAGGTGCTCCGCAAGGATCCGTTCTTGGCCCTGTACTTTTCTCTCTCTTCATCAATGATCTTCCGGCTTCTCTGCCTTCTTCTGTCAGCTGCTCTCTTTACGCCGACGATCTGGCCATTTGGTCCTCCTCCCCCTCGGTCCCCACTGCAGTGGAGGCCACACAAGGAGCTCTGTTTCGATTGGTGCGCTGGTCTGAGTACTGGTGCCTTCCTCTCAATCCGAGAAAATGTGAGGCCTCCTTGTTCTCAGTGGATACCCACCAAGCTAACCTCCAGCCCAATCTCCTCTTACTCGGCTCCCGCCTCCGTTTCAATCCAACTCCAACTTTTCTCGGGGTCACCTTCGACCGCACTCTTTCCTTTTCTAAGCATGTATTTTCGCTGAAGGCCAAGTTTTTCCCACGTCTCAAGGCCTTACGCTGTATCTCTGCTTCATCATGGGGCCCCTCTAACGATTCCCTCTCTGTTCTGTATAAATCTTTTCTTCGGTCCCTTCTCACATACGCTTCACCCGGATGGTTTCCTTTCCTAAGCGCTACCAATCTTACCAAATTAGAACGCCTCCACCGAGCGGCCAGTCGCGCCATCACCGGCTGCCTCTCGTCGTCCCCTATCCCCCTGCTTCTCTCCGAGGCTTCTTTACCTCCCCTACGAGTCACTCTGAATCGCTTTACTCTTTTTTTTTGTGAGTGGGCTCTTCGTCTCCCAGCCTCCTTTCCTATTTCAGGTTTGGCCAGACTTGGAGTGAAACCAAGACCCTACAGATCGTCCTGGAGAGCGTTTGCGTCCACTCACCCGCTCATGCTTCCTTCTACTTGTTCTAGGGAGGCTCTTGTTGCTTGCCCTCCCTTTCCTCCTTGGAATCTGCTTTCGCTCACGGCGGAGTCTCCCCTTCCCACTCCATGCTCTCGCTCTGACCCCCTCTTTCTCGGCAAGGTGCGGCTCTCGCCCATCTTGACTTTCTCCCCTCATGATCTGGTGCTTTGGACAGAGGGCTCTGTTCCTTTTCCTTTTGGCAAAGACGGCTCCGGCGTACTTGCCAGCTGCTCTCTCTGTGGCACTGAGGCCACTCTTTCCTTTTCGGCAGGCCCAGTATGCTCACGTTTTTCCGCTAAAGCCTGCGCCATTCTGCACGCTCTTTGCTGGTCTCGGCAGCACCATAAAGTCTGCCGTTTTTCTTCTTTTTTCCTACTTTCTGACTCTCGTTCTGTCCTTGCCACCCTGTCCTCTCCTCCATCTTTTCTCTTATCTCAAACTCTGTGGCAGATCTGGCAGGAACTGTCTTTTCTCTCCTCCTGTTCTATTAGGCTACAACGGGTCCCCGGACACTCGTTTCGCCCGGGGGACGACGCGGCTGACGAGCTTGCCAGACGGGGAGCGCTACTTGCGCCCTCCGCAATCCCTGGTAGTCTCTCTCCTCTTACCTCTCGTATCCACTCTCGTCTTTTGTCGGACTGGAGGCGTACTGTCTCATCGAAGTTCTTCAACACACAGGTTCCCTCGATTTCCACTGTGGAACTTGTGCTCCCTCGTCATGCTCGCTGTGTCCTCTCTCGTCTTCGCTGCAATGGACACAGCCTACTTTTAGGTTCTTATCTCTCTAGGATTGGCAGAATTGAGAATCTTTCTTGCAGCGCCTGTGGACACTCGTCCCAGGACATCTCTCATCTCATTCTGCACTGCTTAGCTACGGACTGTTTAGGCCGCTCACTCTTTGGCGACTCTCTGTCTCTGTACGACCTCTGGTCCAGACCCTGGGGAGTTGCCCGGCTTCTGGGGCTCCATGGACTTCCGCCATGCCCTCATCCCTCGGAAGGGGTCGGGTAACCAACAACAACAACAACTGGCGGTCAAAAATTTATAAATTTGTACAATTTGGGATAAAAACTGTTAATTTTATATTTAAAAGAAAAATCAGTTTTGTGCATATGAAATGATTCTAAAAACCGTCTTTTATTATAGTCACAGTTTTTAGAATTTTTAACTTCTTTTAGAATCATTTTATATACACAAAATGTTGAAAAAGGGTCTGCTATTAACAAACAGTAATAAAGTCAGCTTAGACATTTATAATATGTATACACAAAACTGATTTTTCTTTTAAAGATGAAATTAACAGTTTTTATCCCGGATTGTATAAATTTATAAATTTTTGACCGCCAGTTGTCGCTGCTGCACTTGTTTATTACCATAATTTACTTTTTCTCCTTTCCGTTCTGTTGATTATGTAACCGTTGTCTGTGTTTGAATTTTAGTCACTCCTGGCGAAGAAAAACTGATTTTAGTTTTTCGAATCGTTGAGTTTTTATGAATTTTACGTAGATTTTAAATCTAAATGAAGATCATTTTAACTTTCAATTACACCAGAAGAGCTATATTGAGAAGTTAAATAACACCTTCTTGACCCTTAGCCATAACCTACCGATAAAGTATTGCAAAAAAATATTTCGTAATTTTCATACTTGGCAAATGCAACCAAGCAAAAAGAATTGTTTCTCAGCGCAAAGCCAGAAAATAAATTTGGCAGCGTGATAATATAGTTATTATCTAGTTATATAGTTATTTTCTAGTTATTGTATAGTTATTATCTAATTATTTCATAGTTATTAAGACAGCAATAAATAGCAATATAATATCGCTCGCTATGTATGCATCCCCCAAGCTTAATACCCAGACCCGGGGCATTGGGACCGTTCATGTTAACAAGTTCATCGTTCGGTGAAACGCCCGTTCCGGTGTGCTCCTGTGGTGCGGGGGCTCTGTTAGTAGCTCGAGCACTGTGATCGCGCAAACCCTGCCGAAGAACTGTGGGGGAATCTCCGCATGTGATTGTTAAGTGGTATCTGGTGCTACTTACGTCGCCTATCGGAATACGCTATGTAACACACTAGTTATCACCCGTGCGGTGTGCTAGTTGTCGGAATCGGTTGCTATGCTTGGAGTGGAATAGGCAAAGTGGTTGACCTATTGGCGGCCGTGCATTATACAGGTTGATCAAAAAGTCCCTGTGCACCTAAATTGTGAAAATAATAAATGATTCACGAAGTTACAAATAGTCATGAATAGACATAAATGAAGTCCAATGTCGCTGTTTTTATTATTTTGCTCTTTGATCATGAATAAAATCATTATAAACACTTTCAGCAAGATGGGGCTACTGCCCACACAGCAAATGCTTCTCTGATATTTTTACAAACAATTTTTGGTAGCCGCATTATCTCCAAAAATCTCTGGCCACCAAGATCTCCTGATCTTACGCCTCCAGACTTTTACTTATGGGGCGCTATGAAAAACAAATTTATTGCAGCAATTCCCACACAATAAATGAATTGAAAGAAACCATCACCGATTATATCCAAAAAGTTGACGACACTGTCTTGAAAGACGTCTTCAGAAACATGATGACACGCGCCACAAGATGTACTGAGGCGGGTGGTGGTCATTTCCAGCATTTACTGTAAAGTTCACCAAGTAACACGTATATCTGTTACAATATGCTGTTTTTGATTAATATTGAATGAAATAAAAGTAATTGAATAAAGGTTTTTGATTAATATGGAATAAAACGCTATTTAGTAACATTTTTTACAACCTATATTTATTAAAAATCAGGTGCACAAGGACTTTTTGATCACCCTCTATAATCCGCGGTGCAGCAATTTGGGACCCACCGAAATTAGTTAGACGCCCTTTTAACGTTACGCGCACATTGTATTCTTAAACGTCAACGCTAATGCAACGCGTCTGTGGGATTCGAACCCGCGTCTTTCGAACTGGCCTCCTCGCGCGCCGAATTTCGCTGGCATGCACCACGTGCTGCCAGCCATGCCTTCAAGCACCGCATTTAGCTTGTAACCTTTGGAAGACCTTTTTATGTCTAATCACTGCTTGTGCGATCAGCTTTACATAAGGATATCAGGTTTAGTCCATAGTTGAGCGGCTAGCGGTACATCAAAACGAACCTCGTTCAAAAGTAAATGGCAAGTAAGTCTTGTGCCTTGTGTCAGTGTGTTTTATAAAACTCAGCGTTAATGCTATAGGGGGGATCTCTTGGCCCTTGGCAAGCCCTGCTGATGAGTCCAAAAGGACGAAACGCGTCCAGGGATGGCTTTGTAAATTTAAAAATATCTGTCAATAGCATTACTCCCTTCGGAAGCCTCGCGCCTTCAGCACTCGCTTTGTTGTTTTGCTTCTCGCTTATTACACGCTCTCTATCAATCGTAACCACTTGGAACTAGCAATATAAAAAGAATTGTTTCTAAGCGCAAAGCCAGAAAATAAATTTGGCGGCGTGATGATATAGTTTACGCTTTTCATAATGATTTGTAATGTTGTTACCGGTTAAAATTGGGAATTGGTAGGTGGGAGAGCAACGAGCGCACTTGCAATTCTTCTTGGATGAAAAATATGCAGCAGGGGCAGATCAAGGCAAGCAGGGCGACAGACAGCTAAATTTAATTTAGTAGTTTTATATAACTTGATTTCCGTTGCTTTACGAGTACGCTGTTGGTAATTAATTAAATACCGAATCAGCAGCAAGTACAAATTCAAAATGCAAGAAGCCAATCGTGAATCACAAAATTTAATTTTTTTTGAGGGAAAAAGGGACTGTGGAACATTTCCTAAGTTTGTGACCAACACCAAAATTTTTTTTTCTGTTGACCGCCTGACAAAAGCAATATGTTTGTATTCTACATCTACACACTTCCAAAAGCAAATGAAAATTTTTTTCTTTCCGTGATCTTTTATCCACTTTTATAAAGACGCCTCTGGTAAAAGCATTACGTTGCCTACTGCATGGCCGAGCAGAACGGCATTTGCATTGAAGCTGACGTTTCAAGTTCAAACTACAGCTTGCGTCAACTATCACAACATAAGTTTGAGCGCTGACTCAAATACCATCTTGTCATTTCCAATCTTCTAAACCAGAGTTGGGCAAACTTTTTGGTCCGAGGGTCGCATTGACCATTCAAGAGTTGGCCGAGAGCCAGTGCTTAAAATCTTGCAACAGCTGTATGCAATGCAAAAGCTTGCAATAGCTGTATGCAATGCAAAAGCTTGCAATAGCTGTATGCAATGCAAAAGCTTGCAATAGCTGTATGCAATGCAAAATCTTGCAATAGCTTAAAATCTTACAATAACTTCTTGTAAAGACGGGCTTTGATAATAATGGTGTCCAAAAATAAAGGTCATTACCCTTTATTTGGACGGAAAATGCGTCAGTTCAAGTGCGGCCAACCCTGTCCTATAAAAATAAATTCATGGAAGTTTCTATAAATCTGGGGGCCGTAGTTTGCCCACCCCTGTTCTAAACTACGTTTATCTTACGTTGGATCACTTAAATTTTTAATTGTGTTATTTCAATACAGGAATGGCTAAGAAGTCAAAAGCAGATTCGAATGTCCTAGATTGCGTAACTGAAAAACGAACAGGTAGTTTTTATTACTTGAATAGCAACTACGCACTTTTATTTAACAAAAACTTTCAATTGACATTGGGAATGCAGCCACTACAGTTTAGTTCTATGTTTGAAATGTTCAAATTGCCCTTTTCTACTACAATTTAAATATTCTGCCGGTGTATAAGATTATGATGATTTTATGATATCTAACGAATCTATACGTAATTTTCTTCTTTTAGACGTATAAATATCGCAAACAGAAGTAGTAAAAAATAGCCCACGTCGATGTAAGACCTGAAGAAGTGCTTAGTATATTTTGAATGAAGTATCTGACGAAGAAAACGACGACATTGAAGACATAGCATCTTTAGCTTCCGGTGACTATAAAAATTGTAAGAACCGTATAAATATTACATGACGCCTCCACAGGGAAACAAAACTGCTGTATTAGTGTTATTATGGGGAGAGGGGACAAAAAGATAGACTAAATAAGCCTATCGTTGTAGCACAAACTTGCTATTAAAAAGAATCAAAGTTTACCATCGTTTGATGTCACAGGCTTTTGTATCAAATCCAAAATTTAGTTTGCTTGAGTACTTTTTTCATATGACTCGTCACACACATACACACACACGAAGACTTGGGCAACTAAATACGCGTAATTCTAGTTGGCTAATTCGCTGAATTACAGCAAGAAGTCGCTAAATGTAATCTAGTTTCAAAAACTAAGTCTCTAATGGTGATCTCATTAGAAAATTCCTAATTCCAATTCTAATCTAATTTCGGAAAAGTTATAGACCGAAGAGTCGGGTCTGAAAAATAAGAAAACCTTTTTGTTAGGAATTAGAACCACCTTCAGAAGACCACCTTCAGAAGTATTGCCACTGATTGGAATGGTTACATACGAGGCTTACTAGGACAAGCGCATCAAAGCACTAATTCGATGTTCCATGAAATATTTGGCAATGCAGTTTTTTGTACAACTATGTCCAGGAATAGATCCAAATTTTTGATTGCCCACATATCGTTCGATGACCATACAACGCGTCCTATTTCTCAGCAACACGATAGATTTGCAGCTTTTCGCGAAATTTTGGAAGAATTTAACAAAACTGCGGAAATTTTTAGTTCCTGATGATTATTTGTCGCTCGATGAAACTCTTTGTCCAACGAGAACGCAAATCAGTTTCAAGCAATTTATTCCGAGCAAACCAGCCAAGTATGGAATGCTGTCTAAATCAATAAATGCTTTCTGCTATCCATTTACCTTTTCAACTGCTGTGTATCCTGGTAAGCCAAAAGCAAAGCCGACATTTTACTACACTCTTGAGACGTCACAAACATTGAAATGCTTAATTCAAAATTTGGAATGCCACAAAAATTTAGTGGCAAGAAACATATTATATGACAGATTGTATACTTCAATACCAATGGTGCAATGGCTACTTGACCGCGGAATAACTTCTGTAGGAACTTTACAATCAAATCGAAAAGGAATTCCTGCTGAAATTAAAGAAATCAAAGACCGAGAAACAAACTCACACGAGATTTATTGGAAAAAGGATGACGGCATAATAAATCTGCACTCTTGTAGGGTAAAAACCAAAATTTCAGGAAAGCGAAATGTATTATTATTGTCAACAGTGCCACCGCTTCTTGCGACTACAAAAGATGACAACAAAAGCAAGCCCGCTATTTACAAACTATACGACTTTTCAAAACATGAAAATCGAAAAAAGATTTCAAAAAGATGAAAATCGAAATCAAAGCGCCTGACTATGAATGCACTTTCAAACGTTTTGCGCGCATGACGAGTGAACGCTGGCATCATATATGCAATGAACAATAATCTGCAGCCTCGAAACATAAAATCTGTAGATTTCGGATTTGAACTAGCTATGTCTTTGATTCGCCCACAGATCGAACAACCAAGTTTAATTGGCATAAATTTTTTTGTAGTTCGCAAAATTGAAATAGTACGGGGGGAAAAATATCCTCCAAACATGAAAAAACGTCAAGTGGCTTTTTTCTTCATCGAAGTCAAAAACGAAGGCAATGCGATGCGTGTATCAGTAAGATTAAAAGAAAACAGCAAAAGAGAAGAAAAACAAAATTTCTAAGCAATTGAGCCAGTGCCAAAAATGCGCAAAGCCTTTGTGTAATAAGCATCTTATTTGCATTTGTGATTTTTGCTTGCAAGACTAAACTGTTGTAAGGCTTACACTTAATGGATAAAATTGCACTGCCTTAGTTGTTTTTGAAACATACGAGCGTATTGTTGATTTTGTTGATGATATATGCATTGTTGATATCACCCGTAAATTTAATGTTGTGTTCCCGTATTTTCATATTAGACGATAAACCATATGCAGAAACAGCATGGCGTATGACTGCAACACAACAGCTAGTCTAGAACTAGCCTATTTTGTTTGACCTTTGTAATGTATTCTGTTAATTGCAAGTGATTTTTTAATTAATAGCTCTAAATTCACTGACGCCTCAAAGCACAAATTAGGATGATAAAGCTCAAATTGGTGACATTATAATTGATCGCGGTTGAACATAAAAACTGTAAGAACCGTGTAAATATTACATGACACCTCCAGAGGGAAACAAAGCTGCCGTATTAGTGTTTTTATGGGGAGAAGTATAAAAGATAGGCTACTTAGACATATCGTTGTAGGACAAACTTGCTATTGAAAAGAATCAAAGTTTGCAATTGTTCGAGGTCACAAGTTTTTGTAGCAAATCCAAAACTTAGTTTGCTTGAGTACTTTTTTCATGCAACTCGTCACTCACGCAGACTTGGACAGCTGATTAATTCTATTTGACTAATTTGGTAAATTACAGCAAAAAGTCGCTAATTCTAATCTGATTTGAAGAACTAAAAGTCTTTTATTCTAGTCTAATTTGAAAAATTCCTAATTCCAAATCTAATATAATTTCGGAAAAGTTCCTAACCGAAGAGTCGGGTCTAAAAAATGACAAGACCTTTTTTTTAGGAATCATCAGCATTTGCGAAAAGTTTGGCCGAAAATCAAGATCGAAATTAGATGATCTCCAAAAAGAAAAAAGGTCTTCACAATAATTTGGTGGTAAAAACGAAAAAGTCTTAGAATTGTCGCAATTACAAAGTGGTTTTGCGAATAAGTTCAAATGGCATCAAAATTCGCTTGGTAATGAAAATTTCAAACTAATTTCAGAAAAGCTGGAAAGCTCTAATTCTAATTCCAGTTCTACATTAATTTGGGATAATCAAAAATGCTATTATTTTATTCTACTCTAATTTGAGAAAAGCATTAATGCTCTAATTCCAAGTTTAATTTAATTTGAAAATGCTAAAAAAATTCTAATTGTCTAAGTCTGCACACAAGGATGGAAGGGGCTTACAAAAACGTCGTATTGCGTCGCATGAGGGAGAGGAAAGAAAAAAAGAGTTATGATTCGTGAACATTCCTTAATTTCAATCAGATTTATGTCTTGATCAATAAAAATATTTGTCCGTGATGAACAAGCATAGCTTGCATTTTTTGTCTAAATGAAAAGAGCAATAATTTTATAAAGTTAAGAAATTTTTGTCATTGAAACGCTATTTCACACCTTGTTTCACATTCACAAACAGTCAATACAAATTGCAAAAATGTAGCAAGAGAGTAGACACTTGGCATATGGCAGGTAGACATAAGAAATGTTAAACAAACATCACGGCTAGTAAATTTCTCGTGAAAAGCAAAATGGCAAATTGATGATGAGTTGTTGAACTTTCTACCTGGTCAGCTACATTGATAAATTCCGCTTAGGCGATCGCAAAACCACAACGTCGAAGAGTAAACATTACGAAAAAAGAAAATTCCCCGGCTGTTTCTTTATTTTAAATTACAGTCAAAAGTTTAAAAACTAATGCTGCGCATTTAATTTGCAATAGCTTGAATGCTGTTAATCTGATCATAGCAAAAAGTGTACATTTACATTGAAAAATAAAATTCTGCTTCTATCTGAGCAAATACGGGATCGCTATTGTGAGCAGTATAAAAGTTATTAGCTGCCAAAGAGCTAGGGTCGAATCGATCCCCCCTCCCCGGACATAGAAAGCAAAAAAAGCCCGGTCCTAATAGGGTTAAAAATCTTTGTTATGCAGCTGCAGCGTATCTGTTGTACCCTACGTAAGCAGTTAATACTTTCTTCTTAGGAGCAGCAGTGACAAAGACTAACAAATTTCAAACAAAAATGACCATAAAAGTGGTTTCAGAAAGCATTAAATCGCGTGTATTTGATAGGAATTTTGCAAAATTTTTTCGGTCGCATGTCCCCGGACTCCCCGAGGACAATTGTGCCTTCGGCGCTCACAAAGCCAAAATGTGCCGAAAAGACATTTTTCTTCATACAAAAAATGTCTGCATACATCCCTGCTGGCAACTCTGATATGCGTCAAAATCTTGCAAATCATTTTTGATATTTTGTAAACTGCTGCTCTGCAAGGTCTTTGTTGTCTGAGATCTAGCACATTGTATACGTAGGCTCATAAGTGCATTCCCAACTTTTTTTGAAATTCATTTTTAAACTACAAATCTGTGAGCTTGACTTTTTAGAGAGCTGCAATTAGTAAAGGAGTAGACCTATTTTTACTAACACCGGCATAATATTAAAAGTGAGCTTTAAACTGACGACATGAGAGCATAAGTAACCCTAACTTGGGAGCCCAAAATTTTAATTGACTACATAGTGTTAAAAGAATCTATTGCAATTGTTGAAAAATCACAGAAAACCAAACATTGGCAATGAATGTTGGAAAGACTCGAGTCATAGTAAAAAAAGACTGGACTCGATTTGATTCGAGAATCGAACTTACTGTAGGTGACTCGTTTTCAACACTGGAAAATAGGATTAACGGGTGTACAGACATTTCATCACCAGACACTTAATCACCCGACACTTGATCACGATAGGGTTAGGGTTTAGGGTTAGGAACGAGACATTTAATCATGTTAGGGTTAGGGTTAGGGTTAGGATTAGGGTTAGGGTGATCAATTCTAGTCCGTTTGCAATATCATCGTGTTATAAAGTCTACGTTATTAGATGTCTAGTGATTAAATGTCTGTGATTAAGTGTCGGGTGATTAAATGTCTGGTGATGAAATGTCAGTAAACCGATTAACGGCATGTGTTGTTCATCAAGAAGTGTTTTGCGAGGCAACTGCAGTTTGAACATTGAAAAATGGTTGTTGTCCTAGTTTATGGTTGAAATAGTAACTTTGGTTTGAACTTTAATTATGCTTACCATATTTTGGTCATTAAAAAACAGGACGCTCCAGAACAACAGGCCTGATCGAAGAGTTTTGCTATAGCTGACCAGGTGAGGTGCGGCACTTTGCGGTAGCTGACCAGGTGTTGACCTTGTAGTTTATACCCTAAATCAAGGAGTCTTCCAAAAAAAATAGGTCAACACCGGTATTACTGCCGCTATTGTGTCACTCCCAGTCCAATTCATCGTCGGGCTGGGGACGGACGTTTGAATCGGGGTGCATGACAGGTCTGGCTATGCTGGCTAACTGAGTGCAAAAAAAGCGGAACTTTAGATTATCTGACCGGGACAAAGCCTTAAAAACCGGGACTGTCCCGGCTAAAACGGGACGTATGGTAAGCCTAACTTTAATTAAAGTAAAGTTGTGAGTCATCGACTATAATTTTCAACGTGTATACTATTATTAATCATACAATTGTTAAAAAAGATCTTGAAATTTTAGGAGTAGCGCAGTGTACATGTATCTAAGGTAAACTAGGGGCGTATCCAGCCCCCCCCCCCCCCCCCCCCCGATGAGTAAGTGCATAATACAATCTTTTTGTGAAAAACGCTAAAACTTTTCATAACTCACGATTTGTCGTTAGTTTCAATATTTTGTGAGATTTATGTACTCGAATTTATAACTTTGACGTAACTAACGAAAACAAGCATGCTAGGAGAGAAATAAATGAACAAACCAGTCATAGTTACAAGTTTGCAGTCTTGGTACCGATTTACCGAAGTTGATATAAAAACTTAGCGTACAACCCAGCAGCACTAAGATGGAATAATTAGGTGATAGTTCGAGCTAGTTGTTCAAAAAAGGACTTCAGACAAGTAGTTTATCACAGTAACTTTAGTAGAAGGTTCAGAGGACCTAAGCTACTGTATAACCGTTAGCTTAGGTTAGAAGCTATAACCTAGCTGCTAGCAATCAAATATATAACCGGCAAGCCAATCTACTAAAATACCAGACCAATATTTAGCCTAGGATACCGGTATCAGATTGGTGAGGTAGCGAACTGAAATAAGCTCCCTACAAAATCTAAAATAATTTTCTTTGCGAGTTGTAAGCGCAAGAAACAGGTCGTTTACACCCTTTAAGGGACGGCAAAATTTTTTAAAGAAGCGTTAAGGCATATTTAAAACCTAATCAGCGTCAAAGTATGCATATGCTGATGACTTAGCATTGCTATATGCTTGTCGAGATTGAAAGGCAGTGGAGGACACTCTAAGCCAAGACATCACTACCCTTTCAGGTTATCTCCAGACTTGGAGGCTAAAGCTCAGCAATACGAAAACGGTGACGGCGGCTTTTTATCTCAACAACAGAGAGGCCAAACGTGCGCTTAATGTTTACAACAATCGCAACCTATTGCCACTTTGTCCAGTTCCAACGTATCTAGGGGTAAAGCTGGATAGGTCGCTTACTTTCCGTCACCATCTCGAGGCTTTGCGCAAGAAACTCTCCTCCCGAGTTACTCTGTTGAGGAGACATGCGGGATCTGGATGTGGTGCAGGTGCCAAGACAATGCGCATCTCTTTCCTTGGTCTACTCCACCGCTGAACACTGTGCACCAGCTTGGTGTTATAGTACGCATACTCGCCTCATTGGCAGCATTCTCGATGATGCTTTGCGCATTGTCACTGGATGCTTGCATGCCACACCAACGGAGGACTTGCCTGTCCTCGCAGGCATCCAGCCAGCTGAGCTCTGCCGATTAGGAGCGACACTTTTCTTGGCAAATCGTGCTATCCATGATCCCAACTATGTACTGCACGGACAGTAGGTTGGGCAGCAGGATGCGCACTTGGGGAGACTTAGATCAAGACGCCCATTTGTACCTGCTGCGTGGAAACTATTAAGTAGTTTGTCTAAACTGGACATCCGTGTAAAGCAGTGAACGAAACATAAATGGAACGTGGACTACTTGGAGAGTACTTCAAGAGCCCGTGCTTTCATTCCCAGGGTCAGTTCCAGGCCATTTGGAATAAGTCTGCCCAGAACATCTTGGGTAAGGCTCGATCGCCTGCGAACTGATTAGGATGTTTTCACTCGTCAATGTACAAATGGGGTCTCGCTCCATCACCGAATTGCGAATGTGGTACCACTAAGTAAACTGCAGATCACGTCATATCTTCATGTTTCCTACACCATGTACCAAGAGGAACACGAGGTCTGCAAGTTTTGGATAATGCAACTTGATGTTGGCTTAATACCACCACTGCCAGCATCTAATCTGGGCATCACAGCAGCGAGGGGTAGTAAAAGGATAGACCCTCGGCCCTGGTCTTGATTTGTGCTGGCCTGGATTGTGTTTGGGTGCCTGACCAAACGACGACAACGAACGTCGAAGTGCATACGGAAAATATTTTTGTTCTTGAATAAATAAAGACAGTAATCAGGCTGTAGCCAGTTGCCACCTGATGGGCAGCTCGGAGAAATAGCTGTAGCGGTTTTATTATTTTATTCTGACGTGTAGTGTTTTCAATTACATACGTATAGCTCTAACCTTGGGTAATGATTTGGACATTTAATAAAGGACTAGTTGTTGTTATAATGACCAACTGGTTTTCATATTAACACCAAAATATTGGGTCACAAAAACTGCCATTGTTAAAAATCTTTCTACTGTACACAACTTTTCGGACACCCTGTATTTTTGTAGGCTGTTTGGTTAACCATTTTTTGCAAAGGGCGGAATTGAAGTAGTGCGATTTTGGCTGCGCCTCCACAACCCTGTTTCATACACAAGTTACATACAACATCATAATTCATATACAAACTTCAATCTGAAGATAGTGTTGCTTTAGCAGCCCATAGTTGACTAAACTAAAAGCACAAGCGTATTGAAAGGTCACCAAAACGTAAAATTGTAGGTGTAGCTTAGCAGTTTTAGTTCATTATTTTCTTCATAATTGAATAGGTGTGAATAAAACAGTATTTGAATAAGGTTAATGTACCGTATTGGTGTAATGTGAGACATTATAATTCCTTCGCACAAGAATAATGTGCTTTTAAGTTGATAGTGACGTTGGTGATACAATTCGCTTTCTCGTGAATGGAGGATAAATATGGCAAATAAAACAAAAACAAAAAACAAAGACCACTCTAGCGTAGTATTAAAAGGGTATGGGCCTGAAAGAGTTTTGTGTGATTGCTCTCGCTGCCGTGCTATGGCAAAACGACAGTTTACTATGCTAATTTTTTTTAAAAAAGCTGACGGGGCAAGTGCCTGATTCTTTTCACCCTGATTCGTTGCATTGTTTTCAGAATGCTCGTCAAGTAGACCTGTAGCTACTGCCTACAGTCCCTCATCTCCAATGCAATACCTCGAAAATTCTACGCATATAGCTCACCTTTCAATTTCTTTTTCATATGTTTGTTGGGAGTTATCATATAGTGCCACTGTACAGATTTATTACGCTAATGCTGGTTGCACCAATGGATTTTTTCAGCAGGGGAAACCATATGGGTGTAACTGATTGCTTGTGTGTGTATGTGTTTTGTTTTCTCGTTTTTTGTAATATGGACTATTGGAGTCCGAGATAAATAAAGTGTAGCCTTAAACTGCAGCACTGAGCAAACGCAGAAAACTACTGAAGACCTAGATACACTAATATAAAGAAAATCAAAGTATTAAATGGTGAAATGTAGCGAAACGCACAGGTTGGAAGGCGAAGCCCTGCATAAGCTGATACAAGAAAAAAAGTTTCAACGGTCTAAGTTTTAAATTGCGCCCCCCCTCTTGGAAATTTCTGGATACGCCCCTGTGAACAATTATAGGCCTATAATGAATGGCCATTAAGCCATGTTGTACATTCTGTGCTATTGCTGCACCCTCTTGGCTCATTGCATAATCTTTTTTTTCACGTGCTGTTCTGTTGTGATGAACGGTCGAAGCGCTATGCATAGAACATAGCCTAGCAGAATCAGTGGGTGCGACATTATTCATAGGTTACCCAGTTCCAATTAAGAACAGTCAGGGTGTTCTTTCCGGCTACAATGAGAACAAAACCTGCAAATACCAATTAGTGGTCGGAAAAGTCCGACTTAAAGTTATATCTAGCCCAGGCAGGTTTGGTGAGATCCAAGTCCAATGGCTTAAAGCCCTTGTTTGTTGTTTGTGTGTGTTTACCCCTCCTCTTCCTCGGGATGGAGGTACGGCATGAACGGTAATTCAGGTTCATGCTGTCAACCTAACTGATATTAGGCTAGAGGAAAGATGGCAGCCCATTTTGAACCAGTCTTGAGTGACTGGTAGCACCACCACCAACAAGGCGGGCTTCCACTGGTGGGTGCCCAAGAGTCGTCTGACAAGCTGGGTTAGCAACTTCACAATTTTATTCCGGTAAAGTACGGTAGGGCCACCCGTCTGCCACATAAAGGTGGAGGCATCCCGTTAAGTGCCTTGCTCAAGGACACAACAAGCAAGCTTGCCAGCTTGTTCTCCACACTATTCCTTTTTATGATGAGCGCCAAGCAGGGAAGCTGTGAAAACCATTTTTTAAAGTCTTTTGGTATGACTCGACTTAGGAATGAACCCCATGTCTACCGACTACAATGTGGACGCTCTAAGCCCTTTTTCGGACTAGACTTCACGCTGCCGCTTATGCCGAATATTTTTGTTTCAGCTTACGTTTACGCCCACGGCGCCATTACTTTTTGTATCTACGTAAATCACTGACGATATGGTATGGAATGACGGTACAGTACGATACGATACGGAAATACGGTGTTATTTTTTTTGTACCGTACTTTTCCAGCAGGCCTAATCTCAAGTCTCCAAATGCTTGCTTTGTTGAAACCAAAGATCACACTTAGTTCCAACGTCAAAAATTGCATTGTTATAGCGTAAAATTCAATTAATTCCTTTAAGCTCGACCTTACTTGAGTTTATTGACTTAGAACTTTGTTCAACTGATTTTGTGACGCAACAAATACGTTTTGAAATAAGATAACTCTGTAGAATTTTCTTGGAGATTCGTTCCGTGATGCAATTGTGTTTTCCAGTAGTATAGTAATCATGTAATTGCCTTTGTTTGTTTTAAGAAATCGTTGCAATAATCTTTTGAACCTTCTAGAACTCAGCGGTTTGAATATATAGAGCGTTGTTACGATTATCAATTATTCTAGATTCTAGATCGTAGATCCCAGTCGGATTGTGTTGCTACAGGGGCAGTTGCATTATTTTTGATTGTGTATTCTAGTTTCAAGTGAGATACTGGGATAGTGCCAAGAGAATAGTTTTATTTCAGGGGATTTAGTTGTCCCAAAAGTGAGTAATTGATCATTCCTGAAAACTCAGAAGTATTCGGTGTGGTACTGAGTTTACTAGAACAATATTTTAGGAATGTAATTCTCAATGGTGAGTTTGCGGTTTTTGGTCAGCGATTTTGGGAGTTAGTGAGTTTAGTTGTCTTACCAGTGGATTGCTGTGAGAGAATAATATCAGGGAATATTATTGGATTACTACAGTGGAGTTGTCGACAACCGCAAGTACTGGTGAGAAATGTTTAAAAACTTTCTTAATACATTTGTGCTATCTTGTTCACTTTAGTGAGAAGTGAAGACCTTTAAAAGTAAACGTAGGAACAAAAGAGGTCTACGAGCTATTAATTAAAACTATCATTTGAAGAATTCCAGTTTGGCTTCGCTTCACGCCAGTTGCGTTTTTCTTAAGAAGCAGATATTTTGTTTGCTTTTTCTTTCTTATGTTTACCTCACCTGTATTTCAATTTTCATAGATCGGGAGTATAATTTTTATTTTTTAGTAAAGCTGCTGCGGCGGTATATTATTGTGAAAACTGCCCTGAAAATTCTTTTTATAGGTCAAGCGAGGAATTTTATCGGCAACAAATACTTTCGTTATGGAGTGAACGTGGCTACTTGTACAGTAGAAGGAAGTCAAAACGAATATGAGCCAATAAACGTCTCAGACGTCCATGCTATGCCTTGAGTCGGTCACTTGAAAAAACATCCAAACTTTTATGCTAAAGCTGTCGAAGACAAAAAGAAAAACAAGCTCAAGGCGTCATATATAACCTCTTATTTTGGATCGCAATTGCAAGGAACAGGCCGTGCGACTGTTGAAAAACAACCTGCAACAATAATTAAATTTCCAATCACAAGCCAAAATATCAAAAGAATGTCTGTAGAATACTAGCCGATGGTCCCTGGCGGCCCCAACTTTATACATAAATGTGTCACTAAAACGATCTTTACTCGAGATACACTCACGACCTGCTGCACAAATCATTACTTTGGATTGGAGCAATTATCGTCACTCAGTACATTACAATTTACAGTAGATTCCGCTTAATTGGGCCGCCGGTTAATCGGGTCAGCCGTTTAATTGGGCCAAATTGTTAAGAACAAAATCCAATCAAAGATAATGCACTACGTTAAATCCGCATAATCGGGCCACTATTCCGCTTAATCGGGCCACAACTGTAGTCACACATACACTGGTTTAATTGCAAAACCGCCTTTGTAATGTAATAGAACTCAATATCACAAAGCCAACTATATTATGTAACAGTTGAACAATACAGGCGCAAATTATTTTGTCATTTCATGCCCTTGGACATGGTAATTGTTGTGTTTTGTTTCAAATTTTGTGAAGTCCAAGCAGAGATGCCACAAAAAGAATTAACAATTGCTGAAAGGGTTGTTGTCCTAAGAAAAATTAAGAGAGCAACCTCCAAACATTAGTCACCGCCAGCTAGCTGAGATAACTGGTGTACCAAGGACAACCCTGGCACAGATACTGCAAGACTTCGGATAATCGAGTCAGCTGCTTAATCGGGCCAAATGGTGCTTATCCCGATGTGACCCGATTAAGCGGAATCCACTGTAGATTGCTTTAACCCTATTTGGCCCGGGGGGGGGTCGATTCGACCCACAGCAAATTAAAACTGTTGTAACTTAGCGACCGCTTGAGATAAATGTTTGAAATTTTTTGACTTTTCCTAAAATTTATCTGGCTTTTGGTTGGTTATAAACTGACAAAGATATTCTTTGTAGTTTTGACTTAAACATAGCAATTTCGAAACCCACTCGGGCAAATTTCTTTATCGACTGCTTTTGTATAATAAAGAAAAAAAGGAGAAAGAGCGCACACGCAAAACCGTGACGAGCTACGTAAACCGCAGAACTTGTTTGAAGTGAAGCACTGACTGTAAAGCTGTACAGTTTCTCAGAAATCTTTCTTCTTAAAACCTTTTCGCTGTGAATAGCAACTCTTAATTTGACAAGCCAAAAACATCAAAGTGCTTTTAGATACACGGCTATTTTGTAACTTTTAGTTAAATAAATAATACCTTCTTGACGCTAGGCCTTAACCTATCAATAAAGTAATGCTAGAAAATATTCGTAATTTTGATACTTGACAAATGCAACAAAGGAAAAAGAATTGTTTTCAAGCGTAAAAGCCAGAAAATAAATTTGGCGGCGTGATAATGTTGTTTGCGCTTTTCATAATGATTTGTAATGTTGTTACCAATTAAAATTGGGGATTGGTTGGTGGGAGAGCAACGAGCGCACTTGCAATTTTTATTAGATGGAAAATATGCAGTGGTAGATTAAGGACGCAGGGGCGACAGACAGCAAAATTTAATTTAGGAGTTTTATAAAACTTAATTTCCGTTGCTTTACGAGTAAGCTGTTAGTATTTAATCAAATACCGAATTGTTATCAGCAAATACAAATCCAAAACGCAAGAAGCCAATCGTGAATCACAAAATTAAATTTTTTTTAAGGGGAGAAGGAGCTGTGGAACATCTCCTGAGTTTATGATCAACACCAAAATTTTTTCTGTTGACCGCGTGACAAAAGCAATGTGTTTGTATTCTACATCTCTACACACTTTCAAAACAAATGAAGATTTTTTTCCGTGTTCTTTTGTCCACTTTTATAAGCATTACCGGTACGTTTCCTGCTGCATGGCCGAGCAGAAAGGCAATTCCATTGAAGTTGATATTTCAAGTTTAAACTACAGCTTGCGTCAACTATCACAACATTATAAGATTGAATGCTGACTCAAATATCGTCTTGTCATTTTCATTCTTCTAAACCAGAGATGGGCAAACTTTTTAGTCGGAGGGTAGCATTGACCATTCAAGAGTTAGCCGAGGGCCAATGCGTAAAATCTTGTAATAGCTGTATGCAATGCAATAGCTTAAAATCTTGAAATAACTTCTTGTAAAGACGTATCACAGAGCTTTGATAATGATGGCGTCCAAAAACAAAGATCATCACTCTTTATTTGGACGGAAAATGCGTCAGTTCAAACTAAGAATTGCGTAGGGCTCTTTCAATGGTGGCTTCTATCGTTTTTGGCTCTTCAGTACGGCAAGTGCGGCCAACCCTTTCTTATTGAATTGAATTCATGGAAGTTTGTATAAGTTTGGAGGGCTGCACAAAATGCTCTGGCGGGTTTTTATGGGGGAGTATTGGTGTTATTATGGGGGAGAGGATAAAAAATAGGCTACGTAGGTCTATTGTTGTAGCACAAACTTGATAATAAAACAAATTAAAGTTTACAATCGTTTGATATAACAGGCTTTTTGTAGCAAATACAAAACTTAAGTTTGCTTGAGGACTTTTTTCATATGACTCTTCATATACACACGCAGACTTGGACAACAAAAGATGCGTAATTCTAGTTGGCTAATTCAGTGAAGTGCAGCCAAAAGTCGCTAATTCTAATCTAATTTGAAAAACTAAGTCTCCAATTCTAATCTAATTTGAAAAATTCTTAATTCCAATTCTAATCTCATTTCGAAAAAGTTCCTGACCGAAGAGTCGGGTGTGAAAAATATAAAGATCTTTTATGTTAGAGATCAGAACCACCTTCGGAAGTATTGGCACTGATTGGAATGATTTACATGCGAGGCTTACTAGGACAAGCACATCAAAGCACTAATGCGATGTTCCATCAAATATTTGGCAATCCAGTTTTTAGTGCAGCTATGTCAAGGAATAGATTTAAATTTTTTGATTGCTCACATATCACTTGATGATCATACAACGCGTCCTACTTCTTAGCAATACGATAGATTTGCAGCTTTTCTTAAAATTTTTGAAGAATTTAACAAAAACTGTGGGAAATTTCTAGTTCCTAATGATTATTTGTCGCTGGATGATACTCTTTATCCTACGAAAACGCAAATCAGTTTCAAACAATTTAATCCGAGCAAACCAGCCAAGTATGGAATGCTGTATAAATCAATCAATTGTAAACCTTGCACCAAATTGGCAAAGCAGCCTACTAGATGCAGCATTAGGTGCAAGGTTTACAATTTTCATATCTTCGCCTACAAAAATCAATCAATGCTTTTCGCTATCCATTTACCTTTTCAACTGCTGTGTATTCTGCTCAGCCAAAAGCAGAGCCGAGATTTTACTACACTCCTGGGACGTCACAAACAGAAAAATACCTAATTCAAAATTTGGAATGCCACACAAATTTAGTGGCAAGAAACATATTATATGACAGATTGTATACTTCAATACCAATGGCGCAGTGGCTGCTTGACCGC
This sequence comes from Trididemnum clinides, assembly GCA_963675345.1. NCBI lineage: Eukaryota > Metazoa > Chordata > Ascidiacea > Aplousobranchia > Didemnidae > Trididemnum > Trididemnum clinides. The sequence goes on from OY776285.1 coordinate 53,043,360, forward strand.
GAAAAAACTTCTGTAGGAACTTTACAATCAAATAGAAAAGCAATTCCAGCCGCAATTAGAGAAATCAAAGACCGAGATTTATAGGGAAAAGAATGACGGCACATTAAATCTGCACTCGTATGTAGTAAAAACAAAAAGTTTAGGAAAGCAAAATGCTTTATTATTGTGAACAGTACCACCGCTTCTTGCAACTACAAAAGATGACAACAAAAGTAAGCTCGCTATTTACAAACTATACGACTTTTCAAAAGGCGAAACAGACATCATTGACCAAAAAATGGGGTCTCCAGCTGTACATCAAAATCAAAGCGCTGGACTATGAATGCATTTTGATACGTTTTGAATACATGTCGAGTGAACGCTAGCACGATATATGCAATGAACAATGATCTGCAGCCTCAAAACATAAAATCTGTAGATTTCGGATTTAATCTAGCTATGTCTTTGATTCGCCCACATATAGCACAACCAAGTTTAATTGGCATAAATTCTTCTGTAGTTCGCAAAATTGAGATAGTACTGGGGAAAAAAATATCCTCCAAACATGTAAAAACATCAAGTGGCTTTTTTCCTCATCAAAGTGAAAAACGAAGGCGATGCGATGCATGTATCTGTAAGATTAAAAGAGAAGGAGCAAGAGAAAAGAAAAACAAAATTTCTAAGCAATTGAGCCAGTGCCAAAAATGCGCAAAGCCTTTGTGTAATAAGGATCTTATTCGCATTTGTGGTTCTTGCTTGCAAGACTAAACTGTTGTTAGACTTACACTTAAGGATAAAATTGCATTGCCTTAGTTGTTTTTGAAACATACGAGCGTATTGCTGCTTTGTCGATGATATATGTATTGTTGATATTACCCGTAAATTTAATGTAGCGTTCCCGTATTTTCATATTAGACGATAAATTATAAGCAGAAACAGCATGACTGCGTACTAGCTAATCCAGAAATAGCCTATTTTGTTTCACATTTGAAATGTATTCTGTTACTTGCAAGTGATTTTTTAAATAATAGCTCTAAATTCGCTAACGCCTCAAAGCACTGGTAACGAAGATAAAGCTCAAATTGATGACATCATAATTAATCCTGATTGAACATAAAAACTGTAAGGACCGTTTAAATATCATATGGCACCTCCAGAAGGAAACAAAACTGCCGTATTGGTGTTATTATGGTGGGAGGGATAAAAGATAGGCTGCATAGACCTATCGTTGTAGGACAAACTTGCTATTAAAAAGAATCAAAGTTTACAATCGTTTGACACAGGTTTTTGTAGCAAATTCAAAACTTAGAACTCAAGCTTGTTGGAGTACTTTTTTCATTTAACTCGTCACATACGCAGACTTGGACAACTGATTAATTCTAGCTGGCTAATTCGGTGAATTACAGCAAAAAGACGCTAATTGTAATCTAATTTGAAAAAACTAAAAGTTTCTTATTTTAGTGTAATTTGAAAAATCCCTAATTCCAATTATAATCTAATTTCGGAAAAGTTCCTGACCGAAGAGTCGAATCTAAAAAATGACCAAGACCTTTTTTATTAGGGATCACCTGGATTTTCGAAAAGTTAGGCCGAAAATCAAGATGGAAATTAGGTGATCTCTAAAATGAAAAAAGGCCTTCACAATAATTTGGTGGCAAAAATGAAAGAGTCTTAGAATTGTCGCAAATACAAAGTGGTTTTGCGAAGATGTTCAAATGGCATCAAAATTCGCTGGGTAGTGAAAATTTCAAACTAATTTTAGAAAAACTGGAAAGCTCTAATTCCAATTCTACTTTAATTTGTGGTAATCAGAAATGCTTTAATTTTATTTTACTTTAATTTGAGAAAAGCATTAATGCTCTAATTCTAAGTGTTATCTAATTTGAAAATGCTAAAAAAATTCTAATCGTCCAAGTTTGCACACAAGGATGGAGAGGCTTACAAAAACGTCGTATTGCGTCGCACAAGGTAGAAAAAAGAATAAACGAGTCATATGATTCGTGAGCATTCCTTAATTTGAATGAAATTTATGTTTTGATCAATAAAAATATTTATCCGTGATGAACAAGCATAGCTTGCATAATGAAAAGAGTAATAATTTCATAAAGTTAAGAAATTTTTGTCGTTGAAATGCAATTTTACAGCCTGTTTCACATTTACTAACAATCAATTCAAATTACAAAAATCTATCTAGAGAGTAGACACTTGGTCTAGTCCAGGAATTCCCACACTTTTCCAGCCTGAGAGCTACTTATGACATGACTAAGTCAAAGAGATCTACCACCTACTAAAAATGCAAAACATATTATTAATAAATAGTAATTGTTCAGTACGTGATGACCTTTTTTTTTTTGAAGAACGCCACCAATTTGATTGGTATTTGCGAAGTGAAGCCGAGTTGTGATGTCTAACAGTTGTGACGAAGTTTTGTAATGTGCATCATTTCAGAGGCGCTGGGCTATATGGTGAGCCTGCTGTTATTTGTAGTATTGAAAGTGCGCCCAGACTGTATAAAGTTTGAGAACTGCTGCCTTACTCTCATGCCTTGCACTTTATGGAATCAGCCAGTGATGCATAGTCCGGATACTTTTTTAAATATTCTTTCAAATTTAATTTTTTTAAATACCTTGCGATTTACCCACAATGCCTTCGCGATCGACGCAATGGGCACCTCTGGTCTAGTCCAACACAAGAAATGTTATACAAACATCACGGCTGGTAAATTCCTCATAAAAGGCAAAATGGCAAATTGATGATGAAGTGTTGAACTTTTTACCTGGTAGCTGACAATGATAAACTGCGCTTAGCCGATCGCAAAAGCACAACGTCGAAGAGTAAACACGACGAAAAAAGAAAATTCGCCGGCCGTTTCTTTATTTTAAATTATAGTCAAAAATCTAAAATCTAATGCTGTGCATTTAATTTGCAATAACTTGAACGCTATTAATCTGATCATAACGAAAAGTATATAATTAAATTGAAAAATAAATTCTTCATCTATCTGAGCAAACACGGAATCTCTAGTGTGAGCAGTTTAAAAGTTATTAGCTGCCAAAGTGCTCGGGTCGAATCGACCCCCCCCCCCGGACTTAGAAAGCAAAAAAAAGCCCGGCCTTAATAGGGTTAATACCAGGAAGCCAATTCAGCAAAGTTCCGCACCAGTTTATTGTCAGGTTGAAAAAGGAAGAGTCTTAGACGAATTGCTGCTACGCCAGCCACTCATTTCAACACACTAGGCTACAGCACAAAGAGCCGGCACACAGCTGAGCAATTGTAATGAAGATAAATGCATCAGCTCTGTAACGGGTTCGTGGCACAGAGACCTTTGGGGTAGTCTCCGAACCCGAGACAGATTATTGTGAAGCTTGATTGAAGAATTGAATAGATGAAACGCGCGCTTGTTCGAACTTCTTTTCTTCTGTCGCCTAAACTTTCGTAAACAAATCCTTTTGATTGAACTTGTATTGAAAACAAAGAACTGAAAATTGAAATTAAGATATTGCAATTGATAGAAAAACAAGATTGGGGGGGGGGGGGTGGTGGCGTCGGCGACGTTGGCGTTGTAAGCGGTTTAAAACTATTTTGACCCCCAAGTAACTTCTTTACTATTGCTCCACAAAGACGATCAACAAAAGAACAGCTTATCCAACATTATCTACTTGGGTTTCTTACAAGCTTCTTTTGATAGTTTTCGTCTTTTACTCAAACGTGCACGTTTACAAAACAAGGTATTCCTTCCTGCTACGTGTCTACTTGAGAATGATGTAAGATGTGCCAAGAAGGCAGTTACCGCTGCGTCGCTTGAGGGTCAACCTTGCCAAATTCAACTACTAATTACTGGTAACGATACCGCAAGTGAAACAAACATAACAACGCGAGTTCAAATCACAAATTGGCTACGCGAAAACTATAGATTTAAAGCATTAGATGTTGCCAAATATTGAAACAATATTTACAACCTCTATGCTATGAAAATAAGATTTTGGCTAAATACCCAAAACTATACGATAACGTAACGATTGCTGTTGAAGCTGTCAACCCCAATGATCTTCCTCTTTGCACCTTTGAAAAATCCGCCATCGCAAAGATGCTCCGGTGTTAGATCAACTGAACCTAAAACTTACAGCTTCCAACATACGAGCATGGACCATTGAAGCTTATCAGAGAAAGATGATAGTAACCCAACAGACCTTTGCTAGTAAAATGGTTTCGGTTGAAGTAGAAGTGTGTGAGCAAAGAAAGCGTCATCTTATTGGAATAAATTTGCAAGCAGTGGTGGATGGTAATTTACGAGCTATCACTGCAGCTGTGAACGAGTTGCACAAACGAACGACATTTGTTGCAATAGGCAAAACCATTGTAAGCTGCTTGGCCAAACTTGATATTTTGGAGAAGCAAATTTACAGCTTCACGACAGATAACGGATCCAACGATTTTAAAGTTGGGGAGCTGATAAGAAGTGATTTTGCTCTGTCCAAAAATTTTGCTGATCAGAATGACGAAGATGATTGTAACTGAACTTTCATTCATTCATTCATTCATTCTTTTTTTATTCATGACCACCACCATTACACACGACACTGAACAACAATAATAATGAGAGAAATGGAGTCAAGAAAAGGAAGAAGCGACACAACGTCAGACGTTAAAACATGCAAATGAAAACAGTGGATCCATAAAACTAGAGCAATAGTTGCATGGCCGCTAAACCCTAAATTCAACAAAACAACAAAAAAAAAAACAGAACAAAACAATAACGCAGGAGATTTTATAGTTGTAGATCATATTATTTTGTAAATAAGAAGTTAGAACATTCGAAATAGTAAGGATCAGAAAGATGACCAGTGCGAGACACGGCTAAGTAGGTGGTCAATGGGTGGCGCAACCGGCCTATAAGGCTGTTTTTTAGCTCATCTGAGCATGGTGAGGAAAGAAAAACCACCCTGAAAATGAAACCTCACCGGGTCCGGAAACCCTTTCATTAAGCAACTGGTCGAAAAGAAAAAAAAAAAAAAAAGCACAACACATTTAATATCTACGAAACACATGTACATTATTAACTTACAAGACACGTAGCTTAGCTCATCTCAACACAAAGATTTTAATGTGTTACCTGAGAGTAACAGTTCATCAATAAGTAGTTCGTCCTACAGCCCCAGTTTTTACGTTTGCATGAATGTTAGTAGTTTGTTACTTGCAGAATTAAAAGAGTAAAATTTTACCTTCACTTCGTATTTTTGATGAGAAAGCAGTGTTGAGAGGAGCCAAGCGTAAACATACAACACAACAACATAATCATTTAAACAGATGATAATCCTATTTTACATTAAGAGATGATATCTGCAATGCACATGCTATACTTCATTATAATAATGTGGTTGTCATGTTTCAAGCACTAATTGCTCTGCCAAGTGGTGTTACATATAAAAATAACACTGTTCCATAAATTGTGAATTTAACAACTGCCAACCGTTGTGTTAGAAACTGGCCTATTATGTTCCAACATATTAAAATGTGGGTAGTATTACTATTCTTTTACAGTCGATAGAATTAAGAAGGTGATTATGCTCACAATATAAGGTTAGAGTATACTAAAATATTCAAGTTTAGGTAGTAGTAATTTGGTAACATGGGTTTCGATTGTTATCTTCTTCTTCTTCGTATGGAGGCGATGTTTCTTAGATTGTTATTATTATAATCTATTGCTGCCCAATGTTCAATGTACTAAAATATTCAAGTTTAGGTAGTAGTAATTTGGTAACATGAGTTTCGATTGTTATCTTCTTCTTCTTCGTATGGAGGCGATGTTTCTTAGATTGTTATTATTATAATCTATTGCTGCCCAATGTCCAATGTTACAAGAAGTTGTTGATGATTGTATTTGGAAGCCTTCAGAAGAATCGCCCTTGCATGATGATGATGATGCTTCCTTCGATCGCACCGCGTACATTATCTGTAAGCAAAAGAAGCGAACCAGCAATCTGTTCAAATACCAATGGAGTTTGTGCACAAGTAATTTCGCAACTTTGCGCTGAATGTGACAACAGATATTTTTTCATTTTTGAAAAAAATTGGCAATTTGCTCCAGATGGCGGGACCTTGGTACGAAATAGACTGCTGACATAAACTGCTAGAGCAAAGTTTTGGTATTAATTTAGATCTATTTCTGGTATTGTATTGTGAAATGCTTTTTACAAATACATTTCGAAATACGTCAGGATTTTTTCCGGAGTTCTGTTTAAACATAAATACTGCAATCTCCTTAGTTAGTAACTGGTTTATAGTAAGTAGCTGGTGAGTTTTTCTTACATCAGTTACATCTCTGTAGTGCCTTAGGTTGCATGCCATCCTTATGAATTTGTTGCATGTTTTTTGTAGTTTATTTATCAATGTTTTATTTCCAATGCACCAATTAGTAATACAATATTGCAAGTGACTGTTGATTAGAGAGTGGTACAAAGTTAACATGGAGCCTTGCCTTAGAAAAGGTTTGATTCTGCTTACCACGCCAAGAGTGGACCTTAATTTATTTTGAAGATGTCTAATATGTCCTGTCCAAGTTAAGTGCTCATCAATATGTACACCTAGAAATTTCATTGTAGTAACCTGTTCAATTTTCATATTTCTAAGTGTAACAGTTAAGTTAGTAGGAGGTGGTTTAGATTTAGAGGATCTGAATAGAATGCATTTAGTTTTAGATACATTTATTGAAAGATTATTGGCTACCATCCATTTGTCAATATAGTGTAACTCTTCTTGAGCACGTTCATAAAGTGTTGCTATGTTTTTATTTTCTAAAAATATGCTTGTGTCATCTGCAAACATAACGGATTTGGAGAATTTTAAACAGTTTTGGAAATCATTAACATAAACTAGAAATAACAATGGGCCTAAATTTGAACCTTGAGGCACCCCTCTTGTCACTGGGTTGATTATGTTTGATAGAGTGCCATTACATTCCACTTGCTGCGTTCTACCAGTCAGGTAACTCTTAAACCAGTCATAAGCTATGCCTCTGACTCCATAATGTTGCAATTTGTGAAGCAGTATATCATGATCTATTGTGTCAAAAGCCTTAGACAGGTCAAGAAAAATACCGAGAGACAGGTCAAGAAAAATACCGAGAGACAGGTCAAGAAAAATACCGAGTACAGGGCCAAAGAAACTTTGGGAAGGCATAACAAATGCTGAAGATAGAATTATTACCGTCAGTTATGCTGTTCACACGTTACAACTGAGTGTGCATGACCTCTTTAAAGCTAATCCCAGCGCCAAAGAATTGGCGTCAAAAGTGAGAAATGCTACCAAAAAGATCCAACAGCAGAATATCACAGAGTTGTTCAAACACAACAATAAACCTCTTTCCAGATTGAATTGTGAGACCTGTTGGGGCTCAATGTTTTTAATACTTGAAAGTATGCAGCTTGACAGGGATTTACTGGGCCGAATCGCTCTGACAAATAAATCTTTCCTTTTGTCAGACGTTGATTGTTTTGCCGTACTGAATGTTTAAAACCGGTTTATGGCACGACCACTGCGATTGGACCCAATCTTTCCTTTCTGATACGCGCGCTTCTGTGGTCTATCAAAATCACAAAAGCCGCTTCTTTCGAGTCCGTCGAGGTGCTCCGCAAGGATCCGTTCTTGGCCCTGTACTTTTCTCTCTCTTCATTAATGATCTTCCGGCCTCTCTGCCTTCTTCTGTCAGCTGCTCTCTTTACGCCGACGATCTGGCCATTTGGTCCTCCTCCCCCTCGGTCCCCACTGCGGTGGAGGCCACACAAGGTGCTCTGTTTCGATTGGTGCGCTGGTCTGAGTACTGGTGTCTTCCTCTCAATCCGAGCAAATTTGAGGCCTCCTTCTTCTCAGTGGATCCCCACCAAGCTAACCTCCAGCCCAACCTCCTCCTACTCGGCTCCCGCCTCCGTTTCAATCCAACTCAAACTTTTCTCGGGGTCACCTTCGACCGCACACTTTCCTTTTCTAAGCATGTATTTTCGCTGAAGGCCAAGTTTTTCCCACGTCTCAAGGCCTTACGCTGTATCTCTGCTTCATCATGGGGCCCCTCTAACGATTCCCTCTCTGTTCTGTATAAATCTTTTCTTCGGTCCCTTCTCACATACGCTTCACCCGGATGGTTTCCTTTCCTAAGCGCTACCAATCTTACCAAATTAGAACGCCTCCACCGAGCGGCCAGTCGCGCCATCACCGGGTGCCTCTCGTCCTCCCCTATCCCCCTGCTTCTCTCCGAGGCTTCTTTACCTCCCCTACGAGTCACTCTGAATCGCTTTACTCTTTTTTTTTATGAGTGGGCTCTTTGTTTCCCAACCTCGTTTCCTATTTCAGGTTTGGCCAGACTTGGAGTGAAACCAAGACCCTACAGATCGTCCTGGAGAGCGTTTGCGTCCACTCACCCGCTCATGCTTCCTTCTACTTGCTATAGAGAGGCTCTTGTTGCTTGCCCTCCCTTTCCTCCTTGGAATCTGCTTTCGTTCACGGTAGAGTTCACCCTTCCCACTCCATGCTCTCGCTCTGATCTTCCTCTTTCTCGGAAAGGTGCGGCTCTCGCCCATCTTGACTCTCTCCCCTCATGATCTGGTACTCTGGACAGAGGGCTCTGTATTCCTTTTCCTTTTGGCTAGGGCGGCTCCGGCGTACTTGCCAACTGCTCTCTCTGTGGCACTGAGGCCACTCTTTCCTTTTCGGCAGGCCCAGTATGCTCAAGTTTTTCCGCTAAAGCCTGCGCCATTCTGCACGCTCTTTGCTGGTCTCGGCAGCACCAACAAGTCTGCCGTTTTTCTTCTTTTTTCCTACTTTCTGACTCCCGTTCTGTCCTCTCCTCCATCTTTTCTCTTATCTCAAACTCTGTGGCAGATCTGGCAGGAACTGTCTTCTCTCTCCTCCTGTTCTATTAGGCTACAACGGGTCCCCGGACACTTGTTTCGCCCGGGGAACGACGCAGTTGATGAGCTGGCCAGACGGCGTGCGCTACTTGCGCCCTCCGCAATCCCTGGTAGTCTCTCTCCTCTTACCTCTCGTATCCACTCTCGTCTTTTGTCGGACTGGAGGCGTACTGTCTCATCGAAGTTCTTCAACACACAGGTTCCCTCGATTTCCACTGTGGAACTTGTGCTCCCTCGTCATGCTCGCTGTGTCCTCTCTCGTCTTCGCTGCAATGGACACAGCCTACTTTTAGGTTCTTATCTCTCTAGGATTTGCAGAATTGAGAATCTTTCCTGCAGCGCCTGTGGACACTCGTCACAGGACATCTCTCATCTCATTCTGCACTGTCCAGCTACGGACTCTTTGCGCCGCTTACTCTTTGGCTACTCTTTGGTCCAGACCCTGGGGAGTTACCCGGCTTCTGGGGCTCCATGGTCTACCTCGATGCCCTCATCCCTCGGAAGGGGTCGGGTAAACATCAACAACAACCACTGCAATTCTACCGGTACTTCACCGGGTTACAATTGTGAAGGTGCTCACCCAGCAAGTCGTCAGAGGCAACTACCAATGTTAGTGTACCTTATTGGTGATGGGGCTACCAGTCAGCCATTTGCATTTATGATTGGTTCGAAATGGGCTGCCACTTTTCCTTTAGCCTAATTCAATTAGGTTAATTGCGTAAACCTGGATTGCCGTTCGCGCCGTACCTCCATCCAAAGGAAGAGAAGGGGTAGACCAACCATTGCAATTCAGCAGAAGAAATAAACTGCTGGTGAGTTCTTTGGCGAGTGGCTGAAGTGTAAACTCCAACTGCAGCGCAAGAGCGTGAACAATGCTTCTTTGGCATTGGCTATGCTTCATGCCATAGAACGTATGGAAACGCTGCTTTTTTGGCTGCAATTTATGTTGGTCCAAGTTATCAGGTACTTCTAAAATATTCTCAAAAAAACAGTTGCACAAGCCCATTTGGCAGCATTGTGGGGGTGCTTGCAAATGCTGCGCGTGCCGGTTGACACGAATGACGTAGAACGTCTATACTCGTCCTCAAAATCTGAAAATAAATCTACTTCTGCATCTGCATGCGGAGTTGATATTATTGATGAGATACTCGCGACTTCGGTTGCGTGCAATGCCAGCTCATCATAATCATCACGGGATGATCAAAATGTAACTGAGATGATTTAGCGCTTCAACAACCAAGCCCGTCTCCTCAGGAACACTAACATATTTGAATGGTGGAACAAGCAAGCAGAGTCCGATCTTAAACGCGTTGCTGATGTTACTCTTGCTTTACCAGTTACACAAGCCAGCGTTGAAAGAGCTTCTTCTGGTTTAAACTATTTTCTAAATGAGTTGAGATCTGGGCTTAACAAGCACATAATCAAGGAAACAATATTTCAGCTTTGCAACATTTGAACCTTTCGTTTGCAGTATAATTGGACTGGCTTTCAAAAACGTTTGAATAATTTTCTTTACAATTTATTCTTTCGTTCCTGTTTTTGTTTTTTGATGATGATGATTTGATGACATTAATATCATTGCTGTTTTGATTTTTAAGTGTAAATGTAATTAGTATATTATCGAGCTAATATCTTTTACTGTTGTGGAATAATTGGTTGAGTTACCCAGGTTTTCTCCAGAGGACGTAAAATTAGCGTAGCCAACGGGTTTTTTTAACCCATTGTTATCCCTTTATTTCTTACAAAGTTGTCGTTTTTCTTGCGGTCGCAATATGACCTTAGCTTCAAGGATGTGACAAGGGCCTTCACATGATCTAGTGCCCATGGGTCTCCAAATCCGGCACTGGCTCTTTGCAATAAACCTGTTCTTGATTTGTAGTTATCTACCTAATTATTGTCACTGCGGCGGCTGCAGATTTTGCGTCATAATTCTTGCAATTTGCTAATCAACAATGTTAAAGAAACGCAATGAAATATGACGAATAAATAATACGCTAAGAAAATAACAAAACGTGGAAACACTGGGCTCAATGCGATAAAACAGTTGCGTTGTAAGAACGAGCGGATCCCCCTGGAGCAAAAGGAGTGTTCTCATTAAGCGTCGGTTGAGGGTGCTCGATAGTTGTTTCGTAAGAGGGAGGAGGCTCCTGTAAAATAAATCGATCACAGTTTCAACGTTTCTGATCCAGCTCACGGAGTTTAATTAAAGTTAATGGAATTTTTTTCAATGCAGCAATTTCCCGTTCGATTCTTACTCGAATTTTAGGAAAAGTTTTTAACTTGTAACAGAATTACGTCACTTCCAAAGCAGCAGCAACAATAATCTTAAGACACAAAAACTCACCAAAAAGGGGGTGTTGAGGGGTAGCGTTTCTTGCTGCCCACTAGTGACAGGTTGCTCTTGGGCTGGGATCTCGGTGTAAGGGGGAAGCACGACACCTGGTGGCTAAAAACACAATTTTTAATTTTTGTGGCCGAATTCATGAAGCTGATGATGGGAATTTGGACGAAACCGCCTCTAACATTGTTGTTGAGAGGTTGGAAGCATTCAAAAATTTATCAAATGCTTACATACTTAAACATTCACGAACGCCCTTCCCTGACCTCTCCTCCTTCAACTTACCTTCCATTCCTCCTCCGGAAGATTATTTCGAGATGAAAATCGTCTCCAGTATCGGAAGTTAAGTGACTGCGACGGAAATCGATATCGCCCTACATCATCCCACGTGGTGCAAAGATACCCGCAGCAAGTTAGAAACGAGATGAACAAAACCGACATCACCAACCAAAACCCTGTGACGCAAAAAAGAGTGAACTGAAGTGCTCTGTTGTCAATACAGCAATATTTATATAAGCTTGGTTTTGTGGAGTTCCCAGACTTGGTCGTGTGGTTGCAATAATAAGCCATCACATCCCACCCATGGGTAATTCATCAATGATTATGGCTGAAACAACCGCAAACTGCGAAAAGAAATTTTCCTTTTGCTGCGATTACGACCTTGCCCAGGCGGTTGGGTCTTCATGAGATAAACGATAAGCTTAGTGATTCAGATTAAAAATCTTTCAAACAAATTTTGATTTATTTTGGCGCTAAACAAGCATAAGAGAATATCAATAAAATACGAAAGAGCGGATTTTGGAAAATACAAAAACTAATAATTGAATTACGGAAATCGTAGAAATACACAAATTTTCGGAAATCGAATGAGTAATTATCCCACCCATATAATTATTATGAAAAGATCGAAACGAATAGTATAATTCAATTCAATGATCTAATTTTATCCAATCAAGATAAGATAGTTGTATTTTTAACTTTTTATTAATTTGCTTGAATTTTGTATTCCTGCCACATCATACTTCTTTTGCTGGTAGTTTTCGTGCAATTCAGAAATTACATGTTTTGGTATGAATTTCTATATTTTTTCTAGATCTCCGTACTTTGGCATCTACCGACACAAAATAGACAAATCCTCTAAAATTCTGTCTCCCATTTTCCAAGAAAGAACGGAATTTGGTCTCCACCTGCTCGTCATTAGTCACTACTCTGGGACAGTGGAGCTTTGTATGGGGTCAGCGGCCACCCTGTTTATTTTAAAATTAGATTTAGCCTGGCCGTGATGAAAATAATGCGGGCAAATTTCAAACCTCATTTGACATTTTAGCCTTGCCCCTCTCATTTAAATTACAGTCTGAAAATAGGATAGCAATACTGCTTCATCAGTCCCACACCAACACCAAACTTACACCAGATCTTCCAGATATTCTGCCAACAACATTGATCGAGATGTGGTCCACAGCAGTACGCAGTCAAACCTGAAATCCAAAAATGATGGATTGCATGTGATTTAAAGCAAATGTCTATTCGCTAATCACAAGAAATATTGTTTGACGGAGAACCTTTTATCAAGGTCCGAAAATTGCTTCATGAGCAATTGTATACATTATAGTAACTTATATTTACGATGTAGCAGCGCAAAAAGAAAAACGGTTCAGGTTAAATTTGATCCCACAACCCCAGGTTATTACACTTGTGGTAAACATAATGACTCCCGATAAGTGTAAACATATTTACAAGTTAGTATTAAGCAAGTCTGCAGCCTTCTCCTTTCTCAGAAATATCTTCACTATCACCTACAGAACAATGCTGTGTTGAAATCTGCGTAGTAATTGCCACTAGCCTACTGCAGGCAAACTGCGCTTCCTCCTCAGCCGCTTCCGTCAAACAGGGTTATTTTCGTGATGGCGCTTTCTGGTCTTTCTCAAGATCGCTTTGCGAATTTTGTGTCAGTCAATCTGTTGCGCAATAGAATTTTGGTTCTATTTCAACATCAGTATTTAAAAATTGAGGCGAGGTCTTACTCCAGGCCGTTATAATTCAATACAAAAAATCTAATCTACCAGCAGTCGATCGACACCAAGTCATGTTCAAAAACAAGATGAAATCAATTCACAATCCAGCTTAATCTCAACTGCAATATCAGCTGCGATTGCAACAATAATCATTTCCCCGAGGCTCAATCGCTTCCGACTACAAACAATTTTTCGCTGAATAAACAAACGCACATCCACACAACCTATCTCTTTCTCTCTATCTTTCTATCTATTATCTCTAATGATTATATGCAAGCGTGCATAGGCTACTAAGCGAAGAATATTCCCAATCAGTGTTTCCCAATCTTTGTATAACCATGTCTCCACCGCCCTGTCTGAAGCTATCCTTTACTTCCCAACATTTTGAAAAGTAATTCAGCCGGTCAAAAAATAGTTAAAGAATTGGCGCGAATCTTCATTTTGAAAATTTCGATCTGCGAAAAAAAGGTCTTTATCTTGTACTGTGGGAGCATTTACCAACTAGTTCGTACAACTTTTGGACGTTACCGCTGTCTACATTCGCTATATTCACCACGCGACGAACACAAGCAGCAAAAAATTTAATTACTTTTTCTCGAGAATCAACTCTTTGGAAATATAAATTTTCCCACTTTTGTCCCAAAACAAATTTGAAAGTAGTCTTTCTGCAAATCTTTACTCGTCTCCCTTAGAATCTAATTTTATCTCCCTGATTGGGGAGCGCTGTTCGCGATCTTCTGAAAGATTCAGAAAAAGCATTAATGGGAATTATTATGATGTCATAAGCACGACTTTGCGCAATTTGTTACTAAAGCAAGTGTTACGACACAATCACAATTTTATAATCAAAATGTTGTCAACAAGTTGGGCTAAATATAATATCAAGTTACATAGCATCAAAATAACAGTTTCATAGCTGCTCCAAATTATTGTTCGAGAACAGTGGGGTCGAAGGGGGGCTTCTATGCGCTTCCCTCAGGAACAATAAAGATGTATTTCAGCGACTATTTGCCAAAAATCATCCATGCACCCCCCTCAGAAAACTGTGGAACGAAATTGTCGGTTATCATGATTGTAACTGCAGCATGCATTTGTCCAAATTTCGCACTGTAGACGGTCGATCTCAAAAAAAAGGTCATTACCGTACATTTTGGCACAATTTAGACTACCACCAACATTGATCTCCACAAAAAAAACAAAAGAAAAGGTCAACATTGCCTATTTTCGCACAATTTTGAGCACTATGTTCATCGTTCGCCGATCTCAAAAATAATCGTCTTGCACCGCCCCTCAAGAAATTTCTGCGTACGCCCCTTTTCAAGAACTACCAAAGTTTTCGAAAACAAAACTTTGATGCGGATTGCATTCCGATGCAAGCTCACGATAACAACAACTTACCATAGCAATATTTGAGGGGGTAACCAAACCAGTTTTCGCAAACAGCATTGCCCTGAAAAATTTTTTTCAAACTCAAAAAGTAAAATAAAACAGCATTGTAGCGATCGTGCTAACTGATCTTGCGTATTGTATAAAGATTGGCCACCTGAGGTATATGTTGTTTCTATGAATTTGAGGTCTTTTTGAACTGAGACCAATACTTGGCGGGAGTGGGCAGAACCCTAAACAGAAAACCGTTTCGGGATTTTCGAGATTGATTTTGATGAGGAGTCCCCATGTGCAGTCCCCAAAGGACCGACGCGATGGTGTAGTGGTTAGAGAGTCCGCTTCGCAGTCGGTAGACCTGGGGTTCATTCTCCTTGTCGAATCATACCAAAAGACTTTAAAAAATGGTATTCACAGCTTCCCTGCTTGGCGCTCGGCATTTAAGGGATGTTGTGAAGAACTAGCCGGCAAGTTCGCTTGTTGTGTCCTTGGGCAAGGCACTTAGCGGGACGCTCCCGCCTTTATGTGGAAGACAGCTGGCCCAGACACCTCAGAAATAGGAACTCCCAAGCGAGTGCGGACATCCTGTCCAAAATATAGCGATACAATTCGCTTTTTCGAGAATGGAAGATAAATATGGACAACACAATGCAAAAAAATGCATGTAGTGTGACGAAAAATTTTCCTCAAATTTAAAGTTAGCTGCGAACGCAACGTAGCGGGCAATTACAAGTAAATCACAATGTTCATTCAACTATTTTCTGATAAAACTTCGCGTTATCATTTGTTTTGAAACCCTATTTGAGGTTCACTAAATATATCCATGTCTACCGTTCTCAGAGCAACCTTATCTGTATCCTTCGCTGACAGCATCCAGAAGGATTAAAGGAGCATATGAAAGAGACATGGGACGATTACTGGGCAGAGCACATGGACGCTTGCTTGGGATGAGTAACCTCTTAGCAAACAGGATTTCAACTTACTCGTGCAGAGTGAAGAAAGCAGAAGAAACAAAATAGCCCGATCCATAGGGAATATGTTGGTAACATGCTTATAAGCAAAGAGTGTTCATTGTTATCTAATAAACAAGTATATATGTTGGGACAAACACTATGGTAATTAGTTTGAAATATGACGCCACTGCTCGACCTGCTTTAAGCCACGACGATTGTTGCCTGCAGCCTGCAACAAAAACTGATTCGAGGAGAATCGTAGATCTGAGATGTCAGCGTAATAAGCTGCAAACCAACCAAGAGTTGAGATAACTGTTGTACTTTTCTAGCCAGGAGTCATTAACCGACGCGATGGTGTAGTGGTGAGAGCGTTCTCTTTGCAGTCGGTAGACCTGGGATTCATTTCCCTTGTCGAGTCATACCAAAAGACTTTAAAAAATGGTATTAACAGCTTCCCTGCTTGACGCTCAGCACATAAGAGATAGTGTGGAGAACATGCCCGAAAGCTTGCTTGTTGTGTCCTTGGGCAAGGCACTTAACGGGATGCCTCCGTCTTTATGTGGCAGACAGATAGTGAGACCAAGCAGTCTACCCGTCGTGGTGGCCCAGTCTGACGAAAGACATGAAAACCGAGCTTGAGCTCATACGCGTGAATGAATGAAGCCAGGAGTTTAAAGTATGAGTCGAAACAAAGAAATAAGAAATTTTTGAAGGAATCGAACGAAGCCTATCTGGAAGTCAATTTATTTTGGGATACCAGGACCTGAAGCCGGAACCAAATTTTTTTAGCTTGGCTCCAGCTCCGTCCTTTTTGTTGAGATTTGTTTATTTGTTTGAAATGCTCACTCGAAATGCGCAAGCTTTCGATTGTTGGTTATAACTACATATAAAACTATTAATTACTGAAGAAGCATGATAATGTAACAAAAAGCTAAGGTGTCGATGTGTAACGGTGTCTGAGTTGGAGCAATGTCTGGATGAAAAAGAGCTCCAGAGGTAGAGTTTGAGCAGCTTTTAAATTACACCTGCTCCAAAGTCTTACTTCTGGCTAATTCACAAGCAGTTTGTATCATAACCTATTTGCGACAGGAAATTGTGCTACGATCTAGTGGTGTCAAGGGATTGTGCCGGGCCACCTTGTTGTGGAGGGGGATTGTGCTATTTCTTAGTAGTGTCGAGGGGTTGTGTTATTTTATTGTTGTATCTAAGTTTGGTTCATTACTAAGGTTAGCAAGAAAGTGTTGGTACTTGACTTTGCTGTTTCCTAAAGCTTTTAATTCACAGCAGACGTGGCAACCAATGCTGGCTGCATTTAGGATAAGCTTACATAATGTACAGATGTTTGCCATTTCTCCGGTTGAATTTGTAGCCTATAAGCAAAAACTCTGGGCTTGAACACTTTCCAGACGATTGGCTTGAAACTTCCTTCATGGTTCTGTTTTTCTAGCCCTTTAGGAGTCCTAAGACGAAACCGCTAGATACTTGTTGCCAGCACAACTTCAACTTTCCTGTCTTATACTTAGAATTCTTTTAATGTTGGCCTTGAATTATTATCATGACCTAATCAGCATGTGCTAAATCAGTGTTGTCAAACTAGTTTTGGTTTGAGGGCCAATTTACAACTAACTTGCAAACTTGCCGGTCAATTCGCTCAAAGCGATGAATAAAACAATTGACACTAATATTTAAAACCGAAGCAACAGCAGAGGCAATTGAATTATGAATGGACTTCATCCGAAGGTTTAGCAGGGTTGCTGTAGTCAAGGTTTATCTGGTACCACTCTGCTTGCATGCCATTTTTTATGTTAATGGATGCAAGTTGCAGACAATTGTTCGGTGTTTTGTCTGCCATTCAGTTTCTAAATTTATACGAAACTTGCTTCGTTATAGAAAATGTTTTGTAATGTGTGTGTGTGGGCTTTTAAACATTAAACAGCATTTTTAATGAAAACTCCTTCAGTTTGGGAAATCTATTTTCGCCACAAATTTCCAAAAGCTCCCTGGAGATATTTTCCTGGCCGCAAATAATTCTGCGGGCATGATGGTGAGTCGTCGTCCGCTTAACTATGCAACAACTACAGCACAGTAATTTTAATTTTCTTTTGGGCTGTCAATGAGCCTTTTCATGTTTATTGATAACTGATGTACTATCAACTACGTACTAGGTCTTTCCCTTAACAGCTTCCTCATTTATCCCTGGCAGTTTACTAAATTTGCACTTTAACTCAATTTCTTACCCACCAGTCCTAGTCTCACTAGTACAAAGCTTTCCCACTGCAGCTCTAACAGCTATTAATGTGACGTCACAACTAACAAAGCACTGATGCGGAAATCATTAATCATGCGTGACAGGAAACTCTAGGGCGTCATTGACGGGTGAAGCCATTCTATTGAGCAGCGACACGATTTAGACCGAATTTCCCTCCATTCTATTTTAATGGAGATTGCGTGGTCACGTGACGTGATTAAGCTTGATGTGGCTCACCATGCGAGACTGTAAACAAAAACTGTTCCGCGAGCTAACGGCTGGCGCGCACTCTCCTCCGGTCACTGGAAGCGATCAGTCAAACGGTTTAGCCTGTGCAGATCCGCTTCCGAGGTACCAGCACGAATTTCTACCACCAGCAGGGTTATCGTGGACTGTATTTCTATAGTACACGACGTAGAACCGGTCGAGCGTCGATCCAGTGACCCTCGGTGGGAAGACACCGAATCAACTAGGCAATCGTGAAGGAAAAAGGTTTATACCTAAACCTCTATGAAGCTTTTAAAACGCACGACTCCCTGTCTACATACTTCAGGGCTAAGACAAAACATTTGGGGGCGCGTGTTCGAGCAGCTTTGAAATCACTTCCGGAGATCTATCTATCAAACGCTTTATTGACCAACATATTGCACGATGAAAAGGTAAATGTGAAAAATACCAGTCGCCATCACTATGACGTAACAAGCAGAGCGGTGTTCGAGAGAATTGAGATCAGGTAAGAAGGCAGCATGTGCAATTCCGTCGGATTTGGTTAATCAAAGCAGTGTGTAATTTGTTGGACTTAACTATCGAGCGCCATTGTACGGAACAGTGAGAAAGAGAAAATACCAACACGAGGTGGCGGCCGGTTGCCAGTAATGGAGGTCAGTCTACCTGGCCCCACGCGAAACGCTTCGCATTTTGTTTTCCGTCCCTATTTGTCCTCCCCCAGAAAGCCCCCACGAAGAGCTTCCATTAGCCTGTCCCTGTCCCGTGTTACGGTGGCAACCTCCGTCTTCAGAGGTTCCATCATCTCCAACTTCTCTTTGAGGAGGATGATCTCCTGCTCCAGTGCCTCCTTTTCCTGCTGGAGCGCCTCCCTCCACTCCTTCTCTGCTTGAAGGTTCGACGAAAGAGCTTTTCTAAAAAAGCATCATCAGAGGAGCTTACGGAAAACCAGGACATCGTTTCGCTGACACCCCCCTCGGACTCACGCCAAGAAATCAGTCACGTGTAACGGCTATGGTCAGCACCGGCATCAGGGTTACCAATACCCCCGGCACATGTACCAACGCCTGCATTCTACAATAAGCAGAGAAAATGGGGTAAAGTACTACAGATTGAAGATATTACACATGTGTGTGGCAAAGTTTCATATTTCCCTCGTTTTTCTAATCTTTGAGTTCATACGATTTTCAAATTACAAATCACCACAAAGACCAATTATTTAAAACTTTTTGCACTTTTATATTTTGAGAAGACCTTGAAGGTTTTGCAGGTCAAAATCACCAAAATTTTGGTCACTCAAAAGTGAAGCACTTGGCGTCACAATTTTTGCTTCAACCAAGAGTCACAAGTTTACATCAGCCTTCAACTCTTTCGCTATCGCGAGATCAACATATGATTTTTTTCAAATGTTGAAAAAATCAGTTTACTAAAAAATTGATTTGTGACCTTATTTCTCAACCGATTTCGATAATGTTTTATTTGTGTCTTAAATATTTGTTCTTATTCTGAAAAAATTGACCTAAATCATTTGTAGTCGACATTTTTACTCCCCGAAAATTTGATAACCTTTCAAAAACAGGTAAATTTAATGCATAAACAATGCAATAACCTGACAACTGTTAATATATTTAAAAAGCTCAGGAAATTAGCTTTCCAGAAACATATAATTTTAAATAGTTGAGGCTTAGGATTACTTTATAATGGCTGATAAAAAAATAGTAGGCATACATAATTTTTCATTTTTTGTTGAAAAATTTTTCCGTGGTACTTCAGAAAATTGCAATTTGTAGAAAAACTAATTCCCTTGGCACATTTTGGCTATTTTTCCTGAAATTTATGAAAGATTGATCAAAAAATGAAGTCTGTGGAATTTTTGATGCATAGCCGACACCAAGCAAAAAATTGGTGATTTTTTGCAAAAACAGGAGGTCAACATAGTCCGGTTATCATCTTTAGCAACAAAATTTTCCACTCAAACTACATGTCATTTAAAAGTTTAAGAAATTTTCTTTCCAAAAATATATATTGTTGCATGGTTTAGGTTAAAAGTTATTCTATTGTTATAGATGAAATTGCTAAATTTCGTAGGCCTAATCTGCTTTCATTACCGGTGAAAAACACTCAAAATTTGGGTTTTTTGAGCTTCACAGAATCGCAATTTGTAGAAAAACTAATTCCTTTGGTACATCTTGGCTATTTTTCCTGAAATCTATGGCTATTTAGCTGTCTGTATCTAGGTTTTTTGAAAGATTGATCAAAAAAGGAAGTCTGTGGAATTTTGATAGATAGCCGGCTCTAAAAATATTGAAAGCAAAAAAAATTGGTGACCCCCCTACAAAAAAGGTAGGGTTGTAAACATGGCCCTGTATCATCTTTAGCAACAAAATTTTCCTCTCAAACTACAAATCATTTAAAAGTTTAAGAAATTTCCTTTCAAAAAATATATATTGTTGCATAATTTAGGCTAAGAGTTATTCTATAATGATTGATGAAACATGATACTGGAGTTATCTTTAGTACCGGCTCAAAACACTCAAAATTTAATAGCAGGACCATAAAAAATGCAAATCACACAAAAAGTACTCCCTTTCCAAATTTAAAATCATGTTTATCCGTTTACACAATTCATTTTCTCACCCTGTATCAAGTTTCCACAAATCGGTTGTATATCAAACACTTTTTATAGATTTTGCTAGGTGGGGTACTTCGGGTGATAATCTAGTTTCCCCCAACAAAAAAGGAAGAGTGTAAAAACGGTCCTGTTTCATGTATAGTAATGCAAGAGGCTAGCGATGCACGACAACCGCCACTCATTCACGAGTGATACGGCTTCGCAGAGTACTGACAGACCATCCACCAAGTGGATCTAGTATAGATCCCGCAAGTGTGGCGGTCTAAGCTATGCTTTATTAAAAGCCTCTAGCTTCTTGTCGGTCACCAACTGCACTGAAGAGACCTGATAGGTCGAAACAGTGTCACTGTCTGCAGTTTTGCTAGGTCCTGTTTCACTTTTAGCAATAAAATATTAGTTTTAAGCTTTATATTATCTGAAACTTGAAGAAATTTTCTTTCCAAAAATATATCATTATACATATTTTAGGCTAAGTTTTGATTGATAAAAAGGCTGGCATACATGATAAACCTAAAATTATCTTCGGTACCGGCCAAAACCCTCCAATTTTGGTGCTAGACCTCATAAAATTACAAATTGTAAAAAAAGCACACCTTTTAATAATCTTAAAATATTTCTATCAAATAGCGCCACTCTTTTACCACATTGTATCAAGTTACCAAGGAGAAAATGCCAGCAAAGCACTTTTTATTTACTTTGACAGATAGGCTATAATAAATCAAAATTAGTTTTCTCCCGGCAAAAAGTAGCTTATGCTTCAGCTTTAGCAACAAAATAATCTACTTAAACTGTATATCATTTGAATCATGAAGAACCAGCCTTTTCAAAGATAGGCAATATTAGGTGGCATAGGCAGAGAGTTACTATATAACGATTGATGAAAAGGGTAGTTGCAGTAGCTTCCAGGACCCCCAAAAGGACCCCTTTTACACTATCTAGCGGCCATTTTCAAAAAAATTCATCTACACGCGAGGCCTGTAATAATTTTTGAACTTGGGGTAATATTGATTATCCCGACCAAAAAAGAAGAGGGTGAAGATGTTTTTGTTTCATTTTGAGTCACAAAACATTGTTTTTAGAATGCACATCACACAATTTGGGATAAAATTTCCTTTCCAAAAATATATTACACTACGTAGTTTGTTTCAATCTTGATTTCATTTGGATCGATCAAAAACGCAATATCCTTTTGTTCTGACCCAAAAAGATCTTGAAATATCTGCGGCTCTGGGTCTCAGAAAAGTAACAATTGTAGAAAACCTAAGTAACTTGGTGCATTTTGGCTTTTTTTCCTGATCAAAAAATGAAGTCTGAGAAATTTTTTAAAGCTACAGCACCCTATTTTGAAAGCAATTTAAAAGTGATTTACTGCCTCAATAAGGAGGGGTTAATTTGCATAAATTATATTCTTGGACAAAAAATTGTTTTTGGAGGTCAGCATATTTTGAATCACAATGAAATTTCCTTTTCAGCGACGATATAATGATATAACATGATCGATATAATCGCCAATGGCCTAAAACCAGTAAATGATAAAAGTAAAGATAATTTAGTTAATGGTTTTATTATGCAAATTAGTCGAGGACTGTTTTGCGGTAGCGAAAGAGTTAATTAAGACCATAATGCCCTATTTCTCGAGTTATTTAACTGTTTTTTTCGAGCTTTAAACGCTGATTTTAATTTGAATGACAATCAATTACGCTGCGCGCTCATGCGCATAACCGCTTGGCGCATGGAACAAAATAAATTTGCCAGGGAAGACTAAACCGGCCTACCGAGCCTGTGCAGTTCGGCCCACGATTAAGAAAAGAATGTTGGCCCCTGACATACGATTTAAAAAATAGCCGTGAGTTTTAGTTGGACAGCTCAAACATTACATCACATTTTGCAAACCTCGATACTTCGCAGTCGTCAAGTCGGTTGTTTAGCCTCCCTATCTCTTCCGCCGCACTGCCAGCCTCCTCCCTCGCCTCCTTTAATCTGAAAATACGAACAATCTCTAATGATGTCATCATAAATGGTTTACTTACAAACTTACTCTTTCTTCAGTGAGACGATGACGTCATCGTGGCGGCTGGATTGATCGACAGAAGGGAACTCGGCACCACGCGTCTGCTGACAACAAACTGATCACTTCAATGAAATCGCAGGGATGGCGACAGCCCAACCTGATTGGTGGAAGTAAACAGGCAACAAACGCCAAGTAAACGCCTCCGAAGCATACCTGGCTAGCTCGCCACTACTGCAGCTCGCGAATCACCACTTTCCAACGTTAAATGAAGAATGCCCTACCTGGAGCATTCGTTGGAGCTCGGCATTTTGCGTTTTGACGTCATCCAGTTGCGCCCTCAGAGCGACGAGACCTTCCTGCTTCTGAGCGAGGTCCGTTCCTTGATTATTAAACGCGATTTCAAGTTCTTGTTGGTTGGAAACTTGTTGTTCGATCTCCTTCTCAGCTTCCTGTGGCAAGTAGCGGTCAACATGATGAGCAGGAAGGTTGTTGGGACAAGATCGTTATTACTAAATGTGCGACCACCAGACATTACAACCTTCTCACCAGTCGAGTTGAAATTTCCTGCTTCAGTTGTTCCTTGCTGCGCTCAAGTTGAGTGTTTAACTCTGCCAGGGTTCGAACCAACAAGCTCCGCTCCTTCTCCGCTGCATCTTCTCGTTTCTGTAAGTACATACGATCGCGTGATTGAAATCACTAAACCGTGCGAGTCTCTCACCCGCATCGCTCGCGCATGCGCATCGGCCATGTTGATCTTCGCAACCAGCAGCTCCTCGTTCGCGATTTGCAGCGAACAAACCTTCTTCTGACAAACCGCGATCTCGTCCGCCTGCTTCTGATTGGTTGATTCGAACGTTTCCGCCTTTTTTCGGAGGTCATTCAAGTTCGTTTCAAGATGTCTGCACAAAGACCACATGACACGACTAGCCTCAAAGCTGCCGTGTCCGTCGCGGGCCGATCCTCTCCTGGCGAGAATGCGGAACCACAATTTCAAAATACGAACGAGAAAGATCGGAAACTTTTTCTTACACACACACACACACACACACACACACACACACACACACACACACACACACCTGTTTCTTTCTTCAAGATAAGTTTTCTGATTCAACAACTTCTGCATGGCTGACTCCGTGTCGGTATTCTCACCGTGGCTCATGCGGGCTTCAGCATCTTTCACAAACAAGCTGTAATCAATCGTTGTCCGCTGAACAATGAAACGAGAGATGGTCAGCAAGTTGGCTCGGTCAATGCTTCCATTGAACCCGAAGATCAGCGAATGCAGCTGAAGATCGAAGGGTAGATAGGAACTCCAAACTCTGCAGGGTGCAGCTGTCACCCTGCCGCAGCAATCAAAAAATCGCAATGGCCAGTGCCACTACATTGAAAAATTCAATGCAGTCATAATATTTACTTTTCATAAAAACCTGATCGTCCTGCTCATACAAATTATTCCCTTTAATCACTTTTGATAAAAACCTCCTCATACCGATCATTCCCTCCGACCACTTTTGATAAAGTACATACCCATACAAATCACTTTTGATAAATCCTTACTCATAACAACCATTTCCTTCAATCACTTTTAATAAAGTTTCAGCAATACCAATCTTAATCTTCATTCACTTTCACAAAACCCCACTCATACCGACAAATAGTCCAATCAATCGCGATAAAAGCCCACTCCTATCAATCATTTCCGCCATCACTTTTGATAAGCCCCTACCCATATTAATCATTCCCTTTAATCACTTTTGATAAAACCCCATTCACACAAATCTTTCCCTCTGATCACTTGTGATTTCCCGTGCTTCACCGGGTAAGAATGGTGAAGCTGCTCACCCAGCATGTCGTAAGAGGCGACTTTTTGGTACCCAACAATGACAGTCCGCCCTGTTGGTGGTGGGGCTACCAATCGACAATTTGCATCCACGACTGGTTCGAAATGGGCTGCCACTTTTCCCCTGGCCTAATTCAATTAGGTTGATGGCGTGAACCTGGATTGCTGTTCGCGCCATACCTCCATCCCATGGAAGAGGAGGGATAAACCAACAACAACATCACTTGTGATAAACCCCACTACTGCAAATCATTTCCTCTGATCACTTTTGATAACCCTTTGAGAAACAATGTAACACATATGTTACATGTTGTTGTTAGATCATTATGACGTAATAATCACTTTTCTGAAATTCATAATTTTGTTGTTACCAAACAATTACGGAATTGTCTCAAATTTTATGAAATAGAATCTCACGATGCGTAAAGGGATAAACGCCCACTTGAACGAATCATTCCTTCCAATCATTTCTGATAAAGCTCCACTCATTCCTATCATAGGCCCTGATTACTTTTGTTATTACATTTAGTTTGGCCACGACCCGCCATTGTATCGCGTACTTTACCGCTTCTGTTGCTATGCGAAAATTAAATCAATATTTGACGTCACAACATTCAGGTATAAACTTCATCCAACAGCGTATTGGGGGGATCGTCAAAAATTATTTAATAAATGGAAAAACATGTTTTCACTGTTTGTGCAACATCACTAAAAAATTGTTTATTCCAATAAATACAAAATTGATTTCATTTAAATAATCATCAGATAACCGGTGCTTGTGGCATCATAGCCTTGAAAATCAACTCGCTACATTGAATGTGGAAAGTAAATTTGTACCAAACAAAATACAAGACGTCGACGTCTTGAAAACTACTAAACAAATTTAAGAAAGTTGGTGTCGCTTTTTTAACCGGAACTCCTCTTTTCATTGATGAATAAAAATTTCGGCCATGTAACGCGCCTTAGAAGAGGCTGGTCACCCTACGTGTCACCCAACCCACCTGCCTATCCAGGTCGTCATCCTTAACGCAGAGATTGGCGTCAATGCAGTTGAGTCCGGCGAGATGTGCCATCAGAATGGCGCCGTCGTCGCTAATCAACAAAGAGTCGTCTTCGAACCATTCGCTGAAACAATTATGCGGTCATTGCAATTGATTCAAGTGATCATGACGTCAGCAATCACTCTAGTGCAGTGGTTCTTAAACTTTTTCAGTCGCGCCCCCCTTGACATTTGTCATTCATGTTCACGCCTCACATAGCCTCAAAAATCAAATTCACGAAAAATAGAACAATAATTTATTTGTACAATAGAAAAATTTGCTCAAAATGATCACCAGCATTATACGGTACCATACAGCAATCCATTACATCATGTCAATAACCCGCGACCGGTTTCGACCTTATTGGGTCTCATCAGGCGGGTGTAAAAAACTCATGTATCAGTGATAAGTCTTGACAATGATCCTGCACCCCTTTTAGGGCTTACCGATGTGACTTGTTGTCCATGTCATGTGTGTGTGTCCTTGAATGTGACCCCCATGATATAGGTATTGCTGTATCATGTTGTTTTGCATTGCATTTTTTTTTCACCCAATGGCAAATTTGTTTTTTTAGCATATTTATAATTGAGTGTTTTTTACACCCGCCTGATGAGACCCAATAAGGTCGAAACCGGTCGCGGGTTATTGACATGATGTAATGGATTGCTGTATGGTACCGTATGATGCTGGTGATCATTTTGAGCAAATTTTTCTATTGTACTTTGATGCTGGAGGCAGATCCCTCTTGATAGGAGATCACCTTGAAAATTGCTGGCTAGCAACTAGCAACTCATGTATCAGTAATAATTTATTTGCCACTATTCTGCTTAGTGTGAAGGATGCAACTGTTTTTGGGAAACTAGTCGTTTAATTCGAGGCTTTGTTGAAGACAACGCGCATCGAAGATCTGCTTCGCATTCCAGTTTGTTACGAAATTTTGTCTTCATACTCACAAGTGCTGAAAATCCACTTTCACATAAATATGTCGATGAAAATGGAAGAAGGGTACGTATCGCCACACTGCCCACATTCTTATATATATGCAAATATTTAGCCCAGAAACTGTTAAGAGACATTGCTTCAAAATCATCTTTAGCAGTGGAGTTGCACTTCATCTCCAAAAACTCTTCCTGCAGTTCTTCCGAAAGAATATCTTCTTTGATTCAAAAGGGATTTCTCGTCATCTTTCACTCTGTTAGTTCAACATTACCCAAGTCGGGAAAATAGCAGTCATATTCTTCTTTCAAAATTTGGAGGTGGGATTCCACTTCTACCTTAAGTTCACCTTCCAGTTTGGCTTTGCTGTTCTCAAGTGCTATGTCCAAGGTAGGAAATGAGGCTGCATTTCCCCGTTAAACTCGGCAATGCCACAACCCCAGCTTTGCTATGAATGTCCGTATCTCATCGTAATCTTTCATACAGTTCGTGTTCTTTCCTTGCAACAGCAGATTGAGGCAATTGAGAGCTTCGAAAATGTCAACAAGGTATGCCATTGCCAGTTGAAACTCTTGCGATTGAAATGGTAACAGGAGAACTTGTTTTCCCTGAGATTCAAGAAATATACTTACTTCATCTTTCAAACCGTAAGTAAACGCGAGCTAACATATTATCTTTTGATAGCAATCGAACATTTGTATGAAACAACAGATTTTCATGATTGGAATCCATGTGTTTACATAGCTGGGAAAATAACCGGGAATTGACAGCACTTGATTTGATAAAGTTAACAATTCGTATAATTATGGCAAGCTTTTTCTTTATTGCAGCAGGTAAAGTCTTGGAGGCCAAAGCCTCTCGATAGATTACGCAGTGAGTTTCAACTGCGTCCGGATTTTTTTGCTCTACCCTGGTAATAAATCCACTCCGACACCCAAGCATCGCTGGTGCACCATCAGTGCAGACGCCAACAAGTTTCTCCCATTTCATGCCGTTTTTGTAAAAGTATGCATCAACAACTCTGAACACATCTTCTGCTTTAGTGGTCGTTTCAAGCGATTTGCAGAATAGCATTTCTTCCTCAATTGTAGCAGATCCAACAAAACAAACATAGACCATCAACTGTGTCAATTGAGCTACGTCAGTCGTTTCGTCGCACTGAATGGCAAAATAAGGTGATGCGTGTATCTTTTGAAGAACTTGGCATTCAATATCATTTGCAAGCTCATCAATTCGTGTCTTAATAGTGGAATCTAAAAGAGAAATCTTTGCTAACTTCTTGCTGTTGCTTTCCCCAAAAACAAGGCTACTTGCTTTCAACATGCATGGTTTTATCAAAGTTTCGCCAATATTCTGAGGTTTTTTCGCTTGAGCTATCATTTGAGCAATTTTAAAAGATGCTTCTACCAGCTCCGCAGATGATAATTGGCTAAAATTCTCCGCACAGGCGATTTTCATTTTTTTAAAAAAATCCTTCTTGCTTTGAAAGAAAGCCAAGAGTTTCGTTTGATGAAGAGGATGTTTTGTTTGAAAATGACGCTTCAAGCGATATGGCCTCAAAGCATCATTGCTCAACTTTTCGAAACATATAACGCACTGTGGTACAACTTGACCATTCACTGCTGCATCAGAAAAACCATTTTGCAGATATTCTTCATTGTACTTCCTTTTTTTTGCACTCATTTTTATCACCGCAGCTAAATTAAATATCACTTATTTTTCAAAGGTCTAAAATTTGTAAATTATGGGGGATTAACAAGTTTGAAAAAGTTCAAATTAATCAACTTCAAAATAAAAAAACAAATAGAAAATATATTTCGCTTTAAGAAAGCATCATCAGTTGTTAGCAAACAAAAGTCACAACACTAAGAAAACTACTAATAAATCCTAGCAAAGAATTTTAACTGAAAACAACCAGGTACTGACCACTCCACAACAACGTTAACAATGAATCTCGCTCGTGAACCTTCAAAAAGTTTGGAAAATACGGTTTAACGGCGTGGGAGAGAAAAGAACGAATAAATGAAAAAGTACAAAATCGACGTGCTAAGTGACATCTACCGCGGAAAAAGGAAGGCAAAGCATATAACGATGTGTCGATGTAAATAAGACAGCGGAAATTAAAACAGTAACGAATTAAAAGTCCAGACAAAATTGTTTTTTAAAACTAGGTCACAGATTCTAATGTAATGGATTAGTAACGAGGTGGTAACGAGATTTGACTGTAGTTCGGAGCTGCTTTTCATCAATATGTCACTGTCATGCTCGCGCCCTCCTTGTGAAGCTTTCATGCCCCCCAAGGGGGACGCGCCCCCCAGTTTAAGAATCCCTGCTCTAGTGGTTTCTCGCCTTTTCTGCTCACGGACTCGAACGCCCTACGGCGCCGCCGTTGAGTGGGCTGCAGTGTCGTGTTCATCTTGATGGTGGTTAAATAATCGTGAGTTCAAATCGCGGCAATGGACTTGAGGGCTATTATATCGGACTTGCAGCTTTGCAAAAACTTGCAAATTCATGGTTCAAGGAAGGCTGGTTGATGTTCAAAATTTGGGTCGGACTTGGACTAGTGCAATCAAGTAGGACTTGGGTTTGCCTAAAAATGTCTGTGATGTTGCAATGCCCTGGTTCAGACCGCACATACTGCGAGGAGCACTACTGGGGATGGCTCTTCATATGCATTCCCGATGCTTGGCAGATTCTATCCAGCTGAAAATTGATTGAAAGTCATGCTAGAAGAATGTTGAAACTTGGTAGTCCCGAAGCAGGTATGGGCAATGGTCTCGTATTTAGCGCAAAGGCTGATGTTATGCGAGTGTGAATAACAAAAAGTTATTTTTCGACTTCTAAACCTCAACAAAAATAATCTTTAAAAGCATTTAAGGAAAGCTTGTAAACTACGTAAAGCAAGAATGCAATCAATGTCATTTAGATTGATAAAACGGTGCCAACACGCAAAACATGATCCACTAGAACTGATGCTAAATCTAGTGTTTTTGCATTTTTCAAAACGAGACGAAAGACATAACTTAAAAAAATAGTTGAGCTGAGTTCACATATTTTTATCTTCCGGTCACAGGAAAGCCTTAGTTGGTTATGGATAGAACGTCGTTGCGTTCTGATTTGCACGAAAAACTCTTTGAGATTGTGGACCTTGCAACCGAAGATTCTTCAAGACTTTTGCAGATGCAGAACTGAACCATTCTGACAATAGTTGAAAGTTCACACAACATTTATCAATTACCTGAATACAGATTTATGCTCCACGATTACTTGAATGTACTCGGCAAGTTTCTTCTGCATTAAAGCCAACCTCAGCCAGGCACGACACTT
Source organism: Trididemnum clinides (assembly GCA_963675345.1). Lineage (NCBI taxonomy): Eukaryota > Metazoa > Chordata > Ascidiacea > Aplousobranchia > Didemnidae > Trididemnum > Trididemnum clinides. The sequence goes on from OY776285.1 coordinate 53,073,193, forward strand.
GCCCAAATACGTTCTGCAACAAAATGTTGAGTGACTATTGCCAGAAAATAAACTTGTTTATTATGATTGTATTTTTATCATTCGGTCACGGGAAGACTTTTCAATTCAACCTTTAAAGCCGGCTTCACCCATCCGGCTATTGTGTGAGCAGTAGCGAAAAGTTAATGAATTTTATGCACTTTCACAATTCTTGTACACTAAATTGTGATTATCATATTCTGAATCATAATTGGCAATGCTCACAAAGAATCTTGCCACTGATTATCGTTAATACTTGTTAGGGAGCGGGGATTGTACATAATCAAAACTGATTGTAGTGGCAAAATGGTGGTTGCTTTCACAATTAAAGAAAAATACGATTTAATGGTAAGCCTATTTTGCCAATTGTTGCTGCCGCTTTCCTATTTATATTTGTTTTATTAAGTTCTTAATTTGGCTGCGCTATTGGTCTTGTTTCCGGCATAGCGACAAAAGCGGCTTTGTTTTCTCTATATTCAGTTTTACAAATTGGTTTTATGTTGATTTTTTCTTGGATTTTATTACAATAATGTAGAGTATAGACATAAATGACAAAAATACCATAACAGGGAGCATATCAGTATAATTGAGAGTGTTGGTTCAGCCGGCCAAGCTGGCTTTACCTATCAGGTTCTTGTATGAAAAGTTACCAAACGTTTATGTGTTTTCTGCACATAAGATTTGCACGACTTTTTGTGCTCCTTTCCTAATAGAATATCTCATTTCAAGATCCTGGCAATGTCTTAGGTCTATGAGCTTTGTTCATTGCTGACACGAACCCAAGGGAGCTTTGCATTTCCCCTAGTTAGGAAGTGGGAAACACATTTCTGATATTAAGCTATTTTAAAGCAAAAAGACAAAAATGTCTTTCGTGTGGTGCGATTTTACACAATGACGCTGTTTTCTTTTGATTTCCCTTTAAACTTTCGCAAGTCCTCGCTGGCTACGCATTATGCAGCATGTTCTTTTCTCCCTGCTTGATGTGCCCTGGGGAGTTTAAAGTGTCCTTGCTTTTCCTCAAATGTTTGGTTTGACCCCGGTAGCTCTTTAAAGCTATTATAAAACAAAATACCAATAATATCTTCCATGTGGTGCGATTTAACACAATGACGTTAATTTTGATTTCGCCTCAAACTCTTTTAAGTCCTTGCTGGCTACGCATTATGATTCACATTTGTTTTTCCTTGCTTAGGTATGCTCATAGAAGTTAAACAAGTTATTGCTTTTCCCAAATTTTCAGGTTAGATTTCGGTAGCTCTATAAAGCTATTATCAAGAAAAATGGAAAAACATGTTTCTTCTGAGTATGGTGTTACTATCACTCGTACCGATATAAAACGTATCAATTAAAGCAGCTGCACCAGCTTCACCGTACAAACATTTTTTAGAGCCACAACGAAATGTTTTACTAAATATAAGCCATAGCTCATGTACATGTAATGGTGATCATGTTGGTTTATTAATCAAGACTGGAAGTATTCAATTCTTTCTGGCGACAAAGCTCAGGTTTAAGCATTTTGATAAGGTTGCTTCCAAAGTTGATAAATGAAAAAGTGTTCTTCCCTTAGCCGTAACAGAAAATTGGTTGCTATCGTAGTAAGAGGCGCATTTTTGATTGTTGAGGAGTAGACGAATTGGAGGTGAGTAAACGAATTCTTTCTGGCGACAAAGCTTAACTCTTTTGCTCCCGCGATCGTCGATTGATGATCTCGTGTTTTCAGTGTTTACCTCAGATTTTGTTAAATTGAGTTACAAAATTAGTTTAATAAAAAATCGATTTGTGACTTTATTTTTCATCCGATTTTCATAGAATTTTCAAAAGATCATGCTTATTTCCTCACGCATCGGATGATCTATAATTTGTGCCCTAATTCTTGGATTTTTATACCTAAAAACGGTTAAAAAGACCAACAACCCAGTTGCAGACGACAAAATCGGCCAAATTCTCAGCACGTGCCAACTACACTAAAATCAAATTCAGATTACATCTTTACCACAACACCAAACCCTTTATCATTGACACAGTCTGAAAACTACTCTTTTGGGGCATCATTTGACAAAATTTCAAGCGATAATAATAAATTTTACGTTTTTGAATTTCCAAATTTTTTAGGGGTCTCAAAACCCCCCAAACAAATTTGAATGGTAAGTAGATAAAAGTAAATTTAGTGCGTAAAAAATATGATATGTTGCTAAATATTGGTCTCATTTCAAAGCTTAGGAAATTTGCTTTCCAGCAATATATAACTTTAAATAGTTTAGACTAAGTGGTATATGATATTTACTGATCAAAAATGAGTACTGTACATCAGGGGTATCAAACTTGCGGCCCTTAGAGCTTCTCAGTGCGGCCCCCGAGACGATTCTGAAATTACGAATGAACTTCGGCAGTATTGGCCTATTCTTTGGAAATTTTTTGGCCTATTCAACTTCTGTGTTGATGAAAGCGGGACGCTGCGATGCGGCCTCAGGTTCGGATGTCGAGGCACAGGTGAATATTTCCAAATATAAAAAAAATTCGGGTGAACTCTAAAAAAAAAAAAAAAAGGTCATCACCTGCTATGAAGCACGGTTTCTGTTATTTTCAAACCTGGGTATCTCAAATTTCACTTCGCAGGCAGTGATGACCCTTTTTTTTTTTAGAGATCACCCCAATTGTTTTCAAGAAGTTACCCCAACTTTTCGTAATTAATGCAAATCTCAGGTCGTTGCCCAGAGAGATGGTGATTCCCGAATCCAAAACCACATGCAGCCCTCGGCACGATTGCTCATATATGCAAATTGGCCCCCAGAAGCCCACGAGTTTGACACCCCTGCTGTACATCACGTCAGTTCAAAACTCCCAAAATTTTTTGACTTGCCTTCACTAAATTATAATTTTTACAAAAACTACACCCTTTAAAAAGATAAAATAAATTGCAAATGTTTCACTACTAAAGTCGTCATTTTCTATCAAATTTCCGAAACAAGAAGCGAAATACAAGTTTAAAAGCTAGCAGAAGTTTGGCTTCTCTAAATCAAAGTTTGCTGCATCCCCCTTGTTTCTCAAGAAATGGGAAGGGTGTAAACAAGCGGCTGTTTCATTGTCAGTGACAGCATATTCTATTTAAACTTGATATTTTCTGAATCTTGAAGAAATTCCCTGTTCAAAAATACATAATGTTACATGGTTTAGGCTAACCTCTAGCAGATAATGACTGATCATATTTTAGGTACTGAATTTAACTACCAAAATTTGGTACCGGTCGGTACCGGTCAAAAAAAAGGTCATGGGCCTCAGAAAATTGCAAATTGTAGAAAACCTAGGCTTTTAGGTAAGTTTTGAGTGATGTACCTTGAAAGCTTATTTCCTTAGCATCATTTTGCGACCATTTCTAAAAAAATTGGTAGAAAATAAAATCTGTAGTGATCTTTAAGGTGAGGGTACCTATTTAATTTTGAAGACAACTACCCCCCAGTTGGGGGGTTCATTTGCATAAAATTTGCATATTCAAAAAACTATTTTTTTTTTCTATTTGAAATCCTTAAGAAATGTAGATTTCAACAACATATCACACTTAATGTAGAAGTAAACAGCTGAGTAATGATTTACAAACAAACTTGAGGTACATAATTATAATTAATTATGACAGATTTTCGCGATGCCACCTTAGGGACATTTTTTTTCGCTATTTTCGCGGGAGCAAAAGAGTTAAACCTGAGCTTTGTCGCCAGAAAGAATTCGTCTACTCGCTAAAATTACATCATTAATTTGGACTTGACTAAACGTCTGATTGTCTACCAATCAAAATGTTCCGACATTTTCACCGACCTCAATCGCTATAAATACATCGCCATCAACACCAGGTTTCATTCTATCGATAACTCCTGAAGAGAGCTAGACGAAAACGTTAGAGTTTTCACTTGTTCTTTATAAAAGAGTACAACGAAATGATCGCTAACAAAAGCTTTATTATAAAGGCAAAGACTGTGTAAGTGTTCCAAGCCTAGGCTGTTGGTGTCTGGAGCATTGTTTTTGATCTTCAAAAAGAGTGTTATTTTGTTTGGTTCGAACCTTACATTTCAGTGAATTAGCACATGTTTTGAGTTTATACCTGTGGTCATTAAGCTTTCAATAATAGGCTAGTACTCTATGGCTAATGAGTACGTTGCTGCCCCATCGTGTGATATTATTCTCATTTTTCAGAAGGTAAACCTAAATATTTTACAAAACTAATGCCAAAACTGAATTCTCAATGTTCAAATGCATCAAGCTTTACACGTGCAAACCAATGCATGAAAAATCACGATTTTCGTTGATGCATAGCATTCCCTCATATATATGCTCGATAAGCGATATACGAGGGTCATTCAATAAATAAGGAGAATCTTTCGGTAAAAGGACTTCTAATACAGACAAAAGCTTATTTTTTTTTATTTTTCGACATAGTCTCCCATCAATGTCACACATTTTTCCCATCTGTGCACAAGCTTCCGTATTCCCTCAGCATAAACATCTTTGGACTGATGTCTTAGCCAGTTGCTCACAACACTTTTGACTTCATCGTCACTTTTAAACTTCGTGCCTCTCGTGAACTCTTTCAGGGGGCCAAACAACTGAAAGTCTGAAGGGGCAAGGTCTGGGCTATAAGGGGGATGAGGGAGCAGTCTCCAGCCCAGGTTGTTGATGGCCTGCGCCGTTTGGGCTGCTGTGTGAGGCTTTGCGTTGTCAGGATGCAAGATGACTCCTTCTGACATGACCCCCGTGTATGTTCTTTATGTCTTTTTTGATATTTTTCAGCAGTTCACAATAGTTGGCACTATTCACAAAGCTTCCTTTGTGAAGGAATGAAATGGTGATTGGGCCTTGCATATCCCAAAAAAATGGTAAGCATCACTTTTCTCGTGGATCGCTGGGACTTGAACTTCTTCTTTGCTGGAGAGCCTACGTGCTTTCACTCCATGGACTGCCATTTGAAATCGGGCTCATAGTGCCAAACCCATGTCTCATCACATGTGACCACCTTCTCAGAAACTCATCACCATCCTTTTCATAATGGCAGAGACACTGCTTGGACTCGACCCTCCTCTGTCTGTGCTCTGCACTAAGCATCTTTGGATCCCACCAACAACTAACTTTCGAGTAGCCAAGGTCATCGTGGACAATTTTGTGTTCTGTCCCAACAGATAAGCTCAAAGTCCTTGCAATGTTATCCATTGTCACCCTTCTGTTAGACCGAATGAGGTCATTGACTGATTTGATCACCTCAGGAGACCTCATTTCTGTAGGCCTCCCGGGCCTGTCTTCATCATCAACACTTTTCCGTTCTTCTTTAAACCATTTAGCCCACTTGTAAACTTTTTTCTGCTGAAACATGTGGCATCATAAATAGCTCACATTCTTCTATGAATTTCAACTGCTTTACACCCTTCAGCAAATAAAAACTTGATATCTGACCACTGTTCAATCATGAAGCATGCTTCTTTATTGGCCATCTTTGTTAATCACCAAAACTTGATAACTAGAGCTTGCTAAAGTCAGTAAAGTCAAAGTTTTTTTCAGGACCTTGTTACATGATCAAACGTGTAATAACGTTCGTTACAGGTGTTCAGGTGTCTGTTTTGGTAGATTTTATAAGTCAGAATAAAGTCAAAATTTTGCATCAAGTCAAAACTTGTCAAAATTGTCTTCATCAAAAATTTCCTTACAAAAACGAACAAATTTATATATTTTTTTTGTGAATTTTTGAGCTGCTATTACAATTTTATGCGCAGTTTTATTTGATTTCAAACTTCTCAAATAGTTGCAATGGTAAAAATGCGTGCGGTAATTGAGAAGGAAATATAGCACTTATTACGCATGAAATCGTCATTCTTGATGCATAAACACATGATTGTTGGACAATTAATCTATTCCTATAAAACCTTTGCTCTCTTTACACGTGGTCTTTTTAAGTTGTAGCTTGCAAAGCAACGAATGCCTAAACAAGCAAATTTGCCAGGAATATCCAGATGAGTTTTCGGCAACTCCTGCCTGTGACTTGCGATGCAACCTTTGCGACGGGTTAGTCAAATGCGACAAAAAGTTTTTTGCTGAAAGCCACCCAAAAAGTAAGCAACACCAAAGAAAATGGAGACAAAGAGCAAATCCCAAAGTAAGCAAACCTTTTTACAACTCGATCAAGTAAACTTCAAGGAACAGGTTGTCTCTTCATTCTTAGCTGCAGATATCCCACTTCATAAACTGAACCATCCTTCTTTAAAGTCTCTGTTTGCTACAATGGGAAAAGTATTGCCTTTGGAGACTGCAGCCCGGGCATGTGTTACTAAATTAGCATCCCAAAAAGAAGAACAAATTCATGAATTACTTTGTGACAAAAAATTTTTTGTAATTGTGGATGAAGCAGAGATTGCTAAACTAAAGTATATTAGTGTGCTTGTGGGCAGCTTAGATGCCCCAAATCAGATATTCCCCGTTGACTGCCATCCACTTGACAGCGATAGCAATGTTAATAGCAGTATTATTCTGTACACTGTGGATGATATATTGCGACAACTTGAAATAAAACGCAAGAATTTTTCATTGTTCTTGACTGATGCTGCTCGGTACAGGTCTTTGGCTGGAAAGACATTAAAGGAATTATACCCTTCTTTGATGCATGTCACCTGCGTTGCGCACTTACTACATAACTGCGCTATGTGTGTGTGTGCTCATTTAAAAAATATTGATGAAATAATAGCAACGATCAAGGCAGCAACAATCAAAAACAAAGATCGCAAGAAAGATTTTCATGATGCTGGTCTGCCATCTCTTCCTGTCCCTGTAATCACAAGATGGGCAACTTGGCTTAGAGCTGCCTTATATTACAGTGAGAACCTTTCAGCTGTTTTTACCATTGTCAACAATTGGACAAGTGCAGGCCTCTTAGTCAGCAGAGAAAAAGACGCTATCAATGTGGAAGATTTGGTGCCGGACTTGGTTAAAATAAATCAATATCGGACTCTAGCAGCCAACGTAGAGTTCTTAGAAGGAAGTGCCTGCATGATAACCAAAGCATACGGACTGCTGAAGAATATGCAATTTGATGATGATCGGTACGCAATTCAAAATTATATCAAAAAACGACTATCCAACTCTGATTTAGAAACAATAAAAAACTGTACCAACTTGACAATTGACCCAACAAGCTACGCACTATTACAAAAAGCCCAGCCAACCTCTGCTGCTGTTGAGAGGTGGTTTTCTATGCTCAGTAAATTACTGGGAAAAGACAGAAATTTGTGATGTTAAGAACGTAAAAAATATATGATGCTGTATTACAATAAAAGTCCTGGTAACTGTACTGTGTGGCTTTCGTTAAAAACATCATAGACAGACTGTTAATGTACAGTACAGTGGCGATAACATGCATTTTTTGTATTACACACTAATTGATACCGGTACACACAATGGCTCGTTATCCTAGGTTTTGACGTCATGCGTCACTTTGTTGCATTAGCTTCAAGACTGAGAAAATGTTTAAAGTAGGCTACCTTCTTCTTTAAAAACTTATGTAAATTGCGGATTATAAAACATTTTTAATCAAAAAAGTGCAACAAGACAAACAATAGGCGAAAGCGGTTAGGTCAAAGTAAAGTCAAAATTTTTCTAAAATAAAGTCAAAAATATATTTTTTTAGGTCAAAAAAAGTGGCCCCAATTGACAACGGACCGTTGTTCAATCCTGGAGCATGCTTCTTTATCGGCCATCTTTGTTAATCACCAAAACTTTTAGTTTTTTTTTTTTATCTGCAAAAGAAATTTCAACCATATGAAAAAGAAAAACAAAAAAAATAAAAAGCATTAAGCTTTTATCTGTATTAGAAGTCCTCATACCGAAAAATTCATCTTGTTTATTGAATGACCCTCATATTTATAAAATAATGCGCAATTCCGCGTGTGTGTTCTCATTCCACCAAAACTACTGAACGTATGCGCATCAAACTGGCACTACCGATCACCACCCTGGGTGAGTGTCATAAGGAGGTTCGTGACGTTATATCAATGATCTCATAAAGATATTTTTTAAATCGCAATTTTTGTGGAGCAACGCGATTTTTTAGCTTAAATAAGTTAGTACCAGACTCACCATCTTCAACAAATTTCACTTCTTTAGCATCTCACATGACGTCATGACTGACGACACATTGTAATATTTGTTTTCTTTAATTTTTCAAAAAATACTGATGGTAGAAAGAGAATTAAAAGCTATTTTGGGAGAAACCAACAAGGTACTTTCCATAAAAAAAAACTTTACAATTAAGCTCCATTGACGATGTAACAACATTTTTTTCTATTTAAGAACTTTAAGCCTTCTAAGAACGCTTCTTGCTTTTTTTCTGCACCGTTCAAATCGCTCTAAAAAATTTTTGAACAAATTAAAGAGCATTTCAAGCCAATTCCAATAATATACAACATGTATTTTTGCCATATGTTTTTATATAAAAAAATATTAAACTTTAAGACCTGTAGTTTAACTTTTTACCCCTTCCAAAAAGTGGTGAGGTGAGTAAGAAATGGTAAGTTTAATACATAAAGGTTATGATAAAGCACTAACAATTAGCGTCGTTTCAAACCGGAAAAAATTTTTTTCCAGCAATATGTAACTCTAATTAGTTAGGGCTAAGGATTAGTTTACTGTAAGTGCTCCATTACAGGTTGGTTTGTTTTTTGCATGGCTGCGCATATGCGAGGACCAAGCAACATGCGCGCAGCCAGAAGGTTTAGGACATACAAATAAGCATAGGCCAACAACTACAAAAAAGTAGTACATCGAGATCCTAATATTTAATACATTTTGCTAACATTTAATATTTTTCATAGCTTTCTGTGAAAATACATCAACCACTTGGGCATCTCCTTCCCCTATCCCACAACTTTGAATTTATGCTTCCTTGCACTTTATAGAATGAACAAATAAAATTTTTTAAAATGTTGGCTGTTTCAATTGTGATAAAGTCCACTTTTTAAATGCCAAACAAGGCAAGCAAGACGTAGTCAGAAACTCAAGAAACTTTGTAAGCAATATAGCGGTTGTGCACAACTCCCCATAATATTTTCTAGACTGAATCAATTTTTTCTAAAAAAATGATACTGTTAATTTTGGAATAAGATTTGGCTATGTCAACAACCGATTAACTTTTTATTACTGTTCTCTAAATATCAGTGGGGTGAAATCAGGAAGCTGACTGAACGGATATTTTTACCTCGACATTACTGATGGGGTCCTGCTATTGTAATCACTTAGTCTGCTTTTTGTCGGGCTGCATTTATGCCAGGACCAAGCAACATGTGCACAGCTAGAGGCGTCAGCTCATACAAATATGCTTACAGTAACAAAAAAGTTGTAAATAGTGGGCCAAATATTTAATATATTAATCCTGAAAATACATATCAATCACCTTGGTGCTCTTCCACAGCTTTCATATCTTTCAAGCACAGGCTGAATTTAACGAATGAGAGTTTGTTATGTTTGAGGACGCCTATGGTGAAAACTGGGAAAATAACAAGTTGTCAAGGACTCGAGAAACCAGGAAGACATGCAATGGCTATGTGCAATTCCTTGTAATGTCTTTCTAAATCAATTGCATATCAAAAACAAGTTTTGTTTAGGAACAAAACTTGGCTATGTGAAAAATCATGAACTCTTTATTACTGTTCTAACAACTATCTATTAAATAAAGCAGGCGCAGCTCACTAAACTCATATTGTTAACCTCAGCATTACTGATGGGAACCCACCCTATGGGCGATGCTGGCAAGCATATAAATAACTCATAGTGGGTTAGTTATGCATGCATATTACATACAGGGTGTCTCAAAAGTAAGTATACACTTTAAAATTTGAATAACAATCTAATGGCTTATTCAAATTTGTCAAAAGTTTACAAAAATATTCTATAAACTACTAGAAACAGATTACCGTCCTAATATCTCGTTGAATTTATTTATTGACAGAATGTTAGACCTCAACGTGGAAACCACCAATTTCGAGACATTTCAGCCACCTTTTGACGCATTCTTGCCCGATACCCTGCAATAAATCTTGTGTAACTAGTCCACATGATGCTCTAATGTTTTGTTCCAACTCTAAAAGGTTTTGAGACCGTGTGGAGTAAAGTTGACAAAAAATGCTTCGGTTGAAAAACTGTTACTTTCAGCAAGATGGAGCTCCTGCACATTACACCAGGAAAGTCAGAGATTACTTAAATCAGCTTTTTCTCGGTAGGTGGATCGGGTGCAGAGGTCCTCTAGAATGGGCCGCTCGTTCACCTGACTTAACCCCATGTGACTTTTTTCTTTGGGGTTTCCTTAAGAGCAAAGTTTACTCCACACGGTCTCAAAACCTTTTAGAGTTGGAACAAAACATCAGAGCATCATGTGGACTAGTTACACAAGATTTATTGCAAAGTGTCAAACAAGAATGCATCAAAAGGTGGCTGAAATCTTCCGAAATTGGTGGTTTCCACGTTGAGGTCTAACATTCTGTCAATAAATAAATTCAACGAGATATTAGGACGGTAATCTGTTTCTAGTAGTTTATAGAATATTTTTGTAAACTTTTGACAAATTTGAATAAGCCATTAGATTGTTATTCAAATTTTAAAGTGTATACTTACTTTTGAGACACCCTGTATTAAAAGCCTGACAAATTGTTTCATGCAGAAATTATTTCACTGAATTAAACAATTTGTCAGGCTTTTTTTAACTCTTTTGCAACCAAAATCATCATATGATGATCTCGTGTTTTCCTCAAATTTTTTCAAATTGAGTTACAAAACTAGTTTACTAAAAAATGGATTTGTGACTTTATTTCTCATCTGATTTTCATAAAATTTTCAAAAAATCACACTTAATTTCTCACATATCGGAAGATGTGAAATTTGTGCCCTAAATCTTAGTTTTTCTTACCCAAAAAGGGTGAAAAAAACCAAGAACCCAGTTGCAGATGACAAAAATTGCCAAATTTTCAGCAAGAGACAACTACCTTAAAATCAAATTGAGATTACATGTTTACCACGAAACCAAACCCTTTATCAACACAGTCTGAAAACTACTCTTTTGGGGCATCATTTGACAAAATTTGAAAAATAAAATTTACCTATTAAAATTTTCGAATTTTTTAGGGGTCTCAAAACCCCCCAAACAAATTTGAATGGTAAGTAAAAAGTAGATTTGATTTTTGAAAAATATATGTTGCTAAATACCGCTCTCATTTGAAAGCTTATGAGAATTGCTTTCCAGCAATAGATAACTCTTAAATAGTCTAGGCTAAGCAGTATATGATATTTACTGATCAAAAATGGGTACCGTAGTCAGTTCAAAACCCCCCAAAAATGTTTGACTTACCTTCACTAAATTATAATTTTTACAAAAACTACACCCTATAAAAAGATAAAATAAATTGCAAACATTTCACCACTGAAGTCGTCATTTTCTATCAAGTTTCCAAGGAGACATAAACTAAAATACAAGTTTAAAAGCTAGCAGAAGTTTGGCTTCTCTAAATCAAAGTTTGCTGTATCCCCCTTGTTTCTCAACAAATGGGAGGGGTGGAAAAAATCTTCTGTTTTATTGTTAGTGACAACATATTCTATTTAAACTTGATATTTTCTGAATTTTGAAAAAGTAATGAAAAAAGTAATTTTTTCAAAATTCAGAAAATATCAAGTTTAAATAGAATAATAAATACATAATGTTACATGGTTTAGGCTAACTTTTAGCAGATAATGACTGATCATATTTTAGATACTAAATTTAACTAACAAAATTTGGTACTGGTTAGTATCGGTTAACAAAAAGGTCATGGGCCTCAGAAAGTTGCAAATTGTAGAAAACCTAGGCTTTTAGGTAAGTTTTGACTGATGTACCTTGAAAGCTTAGTTTCTTAGCATCATCTAGCGACCATTTCTAAAAAAATTGGTAGAAAATAAAATTTGTAGTGATCTTTGAAGGGTACTTTAACTTCGAAGACAACTCAGCACCTAAATTTTTTTTTTATTTGAGATCTTCAAGAAGTAGAGATTTCAATGATATATAATACTTGATGTAGAAGTAAACAGATGAATAATGATTTACAAACAAACTTGGGGTATTTTATGACGATTAATTATGATTGATTATGACAAATTATGACAGTTTTTTGCATTGCCACCTTACGGATATTTTTTTGCTATTCACGTGGTAGCGAAAGAGTTAATATGTAACTTATGTGCATAACTGACCTACTGCATGTTATTTGAATTATCTCTGATTAGTTTAATCATGGAGCACTCTTCCATACCTCACACCTTTATCTCGTCAAGCATATGTACTGTATATACACTAAGAAGACTTAATGTCCAGCCTTAGGTATTATGTATCCACAATCATCAACTACTTCATTTACGTCTTATTCAAATAGAATTTAAATATAAAAGTCTATTTTAATAACACGTAAATTAAGTGCCTGATAAATGTTAATACATGAAACCTAAGGTTGCACATTAAGCCTCATTATTGATATAATACTAAGCTTTGTCATTTCCCTGACACTAAGCACTCTCTTGGCAGAAGTTTACAGCATTCTGACCTAATTTGACCAGTTACTTTACAACCACCCTGTATACGTATTCTGTACACTTTTCAACCACCCTGTACACATATTCTGTGTATACAAAATATGTAGACAGGGTGGTTGAAAAATAACTAGGTATTAGAAACTGCTCGTGATCTTATTATTGTCCTTGAAAGTCCAGACCATAACCATTTTAGATCAGATACCACTAAGAGGGATTACTTATTTTTCAGATTTTGTTAATTCTGCTTATGTTATTTATGGAATGTGGTAGCATTTTCAGAAATGACCAGTCCCTTGACTATTCATGAGCAATCCAAAATTGCAATCCGTTATGAAGTGGGGAATTTCATTGTTTTGGTGCAAAGATGGTGGGATGCATGTAAAGGTAGGCATGAAACAGAGACAATCACAGATGGTCCTGCAAAGTTTACGACCACTGACACTGTAAAGATAAAAGAAGGAACAGGTGTCCATTCACAAGTCGATCAGCGGAGAAGGTGGAAAGAGTGCTAAAAATGTTTATGAGCAGCCTGTAAAACTCAACTCATCAAGCTGACCGAGTTAGCAGATTAATAAGACATACGATACTCTCTGTGTTGCACAAGGAATTAAATTATCATCCATGGAATCCCCGTTATGTTTAGGAGCTTAAGCCTGTACACTGTGAATGCAGAGTAGAATATGGAGAATTGATGTTGGGTTGGCACTGTGTTTACAGAGATATATGAGTGGTGCTTATGTTGAAATAGGACTATTTAGTTAATTAGCCCATTTCAAGTCATTTTTTCAGTGCAATTAAATTTCGCATATAATATTGAACATGCATCACTAACTTTCAATTAGTTTAAAGCGAGAATTTGGAATTTATTACATATTTTTAATGCCTAGTTACTTTTCGATTATCCTGTATATACACTTACAAACCGTTGAATTTACATTCTATCTTCCTGCGTTTTTGCTTGCTTAGACGCACTGATTCCTTGTATGTCTACTGCTACACACTCACTTTCCAACCAGACTTCTTGGTTAAGCACCACAGCACATTTTGAAACAAAACTACACAATCATTTTTTTGTGCCCTGTGTGTAGATTTCAATTTTTTTCTAACGAAGTAAATAAATTGATTTTTTCCTTTCATCCAAAGTTGTAACTTGTAAGTATGCCGTTTTTAATACAGTGTTTATTGCTGCCTCCTATCTTTGGTTGTTGCTTTGTTTTTTATGTTAATGCTGGCTAAAAAAAACTTATCATGCTACATTTTAACATCACATCACAGCAGATGCATGCAGAAAACACATCAAAATCATCATGACACTCCTAACAAAAAAATTACTTGATGCCAGGAAGACTGCGAACACTTTTCATGATGGAGGGAGCTGCAGGATGAAACCTCTCAATTGACTCCAATATTGGCCAGAAATATCGATTCTGCCCAAAGAATCTTTTTGCACCTATAATGAATCAACTTGAGTTCGTGATCTGAATGAGCAGGCAGTGCCTACAACCTTTAAGACGGTGCTGAAGGATATTCTCAATGATGACAAAAAACTGCTGGAGGATGGAATCATCACTATCAAGAGCATGTCCGGAGGCAGAGGAGGATTCAATCAAAACGTTAACACTCAACTTCACCAGGTCTAAAAGATATTTTATCATAAACTCATAAGTTGTTACCACACCCTTTCTTGGTATGGGGTGTGTGATAGAACATTGAGCTAAGCAGAGACCAGGAATAACACTGGGATAAAGAAAAAGAGATACTGTTGAGAGATTGAGGTTAAAGAAGTAGCAGGACCATTACAGAATTTTATTTGATATCAACAATTGACACTGAAAGAGAGATAAATTAGACAATAATATCTAATAAAAACAAGTTGTTAATGAGGTTATACACCACAAACATGTCTTGACTTACTGAGAAGATTTCTTCTTTCTATCGCAACAGCGCTTGTGCTGTTCACCTCACTCCCGATTTCAGATGAATTGTCTGAAACATTCAACTTCATAATAAGCTAGAAACTCAGATCTGCATGGCCATGGATCTGCACAGTACACAGCTCTAAATTCTTGATATTTAATTTGCTCACTTTGCTGAGTGTGTCGCAGTTTCAGTTAAAATGCAATTCAGGTTTTTTAGGCAAAGCAATACTTTTGGAATCTAAATAGTAAAACCTCATTAATCAAGATTACATTCACATATCAGCCAAATAATGGCAGAGCCAAGGGCCAGGATGAAGCGCCATCATGAACTTGAACTATGGGTGTTACTAGAGTGGTTGATGATAAATAAAATTGTGAATCAAGCCACAAGAGTTTTTTTCACTTGAAGTAGATCGCCCAAAATGCAGAATATATTTTAGGCAACTGGCTAAAATCAACAAGCTAAAGTTAATATGAAATCTAAATCATTCCATCATTAGTATGAAATTAACAGGCTAAAATCATTTAACTCCAACAAAATATGTTCTAAGGTATAATACCAGAAATAGATCTTGAATAATCTCGCGACAAGGATCGTTGAGTGAAGGATTTAAAACTGGTCAATGGCGATGATAATATTGATGATAAATTTGAAACATTAGCTTTCTCTTCATTATTGGAATTAAACGTCACTTCCAAATCATTTGCATTAAACACAACATCTCCAGATGAAACATCTTTCAACTTCCCATTTTTACTATCTCCAGTTTTTGATTTATTTTCCATGTGAATTCTTCCGACCAACAATGCAATTAGATCAAATGTAAAACTTCATAACAATTCTACTACAGGCCAAGTATAACAGTGTACACCAATCTATAGATAGGACAGTACAGAATTGAAATAGGCAAGCACAATCAGTCATGTACACAGTTAAAAGATCTAAATACAACTTGTTCAGTGCAATGTCCATTCACTAGTTTTAAAGCACTAGCTCCATAAATTCGGGGTAACGTGGTCAAGCAAGTTGGAGTGACTTCCAGGATGACAAAGATTACGTCATGACTTTAAATTGTAACTTACTAGGGAAAACCACATTACAATAATGATTTCAGCAAATTTTTTAAAATCTGTATTGTTTTTCAAGGTATGATGATGTCATATTAACATTCTTTTGTAGGATTTACTTCTTTATTTTCCAAAAAGTAGGTCTAATGGGTGCAGAAATGCAAATTGAAGCCTGTTGGATAGTTATTGATACTTTGCAGCAAAAAATATGTTGTTTGTCGTAACAAAAAGATCTACACAATTTGATCTGTTGCTAAGTCTGATCTACACTCCGTGTGGATTCAAGCATTAGTTAAGTGTGGATTTTTTTTTTATGAAGTGTGGAAACAAACCAGCTTGAGCTGGTGTGATTGAGCATTGTCTTGGCTAGAACATGCTTTGCCCACATTTAAAAAGCAATTTTTAAGCTTAAGCTTAAGCTTACTGTACAACATACTTGATCGATGTTTCACACTTTCAGCTGTTTGGTGGAACTTCATAAGTAAAGATAAATGATATTTATTTTTTGAATGTAACTAAGCTTCAAGAGCTACTTTAAAAAAATACAGTGGTCCCCTGCATACTCGACCATCCACAAGTCTGCCATCAGGAAGTGCTATTAGCGGGGTGGTCACGTTAGTGGATTTTTATTTGTTACCATGTTTGCAGTAATTAGACACACACACTTAAGCTCAATATTTTGCATATGTCGAATGCTCAACCAATTGAAAACAAATGTTGGTTTTTAATTTTTGGAGAAAAAGACATAAATACAACATGCATTTAATAACCACGGTTGAAAATTCTAGAATGGGCATTTGTCTCCATGTAATTGCATCTGAAGTTTACTGGTATGCAGCCAAAAAATTGTTTTTATTTATATTGCATTCTGTATTTGAGTTTTGCTTATGCTGACTTTTTTGGCAAGTTTGAGCTGCGATTTTTTCACACTATTTCTCTGCTTTATTTTATTTCTCACCATAACCTTTTCTTTCATTGAAAGTATTTTTACTTTCGTTTTACCTGATGCCATATATTTTCTTGAGGTCATTAACACAGTGCAGAGTGAATCTTAGCCAGCACCTTGCAAACATACTGTCTACAGTTCACTTGATCTTAAACCAATTATTGAACTCTCACAACATTGGTTAGTTTTAATTCATCACAATGCTTATTTATAGGGCCACTTTTTTTGACCTAAAAAAATATATTTTTGACTTTATTTTAGAAAAATTTTGACTTTACTTTGACCTAACCGCTTTCGCCTATTGTTTGTCTTGTTGCACTTTTTTGATTAAAAATGTTTTATAATCCGCAATTTACATAAGTTTTTAAAGAAGAAGGTAGCCTACTTTAAACATTTTCTCAGTCTTGAAGCTAATGCAACAAAGTGACGCATGACGTCAAAACCTAGGAAAACGAGCCATTGTGTGTACCGGTATCAATTAGTGTGTAATACAAAAAATGCATGTTATCGCCACTGTACTGTACATTAACAGTCTGTCTATGATGTTTTTAACGAAAGCCACACAGTACAGTTACCAGGACTTTTATTGTAATACAGCATCATATATTTTTTACGTTCTTAACATCACAAATTTCTGTCTTTTCCCAGTAATTTACTGAGCATAGAAAACCACCTCTCAACAGCAGCAGAGGTTGGCTGGGCTTTTTGTAATAGTGCGTAGCTTGTTGGGTCAATTGTCAAGTTGGTACAGTTTTTTATTGTTTCTAAATCAGAGTTGGATAGTCGTTTTTTGATATAATTTTGAATTGCGTACCGATCATCATCAAATTGCATATTCTTCAGCAGTCCGTATGCTTTGGTTATCATGCAGGCACTTCCTTCTAAGAACTCTACGTTGGTTGCTAGAGTCCGATATTGATTTATTTTAACCAAGTCCGGCACCAAATCTTCCACATTGATAGCGTCTTTTTCTCTGCTGACTAAGAGGCCTGCACTTGTCCAATTGTTGACAATGGTAAAAACAGCTGAAAGGTTCTCACTGTAATATAAGGCAGCTCTAAGCCAAGTTGCCCATCTTGTGATTACAGGGACAGGAAGAGATGGCAGACCAGCATCATGAAAATCTTTCTTGCGATCTTTGTTTTTGATTGTTGCTGCCTTGATCGTTGCTATTATTTCATCAATATTTTTTAAATGAGCACACACACACATAGCGCAGTTATGTAGTAAGTGCGCAACGCAGGTGACATGCATCAAAGAAGGGTATAATTCCTTTAATGTCTTTCCAGCCAAAGACCTGTACCGAGCAGCATCAGTCAAGAACAATGAAAAATTCTTGCGTTTTATTTCAAGTTGTCGCAATATATCATCCACAGTGTACAGAATAATACTGCTATTAACATTGCTATCGCTGTCAAGTGGATGGCAGTCAACGGGGAATATCTGATTTGGGGCATCTAAGCTGCCCACAAGCACACTAATATACTTTAGTTTAGCAATCTCTGCTTCATCCACAATTACAAAAAATTTTTTGTCACAAAGTAATTCATGAATTTGTTCTTCTTTTTGGGATGCTAATTTAGTAACACATGCCCGGGCTGCAGTCTCCAAAGGCAATACTTTTCCCATTGTAGCAAACAGAGACTTTAAAGAAGGATGGTTCAGTTTATGAAGTGGGATATCTGCAGCTAAGAATGAAGAGACAACCTGTTCCTTGAAGTTTACTTGATCGAGTTGTAAAAAGGTTTGCTTACTTTGGGATTTGCTCTTTGTCTCCATTTTCTTTGGTGTTGCTTACTTTTTGGGTGGCTTTCAGCAAAAAACTTTTTGTCGCATTTGACTAACCCGTCGCAAAGGTTGCATCGCAAGTCACAGGCAGGAGTTGCCGAAAACTCATCTGGATATTCCTGGCAAATTTGCTTGTTTAGGCATTCGTTGCTTTGCAAGCTACAACTTAAAAAGACCACGTGTAAAGAGAGCAAAGGTTTTATAGGAATAGATTAATTGTCCAACAATCATGTGTTTATGCATCAAGAATGACGATTTCATGCGTAATAAGTGCTATATTTCCTTCTCAATTACCACACGCATTTTTACCATTGCAACTATTTGAGAAGTTTGAAATCAAATAAAACTGCGCATAAAATTTAATAGCAGCTCAAAAATTCAAAAAAAAATACATAAATTTGTTCGTTTTTGTAAGGAAATTTTTGATGAAGACAATTTTGACAAGTCTTGACTTAATGCAAAATTTTGACTTTATTCTGACTTATAAAATCTACCAAAACAGACACCTGAACACCTGAAACAAACGTTATTACACGTTTGATCATGTAACAAGGTCCTGAAGAAAACTTTGACTTTATTGACTTTAGGAGGCCCTAGTTATTTATTATAATTTCCAGTGCGATTATGCACGCAATTTAATTGTTTTGGTATGATATGCAATAACCGCTGTCACAATCATGAATAGGTTTAGTGTAATAATGGTTGCTTTGGCAGTGTTAAATTTGCAGTTTGGACCAACTTAATGGTTGTAGCGATCTGGTAAGTGGGGAGATAGCATTAGTGAAACAAGATACAATGCTTTACTAGAGGAAAATATTCTCGCCGCACAAAAGCAGTAATGGTACTGGAGTGGTCGCCAACTGGGGTTTCAATGTATAATAAAACTAAAAATAAATACAATAGCTTAGCTTAGGCAAATTAAACTACACCACTGATTAGACATTTTGTCTGGTCTAGTCAGTGTGTTTTAGTTTCAGCATATACTTGTGTAATTGCCATTCCACACAGCTGTTGTAGTGGCAATGAACTAAAACCAGTAGAAACTTAGAATCTAGGTCTGGGTATCTTTATTCTTTTGTTCTTCAACTTTAAACTGCCGGTAGGTTTAGCCCCAGGGCTCCTAAGCCTTTTTTAGCTCTCTACCATTTTATTGAATGTAAATATGTGGCATACCCCCAAAAACCAATGTTTTTGTCCTTTCTCAACTTGTAACACTTTTTCCTTGTAGAAGAAATTTATCCAAGCACTTGTTTTGCGTTTTTTATGTTGTAACTCTCTTGTTGAACTCATTGTCTTGCTTTTTCTCAAGTTGAACACCTTTTATTTGGTCAAAAATTTTTGAACTGTTTCCTTAAGAAACTTACTTACATACCCACACACTTTCTTTTATGTACCACTGAGGGCACATTTTTTCAGTTTGAGACCCCTGGTCTAGCCCATGACTGTTCAAAGCAATTTCACAAAAATGTCCATTTAAGCAGTATACCGTGTTTCCCCGATAATAAGACAGAGCTTATATTAATTTTTACTCCAAAATATGGCACTAGGGCTTATTTTCGGGGGATGTATTATTTTGATATATCAAAAAATGAAGTTACAAAGTAAAAATTACGAGATTTTAAATAAACAGAAATAGTTTTTGTATCGTCATTATTTTTGCTTGCCAAAAAAAGATTTTTTGAAAAGGATGGCATACACCGCATTAAAGCAGTTTGAATAAATATAAAAAAAGAATGTTTGACTCTTTCGTCTTTCTGCCGCTCTCAACTAGGGCTTATTTTAAGGGTAGGGCTTACATTAAAATTATCCTCAAAAATCACGCAAGGTCTTATTTTGCGGGTAGGTCTTATTATCGGGGAAACACGGTAACAAAATGAGGATACAAATAAAACCTGGAATTACATGGACTACACCCAACCCTAATTGCAATTGTAACACTCACACTAAACCTAACACTATTCCTAATCCTAAAAGCTGATCTGCATGGGAGATTTTCCCAATTCATTGAAATCCAAGTTCATTCAAGAGATTCTGCAGATTCTGCATTTAATTTTATAGTTTCTTCTGTAAAAGAGAGAAATTCGTCAGTAGGCCTTTTATCCTAGTAGCAGTGGACTGAGTATTATACTTGTTGCTGCTGACATACTGCAGTATTGTGAGTTGATATGCTGTGAAAGTTGACTTACTGTGAGTCCAATGTTTAAACTGCTAGAACAATTTGTAGCTACAGATCAGGCCTGTACAACTCAAAACAGTAAAAGGGCCACAACAACAAAGTATTTTTTCTGCAAAATGCGAGTTGAAATTTTTACTAAAATAAAAATGAGCATATTGCAAAAAAATTTGTTTTCAAGACGTCATTTTTTCTGGAGGTCCACATTTGGCAGATAAAATTTTAAGACAAAACCTATTTCTCAAACAAACTGAGCAAAAAACTCAAAAATAAGCTCATTTATATTTTCTAAAGTGGCGTTTTTCAAATAAGCTCTAATCTCATGAGTAAACATAAATCGATAGCCCTGACAATTGGTCTAAACATGTTTTGGTCTGAACTGCAACATTTTTTCGAATCATCTTGAGGGCCACAAATGACCTGTGGGCTGTATGTCGTGCAGGCCTGCTATAGATGAACCAGCATGGCTCTAAGTGGAACTGTCAACAGCAGTGATTGGCATTATAAACAGATCGAAGTTTTGTGCTTTTACACTGGTTAAAGTGATACTGCATTGAATTTTTATTGAAAATTCCACTGAATTTTTATATATAAAAGTTTTTTGTGCATAAAGTTTTATTCCACAAAAGTTTTTTGTGTCATTGCATAAAAGCAACTATGATTGAACTGGGTCTCCAAATACAATTTTTCACAAGGTGAAAAAATGTAACATATGGATAAAGCCAATACCCAAAGCTGACTCAACAGTTATCAATCACACTGTAGTATGCAAAAAAAATTGAGCTCCTAAAGCAAAATTTACCAATGCAACCAACACAATATATGGGACAAACCTGTCATAGACAGTATAGAGCAAAGTGGAGTACCTTCTGTGTTTTCAGCAAACCATACATTTGAGGTCTTTGTGATACAGTTGGTCGTATTGCATCATTTATCCACTTTGGCATAAAATCGGCTTTGACTAATTCAAGCGACCACTTCTAAAGGCGTAATGCAATGTTAACTGTGTTGTCAACGATGGAGACTAAGCCAAGCTTTTTTAATTTTGATTGATCATCAAGTATTGTTCATTTTATCAACGTGGTCGCTTTTGTTTAACTCTTTAAGGATCATAAGATTCCAATTCAAAAGATTTGAGACAATTCCGTAATTGTTTGGTAACAACAGGATTATGAGAGCCTTTGTCAGGTTTAGTAATGATGATATCATAATACTATAATTTTCGATTATGGCTTCAGCAGAATGCCAATGCTTGGATAATACTTTGAAGTTGCATACTTCAGAGACGACACAATGTTTAATGTGTGTTGATTGCTTGTGTATTTGTCTGAAATTTGACTTGTGTTTGGCTTTGGTTGATATCGGTGTCAGCATTTCCTATACTGGGTGTCAAACATCAATGTTGACATCTGATATAGGAAATTGCCTTTATTTAATATCAACATTACCTTGCTTTATCAATATTGCCTTGTTTTGTCTTGTCACGTGATTTGTGTTCGTATATATAGACAAAACTGACAATTTTTAGAAACATTCTGAAAAACTATCTAGCATATCTTTGACAGTAGGTAGATTTGGTTTAACGTTGATAGCAATGCTGCTGGTAGAGTTGGTGATACTAAATATGTAACTAAAACATATTTGAGATGAACCAACAATTTCTGATGTTATTTGTGTACTGTGGGCTATTACTGTGGTGGGTTATTTGTGTTATGTTATGTTTTCTGCATGCACTCTTGCGTTCAAGTCCTTAAATGTTACATATGGCCAGTACTGCTTTATGGTTGTAAAAGCCAGACTATCGCAAAGGAACTTGAAAACAATTTAAACACTGTTGAGATGTGGTTTCTGAGATGAATGCAACGCATTTCATATGCTGCACACAAAACTCATCTGGAAGTGCTGAAACAAACAAAACAACAACGAGGGTTGTGAACAACAATCAAAATTTGCCAGTTCAAGGTTTTTAGTTACATAACAAGACAGCAAAAGCTGGAGTACCCAATTACATGCGGAAAAATAAATGAAAGCTGTTGCCATGAAAGGAAAAAAATATTTGTTGATCAGCTCAAAGGATTTTTAAAGGTTAAAACAGAGACAGCATCAGAAATGGCAAAAAACTGAAACTACTGAAAAAATCAATGTTACATGGCAGTCAAAGCCTGTGCAGGCATGGTACCTGATGATGATTTTTTTTTGTCAATATGGAAGGTGAATGTGTCGAATTTTTACTTTTACATATTTTTTAACATTTTCAAGCAAACAAAGAGTATTTTCACACACTTTCCACCATATTTTTAAAGATACTGCTTGTTTTGTATACTATAAAACATAATTTGGTTTCTCTACTTTCAAAAAAACGTGAGTTCAACTTCAAAAGCTTAGTTATGAATTGCAAACAAATTAATCTAGAACAGAGCTACTCGATTGGCAGACCGCAGTCCAAATCTGGACCTTTCAGGTATTGAAACTGGACCTCAAGATCCAGGATGAGAAGCAGTAGGTGCAGCCACAGGTTGCAAAAAAGCCCATGCCTATTTTACCAAACTTGGTTGACTTGTTCTCAGTACTAAGTTATTTTCAAACAAAATAGAAAAAATTTTTGCACCTCTAGTGCAACTGCACATCCTTAAGCATTAACTAACGGCATCTTTAAGAACAACAAACAACTTGATCAGCATGAAAAACAAGAAAAAAACATTTCCCAGGGCTGATGGTCTGTTATCTATCCTTCTCATGTCCACTAAATGTGCCTCTGCAATCAAATTGATTAAGTGTAGAAACTCTAAAGCCCACACAATGCCCCGCCAGATATATTCTAAAGCACTGCAGCCCCAAATGTGATATATGGCTTCAAAAAATCTACTCAGCCTGCTTGACCGATTAAACAATCCCCACGAAATAGCAACCAGCACAGTTGTGTTGGTATTAAAACTTGGCAGAGCAGCTAATGACTAAGAGAGCTTTCAGCCCATATCGCTGGTGAGCGTTTCTTTTGGAGTGATAACTCTTGAAGCATCTAGAACCTGTTTTTGACCCCCAACTCTTTTTGACGAACAAGCTCATTTCAAACATAATTGATATATAACAGATTAAGTGTTTAAACTAACCTATGATGTTGAACACCACTTTGAAGAAAACAATAAATCAGGCATTGTATTGGTAGATCTTACTGCCACACACGATAGCCTACTGTACAAAAACCAAACACCCCACCACCTTTGATTTGTTGTTACAGTAGATTCTGCTTAATTGGACTGCCGGTTAATCGGGCCAGCCGTTTAATTGGGCCAAATTGTTAAGAACAAAATCCCATCAAAGATAATACACTACGTTAAATCCACATAATTCGGCCACTATTCCGCTTAATCGGGCCACAACTGTAGTCAGACATACACTGGTTTAATTGCAAAACTGCCTTTGTAATGTAATAGAACTCAATATCACAAAGCCAACTATATTACGTAACAATTGAAAAATACAGGCGCAAATTATTTTGTCATTTCATGCCCTTGGACATGGTAATTGTTGTGTTGTGTTGCAAATTTTGTGAAGTCCCAAGCAGAGACGCCACAAAAAGAATTAACAATTGCTGAAAGCGTTGTTGTCCTAAGAAAAACTAGAGAGCAACCTCCAAACATTAGTCATTGCCAGCTAGCTGAGATAACTGGTGTACCAAGGACAACCCTGGCACAGATACTGTAAGACTTCGAAAAATTGGGTCAGCTGCTTAATCGGGCCAAATGGTGCTTATCCCGATGTGGCCCGACTAAGCGGAATCTACTGTGAATCAAGTTTTAAGAACTGGCTAAAAATAAGAAATGCGCTTTTTCCACAAAATTAGCTGAATAACGTCCAATAAATTCATTTTATTTTTGATTTTGATGATGTGTGTAGACTAAAAGAAAATTCAAGTATTTTTCTATATTTACTAAAACTGATAGCGTCATTTTTGGTCATAGTAAATCAAAAGTTTTACTGGACCTCGGGAAACAGTGAACTTATCCAACTGGACATCTGTTAAAACCAATTGAGTAGCTCTGATCTAAAAAATATTTTCCTTGTGATCATTTAGATGCAGGGTACAATCTTGAAAATTTGATTGATTTGTATGCTCATGAACTTGGATTACCATTTGCTGTCAAAGCAGAGTTTAATTGTAGGAAGACAATGAAGAATAAAATTCATGAATAGCACTTAAAGCATTCCATTTGTTGTGAGTTTGTTATTATAATTCTGCAGTGAACCTATGCTAGTCCTTACTCGTACAAAACTACTTCTTTTGGTTGCACAATCAATAAATACATTTTAACGGAATGATCCATGAGGGCAAAGCAAGCAAAGCAGCAATAACTTGAATTAGCGCATGAGATGAATGATCAGCATTAATCATTACATAAGTGGTAAAACGCAAACATATATATACGAACACAAATCACGTGACAAGACAAAACAAGGCAATATTGATAAAGCAAGGTAATGTTGATATTAAATAAAGGCAATTTCCTATATCAGATGTCACCATTGATGTTTGACACCCAGTATAGGAAATGCTGACACCGATATCAACCAAAGCCAAACACAAGTCAAATTTCAGACAAATACACAAGCAATCAACACACATTAAACATTGTGTCGTCTCTGAAGTATGCAACTTCAAAGTATTATCCAAGCATTGGCATTCTGCTGAAGCCATAATCGAAAATTATAGTATTATGATATCATCATTGCTAAACCTGACAAAGGCTCTCATAACTAGAAACTGGACTTGCTCACAATTGAAACAACAAACGATATCAAAAACTTTTATTCATTTATCTTGTGAAGTTCATGGAAGCATAATTTCAAACTTTCAAACATGATGTCTAAAAAAAAATGAAAAAGCAATTTTAAGGAGAACGGAGAGAGCTATGGTGAGAGCCATGTGCGGTTAGAAAGTTGTTGACAGGAAGACGACTGAAGAACAGATGGACATGTTGGGGTTGAAGGAAACTATAGACCAGTTAGCAACAGCGAATGGAGTTAAATGGTATGGACATGTGCTGTGGAGGGATGACAATAGGGTTTTGAGGGTTGTTCTAAATCTTGAAGTGACTGGCAAGAGAAAGCGAGGATGACCGAAGAAGACCTGGAAAAAGCAAGTGGAAGAGGAGACAAAGAAGATTGGTTTCAAAAAGGAGGATGCCCTGAAACAAGACAAGTGGAGGGACAGAGTGCGAGCAATTGCACAAGGAATGGGGTAAATCTGGCAATCTCTGCTAAAAGGACAACACCAGATAAAAACTGAATAACTACTACTACTGGGTAGGGGAGCAGGGCGACATAGTGATTGACATTTATTTTCAGGAATAACTTATTACATATTAAAAGTGTTAACTTTCATAATTCTAAGCCTATTTTAGCAATCTAAAGCCTCTGGCTGTGTGCACGTTGCTTAGTCGTAGCATAAATGCAGCCATGCAAAGAGCTCACTAACCCTAAATAGTACACTTAGATGATATGTTGATTGACACTAATATTTTATCACAAAAGACAAAGCAGTACCGTCTTTACCCTTCCCAATCTTTTTGTAGGGAGATTACCAATTTGTTTGGAGTAGACTACAATCAAAACTGTTTAGACACTACATTTTTTGATAAATATTTTTGATAATTTTGATATTTAATGCCAAAGAGCTATACTTTTGAGGAAGAATGGTCAAAATGTATCAAAAGACATAAATTTTGTTGAAATTGCAATTTTTTGAAGTCCAGACACCAATATTTTAAGTAATTTAACCAGTGGGCTACATTTGAAAACTTTTAAAGACTTCATTTTTTTGAAAATTGAGGCAGATAATCCCAAAGAACCATGCTTGCAAGGAAAAGTAGTTAAAATGCATGCAACTAATTTTGTCCAAAAATTAATAAAGTTTCTTAGGTCTTGTAGAAAAATTTGTCAATTAAAAATGAAAAATGATGAACGGCAACCAATTTTGATCAGCCATTATAAACTATTTCTTATCCTTAAATATTTAGAGTTACGTATTGCTGGAAATCAAATCTTCTAAGCTTTCAAGTGGTATTAATTGTTAGGGCCTGACCACAACCTTTATGTATTAAACTTACCTGTCCTTACTCAACTTAATCACTTTTTGTTGGAGAGTAAAAAGTTGCACCACTACTCAACATCCATTGCATTATTTTGGTTAATACACAAAAAATATAGTTACCACCAATGCATACCAAATTAAAGCTGCTCGCAAATTTTGCCCAGGCATTGATTCAAAGTGCTGCAAGATTTGCATATTTGCACCAAAAGTTTCCACTTAAAAGGAATGCTAAGCAAAAAGCTAGGATTTCCGTAGGTCCAGAACTTTGAAAGCTGATGAAGGATTAGCTTTAGTGAAAAGTTGATATTAAAAAACAAAGCATGGAATTAGTTTTATTTAGTGGCCAATAACTATGTGGTAAGCCATAAATCTCCTGCATGTATGAGCATTATTAAAAGTATTATCAACAGCTTTTAAAACCTTTGTGCAAGGATGCCACTAATAATACATTTTCTTTGCTCACACTTAAGACTTTTTCCTCCTTAAATCAGCAAAGTAAGCAATGAACATGGTGAGTGACTTCATCAAGAGATGGTAAAGTGTAGAATAACTAAAAAGATCATGACAGATTGCTTGTGGTTTCTGCAGCCAGAAAATGGCATAAGAATTGGCACCAAACAAAACTGAGAAAGCATACTAAACAACATCTTGCAGGAGTTGTTTGAAAATAGCAGATAGCAATAACTTCATCTCAAAGCTTTTCATCTGACTATTATAAAAGCAATATATGTCAGAATGAGGAAGAGAGAAGTGTGGCAGCCAACCTTTTGAGATACTTGAAACACCTTTTGATACTGATATCATTATTTTGCAACATAGCATCACAAGAAGTTTGCCTAGTTTTGTTGTTTAGAGATGCAAAATATTAACACAATGAAATTGCATGTGCACATGAAAATTAAAATTTTTGTAATGAATTTAAAAATTATTTTTTCTTAAATATTTAGATAGCTGAAACACAAAGGACAATAGTATATTTGAATTCAGTACCCAAAATTCTTCCAACACTTCTTACCATGCAAGTAGCAAAAACTTCAATAATAATTAAAACAAAATGGTAACAAGGCATTAGGTTCCCGATTCTAATATATGAATATCACTCAGATAGCTCAATGGATAAAATTTGTAAATAGAAGAAAGCACGTTATTGAAGTCATAACATTTTAACTTTGTTTTAAATGTAAGAAAACCCAAATATACAATTTCATGACAGAACTTATTCCTCACTGGTACAATATAAACAGCAAAAAATTTTCTCAAATCAAAGATTTGAAAACGAAAGTTTTAAAGTAACATTGTGATGATGCAAGTTAATAGATGAAGCTGGGACCTTCTGAAAAAGCAGTGGCTATTTTACAAACAATGGCATTTAACTCTTAAAAGCTATGTTGCTGTCAACCATTTGTGATTGATTGATTTTAATGACATATTAACTTTTTCGTTCCTGCGATCATAAATTGATGATCTTGTGTTTTCAGTTTTCCTCAAATTTTTTCTGCCAAGTTAGAAAATTAGTTTACTAAAAAATGGATTTGTGACTTTATTTCTAATCTGATTTTCATAAAATTTTCAAAGATCATGCTTAATTTCTCACACATCGGAAGATATGAAATTTGTACCCTAACTCTAGGGATGGGCAATTCAGGATAATATACTATTCTAGAATATTCTAGAATAGTTAAACCGAATCCAGAATCCGAATTCGAATCCGTTTTGGCGATTAGCACAATCAACCTGAAAGCATTTATCACAAGTTTACAACAACAAAAGCACAAGCAGAAAACAAGTTTATTGCAGTGCAATCAAATTATGTCTGCACGTGTGTGCATCATGAGAAAACGGATGCATTTGATCAATGTTTGTGTGTGCGAGTTAGTATTTGAATCATTGCATGCAACTGATACTTTTCCAAAAAGAAAATCTGTGAACAAGCAACATGATAAAGCTTGCAAGCAGGATATTAACCGAATCCTATTGGATTCGGATAGTTTGGGATTTGAATCCTTTGGATTCGCTATTCTGAATAGCCCATCCCTACCTAACTCTTGGTTTTTCTTACCCAAAAAGGGTTAAAAAAACCAAGAACCCAGTTGCAGACGACAAAAATTGCCAAATTCTCAGCAAGAGACAACTACACCAAAATCAAATTGAGATTACACGTTTTCCAGAAAAGCAAACACTTTATTATTAACACACTCTGAAAACTACTCTAATATTTCACCACTGAAGTCGTCATTTTCTATCAAGTTTCCAAGGAGACATAAACTAAAATACAAGTTTAAAAGCTAGCAGAAGTTTGGCTTCTCTAAATCAAAGTTTGCTGCATCCCCCTTGTTTCTCAACAAATGGGAGGGGTGGAAAAAATCTTCTGTTTTATTGTTAGTGACAACATATTCTATTTAAACTTGATATTTTCTGAATTTTGAAAAAAGTAATGAAAAAATTACTTTTTTCGAAAATACATAATGTTACATGGTTTGGGCTAACTTTTAGCAGACAATGACTGATCATATTTTAGATACTAAATTTAACTAACAAAATTTGGCACTGGTCAGTATCAGTTAACAAAAAGGTCATGGGCCTCAGAAAGTTGCAAATTGTACAAAACCTAGGCTTTTAGGTGAGTGTTGACTGACATACCTTGAAAGCTTAGTTCCTTAGCATCATCTAGCGACCATTTCTGAAAAATTGGTAGAAAAATATAATTTTGAGTTATCTTTGAGGTAAGGGTACTTTAATTTCGAAGTCAGCATCTATTGGGGGCAATTAGCATACAATTTGCATATTAAAAAAATTTTCTAATATTTGAAATATTCAAGAAATAAAGATTTTAACAATACATAACACTTGATGTTGAATTAAACAGATGAGTAATGATTTACAAACTTTTGGTATATAATTATGACAAATTATGACATTTTTTGCACTGCCATTTTATGGATATTTTTTTGCTATTCACGTAAGCACAAAAGAGTTAAAAAAGTGACAATTGGTCAATTTCTATGACATATTAAACACAAAAATTTTATTTCCAGCATACACTCCCCCATACTTTTAGTAGGATTTGTACTTGAGTTTAGGTGTTAGCTGTTTAATCAAGCCTTCAACATAAATTAAAAAATGAAGACCCAAAACAGAACTCTGTGGAAAACTACCATGAGTGATAGCAGGAGTAGGTATAGTATACTCAATAGATGCACACTGAAAATGGTAGCACAAAACTTTTTTGCCACAGCAATAGATCATGGTCAATTTCAAGAGTTGGATACTTAGCAATACATTTTGCTGCCTAGTGTGATTTAAAACATTACAAACAACAAACAATATACCCTAAACAATGACTAGCCGATAGTTTTCTGCCAAAAGCCCAGCTACACAATACATAATTTATCACTTAATAAAAGCAGCAAATCAGACATGGGACACAGAGTACTCCAAGAGTATGTTAGTGCTCAGTGTCTACATTCCTAGGGTCAGCACAAGACCTATTGGAATGAGTTTGACCAAAACAGCTTGAGCAAACTCAATTGCCTGCATACTGGCATTGGACATTTCGATTTGTCCATGCACAAATGGGGTCTTGCTTCTTCAGCAAAATGCAAGTGTGGCACTAGTGAACAAACTGCATACATTATTTTAACATGTCCCATACATCAGGCACCTCGAGGAACAATGAGTCCGACAGTTTTGGATGATTAAACAAGGTGCTGGCTCAACTCTTATCATTGCCAGCATCTGATCTAGGCAACACAGCAAGTTGGGGTGGTAAAAGGGTAAACCCTCAGTCCCCATCCTTTTCTTGAGTCTGACCTGGATCATAGATACTCTGTCATATGACCAAGAAAAGAGCGTAACACGTGTTGCAACATGGTTAAGTTTACTGGAGAGCTGCTTATGGTAGCAATGATCAAGCATTCAAACTCAAAACAACATAGCTGTAAAATAATTTCACCATAGGTTTTCTGCCTAGTACTACTGCTTTTGGTAAAAATGCGCTATGCTGCTGTGCCAGCATTATTGGTAACTCCTAACTCAGTAAAAACACAAAATGTTATAAAATGACTGCAAAATGTTTCGGTCACTTCAAGATAAGAGTAACACAGTGGCTATTTTTCCCATCAATGGTATGTTACCCTTGGAAGCAATTTTGCTATCAGACATTTGTGATTGGTCAATTTTAAAGGTATATTAAACATGCAACTTTTGGTCTTTTCTGATTAGTCAATTTTAACATTAAATATAAAAATATGACAGCCCCTGTGTACTCTCCCTTCCATTGTACACTATCCCACACATTTACATACTGGGCTCCCCCTCCAGTGTACACTGCCTTTGTCTAAATTCCCTGTCAGCCAAGATTTTAAGACATAACTATTGCATTTCAAGGCAGCTGCACTATCCACGCCCCACAACATCACTGCCAGAATTTCAGCAATTATAGTTATACAAACACACATGAACAATGATGGTAAAATAGCCTTTAATTAAAATGCCATTAATGGCAAAATAGCCACTTCCTGAAAACAAGTCAAAATGAAAATCATTTCATTAAACAAAACTAACAATTCATACAGCAGATGGTGATTGAGAACATATGGACCAGTAGTATTAAGCAAAGTGCTGAGCCTAATTCACTAAAATTGTATTCTTCAACATTGAAAAAACTTAAAATTATCTTCTGATAAAATACAAGTTATCAGCATATTAAGACTTAACTAAAAAACTAAAATAAACTAATAAGATACAATTGACATTAAATTAAAATTATGCACATATATGTGTGTGTGCATGCAAATATTTTGTGTTTTTTAGTCAACTGGTTAAGTGTTATTTTCTACTTTTGCTCGCTAATGGAGGCAACTGACTTAAAGACTGTATGGTCATTTTCTTGTCTACTGTCAATGACATTGAATTCGTTGGCTTTCTTTTCTTCTTGTGTTATGGTATTGTTGACATGAAGAAAATAAACTGAAACTCACTTCTAAAACTTTTTGAACTCTCAAAGCAATGGCAATATTACTAATAAACCTTTGTTAAGCCCACATACAGAACTACCGTAGGCCTACTTTTTATCTTTATTCTCCCAGACAAAAGTAGGGTGACAATGGCCAACAAGGATCTTTATCAGTTTATGACCACACCTTAAATGTCTGCAATTAACTCACCTTATTAAGCGTTTTTTGAGAAAAAAACTTTTTCATAAAGCAGCATCAACATCTTGGTTTTTCCTTTTACCTTCAGGCAAAATTGACTTAACTTTCGATTTATATATAAAATCAATACACGGGTAAGTTGTAGCCTACTACAAAATATTTTAGGCAAGTTAGGATTGGCGTTTTTAACCAAAACTTTCTTGAAACTAAAATCAGAATTTTTAGTTGCGGTATCTTCTACAATCTAATACCAAGGTTTTAAAATAAGTAAAAACGGGAATATATGTGCCTTACAGCACTAAAACACTCGCACAAAAATTTTCGGAAATTTTGTAGTCTATTGCCCATTTTCATTCCACAATTCACAAGAAAGCGAATTGTACCGCTGTCTTTTCAGACAAGCCGTCCGCAATCGCTTGGAAGTTGCGATTTCCGAGGTGTCTGGGCCACCGGTCTTCCATATAAAGGTGGGGCGTCCCGTTAAGTGCCTTGCCCAAAGACACAACAAGCCAACTTGCCAGCTTGTTCTCCACAACATACCTTAAATGCCGAGCGCTAAACAGGCAAACTATGAATACCATCTTTTAAAGTCTTTTGGAATGACTCGACAAAGGGAGTGAAGCCAAGGTCTACCGACCACAACGCCATTGCGTGGGATCATATCACATAAACTTTGCACAAGCGGAGCGAACGTGCAAATTCGGAAACGAAAGTAAAAGGCAGTGGCTATTTCGCTGTCGACGGCAATTTGCCCTTAGAATCTATTTTGCCGTGATTATTTACGTGTGTTTATATAGCCAAATTTGCTATAATTGCACCAGTGACTCTGTGGTGTAGTGGATAGTGGGCTGGTATTGAGATACCATGGTATCGGGTTCGAATTTCAGCTGGTCAGGGCTTTAAAAAAAAGGCAGTGTGCACTGAAGGAGCAGGCCCGGTATGTAAATGTACGGGGCAGTGTACACTGCAAGGGAGTGTACAGGGTGGGGGATAGAGACCTGGGGGTGCAACATTTTTTTAATTGGTTTTTAAAATTGACCAATCAGAGACGACCAAAACTCACATGTTTAGCACGTCATTAAGATTGACCAATCACAAACAACTCACGGCAAAATAGTCTCTGAGGGTAAATTGCCGTCGATGGCAAAATAGCCACTGCCAAAGTAAAAAGGCACAAGTAAAGATTAACTTCTGGGCTTTGCCGCCGTCGCCAGGCAGCGCCCCCATCAATAATGTCAAAGTTAACAATATTGGTTCAACCGATCAATCCAGCTTCACCCAATGGATAGTTGTGAAAACAGTTATAAAAAGTTGGTTTTTTCACATAGCCAAATCTCGTTCCGAAATAAAACTATCGTTTTTGAAACGCACTTGATAAAAAAACATTTGCAAGGAATTGTGCATAACTACTACATGTCTCCAAGTTCCTGGAACCCCTGGCAACTGTTTTCACCACAGATGTACCGTAACTTAACAAACTTTTATTCGTTAAATTGAGCTTGTGCTTCAATTGAAAGCATATCAAAGTTGTGAAAGGGCGCTAAAGTAATCGATACGTATTTTGAGGTTTAAGCTATTAGATATTAAGCCCACCACTTACAACTTTTTAATTGCTGTTTGGGTAGGTGTATGAGCTAATGCCACGGGCTGGGCGCATTTTAAGTAGTCCTGGCATAAACGCAGCGAGGCAAAAAGCAAACTAACCCGACATCAAACACTCCCAGTTAAGTTGTGAAAATAGCAGCGCCCTCATCAGTATTGTCGAGTTTTAGAACATCGGTTCCGCCGGCTTTACCAAATTGTTACTTGTGAGAAAGTTGTTGTGTTGTTGACGCAGCTAATTGTCTTCCAAAATCAAAAGTACGGTACTGTTTTTCGTAAAGGAAATTGATTAAGCCTTAAAAAACCATTAGGCCTACGGGGGTTGCGCAAAACCGACATTATTTTTCAAACGTTTCTGGAGTTCCAGGCTACATCTTACTTGGCTTGTTTCTGCGTAGAAACTGAACTTGATCGCAATTGGAACAGCCAGTGATTCCAAAAAGTTTTATTTGCTCAATTTATTTATTTATTTAGCAGACCCGTTAACTTTTAGCAAAGTCAACATTAGTCCAGCATAAATCACACTAGAATAGCTCAACGAGAGCAAACAAACGCAGAGCATAAACCACAAACAAAGGCAGAGTATAAACATAGAGTTGCAGAGATGTTTGAAAACGGACATGAAGGAGGAGACAGTGTATATAAAACTGGCTGATTAAGAAATCATCGGAATTTACCATTGAGGAAACTCAGATATTACAAGAATTTGCACATCGAATCACAAAGCAAGCAACGTATTTTCGATTCAATGCTTGAAAAGTACATATATTGTTCTGTACAAGAGTCGAAGATATACTTAGCCTACTCGACGACCCAAGTTAAATAATATCCTGTAAGCATTATTGTAGCTTACCAGGAAATGGGAAAGGTAGATTGTCGATAAGGGCACTGTTACGTGAACTGACAAACAACATCATAGTAAGGAGAAAATCCTAAATTATGAGCAAGCGAATAAGGCCAGTGTACAATTCATTTATATCTGACATAAAACTGAACGCCTAATTCACATTCGTGTGTTTATGTGGCCGTATTGTTATGAGTCATTTTGGTGAGTTCGCAGTTCTAATGAAAAACAACTTTACACTACGGAAGGGGGTTGATATCACGTTTGGTTTATTTATTATGACCAAGATCGAATTGTGCCTGAAAAACAAGTCATGGATGCTGCTTTCTCCTATGACTACTACCGGTTCGTACTCAGAAAACATATTATTCATACCACTTTCTCCAATTCGAAGAAATCACCCCAAGATCATTATAAATAACGGCCCCAAGTTCTACTGTGGCAGATTAAAGAAAGCATTGGTTACAAAGCCATGCTGCGATATCCATCAGCTTTAATAAAGCATTAAGTACTGAATGCTGGTCTGTACGAATTTGTAGATATAGAAATAGTAATATGGTTCTTTGTATTTGTAGAAGTAAGATATCCCGAATTTAACATCATAATCACTATCTCGCGCTTAACGCTTCCCTCTAATTGTTCTTATGGCCCATGAAACGTGTGCTATATTTTAAATCTTGGATAAATAAATGAATTGCTTGGTCATTGTTTGGCCATCGATTACCGGGAGACGAGAAAGTGAAGTTGAAATTCGTATCCGAACTTATTCAGATAGCATCACTTCGGTTCATCGAGGCGCTGGAAGGATCGAAGATTACAGGCACTAAAGACGACCAAATACTACAGACATAGAAACTGTACATAAACGTGCGAAAGAAGTAATTTTTGCAATTTTAGAACAGTCGGAAAATTTACTACGAAGTCTATTCTAAGTCTAATTTATGAAGTGCATGAAGTAAAATTTCAAAGTTGTGGGTAGGAGAGGCGCCAAAGTAATTTACATTGTTATTTTCAGGAATAGTCTATTAAATATTAGGACCAGTATTAAAGACTGCATTCTCATTGCTGAATGTCTGTTTGTGCGATCTAAAGCCTCAGGCTGCCCGCATGTTGCTTGGTCCTAGCATATACGCAGTCAGCGAAAGAACAAAGCAACCGGAAGTTACGCACCTACAGTTAAGCTATTTCAATGGTGGCCATTAGTAATGATGAGGCCAAGAATATCAAATCACACCACTGCGTCCGTTTCAACCAATTGCAAAGAAAATGCCTTCAATATTTAAAATTTAAATCATATGTAGCTCGAAACTATCAATAATATTTTGTTCCAAAAGATAAAATAGGACCATCTTTACTTCTATGTTTTTGTAAAAGGATTATCAGTTTGTGTGTTTGGAGAAGGCGGCTACATTTTAAAATATTTGGAGCCTTCATTTTTAGATAAATCTTTTAAAAATTATAGATAGCTAATGCCAAAGAAGCACGCTTTTGTCAAAGATTAGAAAAAATGTAACAAACAACTAACTTTTTCTAGACATTGCAATTTTGTGAAGTGTAGGCACCTAAGGTTGTTCAAATCCAATCCAGCCTCTAAGGTTGTTCAAATCAGAGCAGCGTGGGTGCCGGTCCCAAGCCCGGATAAATGGGGAGGGTTGCGGCAGGAAGGTCATCCGGCGTGAAACCTAGCCAAATGTTTTTAATGCGCGTCGTATCTGACATTATACCGGCCGAGGCCCGGGGTAACAACGACCGTTTCTAGTGACTGGGCACCAAGGGCCATTGGTGGACATGCTACTTGGATGCAAAGAAGAGGTGGAAAGCAATGGAGAAGAATGAAGGAGAGAAATGAAGAGAGAAAGAAAGCCAAGAAGATCAAGTTGTGGGTTGCTACATTAAACGTTGGAACCATGATTGGTAAGGGAAAGAAAGTGGCGTACCTTATGGAGGGAAGAGGGCTGGACATATTGTGCGTGCAGGAAACTCGCTTGAAGGGGGAGAAAGCAAGATGTGGAGGATATAAAATATGGTATTGTGGAAGCGGAAACAAAAAGAATGGTGTGGGAATCATATAGAAAAAGGAGCATGTGGAGCTGGTAGTGGAATTGTGGAGGGTAGCAGACTGGATAATATGCTTGAAAATGGAACTTGATGGTGTTATGTTGAATGTTATCAGTGCGTATGCGCCGTAGGTGGGGTGCACACGTAAAAAAAAAGGAAGCATTCTGGCTGGACTTAGATAAGACAGTGGAAAAATTACCAAAGAATGAAAGAATTGTGGTGGAAGCAGATCTGAATGGGCACATAGGAGAAGGGAATAACGGTGATTAAAAATGCATGGGCAGACATGGATTGGGAAAGAGAAATAACCCAAGGACAAGCAGTGGTGGATTTTGCTAAGAAAATGGAACTAGCGATCACTAACACCTACTTTGTAAAGAAATTAGCGTACAGAGTCACCTACAACAGTAGCGGACGCAGTTTGCTGGTGGATTACGTTATGGTGAGAAGACGAAGGATCAAAGAAGTGGTGAATACAAAGGTTATTGTCGGTGAAACTGTAGCAAAACAGCATCGAATAGTAGTGAGTGCGATAATTACCTGGACGAAGTGGAGGAAAGCGCCAAAACCAGTGAAGAGAATAAAATGGTGGAAGCTAAAAGACTCGAAAGTAAAGAACAAATTCAGCATGGAAATAATTAAAAGTGAAATACTTGGTCGACAGGAAGACTGGCAAACAGTAGCTGAGGTGATACGGAGCATTGCCAGAATGGAACTGGATGGAACATTGGGAAAAGTTACAACGGCAGGTTGACGGTCGACGAGTGGTGGAACCAGGAAGTTCAGGAGTAACTAAAGGATAAGAGAAAAGCTGAAAAGGTATGGGATACCATCAGAGATGATGCAAGCAAGTTGGCCTATAAAACTGCAAGAAAACAAGCTAAGAGAGAAGTGCCAAAGGTAAGAAACAAGGCATACAAGGAACTGTACAAAAAACTGGAAACAAAGGAGGGAGAAAATAAGCTGTTTAAGATAGCAAAGCAGAGAAATAAACAAAGCAAGGATGTACAACAAGTAAGAGCAATCAAGAGTAAAACTGGGGAGATGCCAATGGAAGAAGAGAAAGTAAAACAGAGATGGAAGGAGTATTTTGACACCTTACTCAACTAGGAAAAGCCTAGAGAAAGAAGATAAATGAGAACAGAAGAGAGAGAAAGAGACGTAAAATATATCTCTGGAAAAGAAGTCAGGACTGGGTTGAGGAAGATGAAGAAGGAAAAGGCTCAAGGACCTGATGAAATACCAGTGGAAGCATGGATCGCTCTAGGGAATAAAGATGCGGAGTTTCTAGCAAACTTCTTCAATAGACTTCTATGAGGGGAGAAGATGCCGAATGAATGGAGAAGGAGCGTGCTCCTACTTTGTACAAAGGTAAAGGAGATATCAAGAAATAAGGAAATTACCGGGGGATCAAGTTGATGAGCCACATTATGAAACTGTGGGAGAGGGTAATAGAAGCAAGGATAAGGCAGGGATGTGGAAGCAGGAGTGAAATCTGGAAGCGTTCTTTTTTCTGTGGAAGTGGAAGCGCGAAAAATCTACCGCTTTCGCTTCCACATAGATTATTTGACTTGAAGAGTAACTAAGCAAAAAAGTTTTGTCTGTTTCCCGAGGTAGATTAAATGGTGAAATTGCACTATAAGTCTGACTGAACGTGCGATATCAGTAGCGCCAGAGAACGAGAAAACTAGCATCACATTATATATCGATTACGGGTAAAAAAAAAAGGTAATTTGGACAATGAAACGTAGCCAATAAAATGATGATTTGATTGAAGTTAGCTGACCTTGGTTAGGAGATTGAAAGCGTTGAAAAGCAAATTACTCACGACGCAAACATTTTCATCATTCTACATCAGTGCTCTTCAATAGGGGTTCCACAAAAGGTGTAATTGTGTTCCGTGAGTTCAAAAGGTTCCGTGAAGGGACTGCGAAGGTTCTTTGTTTATTAATAGTACTAACCGGTTTTGCCCGGCAGAGGCCCTTCATCAGTAATGTCCAGGTTTAGTATTTCGGTTCAACCGGCCAAGTCGGCTTCGCCTATCCGGTTCTTGTGTGAGCAGTAGCGAAAAGTTAATGAATTTTATGCACTTTCACAATTGCTGTACACGAAATTGTGATCATCATATTCTGAATCATGACTGGCAATGCTCACAAAGAATCTTGCCACTGATTATCGTTAATACTTGTGAGAGAGCAGGGATTGTACATAATCAAAACTGATTGTAGCGGCAAAATGGTGGTTGCTTTCACAATTAAAAAAAATACGATTTAATGTAAGCCTATTTTGCCAATTGTTGCTGCCGCTTTCCTATTTATATTTGTGATATTAAGTTCCTAATTTTGCTTTCCTATTATCCTTGTTTCCGGCATGGCGACAAAAGCGGCTATTGATCTCTCCATATTCAGTTTTACAAATTGG
Organism: Trididemnum clinides; assembly: GCA_963675345.1. Lineage (NCBI taxonomy): Eukaryota > Metazoa > Chordata > Ascidiacea > Aplousobranchia > Didemnidae > Trididemnum > Trididemnum clinides. Next base: position 53,111,850 of record OY776285.1, read on the forward strand.
TTTTAGGCATGTTCGACGATTTGATGGGTGCGCTTTCGCATTAATATTGGTGACATCAAGATTTTTGCGTGCGCTGTTTGCTTTTATTTGGCCATAGCATGAAAAGAGGTCCTGCCTTCCTTTAAGTCATATTACCTATTGCAAGAGGCGCCTACTAAGCTCTTTTCAAATATAAACATTTCCTCTTAATCCAGTGTTACAGATTGATGCTATCATTGTTTAATTTTGATCTTTTCTTAAATTTGGGATTTTGTTACGTTTAACTTTGCCCCTAATCCAGACCTCGCTACTTTTAAATGAAGATTAGTGTTTTGTACCCGATAGGCCTATCCTTGCAATTACAAATATCAGTAATGGGCTTTACCATTTATGTTTGCTATCAAAATGATAGTAAATAATTTTGCTGCCTGCTGCTGTTTCCAGTAAATAGTAGCAAGCATTGCGATGCCATTTAACATTATGGCCTCACAATGCGTTTTGAGGCATTATTATTATTATTAGGATCGCTACTGACCACTTCTTCGTCACTGTAGGCGAATTAATATGAACCAACGTCTCTGACTGCTTGCATGTTCCCTGCGGAATGGTACTATTTGGCCCAGCCGTTTAGGCGCTGCCTTTTGGGCACGGCTGTTTGGGCGCCAGCTGACAGTTAGGCGCAACCATTTAGGCGCCATCCGATTTGGCGCCAAGTTTAACAAATTTAAATAAATTTTAAAATTTAAACAGGTTCATTTTAAAACGTACCAAAAACAAGTTTTAAAACTTTTATTGTAAAAAGATATTTTTAAAAATATCAAAATATTTAGTTCATTTGGTAATTATAAGCAAGGCTTCTCAAGTACTCAACTGGATCTATGCTTTCAAATCTAAGAACAGTTTCATGAATTCTTCTGTCTGCATCTCTATACATTTTTAGTTTTTATGGTGGTTGATGACCAGCCACTAATTTTTTATAATATATATCTCGACCTTTCTGCACTTTACGCAAGCCATCTACTAATTTCCAAATGGTGGGATGGTGAGTGCCAAGTTCGTATTTCGGTCGATGGTGGGCTGCCTCAGCATTATTGTTTGAGCGATCTTCCCCATTTAATGTTCTCTGATAAAGGTTCCAAATCTCTGGAAGAAATACAGGAGTTCTTCTTCCATTTCCTCGTCTGTTCCGACGACCAGCATAAGTATCTTCAAACCAGTTGAGTAAATCTCCAAGTTCTTGCGGCAGTTCGGTCGCTACAGCATCAAAATATTCATCAATCTTGTTTAAAGGCACAAAGGCAATGGCAATAATCAGTTTAGCTTTTAATGCGAAATCTGGATCAGTGTTATACGAACTAGTGAACCCCATCCTAGCTAGATGTTTTTGCATATTTTGCGCTAAATGAAAAAAAACATCCTTTGATGTTAATTATTTTTCCTAGTTATTAAAACTTCCTATGTTTCTGAATTGCGTTTCCCTCCCCCTTTGGTGCTGCAGATCCGCCGCCATAAATCGCTTCTTAGTTACATTATTGAACCTCGCGTTTTCTTTGCACTGTAAGTTAAAATTCAAATTGGAAACACCACTGCTTTTAGCCTAACCTAATTTACTATATAAGAAAATTTACCGGTAGTTCGCCATTGTTTTGGCTTCGTTTAATTGCATCAAAATATCGCATTTATTGGACTAACCATTTTTGTCATTTGGATTATTTTAAAGAATCGTCGGTCAGAAAATTGGTATGTAATAAACTTGACAGACCATCCACTACAATGGACCCAGTATTAGGTCCCACAAGTGTGACGGTCTAAGCTATGCTCTATTAAAAGCCTCTAGCTTCTTATTGGTCACCAACTGCACTGAAGAGACCTGACAGGTCGAAACAGTGTCACTGTCTGCAGTTTGCTAAACTTATTATTGTTCACAGAAATAATTGTGAGTAAGGTAAGTGCGGTGCAATAATGTTTCTAAGTGATGTGTACAAATAGCCCTTTAATTTGTTTAATTCTTTGTGACGTTCCCTTTTAATTCATATTAGTGTTATTGTTTTGTATTTCTGTATAGAAAAAACTGCTGCTTTGCTGCTGCCTGCTGTTGCCTTTATTGCTGCCGTTGTCGCTGTAGATTGTGGCACTTCTTGAATCGAAGAATAAACTAGCGGCGAGTGAATCAATCTCCGACGTATTGCGAGACTTCAAAGGCAGTTACGCAAACAAACAAAAAAGAACATCAGGGAATGTTTCATTCATAGCACTCTGTGCAGCTTGTTCGAAATCACAGACGATTGAACTGGGTTTCAAGTTGGGTTCCATCTCTTTCAATAACTCGAACATTTTCAAGTATGGGGTGCGTTGTTTGTTGGATAAAAGAGCATAAACTGCTGGATGAACTCCTCCGTGTTTTTACCATGATTATATAAATCTGACAAAAAAGGGTGGGTGCAATACTGAAGGTGCCATCAGCAAACAACATATCACATGTCACTAAGTGCTGTAACCAACTTTGTCTGCCAAAGAACAATATCCGGTCACGACCTGGTTCACTATCACACAGTAAAAAATTTTCTTTCCCTCCGGGTTGAGGGATGTATATTCTGTTGCATTCTGGCACAAACAATTGTTGTAAGTCAGCTGGATTGCTGGGGACATTCATTACTGAATTGCGCTTTCTGTGTATTATTTTCCTCAAAGCAGCCATATTAGGAATAGCAGCTAGACTAGATTGAGATATGTCTGTCAAACTTTCATTAACAACAGCAGTCGGTGATTCAAGGGTTTCCTCTGCTCTCCTTATTATTTTAGTTTTCACAAGTGCAACCTCTACTTGTGCAGCACAGGCTTCGTGCGAGTGGCTGTTCAGTTCTCTCACCACCTCTCCAGCTTTAGTACGGAGCCTTGCTTTGCAACGATTTTTTTGCTCACAACGCCAATATTTCAACTCGTCAGTTTTGCTTGTTTTGTCAAACACGTATAGGAATCCGTTATGAGCAAATTTTTCCTTACCACGTTTCGTTAATACCTCCATAGCCATTGCAAAAGCGAAAAATTTACTTCAACTCCTAGTTGAGGAACATACATTCTGTAGCATTCTGGCAAAAATAATTGTTGTAAGACAGCTGGATTCAGAGACGTAGCAGCCGCCCCCCAAACCCCCCAATTGGGGGGGGCCCAGGCCAACTTTGGGGGCCCAAGTTAGTCTGAAATTGCTTTTTGGCTACGTGACTATTTTCAGTTCAGCAGACTTGTTTACAACCGATTTAAACTGTAGGAAGAAATTGGCTTGTGACATCATAAGTGAATGCAACGTCATTTTATCTCGCAGAATCTAGAATATTTCAATTGATTTTCTGGTAGAATCTTGAATATTCGATTGACGTAACAATGCCGTTGTTACGCAACAATCATAGAATGGTCTGGAATTCTGTTTGGCTATAAATACCGGGACAATATATATATATATATACACTGCAGAGTGCAGATAAAGTATTTTATTGACATTGTATAGAATGAAACGTTCAAAAAGTGGTGCTCAAAAGAGAAAAGAAGCAGCCACTGCTCGAGATGCTGTAGCGAAATTGCCCAAGATGACAGATTTTTTCAAGATTACTGAGCAGAGTAGACCTGGCACTAGTACCGAGAGGGATGAAGAAAACTATAGTGTACAAGAAAAAGAAGACTATGACGATCAGCATCAAAGTGATTGTGAATTTCCAGAAAATGTAAGTTGTGATTTACCTGCCAATACGCAACCTTCAATATCAAAAATAACTGAATCTCAATTTACCCCTATCCCTGATGACCCATGTAAATGGCCTGAAAGTATTTCTGATGCTCAACGATGTGATATAGTAAAGCGTGCACCACATCAACTAATAATGAATTTTCCATATAATAACACAACTCCAAGGCGACGTTTTTCCTCCAACCATTATAAACGTGTGTTACCTAATGGTGAAAGTGTTTCACGGTCGTGGCTAGTTTATTCTGGGGAATGAGATCAAGTTTTTTGCTTTTGTTGTAAGCTATTTGGAAAAACACTAAGCCCCTTTTGTAGTGGTATAAATACATGGGAGGGTTTTTCGAAAAAACTGAAAGACCATGAAAACGGCATTTCCCACCAACAATGCTGCAGTCAATGGATGTTGCTAGCTGAAGGGATAAGAAATTCATCCACTATCGACAAACGCGAGATGAATATTTTTTTCAATGAAAGACGTTTTTGGAGAAATGTTTTAGAGAGACTTATCGACATTGCCTTGTTTCTATCGGAAAGGAATCTTGCTTTTAGAGGATCTGAAGAAGTCTTAGGATCTCCTCACAATGGAAATTTTCTGGGTATATTTGAGCTTTTGGCAAGAAGAGATCCGATCCTAAAAGAGCTTCAAGACAGAATCAAGAATAAAAACACTAAAGATCACTATTTGAGTCCTACCATACAAAATGAACTAATTGAATTGCTAGCGACAGAAGTTGAAAAAGAAAATTTACAGCAATTGAAATTGGCAAAATATTTTTCTATAATTTTGGACTGCACTCCAGATATGTCACATCATAAACAAATGTCTGTCATTCTCGGTTATGTACTATGTAATGAAGAAGCTGCTGTTGTTAAAGAAACATTTTTTGGCTACATGAGAATAAGTGACAGAACTGGGAAAGGCTTGTTGGACGCTTTCTTAGAAAAAGCGACCGAACTGCAACTCGAATTGTCTGATTGTCGAGGTCAGTCATATGATAATGGTGCTAACATGAAAGGAAAACATTCTGGGGTCCAAGCAAGAATGCTAGACATCAATCCCAAAGCTGTTTACGTGCCCTGTACAAACCATACCCTTCACTTAGTTGTTGTTGACAGTGCTAATTCATCGACGGAAGCATTGACATTTTTTGGAGTACTTACAAGGTTGTATGTGCTGTTTTCTTCCTCTGCTCAGCGTTGGGAAATTTTGAAGAAACATGTGGAGCTGTCCATAAAGTCACAATCTGATACTCGTTGGGAAAGCAGAATTAAATGCATCAAACCTCTTCGATACAATTTAAAAGAGGTGTTGCTGGCACTGAAAGACTTGGAAGCCATTTCCATAGAAAGAAAAGATGGAAGAGCTGCCTCAGAAACAAAATCGTTGATAGCTCATTTATCAAAATGGAGTTTTCTTTTGTCGGTGTTTATTTGGTATGATATCCTATTCCAAGTCAATAAAGCAAGCAAGATTCTTCAATCGTATGGAGTCTCCCTTCATACAATGGAAACGGAAATCCAGGCAACTGAAAAGTTTTTGCAAAACTATCGCACAACGGGTTATGACAGTGCCGCAACATCTGCTGTTGAAATAGCACAGGAATTGGATATTGATCCTTCTTTTCCTCCGTCAAGAAGTGGAAAGAAAAGAAGATTGTTTGATTACCAAGGTGAAGAGGAACAACGAGCTACTCCTGAACTGAAATTTAAAAGCAACTTTTTCTATCCATTAGTAGACCAGGCTATTATGTCAATAAAGGAGCGCTTTAATTTGTTACGTGAGGTTTCTTCCGCCTTTTCGTTTTTGTACACACGAGACAAACTTTTGCTTGTGCAACAAGAAAATGCTCTTCTTACTTGCTGTAAAGAGTTCCAAAAAAAGTTCGGTGGCATTGATTCTGATGAAATGAGCGCTGAGCTACAGCGGTTTGTTTTAATTTTACAAAAAAAAACGCAATCTCAATACGGCTCAAGACTTTCTGAACTATCTTCTAAAGACTCATTTATTTGAATTGTATCCGAATGTGTACATCGCACTTCGAATCTTACTAACTTGCCCCGTGACTGTTGCCAGCGCTGAAAGAAGCTTCAGCAAATTGAAACTGATCAAAACTTTTAATAGAACGTCTATGACAGACAGTAGACTATCTTCATTAGCCATGTTGTCAATCGAAAATGACTGCGCCCGATCTCTTGATTATGACAATGTCATAACAGCATTTGCGAACAAAACGGTTCGCTCCAGACTATTTAAATGATACTGTGTTTTTATAACTTTTTCATGTTTTTCAGTGTCATTGCTTTCGTTTCGCAGTGTCTGCATAAATGTCCTACTGAACTCTGGCATCGGTGCCGAATTTTTTATGACTTGCACCTTCGGTATCGGCATGCTTTATTCTGACATTAGCCTGTTTACTTATGTACAAATTGTGGTGTATTTTCTTAATGCAGCTTTTGAATTTTACACCTCTAAAGTGATATGACCTGTGCGCAGGGGCTCTTGCACTGACTTTGGGGGGGGCCCGAAGTTGGAGTGCTACGGGACTGGCTGGATTGCTGATGGCATTCATTACTGAATTGCGCTTTCTGTTTATCATTTTCCTCAAAGCTAAATGAGAAGAGAAATAGTTTTCTTAAGTTAAGATTTAGATTTGGCGCCATCGCCATCGCGAAATGGGTCAGCGCCAAATCAGCTGGCGCCATAAAGGCCGTGCCTAAACAGCCGTGCCCAAACGGAAGCGCCAAAACGTACCCTACCCTGTTCCTTGGCCCTGGCATAAACCCCGCCATGCAAAGAGCAAACTAACCCGAAATGAAGCGCTCACAGTTCAGTTATAGCAATAACGGGAGCCCCGTCAATACTGTCCAGGTTAAGAACATCGAATCAGCTGGCTGGTGCGACAGCCTTGCCCAATTACAAAGGAAATTGCTTCAACATTTACATCATATGTAGCTCGACCTCTACATTTTGTTGCAAACGATAAGAAAGGACCACCTTTACCCCATCGTCTTTTTCTTGGGTGATCACCAAGTGTTTTGCTTGGAGTAGGCTACATATTAAAATTTGTAGACTTTGAGTCTTTTGAATAATTTGATTGATTATGCCAAGCATCTATGCTATCGAGAAAGAATTGCCAAAGTGTACCAAAGGAATTAGTTTTTCTAAAAATTGCAATTTTGTGAACTGCAGGCACTAAAATTTTGTGTGTGTTTTAACCGGTAGACTACATTTCATAAACATTTGGAGATTTCAGTTTTTGATGGATGTTTTTGAAAACGTCGACAGATAATGCAAAAGAACCACGTTTGTGAGGAAAAGTAGTCAAAATGTACCAAAGAAGCCCTTTGTTTAACAATTGCAAGTTTGTTAGCTCTAGTAGGATAATTGTACAACTGAAAATGAAGCATTATGTATGGCAACCAAGTTTTGATCAGCCATTATAAACTAATCCTTAGCCTCGAGTAATTGGAGTCACATATTGCTAGAACGGAAATTTCCTAAGCTTTCAAAGGATAGTAATTGTTAGTACTTTAATATAACGTTTTTGTATTAAAGTCACCTGTTTTACTGAGCTCAACACCTTTGAGAGGCGTAAAAAGTTACACCACAGGCATCATAGTTCATACTTTTCAGTATAAAATCTAATATTAATTGTACATATTGTACACTATCGGAATCACCTTGAAATAACCTTTAATTTGTTGAAAAAAGTTTGACAATCAGTTGAAAAATGAGGTCAAAAATTAGTTTTTTAGTAAACTGATTTTGCAAAAAGGTTGCAAGTTTTGAAAACATCTTCATATTATAATATGCAAAAATCTTGTTGGTGGTACAAAATTTTAATATAGCTCTGAAAAAAGCTGTTTTAGCCATAAGCTTTTCGTGACGCTCTCATCAGTGGCGGTATCGCGTCAAAAGGGAAGATCTAGAGTGAATGAGTCTTTTATGTGAATAATTTGGATGTTACGTAATCAAGACAGGCCAATGATTGCGTTTGTATTGCAAAGCGCGCGAAAGAAAGATTTCGCAAGTGCGAAAGTTAAAGAAGGCGCGGCAGGAGGCCAAATGCTACGATTATCGAAAGAGTTTGAGAGTGTAAACAAACTCTTTCTGTCTGCATAACACCGGGCGTCGGGTCTTGATATAAGTAGCCTCTAAAAGATTGAGATGGAAAGAGCTGCGCGCTGCGGCAAGGATTGAAAACCGCTTATCATCATAGTTTAATGCGCATCGATCATTATCTAAAAGATGCTGACCAATGGCGGAGTCACAATCCGGTTTGGTGTCGGTTCGTTTGCACGATCTGTGTGGTTGAGATCGGCGTGGACGAGTCAATTGCTGTCTTAACCATTGCGGAACATGTTGCTTGATGCGATCCTGTAGTCGTTGAGATGTTCGCCCTACGTACCGACTATCACAGTGGCACTTGTATTCATATATGACAAAGCTTTTCTGAATGGCAGGTAGAACATCCTTGCGGGCCACAGGCAGCATGCGCTAAGACGTAAAGACCAGGCGGGTGCTGACGGAACCATAGCAGCTTTCCACGGCGGTTTTGACTTCTTTTTCTAAGTTTGAAGATGGCTTACCTATCCAAGGGACCCTCAAGTACACAGGACACTTTTCAGGGCCAAATCGCTTAAGGGTGGAGAACTGAGCAATTTTCTTGGTGATCTGAGTGTTGATGATGTTTTTAGGATAGCCATTGTCCAGTAATATCTTCTTAATCCGTTCTATTTCTTCATTGAGTCTACGCTTGGTGCAAATCATTAGAGCTCGATGCACCAATGTAGATATTAGACTTATTTTGCGTTTGAGAGGACTAAAGGACTCCCAACGCAAATACTGGCCAGTGAAAGTGGGTTTACGGTATACACTGGTCTCCAAGCCAACATCTGTTCTTTCGACGTAGACGTCAAGAAACGGTAGACATTTCCCTTTCTCTTTTTCAAAGGTGAACTTGAGGGATGGATGAAGGCAGTTAAGTTTGGTCAGAAATTCATCTGCTTCAGCTTCGTGATCAAAGATGGCAAACGTGTCGTCAACATATCTGAAGTATGTTGAAGGCTTTTGCGTTTGAGAAAATAACTTTTCTTCATAATATCCAACGAAGATGTTGGCCAAAGCCGGACCAAGTGGTGATCCCATAGCTACTCCGTCTGTTTGCTTGTACATGGTGTTATTGAAGCTGAACTCAACTGAGGATGTAGCGCTCTTCATCAATTCAACAAACACGTCCTTTGGAATGACTGGTCGGGAATTAGACTGGTCGTAGAGGGCTTCCGAACAGATTTTGATGGTTTCATCAAGGGGAACGTTGGTGAACAAGCTGGATACATCAAAAGAACACATGAAGACATTAGGGTCGATGTCAAGATTTTGCATGGTCTTAGCAAACGTAAACGAATCTGATATGCAGTGTGACGAAAACCGCTCCAACACAGGTTGTAATAGGCTAGCCAACCACTTGCCAAGTTCATGATGGGACGAACCTGTCATAGACAGTATTGGGCGAAGTGGAGTGCCTTCTTTGTGTGTTTTCGGCAAACCATACATTCGAGGTCTTTGCGATCCAGTTGGTCGTATTGCGTCATATATCCACTTCGGCATGTGATCGGCTTTGACTAAGTCAAGCAACCGCTTCTGAAGGCGCGATTCAACGATGGCTGTGTTGTCATTGCTGGAGACCGGACCAAGTCTTCTAAATTTCGATTGATCATCAAGTATCTTGTTCATTTTATCGACGTAGTCGCTTTTGTTTAAAAGGACAACGCCGGAGCCTTTGTCGGGTTTGGTGACAATGATATCATCATTCTTTCGTAACCGGTTGATTGCACGAAAGCACTCTTTGTGCATTGTGAAGTCACGTGAGTCTATCGTGCTGTCACTGTACAAATGAGCAAGGTCGGCGAGTCGGGCTTTCAAAGCAGTGCGTTGTTCAACAGAACTGGCACTGTGATGTAAAAGCTGTGCCCACAGTGACTCAAATTCGGCGAAGATTTCTTCTTTGCACAGATACCTGGGTGGCAACCCAAAGTTAAGACCATGCGACAGCACGAAACTTTCAGTGTCAGACAAGACATAATCTGAAAGATTCAGAACATGCCTAGTAGTATCACCGAGAGCATTGCCGAAACGGTCACGTCTGAGTAAAGCAAGCAATCGCTCGTTTTTGTTCTTCCATTTTGATTTCGTTCTTTCATCAAGTAGTGCCAGGTATCTGCAGAATCTGATTGTGTCGAAGAATGTTAGAAATTCGCGGGCCGCCCGCCAATGTGATTGGTTAATTGTTTGAAGTTTTCTTGATTGCTCTGTTAGCTTTTCAACATCATCTGTTAGAAAAGCGCGTTCCATCTCTGGGCTGTGCCTGGCTCGTGATCGTTCAATGCGAGCAACGATGTACTTAGGGGCAACTCTTTTAGAAATACAAGCCTTGAGAAAGGCTGCAGAGAACTTAAGAGTTCTGACTTTTCCTCTAGTTCTTACCACATTGTTCAAAACAGCTATTTGCTGTTTGGTGTACCGAAGGCGAAAGTACACAAAAATCTTGTTGGTGGTACAAAATTTTAATATAGCTTTGAAAAAAGCTGTTTTAGCCATAAGCTTTTCGTGACGCTCTCATCAGTGGCGGTATCGCGTCAAAAGGGAAGATCTAGAGTGAATGAGTCTTTTATGTGAATAATTTGGATGTTACGTAATCAAGACAGGCCAATGATTGCGTTTGTATTGCAAAGCGCGCGAAAGAAAGATTTCGCAAGTGCGAAAGTTAAAGAAGGCGCGGCAGGAGGCCAAATGCTACGATTATCGAAAGAGTTTGAGAGTGTAAACAAACTCTTTCTGTCTGCATAACATCGGGCGTCGGGTCTTGATATAAGTAGCCTCTAAAAGATTGAGATGGAAAGAGCTGCGCGCTGCGGCAAGGATTGAAAACCGCTTATCATCATAGTTTAATGCGCATCGATCATTATCTAAAAGATGCTGACCAATGGCGGAGTCACAATCCGGTTTGGTGTCGGTTCGTTTGCACGATCTGTGTGGTTGAGATCGGCGTGGACGAGTCAATTGCTGTCTTAACCATTGCGGAACATGTTGCTTGATGCGATCCTGTAGTCGTTGAGATGTTCGCCCTACGTACCGACTATCACAGTGGCACTTGTATTCATATATGACAAAGCTTTTCTGAATGGCAGGTAGAACATCCTTGCGGGCCACAGGCAGCATGCGCTAAGACGTAAAGACCAGGCGGGTGCTGACGGAACCATAGCAGCTTTCCACGGCGGTTTTGACTTCTTTTTCTAAGTTTGAAGATGGCTTACCTATCCAAGGGACCCTCAAGTACACAGGACACTTTTCAGGGCCAAATCGCTTAAGGGTGGAGAACTGAGCAATTTTCTTGGTGATCTGAGTGTTGATGATGTTTTTAGGATAGCCATTGTCCAGTAATATCTTCTTAATCCGTTCTATTTCTTCATTGAGTCTACGCTTGGTGCAAATCATTAGAGCTCGATGCACCAATGTAGATATTAGATTTATTTTGCGTTTGAGAGGACTAAAGGACTCCCAACGCAAATACTGGCCAGTGAAAGTGGGTTTACGGTATACACTGGTCTCCAAGCCAACATCTGTTCTTTCGACGTAGACGTCAAGAAACGGTAGACATTTCCCTTTCTCTTTTTCAAAGGTGAACTTGAGGGATGGATGAAGGCAGTTAAGTTTGGTCAGAAATTCATCTGCTTCAGCTTCGTGATCAAAGATGGCAAACGTGTCGTCAACATATCTGAAGTATGTTGAAGGCTTTTGCGTTTGAGAAAATAACTTTTCTTCATAATATCCAACGAAGATGTTGGCCAAAGCCGGACCAAGTGGTGATCCCATAGCTACTCCGTCTGTTTGCTTGTACATGGTGTTATTGAAGCTGAACTCAACTGAGGATGTAGCGCTCTTCATCAATTCAACAAACACGTCCTTTGGAATGACTGGTCGGGAATTAGACTGGTCGTAGAGGGCTTCCGAACAGATTTTGATGGTTTCATCAAGGGGAACGTTGGTGAACAAGCTGGATACATCAAAAGAACACATGAAGACATTAGGGTCGATGTCAAGATTTTGCATGGTCTTAGCAAACGTAAACGAATCTGATATGCAGTGTGACGAAAACCGCTCCAACACAGGTTGTAATAGGCTAGCCAACCACTTGCCAAGTTCATGATGGGACGAACCTGTCATAGACAGTATTGGGCGAAGTGGAGTGCCTTCTTTGTGTGTTTTCGGCAAACCATACATTCGAGGTCTTTGCGATCCAGTTGGTCGTATTGCGTCATATATCCACTTCGGCATGTGATCGGCTTTGACTAAGTCAAGCAACCGCTTCTGAAGGCGCGATTCAACGATGGCTGTGTTGTCATTGCTGGAGACCGGACCAAGTCTTCTAAATTTCGATTGATCATCAAGTATCTTGTTCATTTTATCGACGTAGTCGCTTTTGTTTAAAAGGACAACGCCGGAGCCTTTGTCGGGTTTGGTGACAATGATATCATCACTCTTTCGTAACCGGTTGATTGCACGAAAGCACTCTTTGTGCATTGTGAAGTCACGTGAGTCTATCGTGCTGTCACTGTACAAATGAGCAAGGTCGGCGAGTCGGGCTTTCAAAGCAGTGCGTTGTTCAACAGAACTGGCACTGTGATGTAAAAGCTGTGCCCACAGTGACTCAAATTCGGCGATGACTTCTTAAGAAGTCAAAACCGCCGTGGAAAGCTGCTATGGTTCCGTCAGCACCCGCCTGGTCTTTACGTCTAAGCGCATGCTGCCTGTGGCCCGCAAGGATGTTCTACCTGCCATTCAGAAAAGCTTTGTCATATATGAATACAAGTGCCACTGTGATAGTCGGTACGTAGGGCGAACATCTCAACGACTACAGGATCGCATCAAGCAACATGTTCCGCAATGGTTAAGACAGCAATTGACTCGTCCACGCCGATCTCAACCACACAGATCGTGCAAACGAACCGACACCAAACCGGATTGTGACTCCGCCATTGGTCAGCATCTTTTAGATAATGATCGATGCGCATTAAACTATGATGATAAGCGGTTTTCAATCCTTGCCGCAGCGCGCAGCTCTTTCCATCTCAATCTTTTAGAGGCTACTTATATCAAGACCCGACGCCCGGTGTTATGCAGACAGAAAGAGTTTGTTTACACTCTCAAACTCTTTCGATAATCGTAGCATTTGGCCTCCTGCCGCGCCTTCTTTAACTTTCGCACTTGCGAAATCTTTCTTTCGCGCGCTTTGCAATACAAACGCAATCATTGGCCTGTCTTGATTACGTAACATCCAAATTATTCACATAAAAGACTCATTCACTCTAGATCTTCCCTTTTGACGCGATACCGCCACTGATGAGAGCGTCACGAAAAGCTTATGGCTAAAACAGCTTTTTTCAAAGCTATATTATTATAATATGCGGTAGCGAACATTTGTGTTTATCGTACGAGACATATTATGATGTCATAGAGCCAGTTTTAAGCGTGCAAGCGAAATAAGAGAAGAAAAAATTGTTTAGATGGTTTGAAGTGTTTAAATAAAGAAGTGCTTGTAGCATAATCAAATAAACATTAATTGTTGTAAAGTTGTTTTTATCAACAGCAGCTTATTAATATCTCCTAAAAAAACTTTTAATCGCGTTTCTGCGATGAACATTTTTTGAGAAAGATCAAAAAACAGATTGTTTAATAAATCGTTGATTGTGATGTCATTTTAGACCCCAAACAAATGAAAGTTTTTGAAATGTGGTGAGTCGGAAGCTGGTTCTCGTTTGAGCAAAAATAAGTTCTCTGTCAAGTAATGCAAATTCTAAAATACCTTTATGACACTCACCAGGGGGTGGTAATCATTCGTCTGCATGGCTTTCCGGCAATCTAGCCGTGATATTGCAACACGTATTCGTTTATTATTATTGCTTGTGTCTAAAATCACACTGTAGAAAATAAGATCCTTTGAGCAATAACGTGCTGACTGAACCCAATCGCTGGGAACTAGCAGTCACAAGGAGGAAGGCACGACAGCAAAACTTTATTCCACCAATTTACGCGGTTGTGGTAACAATCGAATTACGTCCGTCCGTCACGAAATCCAACGATGAAAGAGAGCACAATATCTCCGACCACATGGTCGGTAACAAAATCTGCACGCGACACCAGGAATTAGGTCATGGTCGGTAACAAAATCTGCACGCGACACCAGGAATTAGGTCGCTGCACACTTCTATGTAAACAGGACACTGCACACGTCACATTAACAAAAAAAATAACGGATAAACAAACTAATGGTGGGAAAGGCAAGCCGATCACCGAGCTACCAAGAGAAGACAAAAATAAACATTATCTAGCCCTAATAAAAAAAATAAAAATATGTGTGTGTGATTTCAGACGCATACAATGATAAAACCCGAATACACATAGTGAAAACTAGAATCACACCCAACGGCGGGAGTAAGGTGCAGAGGCCCCGAAGGCAAACTAACAAAAAAATTTAAAAAAAGGACAAAAAGATGTTTGGCATGGCAGCTCGATGAAGAGCGAGGCACGACACGCTACAACACACATTTATTTTTCTTTTTTTATTAGGGCTAGATATGTTTATTTTTTGTCCTCTCATGGTAGCTGGTTGGTCGGCTTGCCTTTCCCGCCATCATGTTGTTTGGTCGGTTGTTTTCGTCCATGTGACGTGTGCAGTGTCCTGGTTACATAGACGTGTGCAGCGACCTAATTCGTGGTGACGCATGCAGTATTTTGTTACCGACCATGTGGTCGGAGATTTTATGCTCTCTTTCTTCGTCGATCGCCGTGGCGGACGGACGTGTTCTGGTTGTCTGTCCATGGACTTCTAAATAGTAACACCCGGACTGGAAACGCGGCTAAAACTGCTAGCGCGAGCGACCAAGATGAGGCCTGTATCACACGGCGTGATTGCTGCCTTGGTTAGTTGGAAAAAGAAAGTTTCGAATGAGTGTTGTTCATTTGATTAAAAAATTTGCATCGCAATGCACAAACAGAGACCGGTAGACAAAGTGTAGTTCGTAGATGTTATGAATGTATTGATGCTGCGTAATGTTTTCGTGCTGGCACTCAAGTAAAATAGATGATTAGTGATTAAAGAATAGCATGACAGCGCATTGACACCAGTAGATAAAGCAAAGTACTTACAGGTTAAAACTGTATTGATGCTGGGAATGTGTTTGTGCTGGCGCTAAAGTGAAACAGATTACTATGATTTGTACTATATTGTCTATTGTCTACTGACTGGCTATAGCAGCCTCAGTAGCCCTACTGTACTGCAGTAGGTTACGGTACACAATCATACATAGTGGCAGGTAAATAAGGTTGGTTTATGCCAGGCGAGTCAAATTAGTGACTGCTGTCATACAGTTACTATTCTACGAAGGCATAGGTCTATTTGGAAAATAGACCAATAGATTGAAAATTAAAGATTTAAGCGATTATGCTGTAGAGTTTATTTGCTTATGAGCCCCATGAGGTGTAAATGCACTTCAGGCTTAAAAATTCTGAAATGTACTCTTAAAAGATTGGGTGCAATTGCAGTCGCACTAAGATGCTGCTCGCAAAGCCAAGCCAGCATTTTGCTGATTTGGTTGGTAGGGTAGCTTTTTGCTACTACATGTAAAAATCCTAATGGATTTATGGCAAGGCTAAATGTACCTGGGTCAAATTATGCATAGTGTTGTAAAGCAAATTTGATCTTTGTAGTTTACTATGGATCTAATGTAGAATAAGCTGAGCGATTTCAATTGGAAACACTGCCAACATTCAGTGCTTAATTTGTTGGGGGAAGGGGGGTTAGGTTGAATTTAAACTTTAACTCTAAACCCCACCCTAAATCTAGCCACAACTCTTTTTTTAAGCATACCGTTTTGGTGTGAAGTCGTATATATTACGATTTTCATGGTGTTTTTAATTAGAAGCGTGCAGCTTATTCTAAATTACATCCATTCACTACTTAAAGTTTGATAACTCGAGATCTAGTTCTCTGACTTCCCTATTTTAAATTGCAGTGTAGATGCTTTGCTGACTTGAGTCTGTATATATGCAGTTACCTCCTATTTAATATAGCCTCATGCGTAGTTCTCTGATTGTTGGCCGCTTTAATTTGCAGCGTAGTTATATTGCTGACTTGACTCTGCATGCACATCATACCTCCTTTTTAATATTATTAGTTGGTAGTTAAGTTAATATTTCTGGTATTAGTATAAAACCTATTTGATATGGTCAACAAGTGTTGTGCTATTAACTGTAGATCAGGCTATACTGGTGGAAAACAAAGACCCTGATGTTACTTTTCATTCGTTTCCCCTACATGATAAACAGCTGCTTCAAGGTTGGCTTAAACGTATTGCAAGAAAAGACTTAACGCCAACTAAGTATTCAAGGTTGTGTTCACTTCACTTCAAACCTGAAGATTTTGTAAAAGAATCAAATGATCAACAAATTAGGCGAAGAAAAAATCGATCAAGTGCCTTGCCAGTGAAGAAACGTCTTAAAGGCAATGTTTTACCTTCAATTTTTAAGGATGTTCCTTCATACTATGCATGCGGAGATGCACCAGATCATCACGACATGAAAATGATGCATCAAGATTGGAAATGCAGTTGGAGCAATTTTTAAAAGATGACAAAATTGAAAATTTAGCTGGGCTAACTGCAAAAATAGCTGATGACAAATTCAATGCACTTCTTTCTTGCCCAGACATTAAAAAAATGAGACAGCGCCCTGCGTGGCCAGAAATTCGAAGCAGATCTACCTGTTGTTGGTGCATGTGAAAGAGTGCGCAAACACCTTTTTGTTAGTTTATTCTTTGCTTGACGTAATAAGCTGAGTGTTCGTTGGACCATGGACTTCTATTTAGAAGTCCACGGTTAAACTCTGATTGCTAGTCAATTGCTGGCTTACTTGCACAATGTATTTTCTCCGTTATTGCTGACACAACGTTTGCTAGAATAAGTTCACGTTATTGAGTTTAATATGAATGAAAAACATTTTATTTTTTGTGCGCAACTTCCGGGTTTGACAAAAGAGACATCTCTTGCCCTTTCTCAGACCTGTCAATCTATCACTGGATTGTCAAAGTACTTGATGAATGAGTGTGGATTCAAGTATGTATTGCTTGGACATATCCAATCGGATACCATTGAGGGACGATTTGGCCACATCCGTCAGTTAAGCGGGGCCAATTATTTTATATCAATGAGACAGCTATATGAAAGTGATCGAAAACTTTAAACTCTTTCCTTGTTGAAGTATTCACAAATTTCCCTCAAAGAAATTGAAGATGCAGCAAAAGCAAGAGTAGAAAGGACTGCCATTCAAGAAGTTATTTTCAGAGCAGAATCTCTTTATGCCAACATGTCTTTCAATATCATGCCAACTGAACATGATGTCTCTGTGACTTTCTACGTGACAGGTTATTGCTGTAGATCACTACCAAAAAGCAATAGATGTGACTCTTATAAAGAAATTACCATTGCTAGTGCTGAGTACTTGGCACCTGAAGCAGAGCCAAACGTTCCAGTAAATGCCATAAGCTTTTTTAACAATATCAATCGTGGTGGACTCTCCAAGCCAACAAAAGAAATGTTTAATGTTGGCATGCTTTGCTGGGGGGCATTTGCCGAACTCTCTCTTGAAAAGCTTAAAAAACGGTTTTTGAGCAGCGTTGACCAGCGAAGTGTATTTAAAGAATTCGTAAATATTGCGTTTTTTGAAAGCGGTGTAGTATCTCCTTGGTCTGTTCCAACAATGTGCAGCAAAGGACATAACTTGTTAGAGGGCATATCTGCACGTTTTTTTAACTGCGTGGCTAAAAATCTCATGCGTAGTATGCGCGCAGAGGAGTCAAGCAGAGTTTCCCGAAAAATTAATAAGATAACTGGAAAAAATTAAAGTGCTAGGTTTGCATTTTAAGCAAGTCAGATGTAGTTGTACAATTTCGATAGTTTTGAATTGTGTTCATTTTAAACACTAAGCTGGGTTTATGACATAGTTAGTTCAAAGGTGTTTTTGTAGCTTAATTTTGCTCAATGGTTCATAATTTATTTGCTGCTATATTTGCGATTTTTTGTGTTGCACGAATTTGTTATTGTCAAAGCATTACAAATTTTTCTGCCTACCTGCTTCCATTTCTTGTTTGCATAAAGAAAATAGATAAATCTATCGCTAGCCTATATGAATAGACCAGTCTAGGATTTGAACATGGTTCCTGCATAGAATTAAATTTCAAGCAATAAAACTGCCCAATGTTCAAAAAACAACAAGCTTTTAAAAATTTACGCTTCGTGTAAATGAGCAAGTTAATTTTACGTCGGCTTTATGTTGGTCACATCAAATTTGTTGTTTCCAGTCCAGATTCTACTATTTAGAAGTCCATGGTCTGTCATTTCTCTTTCGTTGTTGATTGTCGTGGCAGAAGGAGGTCATTTTTGATTGTCTGGCACAACTACGTGAATTGATGCAATAAATGGTGAATTGGTGCTTTCTTCCTTGAGACTACCATAGTTCCCAGCAATTGGGGTTCAGTCAGCACGCTCTTGCTCAAGGAACATATCTCCTACAACACCTTACTGATATCGATAAAGATACGATTTTGAATTTTAATGTTATCTGCATTTCGCGTAAAAGTAACTAGCGAGTATTCATAATGTCTCACTGCACTTTGCCACAGTAAAAGCCTAAAAGCCAACGGCTTACCAACAAATAAATGGATAAAGCAGTATGCTTTTAGCACTACGTGGAAAAATTTTGCATTAAAACAGCTTCAAAACTGTTTTAACTCTAAAAACTGCTTTATCTCAAATAAATACTAAGTTTTAGGGACGGGATTGCTCCCCTTAATTTTTGAAGTAAAAATAGCTTAAGCTACGACCATTAACAGGTTTGGTTTTAAGCTGGCACATACAGCGGTAGCCGTCCTTCAAGAAAACAACGTTACTTTTTTCGACGTGCTATAACACTGAACTTGGGCACTGTTAAACTTTCTATTTGCTGATGCTTTTAGGCAATGGGTTTAAATTTAATGGTTTAAAGTTGTCTGTGTCCCTGAATTTGAGCTAGACTAACAACTCATACCAGACTCTTTACTAGCCCATTAAAAGCTTTACACTTGCTTATGAAAATATTTAAAATAAAGATGTTAACTTTTCTCAGTCTATTTTTGCATCAAAATCTGGTCCGAGAACTGCAAATCTAAACTTCAGCTTTCAGCATATTTTTTATTTTAATGCAAATTTATAGTGAGGAGCCAAAATTATTTGAAGCAATTGGGGATTGGGGACCTTTGATATGGTATTTTCAATCTGGTAAAAGAAGGTTAAAATGAATTAGGAAAAATCATTAAAAATTTTAAAAAAATGTAATTAGAGCTTTGTGCAAAATTTTTATCGGTTATGTACAGTAAAAATAAAGATATTTTAAAACAAAAACTGCGTGATTACTCAAGCATGACAAGATTTCACTTTCATTAAGTTAACTATGCTCTGAGCTCTAGGACTAAGATCGTATAGAACAGTGATTCTCAAACTTTTTTCGATGCGACGCATTTAAAAAAGCTTGTGAGACTTTGCGACGCACCAGACAGCATCCTACGGTTTAGTTTGCCGTACTGCGAGATAAATGTGACCCATAATCTACATAAATAACTGCCCTTATGCTTCCGAGATTTTGGATTGGTCTGTCATCTTCGATCGTAAAATTACGCTCTTCTAAGTTTGTTACTTATCTTTCCTGTTTTCGTCCAACATACAACTGAATGCTTTATTCTTTATATATTTTTCGCCAATTAAGTTAAACTCTTGCAATTTGATTCTTGAATAACAAGTCAACAGTTACAACAGTGTATTTAAAACACTATTGTGAAAATGCTAGAAGAAAGTAAGAAAGGAATCGACGATCAGAGTTCTTTTGACGAAATAAAACCTAGACTTTATGGCACAAAACCAAAATATTGCGCGACGCCCTTGGAAATTTGAAACGACGCACCGGGGCGTCGCGACGAACAATTTGAGAACCACTGGTATAGAAGAAGCAAACTTGTCAAAGCCTATACCAAGATGCATAAATGAAAAGTGTGACTACTATCCACAGATTCATTACCGGTATGTCTGACTCAAATGAACAACAACCCAACACGCGAAAAAAATCACTTTATCATTGCACAAATTAGCCTATACCCAAAACAGCTAGCTAACCTGCACTGAATGCTGATTACGAAGAAACTTTTTCAACTTTTTGAAATATTCTGTATAGTATTGAGAACATTCCTAAATTTTTTAAGCTCATGCATACATTAACTGAAAGCATAGCTTAGTAGTTTTTGAAAATACCTAATCATGAGATGTGTGATAATTTATGTAAAGTTATATTAGCTACATTATTTAGGAAAACTGATGAGGACTAATTTATTTTCAATCATAATATTTCACTCATTTTTTAATTCATAAACATTTGTTCATGAAATAATGAATGAGTGAAATATTAGGGTTGCTAGTGTA
This sequence comes from Trididemnum clinides, assembly GCA_963675345.1. Classification (NCBI taxonomy): domain Eukaryota; kingdom Metazoa; phylum Chordata; class Ascidiacea; order Aplousobranchia; family Didemnidae; genus Trididemnum; species Trididemnum clinides. The sequence continues at coordinate 53,132,131 of OY776285.1, forward strand.
GGAAATGGTTCCTTGAGCAAGAGCGTGCTGACTGAACCCCAATTGCTGGGAACTATGGCAGTCACAAGGAAGAAAGCATGACAGTAATATCTAATTCCATCAATTCACGCAGCTGTGCCAGACAATCAAAAATCACGAAAATCAACAACGAAAGAGAAATGACAGACAACCAGAACACGTCCGTCCGCCACGGCGATCGACGAAGAAAGAGAGCATAAAATCTCCGACCACATGGTCGGTAACAAAATACTGCATGCGTCACCACGAATTAGGTCGCTGCACACGTCTATGTAACCAGGACACTGCACACGTCACATGGACGAAAACAACCGACCAAACAACATGATGGCGGGAAAGGCAAGCCGACCAACCAGCTACCATGAGAGGACAAAAAAATAAACATATCTAGCCCTAATAAAAAAAATAAATAAATGTGTGTGATTTTAGACACAAGCAATAATAATAAACGAATACGTGTTGCAATATCACGGCTAGATTGCCGGAAAGCCATGCAGTCTTAGATTCCTGGCGTGAGGTTACATCGCCAGGCGTGCGGACCATAGGAGCACGATAAACTTTAAACGGAGATAGCCGAGCGGCTACAAACCTGACGGTAAATACTTCGTCAGTTTATATTACTTCATCAGTAAAATCGTAGGATAAAGCAGCAACGGTGCACGAGCTGGGCGTCAAACTGGGGACGAACGAAGTTGCGAACTAGCAAACACAGCTCTAACAGTAAACAACTAGAATCACACACATCGGCGGGAGCAAAGTGCTAAGCCGCCGAAAGCAAACTAACAAAAAATATCAAAAAAAGACAAAAAGGTGTTTGGCATGGAGCTCGATGAGGTGCGAGGCGCGATACGCTACATTAGCTTTTGCTATACTATGGTATCAAGAAAAGTAAAATCATTTCTCTGTTGAAACTGTATTATTACTAATATCTGTTTCTTAATGCTGATTGACACTAGATATAGAACAATACAGAAATAAGACAAAGAAAAGTTTTTGATGCGTAAAATAATCAAATTTGCCAATCAGATGTTTTACTTTTAACGTGAATCAGTAATCCCCTTTACTTCGTGCTTCTGCGCACAACTATGGTTCCTTTTAACCTTATCTGCCCCAGGCTTTTTTGTACACTTCAGAACCTGAGAAAGCTACACTTGATCCTATGATTTTGGCAGGTAAAAACTGTAGAGTCCCTTGCACTAATGTTTCCATTTTTCTTTGGATAGATGAAGAATTTCTTGCTTATCTAACTGCATGTTTTTGTTAGATTTGATCAACAGCCTTCAGATTTATTATGAATTAATTACATAATACTGATTTTCAAAATTATGACTACAATTTAAAATAAGGTAGTGGCTGATTTGCCGTCAATGGCATTTTACTCATGGAATCTATTTTGTTGTTGAACATTTGTAATTGGACAATTTTAATGACGTATTAAAAACATGACTTTTAGTGGTTTGTGATTCGTCAATTTTTAAGACGTACTATACCTACGACTTGACAAAAATATAACCCCTGTGTATACTCCCCCTTACGTAATACTTTGCTCAAATATGCAATAACGTAGGCTATATTTCATGAGATGCATTTTGTCCTTAGTTTTAATCTCCGCTGATTATTGAAGCGGTTTAGCGAATCGGGAGCATGGAAGCTCGCTATTTCCGTTGCCAAACTAAACTTGCAGAGAAGCGAACTGCAGCTCACTTCTGGGTCACAAGCCGTAGCTTGCATTCATAAGCTTGAAAGCAAACGCTAGTTCCTCGTGCCCAGGCCGCAAGCAAAGCAATGCTCTCCCAGTTGATCTCACAGTTGACCTTGTCCCTACTCGCTCTAGCCTTTTACAGAAGCACGAATTGCAGACAATAGAACTTACTACATTCAGTTTCCCTTAGTTCATAAGGTGGAATGAGGGGTTTTGTGCACCCGGTCTACAGAAGAATTAAGTGGCTGTTCTGTATGTGTTCAGGTATTCACCCAAAATAGAAGATTGCCACCAGTTACACGTTTGGCTTATTGCGCACCGCCTTCAAATACTAATTTTTAATACTACAAGCCAATCAGGAGCGGATTAACCTGGCGGGAATTCGGGAGTTTCCCGGTGGGCCACTCGACTGTGGGCCGGTCCAGCGATTCACTGGGTTGCCTCAAAACTAGCTTTAGAAAGCTAACAAATGATCAAGAATATGAACCAGTTCCACACACAATGAATTTGCAATTATTTTTCAGTAACAGTATTTTTGTAAAGCCTACCTGTAACTTTTTTATTGTGATTCGTGACTGTCGTGATTTGACGTAAAATAATAAACAAAGCGTCAGTGGTAATTTCTTTTCCTAATTTGCAGTACTATGACGTAATAAAGAGTCGCAAGAGAAGTGATATCACGTATGCAACATAGTTGTTTACCATCCATTCTCCAGGCCTCTCTAAATTTTAAGCAATAAAAAAAGAAACGAAAAAGCGGAAAGGTGGAGCTGAGAAAGAGCGTCACAAAAGAAACGAAATTAAAAGAAATTGCTGCTAAATGTATGAACATTCAGGAAGCATTTGCAAGAGCAAGTACCTCAACGGAAAGCCAAACGACAGTTAATCTCGCTTTGCCATTAGAACATCAAGATCAGCATCAGTCTGTAAGTTATCATGATGAACCAGGATCAGATTTAGTAAATCAAAATTGCTCTGAAATATCTATTCCACCAGTATCAGAAAGCGAAGTCCAGACTGTATGTACTGATGAACCAGAACCAGACAGCCTCAGCCAAGATAATCCTGAAGTATGTTCTGCTCCCTAACGCAAGTTTTAGAAAACCAATGTCAGCAGTCTGTAAATCTCGATCCAGCAATATCAGAGAGTGAAGACTATTCTGCAATATCCGTTCGAGTTTTAGAAGTTCAACGAGATCAGTAATTCCTTCTGTGACAGCGTACCACTCGTGGTTTGTAAAACCAAAACAAGATAAACAAACCAAATATTTTGAGTTTCACTCCCATCAACCAGAAACAACCAAATTCAACGCTACAAATGTGTATTCCCGACCTGATGACTCTGGAGGTCGTTTGCAGTGATTATGGCTCTCCTATTGTGAAGAAAAAGAAGCTTTATTTTGCAATCTTTGCATTGCATATGGTACTATTACTAGTAGCAATCAGAACCCCAGCAAATTTCTAACGGGTTTCTATTTGTGGAAACACATTTACCAACGAATTGATGAACGCAAAAGTTCTCAAAAACACTAAGCATGTGTTGAAGCTCACGTGCGATTCAGCAGTAATAAGGCAGTGGTAGACCTACTTACTGTCAGTCAAACATCATTACACAACAAACAGGTCATGCAAAGAAGGCAAATTCTCGACAGAGTCGTCTCCGTTGTGAAAATGATTGGAAAACGGGGAACGAGCTATAGGGGAACAGGGAGTTTGGAAGCAGTGTATACTTTATGTCAGGGGTGGGCAATTGTTTTGGCTTGCGGGCCGCATCGCGGTCACAGAAGCTAGCTGAGGGCCGCACTTTTTAACGAACACATTGGTATATTATTCTAATTGATTTGCATTTTAGATTTGGTATAACGCTATGAACCCAACAATCATTAGACAAATGAATCAAAGTAGTTTTATTTAATTGAAAATGCAAGCACATTTAATTTTCAAAGTCTATCAATAAGAAAAATGCACCCAATCACGTTCTTCTACACTAATTAAATTTTTAAAAATCATTTGCTTGAGGCTTTCGCGGGCCGCACAAAAGTTCGTCGCCGGCCGCAGTTTGCCCACCCCTGCGTTATGTGATGAAAGAGTTGATCACAGGAACATTTTTAGAGACTGTACTTCTTCTTGCTAAGTACGATAGCATTCTAAAGTGTCATTTGGAAAATGTTATTAAAAAATGATTGCAAAACAAACCCGATTAGCACAAGCATAACCGTGCCAACAGAATTACATTCATCTCCAAAACTACTGTTAACTCTATCATTGCTATTATATCTTAGCTAATGAAAGAAGAAATTTCAAACTCGGTTAGAGAAGCAGGCATTTACTCAGTTCAAATTGATTCAACTCAAGATATAACTTCAGCTGACAAATATTCAATTATTACACGCTTTGTTAGAGAAAACGTCGAAGAACGACTTCTTACCGTTGTTGACAGTCATTCGGCAACTGGAGCAGACCTGTGCAATTTGTTGAAAGAAGTTTTGTAGAAGCAAAACATAGACGTTTCCAAATGCATCTTCGGCAGTACAGATGAGCATCAAACATGTCGAGGCAGTATAATGGATTTACAGCTTTTCTTGAAAAAGAATCTCCTGGTCGCATTCACACATAGTGCTATGCTCACGTTATCAACTTGGTTCTTTGTGATGTTACTACCACTAATCATGCATCCATATCTCTATTTGGATTACTTCAAAAGGTTGGAGTGTTCTTTCGGGAACCATATTTGCGAATAGACTTGTGGAAAGAGCAGATGAGCCAAAGACGTAGTCATGATACGCAGAGTAGGTTATACTTGATTGGAGCAACTAGATGGTGGTCTAAGCACGAATGTCTTCGAAAAATTTTCGGCACATTTGAAGGTGGTTCCAGCGGCATGTTCTGCGATGTAATTGAAGTTCTGTATTGTGCTTCTACTTCTGAAAAGTTAAGTGTTAAAGCGCGGTTTGATGCCAGCGTCATGTTGGATAGTATGATTTGATACCAACATGTTTTGATAGCCATTACTTATCTGCGCATCATGAAGATAACCTCTGCACTTTCAATGTACTTGCAGACCTCTGGACCGGATTTCAATAATGCTTTTAATATAGTGGAAGCTACGAAAAAGGATATTCAACAGATTCATCGCGATTTCGCAATGGTTGTAACCAAAACTGACCATTTTGTTCAACATGCCAATGAAGTTTTGGAAGAACGTGGATGTGATGTCTTGATTGAAAGCAGCTTTTCTACTAAACGGATGGAAAAAAGTAAAAATGAATCCCTGGATGAATGTGTTTCAGGCTCAATGAAAAAGTTTGAGGTCGACGTACATAACAGAATTCTAGATCAAGTGGTTCAAAGTTTGCATAGAAGATTTGCTACGCATAAAAAGTTATATGCTGACTTAAGCTACTTCAATCCCAAACGCTTTTGAAATAGTTCTTTATGGGATTCTTATCTCAGCTGTGAATATGATATGCAATCTTTTGCCAAGTAAAAGCTCAGATTCTCTTGTTCAGCAAGATCTTCGGCAAGAGCTCTTGGATTTCGCATCAAAATGGCCGGCATTAAAACAGATCTTACCAGAGCACGGCGCTGAATTGGATGAAGCAGGTGATCATTTTTTTGATTTTATTATTGATAAACTATTCACAGGTTTATGTTTTGACCTTTTATCTGACTGCATGATACAACCCGAGACTATAATTACCTGATGCCTATTTTCCATACTGATGGAAATGCTATTATTTGATCAAAATTTTGTTCTGATATTATCATCCAGCACTTTTCGCAAATCAACTGTGCTAATACTAATAAATTTTCTTTCATACAACTTAAATTTTAATTTGTTTTTATAAAACAGATGACGAAGATGTGAGATCGGACGAAAGCCCCAACATTCGAAAATGTTGATGCCAAAATTGTTTTCTATGATGTATACTGCAATTCGGAAGTAAAGAATGTGCTGCAAAAGTTATCCTCTTCTATATCAGGCACACAAAGTAACCCTTACTCTTTCCGTTACACAGTTGGTTGTGAAAGAACCTTTAGCAAGCTGAGATAAGTAAAGAACCGTTTAAGAAATCAGCTAAGCGAAGATCGCTTGGATCCCTTCTTTTGAGCCGAACGAGACGTTTTGTTACGCATTTCGAACCATACGGTCATCGACGAACTGGCAAAAATGAACGCAGAAATGCGAAGACTGTTGCTCTATAAATAGTATTTGATAATGTTTGTTTGTTGATTCTAAATATTCTTTTTCGAAATGGGCTAAATATGATGCAGTTTGTAAAATGAACTGTGTAACGTTTTACCAAGATTTGCAATTAGTTTTGAAAAATGGGCTGGTTTTATTTCAAAGTTTCCGGGCCGGTTGAATTTGCTAATCCGCCCCTGATCATAAGTTATCAAAAGCTGTAATTTTTCTGAGATTTATAAAGCAGTATCTTGATTGGCAGTTCCATCCTTGACCTAATTTTGGGTTTGAACCTACCATCTAGAGCTGTCCTCTTGTTTAGTTGGCTGGTTAAAATTAAAATGTTCCATCTACGTACACCTTTCTCTTTGGCAATCACCATGCATTCTGTCTTATCTTTATTCAAAATCATTTCCAAGTTTTCGTATTCTTCTTTGACTTCGGTTATCAGTCTTGAAAATCCGGTTGCTTAATTGCAATCAGTATAATGTCATCAGCAATTTGAATATTGTTAATATTTTCGCCACCAAGGTTGAATTCTCCGAGGTTCTTCATAGCTCTCATAATTTTTACACAATAGAGACTAAAGAAATCTAGTTAAAGAACAGATTCTTGTCTGGCACCCATTTTTTTGTTGATAGGGTTCGTTTTTACATTTCTCGCAAATACTAATGCACATTGAATGTGGTACGAATTTTGAAGGAGCCATATGTCTTACTTCTTTAGCATCTGAAACAAGTTAATTGAGGCACTTAAATACAATAAACATCTATACTACAAAATTGCACTTTATTTATAAAAAATATTTTTACTGAAACGAGGCGAGGCAAACAAAGAGTTTACAACTGCACACAAAACAATCGCTATTAAAGGTCATCCGCAAGAACAGCTTCTGCATTCCGCTTTTTGTGGATCAATATATTCGGCAGATTAAATCTGGCGTCAAGTTGCATCACTTCGTGCCGACAAAACTTTTCTACCACGTAATTCGACGTCATTCACATGATATAACGTCACTTTCAGAGACGAAGTAGTCACTGCTTGAATAGCTGCTGTCAAGGTTGGTGGGGAGGGACCATGTACTTTCGGCCCGCGACGCCCCTTTTTTCGAATGCTTGCCATGGCGACGAAAGTGACGTATGAACCTTCCCATAGCGTCGCGAATGCTCGAGCGACGAGACAGCTTCTTTCCTTCGTCTTCCTGCTGAAAGGAAACAATGACGTTACCACACCTTCGAGCACAGTCGCCACTTAGTGGTGGATAACTGCTGAGGCTGAGCTCATGAGCAACTCCCAAAACACTCCATCCCCTATATAAGATCTTTACCAGGAAATGTTGACTGCATAAATAGCATACTCGAAGTAGAAAGGAACCCGCGCTCTTCAGACCAGCAATCTCTTGTGTGCTCATAGACCAAGCTCAAGTGCGAGCTTCGTCAATCTCGAACAATCGATTTAATAAAAAAGAAACTTACTTGCTCAAGCTCAGGGACGCAATCTACTTGATCACGTGAATTGTGCCTCTTACTCAGTTTTCGAACGATTTGCTTTTTTAAAGAACGAAATCTTGGGCTCGAGTCCCCGGAAAACTGAAACAAATTAAAGGGGAAATATTTCAATCGGAACATGTTTTGCATCGATTGCACTTGGATGATTCACAACACATGGCTCGTGATACGCGGCACTTACGTAATAGCGGTCGGTAGCATTGCTGGCAGCTCTCTTGACCCAGTTCTTCTTCTTTACCTTCACATCGGCGTAACTGATGGGGAGGTACTGAAGGTCGATATTGGCCTCGTAGCTGCAACAGGTCGTGACATTGTTTCAACAATTGCAAGTTGAGACTTGTGTTTGCTTATATATTGAGGTTTAAAGCAGATGTTTGTTTAAGATTATTTATTCCATCTCAACACAAACCATGTTTGCGAGTGGTTGGCTTCAAGGCATTTTCCACTGTCGCTATATATTTTTCATTTATGCACAGAACAACTTGTATTTAAACCTGCCTTGGCGTTAAAACTTACAATTTTGATCAATCAGAAAATTAATAAGCAACGTCGTCGCCTACCACCGTCCTGCAAGATCCGGCAAGCTCTGATGTATTTGGTCGAGCCGATCACGTGATGATAATGCAGAATTAGATACACTCGAGAGCTCCGACAAGTGACCGGAAGTATGCGACCTAAACGAAAAAATCGATCAATTGTTGTACCGGACATTGGTTGACGACGTATAGTGTGTCGGGAGGATTATATGCCACAAAGTTTTTGATAATATTTCTTGTTTTTTTGCAGAGGTTAACTTAGAAATTAATTTTTGCAAAATTTCTTGCAATTCGATTGAAGTTCAATGCTGTCGTTAGTCGTTTTCTACAGCAAATAACAATATGTTTCGTTATATTGTCAAATATAGACTATTGTTTGTAACATACAATCAGGGATTTCACAAAAAAAATGCCTCTTGATTGGCATTGATTGAATAAAAAAAGGTTTGAATTGGCTAACCAGATGCAGAAATATTTTGTATGTTGTACTTACCTACCTAGTTGCTGCCTCCTTTGGCAAAAATACACGATTTTATCGGATTTTCCCTTAATTTTATAGCTTATTGTTACCAAAGACGGTAAACCCATTTTTGGTCACATTTGATCAAATTAATAAAAGACATCAACGCTCCAGCAGCAATGAAGCTCGCATAACTCAACGGTCTTAAGTGTTTGTGCTGTACAAACATAATACATAGAAATAAAAAAGTCTCAGAGACAGAAATGCTGTCAACAAATGGATGATTAGCCAATTGCTCACTTCAAAGAGAAGATGAAGAGATTTTTTGAAATTGGTCATTTTTTTTCTACATTGTCGTCGGACATCACCATTAGTAACAGGTTACTGACTTGCACAATCTACCACTAGTGAATACATCACATTAAAACATGTCTCTCGCACAACGCCTAGCGTGTGTTTTTAGAAGTAAGATAGTTATTTTCAGAAACTGTCTATACCAAGGGTGTCCAACACGTGGCACGCGTGCCAAATGTGGCACGCGACGAATTTGAAAGTGGCACGCGCACTCTTGTCATAATTCATACAGTACAATGCGATTCTAAATATTGTTACACAGTTTATTGCTATTCTGTAGTTTGTTTATACAACACAACAAATGTCTACCAAATAGTAGGCTTACGGAAAATAACTTTTGGCTCTGACGTGTGTCGCAGTAGGGTAGGCTATAAAAATCCCACAGGAATTAGTGCAGTTCCACCTAAATTAGATTCTTTACGAGGAAATCATTCAAGCATGACAAGGTTGCCTACTTAGTGGTTTTTCACTTGAGTGGTTTATAACATTTAGAGCGTGTCGAAATCATATTCATGTGAGTGTGCGCTGTATCGGTTGTGTAGAATTGTGGTGAATAAACAATTGTTGTGGTTGAGGGTTGCATTTGTATTACTGTATTTTTTAGCCTTTTGAGTGCAGAAGCAATGAGCAAAAGAAAAAGAAATGAGCCAGCACGAATGTTTCAAGATTCATGGACGTACGACTACCTTTTTATTGAATGGAAGGAAAAACCATTGTGTTTGATATGTATAAAAAACGTTTCTGCTTCAAAACTTTTCAGTGTGAAGAGACATTACAAAACATTGAATGAAGCAAAATATGCTGAATTTTTAGGAAAGTCAAGGGAGAATTTGGTAAAGAAATTAGAAAGCTCTCTGTCTGCACAACAAAATACACTTACTAAGGTTGTCCAGCAAAATGAAAACTCTGTAATTGCATCATATGTGATTGCGGAAAAAATTGCCCGTTCAGCGAGACCATTTACAGATGGCGACTTTGTGAAAGAGTGTATGCAGGAGGTTGCAAAGATTATGCTTCCAGACAAATCACGCCTCTTTGAAGACATCAGCCTCTCTAGAAACAGTATTGCAAGAAGAATAGAAGATATTGGTGAAGATTTGTCAGAGCAATTATCTTCAAAAACCAGTGAGTTTCAGTGTTTTTCCCTGGCTTTTGATGAAAGCACTGACATGACCGACACTGCGCAAATGTTAGTCTTTATTCGTGGTGTAACAGAGCTTCTGTCTGTACATGAAGATCTCTTGGGACTCGTTTCTCTTCGTGGCACTACTCGTGGATTAGATGTTAAAGAAGCTGTGCTGAAACTGCTCCGCAATCGAGTTCCTGACTTGCCACTGTCAAAAGTAGTCGGTTTGACGACAGATGGTGCGCCTTCCATGACTGGTAAAGAGAATGGTGCAGTGGCGCTCTTTAAGAAGCATTTGCGAGAATCAAAGTTTGAGCAAGACATTCTTACTGTTCATTGTGTCATCCACCAATAGGCTCTTTGTGCTAAGACCCTAAAAATGACGCATGTAATGGAATTAGTCGTGAAATGTGTGAACGAAATACGTGCAAAAGGGTTGAAGCATCGGCAGTTTCAGTTGTTTCTGGAAGAAGTGAGAATGCACAATATAAAGATCTGATTTATCACTCGGAGGTACGATGGTTACGCCGAGGAAAGGTGTTGGAACGCTTTTTTGCTCTTGTAAAAGAACCCAACATTATTAACCAGGAATGGTACAAGTGCTGTAATGCTGTTATCAGATCATGACTGGTTGTTAGACCTTGCCTTTTTAGTTGATATAACACAACACTTAAACAACTTATGCATAAAGTTGCAAGGTCGTGAACAGTTACTTCCGGAATTGTTCAATGCTGTAAAAGCCTTTCAAAGCAAATTGAATCTGTTTCAGTTGCAATTGTCAGCTGGAAACATGATGCAATTTAAATGCATGTCCTCATTTGTGGCTAAAACAAAATTAGATTTTGTTCCAGACTTTGCAAAATACGCTAAAATTTGCGAAGATCTTAATGAAAGTTTTCAAAAGCGCTTTCATGATCTAAACGGCCGGGAGAAGCATCTTTCTTTGTTTCAACGGCCATTTACTGTGAAAGTAGAAGAGATTGAGGACGCAGGGCTTCAACTTGAACTTTTGGATCTGAGGTCAAACGAAGGTATGAAAGACATATACCAGGAACAATCGCTACTTCAATTTTATTCACAGTTGGAGGAAAAAACATATCCAGTTCTCTTGAAAAATGCTCGTTTTTGGATAGCTCAGGTTGGAAGCACATACCGGTGTGAACAGGGATTTTCTGTAATGAAACTCAATAAATCTAAATTGCGCAGTCAGCTCACCGACGGACACTTAGATGCAATAATGCGCATTGCCACTACGCCGTTGAAGGCCAATTTTTTAAGTTTGGCTCAGAACAAACGCTTGCAAAAAAGCAGCTTTGCTTAATTATCTATTATTATTAGCATGCTAAAATAAATATTTTTGTGAATGTTTCGTTCTTTGTAGGCGACATGGTTGTAATAACAGAAAAAAATAATCATAGTTTACCAAGCGTTGGCACTCGAGGAAATTGTAAAATATAAATTGGCACGTTAGCGTGTTTGAGTTGGACACCCCTGGTCTATACAAACCTAACAAGCAAAAAGAAGTTAGGCATAAATGATTTAGGGAAAATAGATCATCCTCAAATCCAAAGATTACCCTTATATTACCAGTTTGGCTTCTATCGGTAATTGACCGCTCAATGAAGCACTCTAACTCCACAGTGAACCCCTATCAGCGAGCAAGTTATTGAGAAGGGGATTCCCCACCATTATTTTATCGGTTTTGCCAATTTGAAAATTTTGTTTTGTTGACTGGCTGAGACTGCCTCTCGTGGAAGCAGAGGGATTTTTGATCCTTTCCCAAAAAACTGTCCGCACCGCCACCCACACCTCGTAAATGCCATCTCTTGCCTGTGACGTAGCTCCTCGACACTACGCATATAATCTTCGAGCGAATCCACAACCAGAATCGGGGGGCTGTCGGGCCGTATGGGTCCCTGGAGATGCGGTATAGAGATGCCACTCTTTGGTGACGTCGCAATAGGACTCCCGTTGCCACTAATACCTCGATCCGAGAGGTCTTCGCTCTGAAACGTAACAAAGATTGGTCCAACTCTGAGACAGACATGAAATAGTTGATTTGTTACGTAACTAACCGCCTTATCATCATAATCTGCGTTAATGACGTCAAAATCAATCGAACTGAGGTCGTTCATTGTGTCAATCCTAGTCATTGATGATGTCAGTGCCTCTGTGCTCCATACTTCCGAAGAAAAGCTGAAAAAATTCAAAAAGTTGAGCGAAATTGTAGGAGTGTGAAGCTTTTTGTGGCGCACTTGTCATTGTCTGAGCGCAACTGTTCGAGCTGCATCTACCTCGTCATTGTCTGAGCGCAACTGCTCGAGCTGCATCTATGTCGTCATTGTCTGAGCGCAACTGCTCGAGCTGCATCTATGTCGTCATTGTCTGAGCGCAACTGTTGGAGCTGCATCTATGTCGTCATTGTCTGAGCGCAACTGCTCGAGCTGCATCTATGTCGTCATTGTCTGAGCGCAACTGTTCGAGCTGCATCTACCTCGTCATTGTCTGAGCGCAACTGCTCGAGCTGCATCTATGTCGTCATTGTCTGAGCGCAACTGCTCGAGCTGCATCTATGTCGTCATTGTCTGAGCGCAACTGTTCGAGCTGCATCTATGTCGTCATTGTCTGAGCGCAACTGTTCGAGCTGCATCTATGTCGTCATTGTCTGAGCGCAACTGCTCGAGCTGCATCTATGTCGTCATTGTCTGAGCGCAACTGCTCGAGCTGCATCTATGTCGTCATTGTCTGAGCGCAACTGCTCGAGCTGCATCTATGTCGTCATTGTCTGAGCGCAACTGTTGGAGCTGCATCTATGTCGTCATTGTCTGAGCGCAACTGCTCGAGCTGCATCTATGTCGTCATTGTCTGAGCGCAACTGCTCGAGCTGCATCTATGTCGTCATTGTCTGAGCGCAACTGTTCGAGCTGCATCTATGTCGTCATTGTCTGAGCGCAACTGTTCGAGCTGCATCTATGTCGTCATTGTCTGAGCGCAACTGTTCGAGCTGCATCTATGTCGTCATTGTCTGAGCGCAACTGCTCGAGCTGCATCTATGTCGTCATTGTCTGAGCGCAACTGTTCGAGCTGCATCTATGTCGTCATTGTCTGAGCGCAACTGTTCGAGCTGCATCTATCTCGTCATTGTCTGAGCGCAACTGCTCGAGCTGCATCTACTTTCGTATGTGCGTGGAACTGACCTTGGTATAGGGCCATCGCTTGGGTCGGGAGAGCTAGGCCACGTCTCATCATCCGCCTCCTCGATGCAGGAAAGAGCGGGATGGTACGGAGGGATGTTGAAGCTAAAACGAAAACACAGTTACCATTGTTTGTCATAATGAACAGGGACGCCGCCAATACACTTTATTGCGTCAGACAGACCAGCGCCCTGATTGTCTTTGAGGAGAAAGAATAAAAACTAATAAAGCCTCCCACCAATGCGAATTACATTGGTCTTTTGTTTCCAAGGCCAAAAGGAAATAGAGCGTCAGTTAAAGTCTGGGCGCCCCTGGAGGTGTGATGAGAGTCACCCTCGAACTAAAAATTATCCATGACTCAAATGCGTTCTACAAAACAAAATAGAAAAAATACGCGTGGCGTGACCCTTCAATAACAAAATCACTGCTGAGAGTGCGCTGATGATGACATTTGTTCAACGGTAGGTAAAATCTCATGTTATTTCCCATAACCATCAACCATACAACCGGCAGATTGCGCAACTTTGCAAATTAAAAAAAACGTTTTCAGTTGATGGAAGAAGAGCTTGATGATAGATACAAATCATGCAATGCGCTCTTACGGTGGGCTTTAATGACCACATAAAACGTTTTGGGGGTCACTACCTTGTATTGAACTGATGACTCCCTATCTTGGCCAATGCGGACTATAGACAACTTTAGTAAAACTTAGTAAAACATCAAAGTGTCCATCGTTCACCACAATTGATTAAGCAGTTAATTTTTTTCATTGAAAGTGAATTAATTTTTTGTCTTCGACGTGAAACTTTTCACATGGCAACATGATGGGAGAGGGCAAGGTTTTTGATGTACATAAAGCTTTAGTCGTAACAGCGCGGATTGTTGGCGCATGTCTTTCGCGGAAAAGTATGTCCGGAAAAAAGTCAAAAAAATCAAATAGAGCTACTAGAAAATATAAAGAGTTGATTGGTGGTACAGCATTTGAAAATTGCAGAAAGTAGAGTATTCATTCTCGAAGCTTTTGGTCTGAAAAGTGTCAGACGAAAAGCTTCGAGAATGAATACTCTGTTTTCTAGAAAATATAAGGTAAATTTCCGGTATTTGTAATTTTCGTTAGTTTTGTGGGAATGTTATATAGCCGTGGTAGACATAACAATCCTTAACAAGTTGCGCTCGTTATAGTTGTAATAACGAACAGGGCAAGCAAAAGAGCTACGTAATCATCATGCAATAGGCCTGCAAGGATTATGAGATATGCACGAAAGAAATTTGTTGTGGGGGCGGAAAGGAATAAATCGAAATAGCTTTGTTTTTTTGCAAATATTCTTTAGATAACAGAGATTGAGCATTGTATAGCGAATCTGTGGCATCGGCTACGAACCACAAATAGAAAGCTGGTAAGTAAACATCGACTAATTTTTCAACAGCGCGCGTAGCAGGCTACCGGCTAGCCGACGCGGTAGATCGCTAGTCGCGTGCTTTTGTTTGAAAAATTTAACACTGATGAGCCACCTCACTCTTTTGGAGCCCGTTGTGGCTACACATCCAGCCTTTTGCGGTAATAACGCTCTTCGACCATCTCGAGGCGTTCAGTAGTTTTATGTGACGTCAAACCGCATCAACCACAAACCACAAATAGAAAGCTAGTATGCATTTGGTATATCTTAAGCAGACTTTGAAAGCAACCAATTTTACCGGCGCGTTGAGTCGTTGGGTTAATCACAGACGCATTGGTTTGACACTATCTGACAACCCAGCATTTTGTTTTTAAGGATTCGCACATTGCCTTTAACCGTATCGTTTTACATCTATAGTAAGGGGATTTCAGGGCTCAGACCCCACGTGAACTCCCTAATATCTCAAAACATTGGCAATCATCAACCTTGGCATTAAATTTTTTCACTATCTCTAATTTAAAATTGCTTGGAAGTCTTTTCATGACTTCTTTCTAATTCTACAGGTGTGTTGTGTGAGCTTTTTTTGTCAACAATGTGACACAATTCATAGGAAATGGATACAGCTTTTTATCAGTAAAAACGACCTTTTACACATTGAGTTAAACCATCTTACTAATTGCTTAGGCTGCGATGAATAGGGCAAAATTGAAGCCTTCATAAAAAGCCACTAAATCGCGTCCTGAGCAAGTGCATCTTTCAATTTCTTCTGACTTGCGAAGTGTTTTTTAAAAGTGCAACTCCGGCACATTGCGCGATGTGTGCGCGTTTTTCCCCTCACCGGTGACGCCACCAAAAGAAGGGGTCTGCCTCCGCATGGCGTCAATCTATGCATTAACCCTCCTGCTAATCGTGCCCATAAAAAAAATAAAGGTAAATCCATTCACTTATAGTCTGAGTTCCAGCGAAAATACTCGGGCTACGCCGCTGCCTCTATCCTCCCTCCCGACGCTGATACCCATCATAATAGCTCACCACGACCATCTCATAACGAGCAACGCCAGTTGTTCTAAAGTACTGGAAAAGTTATTATGGATTTTTTATTTCTTTGATAATTTTAATAAAAATTTTGGAGTTTTTTAATTTTTTCTGTAACTAACAGCACTAATGGTGGTTTAAACCAAAGCTGTTGCAATTCCACACAACCGAGATCCAGCGTCGTACGATCCTATTCACTACAACGTCATAGTTACGCAGGAGAATATGACAACAAAACCAGTTTAGTTGAACATGGATATAGTTAGAACTGTCTACTGCTCTACTGGACCAGTTTAGCCTTCAACAATTTGCAAATCTTCGCTTTAAACAGGAATTTTAAGGTCATTTGAAAGTTTTCCTGACAATTTACAAGGATAAGACCAGTCAGAGACAAAAATTAGAAGGTTTTTAACTAAGTAAAAGAAATGGAGTAGAGGAAGAATTGGAGTCCTAGAAAGAAAGGGCAAATTAGTGTTTTACTCAAGCATAGTGACCTCAAGCAGAAAGAGGTAGCCAAGAAATTAAACGTGTTAACTCAAATTGTTAGTGCCATGAAAAAGAAACTGGAAATGGAAAGAAATATTCACAGATCAAGGATGGGGAAATGTGGACGGAAAAAGAAAACAACACTTGGGCTTGATAAAAAATTCAAAGCAATGGCACTGAAGGATAGAAAAGCCTCTTGTAAGATCCTTTTTATGCAGTTGGCCAATCAGGATATTATTGTGGACATAACAACCATCAAGAAACGTACTCTGGAACAAGGGCTGAAAGGGTACAGGCCTAGGAAAAAGCCTCGGTTGACTTAGAAAATTAAGCAGGCAAAGTATCAGTGGGCTCTACAGCATGAAAATTGGACGTCAGAGGATTGGTCAAAAGTAAGATACCTCACAAAGACAATAATTGATTATAGAACAATTTTTTAATGTTGATAAGGATTTTCTGAAAGACTATACATCAAATATAGAGTTGCGGTTGCCAAAACCACTTCCGGCCAATTTTATTAGCGAAAAATTGACCAACAGCAACTGTAATTTTTTGGTGCCGCATTATTACATTTACCTGACTTCAAACCTAATAGTGGAAGCATGTGTTTATTAATGTATCAGGTTACTTTTTTTTGGATGAATCCACCATTGAAGTACTTGAAAGAGCACAGACTGTTCGCCGAAGGTCTGGTGAGGAGTTTCTGCAATAATGTCGTTAAATTTTCTGCCAAGATCATGGTTTGGGGGCGATATCAGTTCATGAAACTAGCAGATTTCACATAGTAGAAGGGACCATGAACCAAGTAAAATACGTACAAGTGCCAGAAGGACGACTGTTACGGCAAGTGAGGGAGTGCTTTTTTGGTAACGACTTCATCTCTCAGCAGGATGGTGCCCTTTGCCATAATGGAAATATCTCAATGAAATGGTTCAGGGGTAACAAAATTAGAGTGCTAAAATGGCCTAGGAACTCTCCAGATATGAATCTTATAGAAAATCTATGGGACATCCAGAAAGATGAGATTCACACAAAACCAATAACCACAAAAAAAGAGCCAATACAAAGGTTAATCAAGGTGTGGTTTCACAGCGACAAGATAATCAGTCATTGCAAGACCTTTGTTGAAAGCATGCCAAACAGAATCAAGGCTTTAAAAGCTACCAAGAAAGGACAAACCAAGTATTGAATTACCCTGGCAGCACGTGACCAAAACATTTTTCATTCATTTTGTTAGTGAAGTATTGACTTCATGAATCCAAAAAAAAATTTAACAAACAAAGCATTTCAAAAATATCCGCAATAACTTTTTGTCTCTGACTGGTCTTATCCTTGTAAATTGTCAGGAAAACTTTCAAATGACCTTAAAATTCCTGTTTAAAGCGAAGATTTGCAAATTGTTGAAGGCTAAACTGATCCAGTAGAGCAGTAGACAGTTCTAACTATACCCATGTTCAACTAAACTGGTTTTGTTGTCATATTCTCCTGCGTAACTATGACGTTGTAGTGTATAGGATCGTACGACGCTGGATCTCGGTTGTGTGGAATTGCAACAGCTTTGGTTTAAACCACCATTAGTGCTGTTAGTTACAGAAAAAATTAAAAAACTCCAAAATTTTTATTAAAATTATCAAAGAAATAAAAAATCCATAATAACTTTTCCAGTACTGCAAATGCTGTATTCAAAAAGCTTCGTCCACAATGGGTTAGCTTGCTCCCCGTTGTTTCCCACTTAACATACTCTTGTGATGACGTGTTGCTGCCGCTAAAATATTTGCAAGGACGAAAAACGTTTTTTCTATCTGCATACAATGATACAAAGATGTGAACCGCACTGAAAGCCTGGAAAACAACAGCTGCTAGAAAACAAGTTCTGGTTTTCACTCATCAGTCGTATTCACCATTTTTTATGGGTTTCCGCGCGCAAAACCTAGCTACTTGACACATTAATTACCACTTTTTAAGATCAGTGCTGCTTGAAAAGTGTAAAACAAAAATTCGAGTATCTCCCATGCACCCACATTTTGCGCTTTGATTGTGACGTATGTCACATGTTTATTTGTTGTCAACGTGATGACTACGACAGAACACATACAGTCTCTGCGGAATTGCGACAAGTGGTGTACACAGCCATGAAGCAAGCTGCTTATTTATGATAGGATTGTTATCCTCTTCTCGCAAAGCAGCAGTTATGCTAAACATTGAACAATCATCCAGATCTGCTTGGAAATTTCAAGCTTCTTCAGTTCGTTTGATCCGCTTAGTTTTCTTTTGAATACATTTTCTGCTGTTTAAAAACTGGCTAGAAAAGGGCATCATCGTTAACTGCCTCTTCCACGGACACATGCAATTATCACAAATTTTGGATGCATAACCGCTTGATCGTTATTACTACAGACTTGGCATCAACGACCAGGACTCACTGTTGGCTTTTTTTGTTCTATTTATCCACAAAATTGTTTGTTGTTCAGATAGTTGAAAATAACTACCTAGGGATGGATCCAAGCGGCTGAAGTAAGGGTGAGGGTAAAAAGAGAATAAATTTACGGAACAATCTTTATTCTAGGTCTACGCGTCCAAGGCAAAACATACGACAAAAACGTGCAAAATTGGCCATATAAACGGTGGTTGACATCAGTAGTGCTCATCGCTCGACATACCTGCGCATTTCTTCAGATTCATCCGCGTCGACAAGCACTTGCTCTGCAAAGTCAAAAGTTGATGGATCTTCTGAAATTAAAAATAGTTACTATCTCGTGTTGATTGCGTCTTAAACAATCTGACATTTACGTTACCTGTCTTAATAGCTGTAGACTGATTTCCATTTTTGTTGAAAGGCATTCCTACATTTTCAAAAATTGAGGAATTTATTTTCGAAGTTAGAGAATTGTTTTCCGAAATTGAAGTATTGAATTCCGAAGTTAAAGTTTTATTTTCCACAGTTGAAGGATTGTTTTCCAAAATTTTAAAACACTTCTCTGAAATTGAGGAATTGTTTTTCAAAGTTGCAGTTTCATATTTTGCAGTTGAAAGTTTGCTTTCAAAAATGTTAAGATTATTTTGTGACGATGAGTAATTGTTTCCCGAAGTTGAAGAATTGCTTTCCACAATTAAAAGATTATTTTCTGAAACTGAAGGATCGTTTTGCGGAGTTAAAGAATTATTTGCCGAAACTAAGGGATTGCTTTTGGAAATCGAAGGATTATTTTCCAAAGTTGAATGATTATTTTTCAAACTTAAAAGATTGTTTACCGAAACTAAAGGATTGTTTTTCGAATTTGAAGTGATGTTTTCCAAAATTGAAAGATTGCTTTTTGAAAATGAATAATCATTTTCCGAAGTTAAAGAATTGTTTTCTACAAATGAAAGATCGTGTTCCGAATTTAATAGGTTATTTTCCGAAACAAAAAAATTATTTTCCAAAAGTGAAGAATTGCTTTCCAAACTTAAGGAATTGTTTTTCAAAACGGAATAATTATTTTCTATAGATGAATGTTTGTTTTCCGAAGTTGAAGAATAGTTTGCTGATATCATTTCATCATTAGACCTGTACAAAAACAAAGCTGAAAATTATTTGCGGGATCATTTAGTGGCGGTAGGCGGCATAGGACAAGAACTCACTCTTCCCAACCGGTGCCGAAAACAACAAGAATTGTGTGAGACCTGGAAAATCTTATAATGGAGGGGTTTCACCTGCCCCTGCTTCCATACTAAGTCCACATACTACAGCAAATGCAAGCGCAGACAGGTCTGCTTATCAAATCACATCGTTTGAAATGATTGGGTATGCCAAGAACTAAATATAAGCGTCTCACCTGCCACCACTGGATGTCGCACATTTTTCTGCAGAAGCGCTATCATGTGACTTTACGCTATCCGTGTAGGATGGTTGGTTGTTGTTGCTCTGTGACGCGTCAATGCAAGATAGGTACTCCTCATTGTTGTCATTTTCAAAAGTTTCATCATAGGTAAATTTTTCAATGGGGGAAAGGGGCTCCTCCTTCTCTTTTATCTGCTGTCCTGGCCATGCCATTTCCATGTATTCAAAACTTCCTTTTCTAGTGCTTTTCGTCTTGGGCTGAGCGAGAAAGTGGGCGAACACTTTCATGTACGCCTCAGCTCTGTGAGACGTCATCGTGCTTTTTATGATCTTACAAGCAGACAGTAGGAATCGCAAGCAAGTGACAGCAAGTAAATAGGGGAAAATCGAAATAAAATATGAGGAGGTTAACGCTACAACTACATAGCAGGGGGCAACGCTCATTATCTAGAAAATGCAGAAACTATCAAACAATATATCAATAGAAGCGGCAGGGCGAATAAGAGCGACCGCTTCTCGGCGGATAGATCTGATTTAATTCCCTTCTCGGGTTATAGCAAAGACTTTAGAAATGATATTCACAGATCTCCTGCTTGGCACTCCGAAATGTAAGAAATATCAGGGTGAAATATAAACTGAGTATGCTGAGTCAATTCAGTCATGATAAAAAAAGGTGTAGTTGCCTCTATGGCTGAGTGGGTTTTCACTGTTGGCTCCACAACAATAACAACAACAAAGAAATATCGAAGTGTTGTCTTATCAGTCTCTAACTGAGCTCGAATTCCCTACAATTTTTTTCAAGAATTTTCACCAGAAATCTTTCTCAATAAAGCCACTACTTTGGTTGGTTTGAGCGGAGCTCAATCTAAACAAACATCTCAGCCTTATCCCAAATTAAAATTTGGATCTTAGTTTTTAGATTAAAGAGACAATCAACCTAAACATCAATCAAATATAGATTTTGCTTTCACTAAAACAATACCATTTTACAAACTGTAGACAGTGACACTGTCTGGACCTATCAGGTCTCTTCACTGCAGTTGGTGACCGGCAATACCATACCAATACCATTTTGGTTTTAGCAAAGTAGTCTCAGTGAATATAGTTTTAGTGAAACCACAAAGTTATGGTGATACC
Source organism: Trididemnum clinides (assembly GCA_963675345.1). Lineage (NCBI taxonomy): Eukaryota > Metazoa > Chordata > Ascidiacea > Aplousobranchia > Didemnidae > Trididemnum > Trididemnum clinides. The sequence continues at coordinate 53,153,090 of OY776285.1, forward strand.
AAATAATAACGCCTCTGTGTTTGAACCAGATTGCCAGTTATTGCACTAATGATGAACCAACTATGAACGCACAGACAACAAACAAAGCCATCAGGCGAGGCTATTGTTACGTTGCCCAGCCAAAACAAAAACTCAGCCTGTTAGTTGAACCAGTAGTAGAGATTTGTAGGTGTCCGGGATTAGAGCAATGTCATCAAAGCAGCCTGCTTTGTTACAACTCTGTTTTATTTGTGGCAAGGTATAATTACCGATCCTGTACCCTTTCCTCAGGAGACAGGCCTCACCCAACCTCTCACTCAAACTTTGGCACAAGACTGAGAGAACCTTAGCGACATGCAGAAACAGTAAGCTGGGTCCGAAAATATTTCCCTTCAGGAAAATTTATAATTTTGCTTTCGTCGCATGTTGCACTTTGGATACCGGCAATTCTCTTTGATTGCAAGCCCTCATCGCTTCAACCTCCCCGAATTCTCAAACATAAACTTGAATAAAAGATAACTTTTTCACAAACATCTTCAACTTAACACTTTCAAGAACTGTGACATCACAATCGCGCCACTGTCATGCGTCACTCCCGCGCGATAAAAAGCTCATCACGTTTCCTAGCATTTGATATTCTTTTTTTAGTCATCCGTGGACAACGTTTCCTGACGTCATTTAAATTAAAGGGAAATTTTTGCTTTCGTCTAAAAAAAGCAGGAAATTCGTTCAAAACGAGTCGCGAACCAATAACGAAGATAACCTATTCGATCGATAATGACGTTAAAATGATCCTCGGTACTTCTCTACTTGCGACAAAAACCGTACAAATGGACTAGTTTTTATTCCTACTTCGCCCTTCTGGTACAATCATGCGAGGTTATTTGTCTCCAACAAACTAAACAGTTGCCCTAGCACCAAACCTTTCGGGGGACTTGAAAAGTGTCATCTCAAGTTAAAGCGGCTTTCATGAAAGTCAATTCAAAATTACAGACTTCAGAGAGATTTAATATCATGTATAGTAAATGAAGCCAATGGTGGCACCTTCAAAACTGAGGTTGTTAATCTTGTTTTGGTTCTACTAATGTTACCCACTAACTGTTTGTTTTGTGATCTGAAAGACAGAAATCATTGAAAACTGCAAAACAATTTTGCGTTGTATTTTCCACAGATTTGGGAATATGATTTAAGCTCCACAATTTCAGACCGGAAGTAAAATTTCGCAGACGGCATTTTTTGTCATAGGCTTTTATTCTTCTGTCACTGGAAAATCTTTTGTCGGTTATATTTGAACAGCAGATTGTAGCCAGATCTGCTTAGGAGTATCCTAACGGGGACTGTTTGAACAATGCACCTTTACCGCAACCATGCAATCATGTGTGGTAAATTGCTGTAAAGTGCCTTTTCCAAATGCACTTAATACAGCTGTAGTGAGGTTTGAACTAGCGATTATGGTCCCACTAAACGGCGCATCAACCTGCTCGATCACGTTTCCGACATTCCCACGCTTGAAATGAATTAGCAGCTGAATAGAAATGGCAAGCAACAATTATGAACCAGTCATAAGTTCTTGATACCAGCAGCAACTGTAAGAACTGAAAGCACAACCAATTAAGCATGGCGGTGTCCCAACGGATGCACTTGACGAGACGAATACCTTGGTAAAGCGATCATTTAAAGCTACCTGCAATTATCTCAGGGCCAGGGGAACGAAAAAAGGGGAGAGAGGAAAGGAATTCCCGCGCGAAATCTTGTTTTCGTCGGTGTTTGTGAAAGTGGGCAATCTTGATTGCATCGCTTGATCCGGGCAGTTATCCTTGCTGCTACTTAAACTATTTATACATTAGATGGCTTGCAAGGCAGAGTTTAGGCTCATGACAAAAAAACATGTGAGGCAGACGATTAGTCAGCCGGGGGGCACAGCTCAGTAGTATTGTTGAAAGCAAATTTTTTTTTAGAGTAAGCAAAAGACATTTTGTCAAATTTTTCAAACAATCAACAAAAATTTCATTACGTTGCTGAAAATAAATCTAATTTAATTATAGCGTCAACCTCATTGTGCTTTGCACAAAAACTAACGCAAAATTTCTGTGGACGTAGTCAAACTTAGCTGGTAATTATCATTTTTACCTTCCATCCGACTCTAATGGCGTCATCCGGTAAGAAAAAAACATTAGTTATATGAGGTTGAAAAACATTGGTTCAATCGGCATTGTTTACCCCAAAAACATTTGTTAAACACTAACGAAAAGTACCGCAATTATAAATGAGAAACACATGTCTCTGTGACACAAAATGGTGATCATTGTAGCCCGTGTGTCCCAGAAACGCATTACACACGAATGCGGAAGTGAGGAGAGAAGCGTGCAGCAGATACCCACAACGTCACAAACTACTGGTTGAAACTGCATTTAAGCAGTTTTGACGTATTACATGCAAGTTTACATTTACGTTTGAATATACAGGGTATTTCAAAAGTCACGCCCGATTTTTAATATGAAAAAACGTGCTTAAAGGACGAATTTATATTTCTGATGAGTAGTATAACTACATAACAATGAAAAATGGAATTACAGAAAATTATAATGATAAGAATAAATCAGAAAATAAAATAAAGTTAATTGTACACATGTTATTCATAATGTTCAAACACTTCTCCTTCTACCTGAATGCATTTCCGCATCCTCGCAATGACACTTTGACAGGCTTTTTCACATAATTCAATGTCAATACGTAAACATTTTTGTCTTATAATGTCTTTCAATTCAGGAATAGTGCGAGGGTTTTTTGAATACACATCATGCTTCAGGACACCCCTTAGAAAAAAGGCAGGGGGTGTCAAATCGGGAGATCGGGCGGGCCAGTCCATTGGACCACGTCGTCCAATCCACCTATCACGAAGGTTTTGGTCAAGCCAGTCACAGACAATTCGGCCATAGTGTGGAGGGGAGCCATCTTGTTGGAAGTAGTCGTTTGTATCCTTAATTTGAGGCCATAAATGATTCTGCAACATTTCTAAGTAAGATTGAGAGGTCACAGTACCATCAAAGAAAACAGGCCCTATGATGCCTTGGGGAGATTATATTTAAGTAATTAATCATTTTTAAGTAATAATTCTATAAGAATAATCGATACAAGGAGCTGCAAATATGAATTCCATAAGAAAAATCAATGCAATGTTATTTCTATGTTAGAAATGATTAGAGAAAACATAGATATAGAAAATGTTATAGAAAAATATCCATTGACTTTTTAACTGTATAAAATCGGTCGTGACTTTTGAAACACCCTGTATAATGCAGTTGTTTAATCAACGATGAAGATCGGTCGACTAAGTTCTGACCGCGATGCTGTAAAATAAAACTCTATTGCATCATCAAAAAGGATAGAGCAGGGGTTCTTAAATTAGGTAAGTGTGAAAGGTTTAAGGAAAAGCGGGTCTACGGTGCCATGGTTCCCCCTTTAAAAGATCGAAAAAATAAATCAAAATCAGCGTTTTGAAAGATTGACTCCGTCACCAAAGAAAAGTCCTCATGCTTTTCGGTGGTAAATAATGATCATTTTGAAGAAATAGAAAAAAAGTTCTTCGAGCCGTTGTAGAGAAAAATGTGGGAAAACGACGACCGCAGGAAAGATAATCACCTCAAAAAGAAGACTTCATTTATTAAGGCACCGGTTTCTTTGCATTGTCAAGGGGGCGCATCACAAAAAGTTTAAGAGCCCCTGGAGTAGAGAGTTTACCCTTTATGCTACGATTTAAAATTTTTCCTGTTGGTGAAACAATACAGAGGTCCGTATCTAAGGTTCTTTTTTGATTTTCTTTCAAGCTGAGAATTCCATTAACTATGCTCATGAAATTGACCCCCCTACTTGTAAATCAAAACTGGCCTTATTCACAAAGAGCCTAGCATTTTACAAATATTCACTTATTTTTTCCAAATATGTTGAGAGGAAAACTTATTCTAAGTTGTGGGTCAACTTCCCTAAATCCCAATCTTCCCTTTTTAAATCGAAAGCAATCTTAGGCCTAATCTTAGAATTAAAAAAAATGCATCGTTTTACAGAGTTTAATTTTTTCTGTTCACTAAGTGAGGAGGGAAGGGATGCAAATTCAAATTGGTATTGACGCCTAAGTGATTGATACGTTTGGAAAAATAACTTATTCACTGGTAGGCCTCCTCACGTCTTTATCGCAATTACTTTTGAGATCTTACATTTACGCTTATGTTTTCTTGTTCCAGCATTATTGCACCTTGGGAAGAAGAAAAATTCCAATGCCTTTTCCCAATCAGTAAAATCAGGCTCCTTCTTTGTTAGTTAGGTCAGAAAGTGTAACGGGAAATGGAGGATAAATATGGCAAAATAATATGAAATCCAGCACCTACATTTCAGTTGTTATTAGGAATGTGGAAACGGATATTTTTCAACCGCTTCCGCTTCCACTAACCAAAAACGAGAAAAAGACCGTTGACAATTTTTTAACTTTTTTGGGTCTGTAGCCTGCCTTCTTCTACACTTTATCATTTTAAGGGGACAAAAATCTTTATTTATTGCTATTACTTTACCTACTTTGCTTAAGCTTATTGTTCCGAACTACTCTGTGTTTTTTTTCTTAGATATTAGAACTCGTGTTGAATGTAGAACAATGCTTTTTAACCTTTTTGTCATCGCGGAACCCCTATTGTACTTTCCCGTTTGTCACGGAACCCCCTCTAACAAAAATTTAGAAATCACAAATTACTTGCAAGAAAATCAAATATTTCGTTACTACAATTCAAAAAATAATAAAACATTTGAACAAATGTACAGTTATTACTACTTACAACTACTTACAATCATTACTTACAACCGCTTTTACAACAGTTAACCTAATGCTTCTCAGATCTAAACCGTATGACCACATATTACAGCACTCGACAATAACCTGTCGCCACAACAACAAATTACACCGTATAGCGCTGATTTTCCCTCTCTATCCTCAACTAACTCTAACTTTGAGTTAACTTTAACTTTGATCATCATTACGGACTTTCTGTCTGTCCTCAAAACACGAACTGACTCTAATCTTTTTGGATAGTGAAGTGCGAAATTTCTGTCGTATATATAGTATTAATATACATACATGTAAAGCGAGCAAAATTGAACTGCACCAATCAACAGCCGCCTCAACGTGGTGGTGCGGTCCCCAACCCCGTTTGGGTTGGGTAAAAATGGCTGTTGGCCTTCCCTAAGGTCCCAGTTACCCCGGGCACACCCCTCACACAAATCATTTTTTCGCCGTGCAGTCCTCTGAACGACCACAGAAAGATAGCATGCAGTCTCTTTAAAATCGACTCGTCTTCTCCTGCCTTTCTTTTGCCCGTCTTCTCATTCTTTTCCTTCTCCTGATGAGCGGCAACGTTCATCCTAACCCTTGTCCCGTCTTTCCTGTTCAGTGTGCGCTGGAAATGTGACTTGGCGGGGTAGGTCAGTGCAATGCTGCACATGCTCTAATTGGGTTCATTTAAAGTGCTCACTACTCTCCTTTTCTAGATTTAGAACTGTTGGCAGCTCTCACTCCTGGAGCTGCCCTCCCTGCTGCGTCCCTGCTTTTTTTGGAGATTCCACACCTACCAGCGACTTCCTCCTGGGACTCCTCCAGCTGGTAAACCTCCACTGCTCAATCTGGCCCATCTGGCCCCCTTCTGTTAATGCAGCACTCGCACCCCACCCTCGCCTTCAAACCGCTTATCCTTTTGTATCTTCTCCCTCTGCACCTTCACCACCGCCTCATGCTCCTGATTGTTTCTCTTTACCTCCTGCTTCTTCTTCCCCTCCCTGATTCCCTCAGAGTTCTTCAATGAAATGCTGGGGATCTCCGAGCCAGGAGCACTGAACTGCTACACTTTATTTCGTTTCATCCCGTTGGCCTTATTTGTATCCAGCAATCCAACCTTAAATCTTCTTCCTTTTTCCGGATCCCTGAATCCCTGAAGTACTTCCAACCCCTGTGGGGAGGAAGTATTCAATTGAGTCATCTCCTCAGACCTCCTTCCCCTCAATGACTCTGACATACCAACTCTTCTTCATCGCTCCTCCGGCAGTCGCTTCTCTCCTGACATCTCCTTTGCTCTTTTCTCTCTCGCCCTATCTTGCTGCTGGGAAGTGCTTCAGGACCTGGGTTCTGATCACCTACCAATTTTACTAACCGTTCCTCTTTCTCCGGTCTTTTGCGTCTAAGAACGTCTCCCTTCCTTGAATTTTCAGAAAGCTCGTCAAGATGACTTTGCTTTATACTTTGACTGTCACTGTCCTTCTGCAGAGGAACACTCGTCTCTTTTTCTTTCTTTTGCTACGGTTCTTTTTACTTCTCTGACACTGAATGCCCTCTTTACGATCTGGTGCTCTGAACAGACGGCTCTGTTCCTTTCCCTTTTGGCAAAGGCGGCTCTGGCGTACTTGCCAACTACTCTCTCTGTGGCACTGAAACCACCCTTTTCTTTTCAGCCGGCCCAGTATGCTCAATTTTTTCAGCTGAAGCCTGCGCCATTCTGCACGCTCTTTGCTGGTCTCGGCAGCACCAACAAGTCTTCCACTTCTCTACTCTTCTCCTCCAATCTGATTCTCGCTTTGTCCTCGACACTTTGTCCTCTCCTTCATATTTCCTTTTACCCTAATCTCTGGAAGGAACTGTCTTCTTTCTCCTCCTGTTCTATCAGGCTACAATGGGTCTCCGGACACTCGTTTCTCCCGGGAAACGACTCGGCTGATGTGCTGGCCGGACGGGAAGCGCTACTTGTTCCCTCAGAAATCCCTTGTAATCTATCTTCTATTATCTCTCGTATCCACTCTTGTCTTTTCTCGGACTGGAGGCGTACTGTCTCATCGAAGTTCTTCGACACACAGGTTTCCTCGATTTCCACCGAGAAAATTGTGCTTCTACGTCATGCTTGCTGTGTTCTCTCTCGTCTTCGCTGCAACAAACACAGCCTTATTTTAAGCTCCTATCTCTCTAGAATTGGCAGAATCGAGAATCCTTCTTGCAGAGCTTGCGGACACCTGCCCCAGAACACCTCTAATCTCATTCTGCACTGTCCAGCTACCGAGCCTTTGCGTCGCTTGCTCTTTGGCAATTTTCTGTCTCTCTACGACCTCTGGTCCAGGCCCTGGGAAGTTTCCCGGCTTCTGGGTCTTTATGGTCCTCCGCCATCAACCCATCTCTCGAAAGGGGTTGGGTAATAACAACAAAAACAGAAAAATTGAAATTACAGATGCACTATTACGTAACAAAGGGAGTTAGCAAATTCAGACGTTTCTAAAGTTGTAAACAGAATTACATCACAATCTGCAACTTCCATTACTATTTATCTTAAGATTCCATTACTATTTATATACACGGAACACCATGTCGCGTTTTAATAGAGATTTTTTGATTCTATTTCAACTTTAATGGAATACATCGAATTTTCTTCAGAATCGAGAAGTAAGCTACAAGCTTAGAACTCGCTAACAGAAAGCAAAGGTCTAACGCGATATGCCAATCGCACGTTGGATGGTCCGCTTGGTGCGTTTGAGCTACTCGTCGACAATGCAATGCTTACCCATGTTTAACAATGTGCAGAAGCTGAAGCCTATAGACTGAAAAACAGTGATGAGTGGAAACTCCCACTAAGTGAACTAAAAGCTTTTATTTCTTTGCTGTATGTACGAGGAGCATTATGTGGAAAGAATCGACCGATCCTTGATTTTTTGGATAAAAATTGGGGAGTATTTTTTTTCAGAAAAGATGGATAGAAATCGCTTTTGCGAAATAGTGAGATTTCTTCGATTTGATTTGCTAAGTACAAGACTACCTCGACTTCAAACAAATAAATTTGCTTTGATTTCTGCGGTCTGGGATAAGTTTGTTGAAAACTCTATGGTTTGCTTCAAACCAGGAGAAAATATTACAGTGGACGAACAATTATTCCCAACTAAAGCCCGCTGCAGATTTACACAATTTACGGCCAACAAACCGGACAAATTCGGTATCAAATTTTGGATAGCTGTTGATTTGGAATCTAAATCAGGGATGTGGAAGCGGCTATTTTTCAATCGCTTCCGCTTCCGCTTCCACTATCAAAAAACGAGAAAACTGACTGTTGATCTTAGCAAATTTGTCATTTACTACAATCAAAAAGTGTAACCATAGGTACGAAAGTGGCAAAAACGACTAAAAGAAAGAAAAATAAATGCAAACAATCGAAAAGACAGCGAAGATAAAATAATTTCAACTTTACACTGATTTATTTGTTCGCATAAACACAATGGCGTCAGTTAATTCATTGCCCATTCGAACTCTGTTTTCACGAAGTACGAGCTTTAAGTGGGAGAACATACGTTCAACGGATACCTGCGTGCAGGGTAAACAGCTAATGATTCGCGATACTGGTTGTACAATAAGGGGGTATTTGAAAATAATGTCCCAAACATTTGGCAGCTTCAATCATCCGAGCCGCTCCACATCAACAAGCGCCTCAGCAAATGCAGTAAGATCAGATTTTGCAGACGCCGTAGCTGATGCCTCAGCAGCCGCTGTTAAATGTAAGAAGTTTAAATACCCATCAAAGTCAGATACTGATGCTGCTTCACTTTCGCTTGAGTCAGTTTGTGCATCAGCACTTGCTCTTTCGCTTGAAGTGCTTTGAATGCGCAAAAACTTGACTGAAGAGCGCTCTTTGCACGTAGTTGCCCCTGGTTGCTCAGGAGAATTCTCGATCGAGCATCAACCTATCGAGAAAGAAAATAAAATGATAATATCACGGTTATACAGTAGATTCCGCTTGATCGGACCACATCGGGATAAGCACCACTTGGCCCGATTAAGCGGCTGACCCGATTATCCGAAGTCTTGCAGTATCTGTGCCAGGGTTGTCCTTGGTACACCAGTTATCTCAGCTAGCTGGCGATGACTAATGTTTGGAAGTTGCTCTCTAATTTTTCTTAGGACAACAACCCTTTCAGCAATTGTTAATTCTTTTTGTGGCATCTCTGCTTCGGACTTCACAAAATTTGCAACAAAACACAACAATTACTATGTCCAAGGGCATGAAATGACAAAATAATTTGCGCCTGTATTTTTCAATTGTTACATAATATAGTTGGCTTTGTGATATTGAGTTCTATTACATCACAAAGGCGGTTTTGCAATTAAACCAGTGCATGTCTGACTACAGTTGTGGCCCGATTAAGCGGAATAGTGGCCCGATTATGCGGATTTAACGTAGTGCATTATCTTTGATTGGATTTTGTTCTTAACAATTTGGCCCAATTAAACGGCTGGCCCGATTAACCGGCGGCCCAATTAAGCGGAATCTACTGTATAAGTCAGTCAATCCTAATATAACTAATACATTACTTTTTATTTTCGACTCAAATAAAATCAAATGCACAAACGCTTACCAGTATTGAGTTGAATATAATATCAACAAAAAATATTGGTAGGTCGTCACAACAACTAAGTCAACAAACACTACTTACCCAAACAGCTGCCAAGAAAGCCTCTTTCCGCAATAAAAACTCTTGGCGTGATTGCAGGGGGGTGGCAAGAGCAGAAGCCAAATTGTTTTCCAGCTTCTCCAATTTAAACATGACTTCTCTCCAATGAAGCAGGCATTCTCCCAAAGTGAGATCTTGTTTTTGAAAATAAATTGTTGCTGCGTGAAGTATTTGTAGTACTTCGACCATCATCTTGACCTCAGCCCATTCACTTTCGGTAAGGTATGCTTCATGTGAACCAAGATTCTGAACAAAACATTTCAAATCCGCTAATCGTTGAAGCATGAGAAAAGTACTCCCCCAACGTGTCGGTATGTCAATCAGCATTCCCTTGATAGCACGACGCTTTAGAATTCCATCCGTGTGTGGTGAACGTAGGTGTTGAGCAAGTTTTCGCAATTTTGTTAAAAACTTTTCCGCTCGCCCTTTTTTTAACACGTCACGAATTCCTAACTGCAGAGTGTGCTCAGCACATCTCATGTGGTATATGGTATGGTCAATTGATAATGAATCTTGTATTTTTTTAATCTCTTCATCATCGTCTTCATCTTCATTAAGTAGCGGCACAGTCCGAGTCTTATTTGACGCAATGTCAACAACGCAAGCTAATGCTTGTTGCTTGCTAATGTTGAACTGCTTCAAAGTGTCCAACAATATTTCCTTCAGATGAGAACTTGTGTGATTGGCTTCAGTATCGACTAAAGCCAACGTCTTTACTGTAAGACCGTGTTCTTTATGGTAGTATTGCACTGAAATACCCAGGAAATGTGATCGAAGTTTAGTGACTCCGTCAAATTTGATAGAAACCAAAGCTTCAGAAAGTGATTCCTTCAACTTTGATTTTTCTTCCTCGGATTTTTTGAGTACCATGCTACGAATCGCTTGATGTCCTAGTTGAATTTCCAAACTTTTTGCAAAGGTACTATTTAGCAATTGAAATCCATCGTTCTGAGAAAATGTCAGAGGAACTCCGTTGTAGACAATCATTTTCAATATTCCGTTTGTAAAATCTTCTTTAGCGATGGATGCAGTAGCTTTTTGATTACTTGTTTTAAAAAAAACTTGTCAGACTACTTTGCCCTTTTTCTTTCTACGATTTTGTTTTTGGTAACTTCAGAGTCTTTTCCCTCAACCCTGTCAAATGCCTGTCGATGATGACGCTTTAGGTGCCTTTTCAAATTAGCCGACGTGCTTCCCTGTTTTAGTTTACGGATAACTGAATTGCAGGTGTGACATTGATCGAGCATAACTCTACATCGAAAGTTATTGCCTTCTTCAAAAAAATGTTCATATACAGCACTCCATCTGTTTCGGGACATTAAAATGTTATAGAAATTTCAATTACAATGGATGATATAATTACTATTTTAATGCAGTTAGCTGTAATAAAATACAAAGTCGTGAAAAAAACGTGCAAAACATTAACTCAATTTAAAATCTATAGATTTTGAATACAAATGATTAGCTTATATATACTTAAATTAGAGGTTTGGTAAAGCTATCATAGAATACAAAGCTGTAAAAGATCGGGCAAAAAGGCAAAACTGCGACGAATCCATCTAATTTAACCCTTTGCGGTCGCAATAAATTTCCCATTGTTGCTATCGCTGATCGTTATACAGGGTGGGCCGTAAATAACGCACCAAAGATTTAAAATAAATTGTGATGTGAAATAATGTAAATATCTTTTTTTTGGGTATTTTGAGCATTTTGAGCATTTGTGATTGTACCAGCGTGTACGTGTTTCTCTGTTCATTTGTTAAGTTTTGTTTTAATAAAAACGTTTGTTATTATTATCTGAATTGTTTTATATGCTTTGGTGCGTTATTTATGGCCCACCCTGTGTATCGGAGCATTTTGACTAAGTTTTACTAGCTCAAGGCAGTAGTTGTTACTAAATGTTTGTTTAAGTGACTAAATTTCAACCAATTTTGACAATTTTGGTATCAAAATGATCAGCATGTTTTTGCCTAAGCAACTGGCCCGTTCTCCTAAAAATTTGTAAAGAATAGGCTTGTAAATAAAACCCTAAATGTTGGAAACCTTAACAAAATTTGTTAATTGTGTTGTATTTTTTTTTTTTTTTTTTATATTTGAAAAATTTCAGTCAAACCAAGTCAAAATTTCTCCCCTCACCCTCTTTGCTGTGGCCCTGAAACCACCCCTTCATGCATCACAGAATTACAATCACTTTATTGTATCAAAATTTCACAACTTTCACGTCTAAAAGCTATACTATGCAGTTTAATGCGCACCTAAATAAGCATAGGCCCCAGAATGATTTCACCTCCTTACCTCCCTACACCGCGGCCCTGAAACTGTGCATTAGCAAACCACTAGGTCACAATCACTTTCTTATATCACAATATCGCACCAACTCTTACTTCTGCAAGCGATACTAAGCAATTGCTTTATCGCATGTGCTGTTGCTGACTTGAAAGCTCATAAACTGACATCTGTACAAAATTGTCTGCATTTTCGCGCCAACATCTCTCTGGCATTATTGTTCAACAGTTTATCGAGTCTCACTAATTTGATGAATTCGGAATTGTCGGAAATGTCGGAAAACTCACTAATTTGATGAAATGTCGGAACTGTCTGAAACGTCTGAAATGTTGCAAATCTAATTTAAGGAACAGTCGGAATTGTCGGAATAAAAGTGAATTCCGATCAGTTAAACCTATTTGTTACGAAAACAAACTGCATCATTATATGACACTGTCACAGTTTTCTGAATGCAAATGTAAATATTTTCAACACTTTAAAAAATTCTAAATTATGAAAAACAAACAAACAAAACAGTACGGGAAACGAAATTCATTTACAAGCCTTTTGAACAACAACACAAACTGTAAGCGAACAACTACTGTCGCAATTTCACTTAGAACCATCTACAAGCCAGTAATAAGTGTTGGAATTAGATTTAGGAGCATCTGAAAGCGAGTAAGAACTGTCGGAATTATATTTACAAGCATCAGTAAGCGAACAATTACTGTCAGAATTATATTTACAAGCATTTGTCAGCTAATAATAAGTGTCGGAATCATAGTTAGAATGATCTGCAAGCGAGTAATAACTGTCGGAATTTTGTTTAGGACCATCTGAAAGCGAGTAAGAACTGTCGGAATTATATTTACAAGCATTTGTCAGCTAATAATAAGTGTGGGAATCATAGTTAGAATGATCTGCAAGCGAGTAATAACTGTCGGAATTTTGTTTAGAACCATCTACCAACGAGTAGTAACTGTCGGAATTATATTTACAAGCATCAGTAAGCGTATAAGAACTGTCGGAATTTCATTTAAAACCATTTACAAGCCAGTAATAAGTGTCGGAACTTTGTTTAGCAGCATCAGAAAGCGAGTAATATGTGTCGGAATTACATTCAGAAGCATCAGTTAGCGAAAATCAACTGTCGGAATATTATTTAAAACCATCTGCAAGCGAGAGATATGTGTCGGAAATATATTTACAAGCATCTGTAAGCGAACAATTACTGTCAGAATTATATTTACAAGCATTTGTCAGCTAGTAATAAGTGTCGGAAATTTACTTAGAATCATCAGCAAGCGAGTAGTAACTGTCGGAATTTTGTTTAGATCCATCTACAAGCGAGTGAGAACGGTCGGAATTATGTTTAGAACCATCAGTAAGCGAATAAGAACTGTCGGAATTATGTTTAGAATCATCTCCAAGCGAGTAATAAGCGTCGGAATTTCATTTAGAACCATCAGCAAGCCAATAATAAGTGTCGGGAATTCATTTACAAGCATCTGCAAGCGAACAACTACTGTCGGAATTATATTTACAAGCATTTGTGAGCTAGTAATAAGTGTCGGAATATTATTTAAAATCATCAGCAAGTGAGTAATAACTGTCGGAATTTTGTTTAGTAGCATCTACAAGCGAGTAATAAGTGTCGGAATTATATTTAGAACCATCAGTAAGTGAATAAGAACTGTCGGAATTTCATTTGGAATCATTTACAAGCCAGTAATAAGTGTCGAAATTTTATTTAGTAGCATCTGTAAGCGAATAACAAGTGTCGGAATTTTATTTAGAAGCATCTGTAAGCGAACAACTACTGTCGGAATTATATTTACAAGCATTTGTCAGCTAGTAATAAGTGTCGGAATATTATTTAAAATCATCAGCAAGCGAATAATAACTGTCGGAATTTTATTTAGTAGCATCTACAAGCGAGTAATAAGTGTCGGAATTTTATTTAGTAGCATCAGTAAGCGAATAAGAACTGTCGGAATTTCATTTGGAATCATTTACAAGCCAGTAATAAGTGTCGAAATTTTATTTAGTAGCATCTGTAAGCGAATAGCAAGTGTCGGAATTTTATTTAGAAGCATCTGCAAGCGAATAATTTGTTTCGGAATTACATTTACATGCATCTGTAAGCGAGTAATATTTGTCGGAAATTCATTTAGAAGCATTTATAAGCCAGTAATAACTGTCGGAATTTTATTTAGTAGCATCTGTAAGCGAATAGCAAGTGTCGGAATTTTATTTAGAAGCATCTGTAAGCGAATAATTTGTTTCGGAATTATATTTACAAGCATTTGTAAGCGAGTAATAAGTGTCGGAATTTCATTTAGAAGCATTTCTAAGCGAATATTAAGTGTCGGAATTTCATTTAAAGGAATCTGTCAGCGAGTTATAAGTGTCGGAATTTTATTTAGAAGTACAGTATTTGTTAGCGAATAATAAGTGTCGGAATTTTATTTAGAAGCATCTGAAAAGGGATATTGGTTTAGAAGCATCTGTAACCGAGTAATAAGTGTCGAAATTTTATTTGCAAGTCTCTGAATATCCAGCAATAACTGTCGGAATTTGGTTTACAAGCATCTGCAAGCGAATAAGTGGTGTCGGAATTTTATTTAGATGCATATGAAATACGGCAATGAAATGACTGTGCAAATAAAGCATATATATTTACAAGCATATGAAATGTCTGTGGAATACAGCCTGTCAAATGTTATTTACATAAACCTTTTAATAATCTGTCATCGACTATTTCTCACAGCAATAGTAGCTTGATGCAAAAAAATTTTTATCGTCTGGTAAGCATGTTTCGTGATACCACTTGCGACAAGAAGCACAAAATATTTGTTTTGCATCTTCTTTATTTCCCGAACAGTTCTTGGCATCACAAGTTTTCCATCTCTTGGATGTTAATTCGACCGTTCGGTACCATTTATCAATTGACTTTTGTGTAATTCGCAAGTCTTCGATTTTTTCGGGCCAAGTTTTCTTCACAGCATGTTTCGCTTGTTTTAATCGTTTTGGTGGTTTTGTGCATTGTGGTAGGCTTAAATTGTTCGTTGTTATTAATCTTTTTATCTACTGCCTTGCATTTGAGGATTGAATTTGCTTGGGAAGTGGCAGGCCATTGGCCAAACAAAACAAATTAACTACAGCATGCACTCCGCAATCGTAAGTGTTTCGTTACTGTGGGACATCCGAGCAACAAACAAATGTCCATTCTTCTTCCATTATCTGTAGCGACGCCACACTATATGCCGCGCTTAAAATTTTGAAAACGTTTTTCATGTATTTGTGGATACTTCGGTTTGAGATCATAATGAGTGAATCAACCGCAAAAATTTGTTTACTCTTTAAGTTTGCAATAATTAAATACCAATGGGCTCCAGGGTTGACAATAAAAACAAAGTTATCATAGTTTACAGCCTCTTTCTCGCAAGCATAAGCTGCTATGTGATCATGCAAGTTGCTTTCAGCATAATTCTTGAAGAACGTATCCCACAGCAAAAAGTTTTCACCACTTACGGCGTTGTGTATAACGCATTGAAGTGCGTATTCAAGTGTATTGTCAGTCAGCCAGGTTGTTCCTGATAAGCAATTAAGCATAGCTTTGTTCGTTACTTTACCAGAAAGATCAATGGAGGCAAGTAATTGTTGTGTGTTTCCTTCAGATACGATTTCCCATGGATAAATGCATTTTCCCGGTTTATTTCCTTCAGCCACTTGACTGATGTTTTTTTTCGGGGTCCTGGAAATCTTGATCATGTGGGGTTGGGGTAGATGAAGCGATAGGTTTTCCTAAAGCTTTTCTATCCTGAGGACTCAAGGCATTAGGTGCAGGATCTACTTCATAATCGTAGTCTTGAGGCCTCGATCGCTTTCTTCCCGACTTTTTTCCTTTACCCCGTTTGTTTTTTAAAAGAATCAAAAGTGAGTATTTATTCTTGCGCTTCATATCTGTATCTGGTTCATCTAAACACATTTGCACTGTTAATATGTGGAAGCACAACCCGGAGCTAGGACAAGAACATTTGGATGGTTTGGAGTAGTACTTAACGCTATGTACTTTTCCTGTAAATGGGTTGATCACAGTAAATGACCTTGTTTGCGGTGAAAAACCGACAAGCTCTCTTTCAATACAAATCCGAGCAATTTCACGTTGTGTATTCCGAAAATAAAGCCCTTTTTGCATAATTGGAATTTTCGGACGTTCAGAAGATAAAATTTCTTTAACAATTTGATTCATCAATTTTATTTTTGGAAAATTAATTTCTGTACGAGGAGTAAAGCAATATTCAAATTCGGGTTTAAGTTGGAAGTTTCCAAATCCAGTTACACCGCGAAGGAAATCATAATGTAGCATATCTTGCATTTGTTGGAAAATCATAACAATTACGTCAAGCGGCGTGTCTTAATGCTGTGAAAGGCATTTTATCCCATGATTTAAGCTTTCGCTTATGTTGTTAGTAGCAACCAAGCCTTCTGCGAAAGCAGCAAATTTGGACGAAACAAAACGGCATGAGTGTGAAATCAAATCGTCATAAAGATGTTTTTCTACATATTCTAAAAAAGGCATAGACCAGGTGCTTGACAAAATTTTACACATCTCTTGGAAATGTGTCTCATTTTCACACTGAATTAATCTTGTGATATCATCTTTTAATACTTTAATATCTTCCTTTCCTCCTTTATTTCGAAGCCAATATTCTATGGCACGTAAAATATGATTAGTGCAATAAACATTCGTCAACTGCGGAAAGCATGTTTTGAAAGATTCGGTAATGCCTTTTTCCCTGTCAGTTTCAAATGGAATGTTAACAGCCTTGGCCAAACCGGCTGCTTCAAGAATGTCCGTCAAAAATTCTTGATGATATTTTCGAAACTTTTTATCATGAATCAAAAATGCTACGGGAAAGATGGGATCTCCTTGAAAATAAATGTTTCTAGCGACAACTATAGAAACATAAAATTCGCCCAATAAAAAGGTTGTGTCGTAAGAAATAAGTTGCTTCAACTTCAAGTTTTTGTTGGATATCTGTGTGATATCTTTGGTAACAGACAAGATATTTTCACTCGCGAGATGTAACAACAAATCTGGATATATGGTAAATTTTCTAACAAAATTATTGGTCTGAACTGCCAACTCCATTGTGCTGTACAGTTCATCATTGCTGATTTTCTTTTTTTTGGAGTCATTATACTTCACATTTTCGCATTGTTTTCTGTCTCTCGGACGATCAACTGGCATCCGACTTTGTGACTTTTCATTACTTGTGCTTTCCTGCAATTGATCGTATACTAATTTAGGAGTCATATTGTCTGATTTGGAGCTAATTTCTGTCATTACCGACTTTAAAGTTGGTAAATAAAACCCAGTTTTCTTCTTGGCATTTCCATGCTTGAAATCAACATGTATGGCTGAGTCTCCAACATAATGAACCAAACAAACTGGAGCTTTGCTAACGGCAGTAGCAGATGTTTTCAAATTATCGCAAAGAGTATACACGTGACGTTGAAAGTCGCAAGACAGAACTTTGCCTTTTGCGTTTGCAATTTTAATTTTATAATATCTTTTCAAAATATTGTTTTGAAAGTGCCGACCGTCAGAATAAAAACGATATTGATCGCACGTGAAATCATTTTTTGCTTTTGCTGTTGTTCCTTGGAAAAAGTATCCAAAGCCACCTTGAGGTTTTACTGCAGGTTGGCTGGAAATTTTACCAGTCCAATTAAGCAACAGATTCTTAGCCTCTTTCAATGTCAGAGGCCGATTGCCTAAATTCAGCAATTCTGTTTTTGTAAAATGGTGTTCCATTTGTGTATATACTATAGGCCTAGAGCTAGTTTATCGATTTGTAATTTAATCCTACTCATAAAACTACATCTGTGACAGAGAGACCAAGATGGAGAATGTGTATGGTGAATTTTTATTCTCCAATAAGAGATAAATCTTTACTGTTATACCAGTCAGGGCATACAAAATGCCATTTCTCTCTTCCATGGGGCAATTTTGTTACACGCCTTCTAGGATAGGGGTTCTAAATTTTTTACAGACGCGTTAACTTTGACAATGCATAGTAGAAAAACCAACGCTCTCTTTATTCGTGACAATCTCTTTTGTTCTATGTAAACACATTTTTTCAAAAAAGTTATTTGCCCCATTTTTTCGACAAAACAACACGAAGACCTTTTTTTGGAGTACAAGCTATTCAAAATGCTAATTTTGCAAAATTTTACTAATTTATTTATGACAGAAATTTATGCATGTCAGAGAATTCTGAATTAATTTTCGACACTTATTACTCGCTTACAGAATGCTTGTCAATGAATTTCCGACGCTGATTGCCGTCTTTCAAAAGCTTCGAAATATAATTCCGACACTTATTACTGGCTTGTAAATGATATTCCGACAGTTCTTATTCGCTTACTGATGCTTCTAAATATAATTCCGACAGTTACTACTCGCTTGTAGATGGTTCTAAACAAAATTCCGACAGTTATTACTCGCTTGCAGATCATTCTAACTATAATTCCAACACTTATTACTAGCTGACAAATGCTTGTAAATATAATTCCGACAGTAGTTGTTCGCTTACAGATGCTTGTAAATGAATTTCCAACGCTTATTACTGGCTCACTGATGGTTCTAAATGAAATTCCGACAGTTGATTTTCGCTAACTGATGCTTTTGAATGTAATTCCGACACATATTACTCACTTTCAGATGCTGCTAAACAAAGTTCCGACACTTATTACTGGCTTGTAAATGGTTTTAAATGAAATTCCGACAGTTCTTATTCGCTTACTGATGCTTGTAAATACAATTCCGACAGTTACTACTCGCTTTCAGATGGTCCTAAACAAAATTCCGACACTTATTACTCATTTGCTGATGGTTCCAAATAATATTCCGACACTTATTACTGGCTTGCAGATGCTTCTAAATATAATTCCGGTACTTATTATTGTCTCAGAAATGCTTGTAAATATAATTCCGACACATGTTACTTATATTCAGATGCTGCTAAACAAAGTTCCGACACTTGTTACTGGCTTGTAAATGGTTTTAAATGAAATTCCGACAGTTCTTATTCGCTTACTGATGCTTCTAAATATAATTCCGACAGTTACAGGTAGTGTTCGACTTACGACTGCTCGACTTTACGACCGCTTCCCTGGCAAGGCTAGGCAGCTGTATCGATAGGCTGGCAGCTCGGTCGTAGTATCATACAGAACATACGATAATTTTTGCCCTCATATATACATACATGTATATATGAAATTCGACTTACAACCACTCCGACTTACGACCGGATGGTCGGAACCGAACGCGGTCGTAAGTCGAACACTATCTGTACTACTCGCTTGTAGATGCTTCTAGGCAAAATTCCGACAGTTATTACTCACTTGCTGATGGTTCTAAATTATATTCCGACACTTATTACTAGCTCACAAATGCTTGTAAATGTAATTCCGACAGTTATTACTTGCTTGCAGATGATTCTAAACAAAATTCCGACACTTATTACTGGCACACAAATGCTTTTAAATATAATTCTGACAGTAGTAGTTCGCTTACAGATGCTTGTAAATGAATTTCCGACGCTTATTACTGGCTTGTAAATGGTTTTAAATGAAATTCCGACAGTTCTTATTCGCTTACTGATGCTTGTAAATATAATTCCGACAGTTCTTACTCGCTTTCAGATGCTTCTAAACAAAATTCCGACAGTTATTACTCATTTGCAGATCATTCTAACTATAATTCCAACACTTATTACTATGGGGCGCCATTTGTTCACCGCTGATTGCACATGTTTTAGGACAACATTTATGACTAAATCAAATGCATTTGTTTAAATGCACAAATACATTTAATATTTGTTTAAATGTTTATAACATTTGTTTAAATGTTAACATTTGTTTAAATGTTTTTAACATTTGTTTAAATGTTAACATTTGTTTAAATGTTTTTAACATTTGTTTAAATGTACAAATACATATGTCACTCAACCGTATCATTCACATATGTCACTCAACCGTATCGTATCGTTCTTTAAAGGGAATGTATTGCGAATAACGCTTTTGCGATAGATTTGGTCATTGGACCATCACGTGATAGGTTTGCGACAGACTCGTTTGAAATGGGCGACAGGCGCGACATAGTTAAAATTCTTGAAATGGGCGAGGAAAAGCAGAGGAAAAGTTTGGCGAATGATAAATCGCTCAAAGATGTTGTAACTTATATTCATAAAAAGACTGCGAGTTTAGCACTTATAGTTACATTGCATGTAGCATGGCCGAAACGAGTCGGCATTTACAGTAAATTGATTAAACAAGATAATAAAGAAAATATACATCATAGGATATAAAATTAAAAAGGTTTTTTAATGTTTTATCCTATGATTAGGGTGGCCATACGTCCCGGTTTAGGCGGGACAGTCCCGCTTTTTCAGGCCTGTCCCAGTTAAATTATGGAATGTCTGGTGTTTTCGCTCAGTCATGCAGCACAGCTTGACCTAGGGTATGCCAAAGTTAGCCGTGATAAACTAGGGCATGTTGGCAGCAAACCCTACCTGAATGATGATTCCGGCCGAAAATGACAACAAACGGGCAGCGAAATAGGTGGTGACCTTTTTTTTTGGAGATCCACCCCACCATAGGCGCGACCGCGGTCTTGAGCGTCCCGATTTTGATCTAGAGTCTATAGTAAGCCCAACTATTTGGCTTTGTAAAAGGCGGCCATCCACTGTCCCGTTATTTGCTCATGCAAAAACGGGACGCTCAATTGGAGGTCTGTGCCGCCTAAATCGGAACGTATGGCCACCCTACCTAGTCATAATAGCAGTCTGCAATAAGCGTCCCGGTTTTGCATTTCGAAAAATGGCCAGCCTACCTATGATGTATATATATACATACATAGTCTTTCATAAGTATCATTATTTTCTGCAAGAAACTGGCAGACTGAGTTCATTGACTAACAGCATAAATCTATACAGCCTATGTTGCACTTTTGCTTCCAGCAGTCATCCTATATCCTATCCAGCAGACATCTTGTAGTAAGAGACTCGGACTTTTTCGGTTGGTGGTTTCATTTGCTGCAGACCACATGTTTCAAGAATTTTAACTATGTCGCGCCTGTCGCCCATTTCAAACGAGTCTGTCGCAAACCTATCACGTGATGGTCCAATTACCAAATCTATTGCAAAAGCGTTATTCGCAATACATTCCCTTTAAAGAACGATACGATGCGGTTGAGTGACATATGTGAATGATACGGTTGAGTGACATATGTATTTGTACATTTAAACAAATGTTAAAAACATTTAAACAAATGTTAACATTTAAACAAATGTTAAAAACATTTAAACAAATGTTAACATTTAAACAAATGTTAAATGTATTTGTGCATTTAAACAAATGCATTTGATTTAGTCATAAATGTTGTCCTAAAACATGTGTAATCAGCGGTGAACAAATGGCGCCCCATATATTACTAGCTGACAAATGCTTGTAACAATAATTCCGACAGTAGTTGTTCGCTTACAGATGCTTGTAAATGAATTTCCGACGCTTATTACTGGCTTGTTGATGGTTCTAAACACAATTGCGACAGTTGATTTTCGCTAACTGATGCTTCTAAATATAATTCCGACACATATTACCGTACTCGCTTTCAGATGCTGCTAAACAAAGTTCCGACACTTGTTACTGGCTTGTAAATGGTTTTGTATGAAATTCCGACAGTTCTTATTCGCTTACTGGTGCTTCTAAATATAATTCCGACAGTTCTTATTCGCTTTCAGATGCTGCTAAACAAAATTCCGACAGTTATTACTCATTTGCTGATGGTTCTAAATAATATTCCGACACTTATTACTGGCTCACAAATGCTTGTAAATATAATTCCGACACTTATTACTCGCCTACAGATGCGCCTAAGCAAAATTCCGACAGTTATTACTCGCTTGCAGATCATTCTAACTATGATTCCCACACTTATTATTAGCTGACAAATGCTTGTAAATATAATTCCGACAGTAGTAGTCCGCTTACAGATGCTTGTAAATATATTTCCGACACATATCTCTCGCTTGCAGATGGTTTTAAATAATATTCCGACAGTTGATTTTCGCTAACTGATGCTTCTGAATGTAATTCCGACACATATTACTCGCTTTCTGATGCTGCTAAACAAAGTTCCGACACTTATTACTGGCTTGTAAATGGTTTTAAATGAAATTCCGACAGTTCTTATTCGCTTACTGATGCTTGTAAATATAATTCCGACAGTTCTTACTCGCTTTCAGATGGTCCTAAACAAAATTCCGACAGTTATTACTCGCTTGCAGATCATTCTAACTATGATTCCGACACTTATTATTAGCTGACAAATGCTTGTAAATATAATTCTGACAGTAATTGTTCGCTTACTGATGCTTGTAAATATAATTCCGACAGTTCTTACTCGCTTTCAGATGCTCCTAAATCTAATTCCAACACTTATTACTGGCTTGTAGATGGTTCTAAGTGAAATTGCGACAGTAGTTGTTCGCTTACAGTTTGTGTTGTTGTTCAAAAGGCTTGTAAATGAATTTCGTTTCCCGTACTGTTTTGTTTGTTTGTTTTTCATAATTTAGAATTTTTTAAAGTGTTGAAAATATTTACATTTGCATTCAGAAAACTGTGACAGTGTCATATAATGATGCAGTTTGTTTTCGTAACAAATAGGTTTAACTGATCAGAATTCACTTTTATTCCGACAATTCCGACTGTTCCTTAAATTAGATTTGCAACATTTCAGACGTTTCAGACAGTTCCGACATTTCATCAAATTAGTGAGTTTTCCGACATTTCCGACAATTCCGAATTCATCAAATTAGTGAGACTCCAGTTTGTCACACAAATGTGACGGCATTTTGCTCTGGTGAACTGCGAGTGCCTTACCACCACTCCATTTGTCGATCAAACTAGTCATAAGAACGCATTTAATAATGGTGCCTTGCAGGCTCCTTCCGGCCACAACGACGAAATTTGTTTGGGCGACCTATAGACGCGTTATGACCGCAAATGGTAAAAAATTTTCAGCTGTAACTTTCGATCTCTCCAAGCTTCTTGACGAACCGAAGTAATCCTATTTTAACAAGTCCTGATATGAATTTTAACTTCACTTTTCTCGTCTCCCGGTAATTGATGGCCCAACATTAAGCAAACAATTCATTTATTTATCGCAGATTTCAAATACAACACATGTTTCATGGGCCATAAGACAGAGGGGAGGGCTAAGTGCGAGATAGTGAATATGATGTTAAATTCGTCTTATCTTACTTCTACAAATGCAAAGAATCACATTACTATTTCTATATCTACACATTCGTACAGAGCAGCATTTAATAAACGTACCGGTATCGTGCTTAATGCTTTATCAAAGCTAATGAATACTGCAGCATGGCTTTGTAACCAACGCTTTCTTCAATCTGCCCTAGTAGAAATCGGGGCCGCTATTCATAATGATTTTGGGATAGTTTCTCCGAATTGGAGAAGGTGGCTTGAATAATTTGTTTTCCGAGTACGAGCCGACTGTAGTCATAAGAGAAAGGAGTATCCATGAGTTGTTTTCCAGGTACAATTCCATCTTGTTCATAATAAATAAACTAAAAGTGATATCGACCCCCTTCGGTTGTGTTAAGTTGTTTTCCATTAAAACTGCGTCTCATTAATATGACTCATAGCATTACAGCCACATAAAAACACGAATGCCAATTAGGCGTTTAGATCTATGTCAGTTATAAATGAACTGTATACTGCCTCTATCGCTTGTTCATAATTTAGTATTTTCTCCTTTCTATGTTGTTATTTGTCAGTTCACGTAACACCAGCATCGTCATACTTTTGTAAGCCTTTGCTCTGTTGGGGTAAATTAATGACTGCATTTTATTTTCACAGCAATTTTCAAAAACTTAAAACAACTTTTTTGGCCTGGAGCCTGCCATTTCCAACACTTTATCATTTTGAGGAGACAAAAACCTATCCATATATTGCTCTTACTTTACCTACTTCGTTTAAACTTATTGTTCCGAACTACTATGTGCTTTGTTTTTTCTTAGATATTTGAACTCGTGTTGAATGTAGAGTCGAATCCTTCTGAATAGCGAAGTGCGAAACTTCGGTCGTATTCATATAAGGCGAGCAAAATTAAAATTGCAGACGCACTATTACGTAACGGGAGTTCAGACGTTCTTAAAGTTGAAAATAGGATTACATCACAATCTGCAACTTGCTGTCACAAGATTCCAGTACTAACTATTTCGGAAAGTAATACATTCATTTTCTCGAAGCTTTTCGTCTGACTCGTCTTCAGGAGAAATACGTCAGAATGAAAAAGATAGAAGTGTTACTCGCTTATATAGAGGAATACTCGATAGTGATTGGTCGATGGGTCGACCAATGAAAAGAGAGGAAACTAATGTGAAATTTTTAAGCTGTATACGAATTCTTTTTGCTTACACAAATTAGGTTTTGATGTTTTGATATAAGTAGCTTCAAGAGTTGAAAGATGGAAAGCTGTTCGGCCATGTGCAAGTATGGAAAATTTATCATCTGAATAGTTTTGTGCGCATAATTGGTTATGTAGGAGATGTTGTCCAATCGCTGATGAAGAAATTTCGGTGTTGAGGGATTTGGTTGGCTTACAGGAACGGGCCAATGAGGTTCGATCTTGAAAAGTGTGCCCACCTCGAACAGATTTCGGCACATGCTGCGTGATTCTCTGCTGCAATCTTAGGGAAGTACGGCCCACGTACCGACTATCACAGTGGCACAGGTATTGGTAAACAATATTGCTTTTGTGAGAAGCAGGCAGTACATCTTTCGTGGTTGCAGGGAGAAGCTGTCTGGTGGTAAAGACAATTCGCGGTTCGACAGCAAAGTAACAACGTTTAACGGCTGTTTTGATTTGCGTTTCGAACGTCGTCGAAACGTTTCCAAGCCAAGGTAAGTGTAAATAGACTGGGCATTTCTTTGGACCTGACGGAATAGGTTTGAAGAACTGAATGATTTTTCTTTTTGTTACTGCGTCAATAATATTTTCAGGGTAGCCATTGTTTATCAAAATGGAACGGATTTTTGATAGTTCTGCTGAAAGAGTAGATTTTGAACAAATTGCCAAAGCTCTGTGTACAAGCGTAGATATTAAATTTATTTTCCGTTTCTTAGGGCTGAAAGAATTCCAGCGGACATATTTGCCAGTGAAAGTCGGTTTTCTGTATATTGAAGTAATAAAATGGCAATCATTTCTCTCCACTAGCACGTCCAGGAAAGGTAAAGTTCCACCACACTCTTTTTCAAAACCTAATTTGTGTAAGCAAAAAGAATTCGTATACAGCTTAAAAATTTCACATTAGTTTCCTCTCTTTTCATTGGTCGACCCATCGACCAATCACTATCGAGTATTCCTCTATATAAGCGAGTAACACTTCTATCTTTTTCATTCTGACGTATTTCTCCTGAAGACGAGTCAGACGAAAAGCTTCGAGAAAATGAATGTATTACTTTCCGCAATATTCAAGTTTTGTACCACCAATCAACTCTTCAAATATTTCCGAAGAAGGTACAGCAACCAGCAAATTAACATCTTGAACAAGCTGGTTAAAACTCGTGGAAAGATCAGAAGTGCTATTTCACAAACAGCCTTTCTTAAGGCTTGCATTGCTCAACGAACACTTCCAAAGTTCGTCAAGTTCAGAATCGAAAAATCGTCAGCGCGCCATACTGCAAATATTGAACGTGCGTTTATGCAAGATGAAACGGAAAAGAGTGAATCACTGTCTACATTCCTGAAAACCAAGTTGCGCGCATTATGGCAAGAAGTCAGACAATTTTTGTCTTACTTCGATTTTGTTCGATTCTGCAGGTATATTGCTAACATCGATGAACGAAAAGAGAAAACCCGACAAGGACACGATTATTAACCTTTCCAGTTACACCCTTTCGTCCAATGAAGAATTCGTCCTCTCGCATGGCTTAAATTTCTGTTTACCCCCAAACAATATCCAACGTGAAAAGATTTTTGCGGAGTTTGAAGTACTGATCGGCCAATTGCTCCACCATGTCCCACACTCCTCTGAACAATTTTCCGCTTTGAAAGCCAGATTGAGCGATCTTGCCCATGCCTTTTGTGGTACCCCCGTCGATATTGGCAACTTTCTCATTTTGAAAGAATGCATCCATGCCATTAAGTCCTTACGTAGTAATGAAAGTATTCTCATCACCAAACCTGATAAAGGATCTGGAGTAGTTATTTTAGACAAAAGTGACTACGTTTCAAAAATGAACTGCATTTTACAGGATAAGTCGAAGTTTGAAAATCTCGGTCCTGCTAACGAATTTGACAATACAGCAAAAACTGAGGGTAAAATACAAAAACGCTTACTTCAACTGAAAAAAGATGATCTTCTTCCCGCCAAAATTTACAACTCCATTCGACCTACTGGTTCTCAACGACCTCGCATGTATGGATTACCGAAAATTCACAAGAAAGACGTGCCACTACGCCCTATCTTGTCAATGACTGGCTCATCTCAACACCAATTGGCTCAATGGCTTACGTCAGTCATTGACCCAGTACTTTCCCTTTATTCTACTTACTGCATCTCAGACTTCGCTAATGAAGTTAAAACCTTCAAATTTCCGTCATCTGTTTTCCTCTGTTCCTTTGACGTCAGCAGCCTCTTTACTAATGTTCCCCTATCAGAAACCATCGAAATTTGTGCTGATGCCCTCTACAATGGCGACCTCAAAACACCTCCTTTTCCCCGCGAAATCTTTGTGGAGCTGATGCAAACTGCTACTTCTTCAGTTGAATTCAGCTTCAATGATACCATGCACCGGCAGATTGATGGTGTAGCTATGGGTTCACCTCTAGGCCCAGCCCTTGCCAATATTTTTGTAGGCTATTATGAAGCCGAGTTGTTTAAAAAAGTGAACAAACCTATGGTTTATTATCGATATGTCGACGACACTTTTGCTGCATTCAACAACGAAGAGAATTGCAATGCTTTTTTCTCCCACCTTAACTCTCTTCATCCTTCGCTTCACTTCACTTTTGAAAAAGAGTGTGGTGGAACTTTACCTTTCCTGGACGTGCTAGTGGAGAGAAATGATTGCCATTTTATTACTTCAATATACAGAAAACCGACTTTTACTGGCCAATATGTCCGCTGGAATTCTTTCAGCCCTAAGAAACGGAAAATAAATTTAATATCTACGCTTGTACACAGAGCTTTGGCAATCTTTTCAAAATCTACTCTTTCAGCAGAACTATCAAAAATCCGTTCCATTTTGATAAACAATGGCTACCCTGAAAATATTATTGACGCAGTAACAAAAAGAAAAATCATTCAGTTCTTCAAACCTATTCCGTCAGGTCCAAAGAAATGCCCAGTCTATTTACACTTACCTTGGCTTGGAAACGTTTCGACGACGTTCGAAACGCAAATCAAAACAGCCGTTAAACGTTGTTACTTTGCTGTCGAACCGCGAATTGTCTTTACCACCAGACAGCTTCTCCCTGCAACCACGAAAGATGTACTGCCTGCTTCTCACAAAAGCAATATTGTTTACCAATACCTGTGCCACTGTGATAGTCGGTACGTGGGCCGTACTTCCCTAAGATTGCAGCAGAGAATCACGCAGCATGTGCCGAAATCTGTTCGAGGTGGGCACACTTTTCAAGATCGAACCTCATTGGCCCGTTCCTGTAAGCCAACCAAATCCCTCAACACCGAAATTTCTTCATCAGCGATTGGACAACATCTCCTACATAACCAATTATGCGCACAAAACTATTCAGATGATAAATTTTCCATACTTGCACATGGCCGAACAGCTTTCCATCTTTCAACTCTTGAAGCTACTTATATCAAAACATCAAAACCTAATTTGTGTAAGCAAAAAGAATTCGTATACAGCTTAAAAATTTCACATTAGTTTCCTCTCTTTTCATTGGTCGACCCATCGACCAATCACTATCGAGTATTCCTCTATATAAGCGAGTAACACTTCTATCTTTTTCATTCTGATGTATTTCTCCTGAAGACGAGTCAGACGAAAAGCTTCGAGAAAATGAATGTATTACTTTCCGCAATATTCAAGTTTTGTACCACCAATCAACTCTACTAACTATTTATATACACGGAACATCACTAGGCCTACATATAAGAAATCAATACACTGAAATAAGAAATAAACACTATTAATAAACAAAGAACCTTCGCGGTTCCCTCACGGAACCCTTTAAACTCACGGAACACAACGACACGTTTTGTGGAACCCCTATTGAAGAGCGCTGATGTAGAATGATGAAAATGTTTTCGTAGTGAGTAAATTGCTTTTCAACGTTTTCAATCTCCTAATCAAAGTCAGTTAAGTTTAATCAAATCATCATTTTATTGGCTACGTTTCATTGTCCAAATTACTTTTTTCTTACCCGTAATCGATATAAAATGTGATGCTAGTTTTTTTCGTTCTCTCGCGCTACTGATATCGCACGTTCAGTTAGACTTATAGAGCAACTTCACCGTTCAATCCACATCGGGAAACGGACAAAACTTTTTTGCTTAGTTACTCTTCAATCAAATAACCTATGTGGAAGCGGAAGCGGTAGATTTTTCGCGCTTCCGCTTCCACAGAAAAAAGACCGCTTCCGCTTCCAGCTTCCGCTTCCGCTTCCACATCCCTGGTTGAAAACAAAATTGATTAATAATGTAAAGAAAAATGTGCGCCACAAAAAAAACAAATTTTCTTTATAGCTTGTTGCTGAGCATTTCACCATACTATCACTATTGATAGCATATCTGTACATCACCGAAATCAGTTAAAATATTTCTAAAACTTTCTTTCATGGTAAGAGATCAACTTATTCACTAAAATGTTGCACATCAACTACTTAAGTAAGTAAATTAAAACTCTGTGCAGCAATTTAATTTTTGTCGTTGGCCAACCCCTTTCCTCCAAAATAATGGCATGGCAGAAAACCACAGAGCTCCAACTCCCCATAGCCTGGTCCTGAGGTCGTGCATGAAAAAATTACCAAACATCGTGCGGTGCAAAGTCTGTAGCAGAGCAGTGTGGAATGAAAGGTACCCTGTGTTTTTCAGCTTTTCTACGAAATCCTTGGCCGTCGCTGTTTTATTGTCTTTGACTCACCGTTCCAACGGAATTTCTCTCTTGTCACTGGCACTCTTGAACATTTCTTAACATTGCTCTCTTTTCCCTAAACATCCATTATATTTCCAGGGTGCAAAGGGCCGAAAAGATTTAATTGGCTCCTACGATTACCGACTTATTGACGTACCTTCACCTCCCGTTTAAATAAAAGAAAAGCTAGTCAAGGAAAAAAAAGGAATCTTAAAAAAGTAAACACAATTGACAGAAGCGCGATAGCCTACTTTTGAGTATACATTGAACTTTATATTCACGATTTACCCGGACATTCAAAACATGTAGGTAATAGAGTGTTTACTACTTTGAAATCGCATGAGTTTCTATGATTTACAGGGTACACATTGGCACGAATACCCATTCCGAAGATTTTTTTAACATGCATGTTTTAACACCCACGGATTGTAAAGATGTTGGGAGCGGCGAAAACTTACTTTCTGCATAACTCGACAACTCCTGCAGGTACAAAATGAGTTTGGTAACAAACGATTTGAGAGACCTTGTTTTTCATTTTTATGCTTAAAATTGTTTTGTTGTTTGAACAAAATAACTTCTTTGTTATGGTAAATAGACCGTAAAAATGTATTGAAAACAGAAAACAATGTGTTCTGAGCATTTTGACCTCAAAATATACAGTCATGCGATTTCAAAAACATTAAAAATGAAAACTGAACACCTTAATATAAAAGTCTTTACAATACCAACAATGTTTTGCAAATATTTTGGTAAACCGTGGATTTTTAAGCATGGCCGATCACATTAAAATTTGGATGTTCTTAGCAGAAAAGAATTAGTTCACCCAAGATTTTCTATCCGAAACCGCCACTACAGTTTAGCTTATTTTCTTTGCATTGTCTCCTTTCACCTGAGTAATTTCGCACCAATACAATCCTCAGGCCTTGCATAATTGGCAACACCACGTTCAGTGGATCGTTACCTGCGTCTTCAGATCGCTGAAATTGAGACAGCTTGAATAGAACCAGCGACGGCAAAAGTCACAGACCAACTACAAATAATAATAAAGATTCACATGCAGGTAATCAATTAAAAAAATCCAGTTTGGTAAGAACAAAATGCAAGCAGTAAAGGCGGCTATGCCCAATATGCGTTTTTAGAACGTGTTTGTCGGATTTAGTACGCTTTATTTTTACGCGGGTTTGTGCGGAAATTTTCATTTGCTTGACTGCTCCACTAAATATACATGTGTAAATAATCATGAGCAGAGCCAGATTTTTCAGCAAAGCACTAATCAAAAGTGTAAACATGTGAGCCGGACGAAAGCGTAAAGAAACGTGTTTTATGTCCAGTCACCTCAAAACTATACATGATCTTCAATCTTCCATCCACCCGCATTCCTCGCTTCTTTTCCTCCACATAGACTACAGACATCGTTAACATTTTCTGTAAAAAACAGACATCAAACCAAAAAAGATGTTGAATAAAACGACGGGCATGTTCTATTTCTCTTACATTTTGTTCTATTTTTTGGGGCAAAATCTAAAAGTGTTTTCCTGATCATTATTTTCAAATTAAGTCTACGCAATGTTGTGCTATGCCAAGTGTAAAGCAACAATGCTCATTTCAATACATTATACGAGTATTTTTAAACAAATTTCTTCATTATTTTTTACGATTACAATTTGTTAAAAAGGTAACTTTTTACACAACTTTTTCGTAATTGCGTGGCATTTACCAAAATTGCCAGAATTTACCAGAATTGCGTAGCATTTCCTCACCAAATGCAACTCAAAATTTTTAAAGTTCTTCGGGATCTGTACACAGGATCAAAGAACGTGGCAACGCAGGGATTGCTTTCGATATTTTGGTGGTCATCTGCAGTAGTTGAAGTTTAATGACAATAGTGTGGCTCATCCAGACATGGGGCTGTAATTCTTACCCTCCGCAAACAAATTGCATTCGGAGAAGGCAAAAAATTATAGCAATTTTAATCACAGAAATGTTATTTTAAATTTGTATAGTATTTGTAATTTCCTGTAGCTGAATAGGTACAATACTTTAAGGAAGTGAAAAGAACAAAAAATTATGACTTGGATGATCAATCTTTTCCTAAACATGAACCTAGAAAAATACCTCCCAGGTAAATTCAAAAATTTAGTACAAGCATTCGGGAGAAGACTTTTACTATGACAAGCAACATGCTTGTTGAAGTTTTGGTAAAAAGATGTTCTCTTAAAAAAACTATTTTTAAAAAATGTTTGTAAGTTTTTGCAGACCATGTAGAACCCTAGAGATCATGGATCTCGGATTAGGAAATCTCTGGTTTTCATTAACATTATTAACTATATTACACCGGTACCTGATGATGAAGAATTGGCAGCCGCACCACTTTTGATTATCGAAAAGTTCCGCCCAAATAAATCGCGCAAAAGTTAGTTAAAATCTTTTATCAGAAAATAAAATATACAGTAACATTTTTTGTAATAATCTCCAAAACTCACATGAGCCTTTCTACATTTTGTAAGAGCAAAAATGCTTACAGCAATTAAATGTACGGAAGTTGCTTTCATTAAATATTTCTCTTTATGCTAATTTTTTAGTTTTGTGCTGCACAGCCGAACATAAAATGCTTACGTTTCAAATGTCTGACACAGCTGAAAAAATTGTTGGCAACTTTGACAATGGTAGTGGGATCTCATGCTTTTTCCAATCGTCACTTTGCTTTCTGCAGGACAGTGTGAATACCAAAAAATACCACATTGATTAGTACACCAACAAAATTCTTCACTGATTTAAATGCGTTTATTGAATATTAGAAATATCGCCTTTTCAACCTACCTACCTACAATTGAGCGGTCAAAATGACCGTTTGCTTAATTACTAAAAAATGCTTAGTAATTAGGCATTATTTTGTGTGAGTCGTGAGTTACTTTTAACCCATAGAAGCAGGAATGGGACTGGGAGGGCTGGCAAAATTTTTTTTGAATTTATGTTGACTCTGTTCACATAGCTCAGGCGTTCCAGGTATTCTTCTACAACTTATTCTAGATTGCTTTCGTGGATTGATGCAGAAAAAAAATCTTGCTGGTGGGAGGGTCACTCGTTTCATCAGACTATGATGAATTTTTGGGTACCAGTTTCGCTTAGACTTTCAGTTTTGTACTTTGCCTCGATCGCTTTCCGATATTTTTTGGAGTAGCCTATATCTCTGTTTTTACTTGTGTCTATAAAGTCGAACCGAGTCTGAATATGCCAATCTCTGATCAAAGCGTAACATAAAAACATAAGCGTAACGCTTTCTTCACGATTGGTAGAGAGCTGAAAGGATTTCTGTCTCAAAAAAAGTTTGAGGACCAAGGTGTTTTTTTGGAGATCAATTTTTTCAGAGTGGCGTTTTTCTATTTTCTCCTCCAAATAAAATGAAGACTTTTTTTCGGAAATATACTTTTCAAAAGTGAGTATTTTGCCTGGTTTTAAAATTTCTATTACGGGGCTGAAAACAGTTTGGAGCAGGGGTGGCCAACCATTCAGGAACAAAAAGCCACATTTCTTACCGTGTTTCTGCAATCAGCCACATCATACAAAAGATATAATGATCGCATGAACATCACCTCACCTCATACACACAATAATACATACCTTTGCTAAGCTCGATTTATTGTAAATGTCACGCACCAACATGATAACGACAGAAATTTACTAGCTATTTATTATCATGCAGATTACTTAGTGGGTGGGAATTCTGGCATTCCTTTTCTTTAACCATCTTCTTCAAATCGGGCTTGTATTCCGTTGTTGCCACTCGAAGCAACTCTTTCACAAGGGTGTCATTCAGTACAGATCGATGCCTTGATTTCACGTAATTTAGAGTAGAAAACACAGACTCGCAAACGTATGTTGACCCAAACATTGAGAGTAGCTTAAGTGCAGCCCGTTTGATACTGAGGTAGTTTTTCATTGGCACGCTTTTCCAAAACTCAGTGGTCCCTTCCCTTAAAGCAGGTTTTAATTTGTCCTCCTCACAAAGATCGATCATCTCCAATTCAGACGTAGCCTCATCTGGGACTAGAGGGGCTTTCAAACAGTCTGTCTCAAAATTAAATAGGTCAATGAGGAACTGCAGCCTTTTCATTTGTAGATCACAGAACCGCAGCACAAAGCTTTCTTTCAGGGTTTCAAGAAGTGTTGCATATCTAGCTCTTTGTTTATTCGGAGTGATGCTAGTGACTTGCTTGCAGGCTTTAGCAGAGTGGGAAAATGCGTCAAATCTCCCCTTTCAATATGCTCCTTAAACAGCTTTAGTTTCTTGACAAAAGCAGACACACTTTGCACTAAGTCAGGCAGCAATTTTAACTTACCCTGCAAATTCAGGTTCAATCTGCTCAAGTGACACAGCATGTCGACCAAAAAAGCTAGATCCATTATCCATTTGAGGTCCGAGAGCTCAGGATAGTTTTTGTTCTTCTTTTTCATAAACAGTTTCACAGCATTTAAAAGCTGAAAAAAGCGAGAGAGTACTTGGCTTTTTGACAGCCACCTTGCGGTGCAGTGCAGCGGCAGGTCACCTGAAAACCCTTGGTCTAGCTCAGCGATGAGATTCTTGAATTGTCGGTGGTGAAGCGCATGTGTTGGGATGTAGTTGACGTTTTCCATCACAACCTTCATGACGTTGTCCAACTTCAATGATTTAGACACGAGTTGCTCCCTGTGAATAACTCAGTGAAAACTCCAAAACTCAAGAAGTGTTTGGTAAGCTTTGCACAGCACCACAAGTCCGTTCACAGATCCGATCATGACTAGCGCTCCATCCATGATTATTGCAGTTAGTTTTGCTATGGGTAGATTGGCTTTCTCCATTGCAGCCATCATTGCTTTTTTCACATCTATGCCGCAGGTTCTGTCTTTTAATGACACAATATCAAGGGGCTAGTCTTTGATCAAACAATCCGTAGAAATAAATCGTGCAAATATTGCCAATTGAGGCTTGTCTTGAATGTCACAACTCTGATCTAATGCGACACTAAAATACTCGCAAGCTTGGAAGTCAGAATGCAACTGTGATTCAATAACTATGTTAATATCATATATTCTGCGTTCAATAGTTTGGTGGGACATTTGGACATCTGATAACATTCTTTTAAGTTTATTGTTTTCAGAAGACAAGATTCGATGCGACGCGATGGCGTAGTGGTTAGAGCGTCCGCTTTGCAGTCGGTAGACCAGGGGTTTATTCCCCTTGTCGAGTCATACCAAAAGACTTTAAAAAATGGCATCCACAGCTTCCCTGCTTGGCGTTCGGCATTTATGGGAGGTTGTGGAGAACAAGCCGGCAAGTTCGCTTGTTGTGTCCTTGGGCAAGGCACTTTTATGTGGAAGACAGGTGACCCATAAACCGCGAAAAAGGCAACTCCCAAGCGAGTGCGGACCTCCCGTCCAAAGTATAGCGATACAATTCGCTTTTTCGTGAATGGATGATAAATATGGCAAATAAAACAAAAACAAAACAAATTTCAACAATGTCACAGAGGCATTTTTTAACAAACTCCCCTTCATTGTATGGCTTTTTGGCCCGTGCAATGTGCCAAGCCACTTGATACGATGCAAGCGTTACAGTCTCTGAGTGCTTCGTGAATTTTTGGAAAACCTGTATCTGCTTTTCCGCTTGACTTTTTAAAGTGATCAACTTATGCTTGCGAAGTTCCGTCCCTTCCGGAAATTCACGGTTGATGTTAGCATGGAGTGACGTGAAGTTGCGCTGAAGATTTGAAGCTTTGAAATGCGCTAATGACGCCTGGTATATAAGGCAGAATTGCTTGCTATTACGTTCAACAAAAAAATATTAGCTCTTCCACTCTGTTAAAAACGTCCTGTGTTCATTCTCATATTTTCGTTTTGCTGTGTATTTTTTCTCCGCCATTATTACTAAAAGATACTAAGTTAATTCTCAAATATACTAAAAGCTAAAAAAACGCCAACACTATTAGCCTGTCCACATGTACAAAAAATACTGCAGAACTAGCAAGGCTACTGGTAGATTATGACTAGAACCAGGCTGCTGATAGAACAAACAAGGCACCTGAAAAAGAGCTGCATGAAACCAGGCAAAGAGCCGCATGCGGCTTGCGAGCCGCGGGTTGGCCACCCCTGTTATAGTAGTTCTTTAAAGTAATGTTTCTTAATTAATTGAATCAAATAAACTTTAAAATTTCTAATCAAAGCAAGATTTGACGCTGAGACTTTTCAGTGGTTCAGCTGAAAATACTGCTCTGCAACAATTAAGAGAAAACTGAAAAAATCTTGCTTCAGTTTTGAGCTGGAGGCATGTGGTGCCCAGGCCTGTTGTAGAGGCTGGCCTGGTTGAAATGCACTTTGTCAGCTGTAGCCTATGGTTAAAGCCTTAGCACCCTGTAACCAACACAATATTTCTGGTGACTGGAAATATAGAAAACGATACCAGTACCTATGCAACTCACTTGTATGTTTTTGGTTATGTCACAGAACAATTGTATTCTCCTTTTTAAAATTAGATGTAATGGTTTTTGTGGCTAGACTAACTTGATTTATTAAATTAGTAATATAGAAGTAAAGTAATTCTTTTTGTTAGCTAACAGAGCTGTGCCTAACTAGTGGAAATAAAAGAACAACAACACTCCAATGGATCAACCTACACATCGTCATTTAAGGTTAATGGGTGGGCGAAGCAATCCATTTCAAACATTAGTTGCACTATTTGTCACTGCAATTTTCTTTATGATGTTTCAGGTAGTGTTTTATTTGTGCTAGTTATGTTTTTGACTTGGCTAACTGCTTAGATAGGCTAATTGATTGTTGGCATTGTTGATGATGAAAGGCCATTCAACATCGCTAAACTATTCTGCTATGCTTGTGCAAATTACTTCTAAAGTAAGGGTCAGAATCACTCAGAAAATACTACTAGTATGTTGTAATAGGACAGACTGGCTGACAGATAATTTATTTGTGGCTACCAAACATTAGAGAAAGCACTGCATTGGCACACAGTCTGCACCAGGAAACAGTGGAGAACCAGTAATTATGTTGCATAAACGAATACACTGCAATTTAAATGAATTGTTGGAAAGTATTTGGCTTTCAATTTCAACATTTAAAGTATTTTTCATTTTGCATATCATGTAACAATAATAGGCTTAAACCAATGATTCTCAACCTTTTTTTGTGCCATGGCCCATTTTGAGGAGCCACAAATCATTGTGGCCAACCTTTTCCGTGTGTCGTGGCCCACTTTAAGGGGTCACATATTTTTGTGGCCCACTTTGATTACGTCTGTGATGTGATGATAACAAAGTTGCTGGGATCAGCATCAGAACTCATGGCAGCATAGGTGATTTCCAACAAAAAAGTCATTGCCTCTCCAGTGCTGAAGATG
This sequence comes from Trididemnum clinides, assembly GCA_963675345.1. Classification (NCBI taxonomy): domain Eukaryota; kingdom Metazoa; phylum Chordata; class Ascidiacea; order Aplousobranchia; family Didemnidae; genus Trididemnum; species Trididemnum clinides. The sequence goes on from OY776285.1 coordinate 53,189,442, forward strand.
GCCAGTCTGCTGGAGGAATCAGAATTGATTTACAAAGGAAAATAAGGACATTACACCTCCAACTCATGGGTGCTGGTCCATATGGCAGTTTATATGAACCGGTATTTTTCAACCTCATTCAGCTTGCAAACCCATTATTAAAATTTGCAAACGTTTGTAGCCCACTCGACTTACATGCTGTGGTCCAAGGTTCGCCAGTTGAAAGCCAGTGGCCTAAACAAAAGAATACAAGCTATGATGGTCAAAACATTTTAGTTTTGTTTTAAAGATGAGAAAAGAACCAAAATTTAATATTTTATTTGGCAACTTTTTCCACATTGGTACAACACAAAAAGCAAAATAATTTTTTTACCAGTCAATTTAGAAATAACAAGAAGTTTTTGAGGAAAATTGTGTTGATGCAAGTTAGTAGATAAAACCTGGAGATATGAAAATAAGTCATAAAAATTTAAATAGATTAATATATAAATCTTAAAAACCATAATAACCTTTGGAATAGAACAAGAGATTGTACTTAAATGTGAGAATTTAATCATTACAATTATAATAAAGTTGTATAAATACAAACATATTTTTGTGTAAAACATTGCACAAAATTTTGCAATTTCTAAGCTGTTTTTCATAGTTGCTGGTATGTCACTTGATGATTATCTTTACTATACAGTTACTTGCGGCTCACAAAGCATTGCTACTCATTGAGTTGAAAAAAGTTTTCAGTCATCACCGTTTTTCAATGAGCATAAAGATCAAGTTGGGGCTTTTTAGAAACTGATCAAATAAAAACTTTAATGTGTATAAAGATCAAGTTAGGGCTTTTTAAGAACTGATCAAATAAAAACTGATTGAATGAATTGAAATTAGAGTGATGGTTGAATATTATTAATAATGATATGTTAGTATATTCAGGTAAACAACCATTGCTGCTTCCAGTGTTTCCTTTAAATGTAAAAAAGTGCAAATTTGCAAATATGTGTTTTGCGGATTCACACTTAAAATTCAACAGTATGTAAAAAGTGTATGGTGGATTTTGGTTAGTTTTTCAGTTTGTTACAATTTTTGCAATTTTGGTAGCAAAATCTTTAACAAGTGTTTAGTGCGAGAAAAACATATGAAGAGGAATCCAAGTTTGGATTGATGTTTTAAAGGGCAGTGCAACATCTCAAGTAGACATTGCATGGCTGTGACATAACAGTGAGGGTGGTGACCTAAGTATCACTTAAGGCACTACCACACTTTTTTGTACTACAAATTATCTTTCAAGTAATTAGCACATAGTAAGATCAAAAAGCTTTTTCTTTTCTTTTCCTGGCCAATTTCAACTGTTGCTAATGATCAATGACACCAAGCAGCTCTCACACCTAAATAACACAAGACATCATTTTTCAAAAGAAGTTTGAAACTTAAATTGATTAAAATCTATATTTTTTCTCAACGTTTTATTGCTAATTTCAATTGTGCATGTTCAGATAAAAAGAAAGTTCATAGCTCTCGGTTTCAGTTGGCACAAAAATCACCATTTTTTGAGGGAGTGGTTCAGTGTTTGCAGATAACAAATAAATAACCTTCTATCATTTGCCAGCAATGAAAACTTAAGAGTAAACAAGGAATATGACTTTTAACCAATTATAGTTTGAATCCCTTAAAAAAGATTTTTTTAAATAGAATGTAGCTGAGCTGACAGCTGTGTGCCATGATAGCTTGCCAGTCGTAATTAAAATAAGTTAATTGCATGAAAGGTACAGTAGAATTTGCCAATAACCACATCTTTAGGAGATTTGAGAAAATTTCCGTTTATTATGTCATTCCAAAATTGTTTTTTGAGTCAACATTAAATTGCATTATCCGATCAAGTTTACCAGTGTAAAAAAACACTAAATTGTCAAAACTCATAAAGAGTTATGCACTGCACCAAGAAAATTTGCTTTGAAGTATAATTGAGCATGCACAACAGTGGCGCCAGATGAAGTAGGCTATGTTCCCCTGAAATGTTTCCACAGAGGGTTGCCTTGCAAATGCAGTAAAACCATGTGGTTTTAAATGAAGAATAGACCTTACTCTTTTTGGCTGTAAGCACCTGAAAGTGAGGCTCCAGTTTTTAAAGGTCATTACAAATTAGATTTCAATTTTTTTGCTAAAGCTGCACTTGTCACACTTGCAAATATTTGCATCAATAAATTTTTTGATCCTGTAAGTAGGATAATTTTCATATGCTTTTCACAAAGGTGAAAACTCACCTGTCATAACCTTGCAGACTCTTTATGCATCGTGATTGATTAAAACTTAGTTAGAACAAAAAATATTCAGTTAGCTATGTTTTTGCAACTATCTTTGAAGATTGCATAAACAAGCCTCAGAAGTGTTCAAACCTGTTTTTTTTTGCATCCGGGACAAAACTGCTTAAAAATGTAGCATAAATAAACAACAAAGAACAAAACTTTGCAAATGAAGTATGCAGCTGCAGGCATCAATGTGTTGCTGTCTTGACTGAGACTGGCAATGTTAAGAACTGGATTGAGTTTACAGGTTTGCCACACTACCCTTTATTAAATTACTGGTAATTATAAAGCATTGTCAGAGGATTTAAACAAAATTTCTTTGCAATAAAATTAATTGACTTACGCAACATGCAAGCCCGAGAATGTTCATTACTTGGAAATAATTTTTAATTTCTGCTTTTTTTATTTTGTCAGGCAAATGTTTTAAAGAATTTGCAGCGTTCACAGCGTATGTTGCTGAATAGTGGGAGCGAGCAGCATAATAAAGGAAAATACTCAAGATTTGATGTCATGGCTGTGGTGAGTGGACAGCGTGATTTATAAGAAATCAAGAACTGTTAAATTACCAGTGAAACAATAGGTTGTATTAACTGCAAAGTACATGATATGTGCGATAATGGATGGAAGATTGCAGTTGCTGTTGTTAATTGTTATTATTTTGTTCCTTACCATCATTATCAAAGCTTTGCTTGCATATACGTGGTGTGTTCAAAAAGTAACAAGACTGGTGTTATAAAAACTTATTGAAATATAACAAAGTCAAATTTCTTCAAAGTAATCCCCTTCCACTTTAGAACACTTATGCATTTGCCTTTTCCAGGATTCGATACACTCTCAGAAGAAACTTTCTGGAATCATTTTGAGCTCTGTTGTCATGGCCATTTTGATGAAATAGATGTCAGAAAAATGGGTTCCCTTCAGAATAGATTTGATCTTGGGGAAGAAGAAAAAGTCACAGGGGGCCAGATCGGAGAAATATGGGGGTGTTTCAAAGCTGCAATGTTCCTTTCTGGGAGAAACTGACAAATACTCAAAGCTGTGTGAGCAGGAGCATTATCATGATTGAGCGTCCATGTGTGAGCTTTCCAAATTTTCCGCCTCTTGTCATGCGCTGATCTCATGAGGTGCTGAAGAATGTTTTTATAGACGCTTTGGTTTACTGTTTTGGCTTGGAGTATGGATTCGAAATGAATGATGCCTTGAATTTGGCACTCATGAGATCAATGCATGACAAGAGGCAGAGCCTTTAGGAAGCCCACACTTGGACGCTCCATCATGATAACGCTCCTGCTCACACAGCTTTGAAACACCCCCATATTTCTCCGATCTGGCCCCCTGTGACTTTTTCTTCTTCCCCAAGATCAAATCTGTTTTGTAAGGGAACCCATTGTCCTGACATCTATTTCATCAAAATGGCCATGACAACAGAGCTCAAAATGATTCCAGAAAGTTTCTTCGGAGAGTGCATCGAATCCTGGAAAAGGCAAATGTACAAGTGTTTTAAAGTGGAAGGGGATTACTTTGAAGGAATTTGACTTTGTTATATTTCAATAAAGTTTTTGTAACACCAGTCTTGTTACTTTTTGGACACATCTGGTATGTTTGAGCAGAATAAATTTATTAAATGTTTGTTTTTGAAACAACATTTTGTGAATTGTGACTTCCAAACAGACGTGTTTTTTTCAGTGGGAGTGCTTTAGTTGTACAAGTTGGTTGTACCAAAGAAGCAGATTGCTTGCTGTGGCATGTTTTCTCAGCAATAAACACACCAAATTCAATGCCGATATTTTACAGAACAGGATTATGGTATTGCCAATACATCTACAGAATATCAAGGAAATTGGTTCAAAATTAAATTTTAAGTTACAGTCACTAGTTGTTCTTTTCCATTTCATAATTTGTTCCCAATGGCTTTTGTTTTTCTTTTAACAGCTTTGTATGAACACTAGTTAACCCGCAGATTGCTAGCAATTCCTTGTAAAAGGCTTGTGGATCTCCAGGTTATCCTCTATGACTGATTATGTTCTTTACGATTTATGCTTTTTGCCCATTTGATTTCATTGTTATCCTCCTGCCAATTTTACTATGTATAGATTCTTTAGCGGGACATGATTCTACTTTGGAAATTCTTGATAATTTTTCTTCTAGTTTTCTTTTGGAAACTACGGTAGTTTGTTGCCAGCTTATCACTTTATATGGTTGATCTTTTCATTCTTTTACATCGCATCTGCACTACATGCAAGCACCTGAAGTTAGGTCAAGGGTTAAGTTGGCAGAAACCGAAGAATTTGCATAAAGTAAAGGTGCTTGTATGTAGTACTTTGAGGAAAGTTAGATGGTAGAGTTTGGGATATTTGTTTGGCTAGGCACTTGTCGTTGCTATGCTAATCTTTGTGATGAGGCATGGCATAAAAAAGCTGCTTGAAAAATGGCATGAAAAAGCTTGTGATGAGGCATGGCATGAAAAAACTCCAGAAGTAGAGCAAAGCTGAGTATGAGCCTAAATCTGCTGCGGTACAGCTGATATCTGGGGTTGCTGCAATCCCACAGTCCCCTTAGACAAGCTGCCCCTGGCTTCTTGGCTTTGCATAACAATGAACAGAGCATAGAGACCTAAAGCATAGCCTGGCCCTGAAATCAAAAAATTCTATCATGAAAGGAGCGCACCAAGTAAAAATCTTATGTGCAGAAAAACATTAACTTTTTGTTACTGTTCACATAAGTACTTGATGGGTGAAGCCGGCTTGACCTTCTAAACCAGCATTCTCAACCCTGATGTTATGGATGGAGGCCCTGCAGGCAACTCAGGCATATATACTATAAAGCAAGAATTTTTTCTTTTGCTGATAAGCTGCCTGTTAAGTTATCTATATCTACAGGGTCCGCCACCCAGGTGTGGACTTAATTTTACAATTATTTTAAACTTATTTATAAATTCCTTATTGTTCTAATTATACTTAATATTTAGTATTAAGTATCTAGTATTTATACTAAGTATAAAATATTTAATAAATTTGTTATAATTTTGGTGAAAAACCACAATGAACAGTGCTATTGAGAAACTCTATCAAGATGGTAAAACTGCACCTGAGATTTTCAAGATTCTGAAGGGATGTGTGAGTCGCTCTGGTGTTTTCAAAACAATCAAACGATTTAAAGAGACAGGTAGCGCACAACCAAGAGTAAGGAGTACTCCAAAAAGACCCATAAGGACCGAAAAACTCATAAAGAAAATCAGAGAAAAACTGCAAAGAAACCCAGCCCGGAGTGCCACGAAACTTGCTCGGGAAGCCTATGTGAGCCCCGTGCAATCTGTGCTCAAGTTATTCAACGTCTCCGTCGTGTAATCCGAGAAAAGGGTGGATATATAGAATAATCTGTAATACATATAGGAGATTATACATTTTTCTTTGCTTTCTGTAAAATTTCATCATATTTTTCAGTTTTGTTTTTGAATAAATGGAAAGTTTAATAGTTTACACTTGGGTGGCGGACCCTGTATACTATAAAGCAATGTAATAAAATTTCAAGTAGAGATAGGCAATTCAGAACAATATACTATTTTAGAAGAGTTGTACCAAATCCTTTTTTTCTGTTTTTAGCACAATCAACATGCATTTATTTATTACAAGTTAGCCACAACAAAAGCACAATCAGAGAACGAGTTTATTGCAATGCAATACATTGAAGCTTTCTACATCTCTGCCTATCAGGCAAGATCGCAATTTGGTGGCAGTTAAACATAGTACCTGAAAAAGACCTTTCAGAGGATGCGGTTGTGGCAGATATACAGTGATATTTTAAAGCATCACGAAAAAATGCACACATTTGATCAATAAGATATGTCTGTGTGTGTGTGAGAGAGTTAATTTTTTAATCGTTGCATGCTATTGATACGTTTACAAAAAGAAAATATGTGACCAAGCAACGTGATAAAGCTTGTAAGCAAGATATGAACCGAATTCTATTATCTGGTGTGAATTGGCGTTTTCAATTCGGGTAGTTTAGGAATTGAATCCTTCAGATTCGATATTCTGAATTGCCCATCGCTAATCCCAAGTTTAAAAAATATCAAAATAAAAGCATGGACCCAACAATTTGCAAAACTGAATTTAAAGCGATTATTTTGTGTGAAAAAAAAACAGGTTTATATGGTCTGATCGATGCCTACTTGCTTATGGTGAACAGCGTTGGGTACGACGTAGCCGCTTTTGTCGCTATGCTTGAAACAAGGCAAATAGCAAAGCCAGAGAACTTCATATCATAAATATAAATAGGAAAGGGGCCGCACCAAATCGTAAAATAGGCTTATCAGTAAATAGTTTAATTCTGTAATTGTGAAAACAACGACCATTTGGTTGCCACCACTAGTTTTGATTGTGTTTAAACCTCCCCCCTAACACTTTAAAAATATTAATGATAGAGTGTGACACCATTCTTTGGTGAGCATTAGCAGTCTTAATAAATATACCAAGATGATCACCATTACGTGTACAGGACTTATAGAGATGTATCAAAAACATCTATTTGTTACAGTTTATGCAGGAGCTCGATGGGTGAAGCCGGTGCAGCGAGCTGAACAAAAGTACTTAACCCCTACGTCACTGATGTGGGCTCTGTGGGCAACGCCAGCGGAGTTTACTTGTCATGTATAAATACCTTACAAAAGTACCTACCCAGTGTGCAAATGATTAACGGGGACAGTAAACTAGTTTGGATGTCTCATTTATGCATTCTTGATAAATGCCTTACAAAAGCATCTACCCATTGCGCAAATAATTTACGTGAACAGTAAACTAGTCTGGATGTTTTATTTATGCACTAGCTAGCTCTGCTGGCATCGCCTGCAGGACCCCGAATTAGTAATGTTGAGTACAGTCAACTTCGGATATAAGAGATTCAGATATAAGGGATTTTCGCTTATGAGGGACTACGCAAAAGGTCCCAAATGATCGGATGGAACTTTGCGGCAGTCGGTTATAAGAGACTGATTAAGCTGGTCCCAACGGATCTTTTATATCCGAAGTTGACTGTATAACAATATCGGTTCAGCCGGCCGAGACGGCATCACTCAATCGATAGTTGTAAAAAATAATAAAAGTTTATTTATTTTCACATTGTCAAGTCTCGTTTCACAACAAAATTATTCTTTTTTGAGATGCAAATGATATAGAAAAACACTGTGGTGTTAGTGCATAGCCACTACAGCTCTCCCAAGTTTGGGAAGCCCTTGGCAACGTCTTAATCGACTTGTTTTCACCACAGGCGTCCTTAATCTTTGCAAACTGTTATTGCTTGAATTGAAAGCATATCAAAATTGTGGAAGGGTGCTAAAGTAGTTGATGTGTATTTTCAGGGATAAGCTATCAAATATCATGCAAACTTCTTTTCGTAACTGTAGACATATTTGTATGAGCTGACGCCTCTGGTTGTGCACATGTTGCTTGGTCTTGGGATAAATGCAGCCTGGCAAAGAGCAAACTAACCTGAAATCAAACACTGGCGGATAAGTTGTTACAATAGCAGCGCCCCCATCAGTAATGCCGAGTATCTAATCATCCAATATCCAATCAGCCGGCTTCATCCTGAGAACAGCAATAAAAAGTTCTTGTGTTTTGACATAGCCAGTTGTTGTTCCCAAATCAAAAGTTGGTTGGTGCTTTGGTGGTACAGAATTTCAAATAGCAGATAACAATAAAGTCGTCTCGAAGCTGTGAGGTCGTAGAACCCAATGAGATTGTGTTACTGCAGGGGGAGTTGTATTATTTGGGATTGTTGATTTTAGTTTCGAGAGTTGTATTTTTTTATAGAATAGATTCTGGTTTTCAGTGAGATTCCAGTGGGATACAGAGATAGTGCATAGAGAATAGTTTTATAGCCTCTTTACTTCAGCTGATATTTATCTTAGCCCACATTTCGCTGTTACCTAAGAAAAATTTAGCAAAATATTTGATACGGAAAGATACAGTATCACGGTACGGAAAAAATTTCACACCGCACTATTACTTCACTATTTTAGTAAAGTATAGAATTCCGGTACGATATTTTTTTGGAAAGACGAAGAACGGAAAACCATTCCATACCGTACCTAATTCTCTGGTTTCAATTTGTGTCAAGTAAATAGTGGGGCATGTGCAACATTTTGGTAAAAAATTAATTGCTACAGTCATAAACTCTTGAAGTATTGCGAAAACAAAATGGATTCATTTTTTCGAACCCTTCTGTGAGTAAACTGGTTTTGTAGAAGTTTTGAAATTTTTGAAAAAAATCATTATATGCTGATCTCCGATACCGAATGACAGTGTTAACTGAACCTATATGACACTATGACACCATAGAGCGAGTTTGAAGCGTGCAGAAAGAAAGCAAGAAGCATACTTAGAAGGCTTAAAACGCATGAAAAAGAATCTGCTATTTCATCTTCAATTGAGCTTTGAGTGCTAGAAAGTGTTTGTTCCGAAAGCACCTGCCAAGTACTTCAAAACAAATTTTTAATCGCGTTTCTATCATCACTATTTTTGAGAAAATGAAGAAAACGTATTTTGTAATTAATCGTTAATTATGACGTTATGTGAGATTCTAAAGAAGTGAAAAGATGCTAAGTCGGGTACTGGCTGTCGTTCAAGCCAGAAGCCGTTTTTCTCTGTTCAAAAATGCGAATTTGATTATAATGTCATTGATTTAACGTCACAAACTCCCTTATGAAACTCACCCGGAGGAGTTGATCAATCGTGCCCAGCTTCATGTTTGTACGCCTGACAGTTTCGGAGGAGTTTAAACTGACGGAATTGCACAAATTAGATTTACGCGTTTTATGGACTATTTAAAATTATCCTTGATTCTATTAATTTAGTACGTCTCATTTACAGATTTTAATTTTTGAAAAGGACTTTACGAAAGTCGAAAACGTTCGAAATTTAAGATGTTTTAGAATTTATAATGATTTTTAATTAAAGTTGTTTGCTGTAACAACAGCTTAGATTTTAAGATCTTACTTTTCTGCCAAAGTTGTATCATGTATCTTAATCACTTAAATATTCAACATTCAAAGGTATTTTTAAGAAAGAGTCAAAATCTAAACTTATTATCCATCTCACACTAGATTACATTTCATCAGGTTTGATTGGTTTTGTGATAAGCTTAAGTAAGTGAATTAATCAAATTTAGTTCTCTGTGGTTTTTTGAGTAGTTTTGACCTGTTACTGTCTTCGAAGTTGCAATTTTGCGTAGCATCTTTTGGCTCCCAGCATGTGTCATAACGAAAATTTGCATTGCTAGGCTGCCAATTTATAGCCAAACGCGATTTTCAGTGCTGATGAAAGTACCTGTTTTGCTTCACACAACAGTGGTGATCATGACATGTCAGCATCCTGCATATAGCTTTAGCAATCTCGTATGTTCAAACATTCATAATTTTGACAAAACAGATGTTTCGAGCAGTATTTTGTAAAATTTGATTTAAAAAATGAAATTAACAGTTGCCATTACGTATATGTACCAAATTTCATTGTTCTACGTTACAAACGTTTAGAGTTATTGATAACAATAGCGTAATTATTACATCGTTTAGTCCCCCCAAACTTCTTCAAGTGGCCAAATTTCAAATCGCTGTATTTTCCAAACTACTTGGAATCGGACAGTGACATTTTTGCAAGCGTCATTTATGTGGTCACATCTTCAATCTAAAAGAAAACACAAAAGTTGGGCGGAAGAGATTCGTTATTTAGGATTTTCAAAGGAATGTCCCAAATACAAAATGGCTCTCTTAGTCTACCTGATATAACGTTTCCGTATTTTCTCATCTTCTCAAGGCTTCTCATTTTTTTAAAAGTTTAGATTTGTAGCATTAACTTGATTTGCGGGCGGATGAATCAGCCCCACGACCCGTGTTATCATTTTATCATGACATTTTACTATAGCCTCGTCCTGACTTATGGAAAGAAGTAAATCCGAAGTTCGCTCAGAAATTAAAACAAGAAATCGGAATCAAAGTGAATGGGACGATTCTTCGCGGAGTGATGAAGTCTGAGAGGTAACGTCCTGTTTTCAGTGCAATGAAGTGTGTGTGATTGCATTTTCCACAGGAAGCATTACCTCCCCACGAAGGATGGTTTCTTTGCTTGCTTGAGTAGGAATCAAACTGTTCCATGGCGAGCTGTTAACAATGATTATTGCGATTGCATCGATGGGAGTGATGAGCCTGGAACCTCTGCCTGCAAAAATGGGAGGTGAGGCAATGTAAACTGAATGATGGGGCAGGGCAGTAACTGGTTGAGTTTAGGTTTTACTGTGAACCGGAGCATCGATTCCTCTCGTCGTCCCGAGTAAACGATGGAATATGCGATTGCTGCGACGGCAGTGATGAGTGGAAGGGAATCACGCTGCCTCCTGATCTCAGACTTCCAGGTAACTATGCTCATGACGTCGCTCAAACCTGGTGTTGTTTGTGTTTACCCCTCCTCTTCTTTGGGATGGAGGCACGGCATGAACGGTCATTCAGGTTCATGCCGTCAACCTAATTGAAATTAGGCTAGAGGAAAGATGGCAGCCCATTTCGAACCAGTCTTGAGTGACTGGTAGCCCCACCACCAACAAGGCGGACTGCCACTGGTGGGGTACCCAAGAGTCGTCTGACATGCTGGGTTAGCAACTTCACAATTATAATCGGGTGAAGCTCGGGAGGGCCACCTGTCTGCCACATAAAGGTGGAGGCATCCGGTTAAGTGCCTTGCCCATGGACACAACAAGCAAGCTTGCCGGCTTGTTCTCCACAGTATCCCTTTTTATGCTGAGCGCCAAGCAGGGAAGCTGTGAATACCATTTTTTAAAGTCTTTTGGTATGACTCGACAAGGGAAATGAACCCCACGTCTACCGACTACAATGTGGACGCTCTAACCACTGCACCATCGCGCCGGTCAAACCTGCTCGTGTGTTATGTCATGATTTGATGATCAGATTCGGACGGCATCCTCCGCGCGCCATGTAGTGATGTGTGCATGGATTATGAGCACTCGAAGCTCCGGGAGATGAACATAATAAGAGAAGGAGCAAGCGCGAAGCCACCCTACATCGCTGCAGGAGCCACGCACATCGGATACGGGGTAACCAGCTTGCATGTTCAGTTTGTAAAATGTTGTCAAATGTGTGATATCAGTGCACCGTGGTTATCTCCGGTTATCATGTTGTAAAAAGTTATCAATTTGTGCAGGAATATGGTCCGCAAGGAGAGTTCTACAAGCTGAGTCAGGAGTGCTTCGTCTTCAAATCTCCTGGCTACATTTATGAGATCTGTCCGTACGTTAACGCCACGCAGGTATGTGACGCAGAGTGGTTGCTCGATTGCCACCCAGTGGCTTTTTTTGACATAGGAATTGAAGTTTCGGCCGAGCTGCTCTGCGTACCGGTCTTTCTACCAACGATGCTCCGACAAATCACTCAAAACACAGTCGTGTTTGCTGCAACAGGCACAGCCTTTTGACAAACTTTTATTTCTCCAAAACCGTCGGAATGTTAATGATCCTCCGCGCAGCAACTGCGGCCGTTCTATTTATAAAATCACCCTGGTCTGGTGAGCTACGAATGGCATGCCACTCTTACTCTTGTAGTGCGATCCCTTGCCGGCGTGGATGAGGCCTATGCAGGACCTGGGCAACTCCCCGTAGTCTGGAGTCATACAAAGTAAAATGGCGAAGAGTGTGTAGCAGCAAGCGGTCGCAGCAAGTCATTGCAGGATGATAAGCGTCTTTACTGATGTGCTTGTTGCAGAGCGGGAAAGATGTCTGGTTGATCGGTAGCGGAGGAAGGTTGGAAGGAAGCGTGGAGAAGGGGTTCACGTTGGTAATGGGTGACGGGAGGAGCGACCACTGCCCAGATAAAAGGAGCAGGAAGGTGGTGGTAAGTTGGGGGCTCTTGTGGGTGGGGTCTAGATAAACTGCGATCAGGTGACCAGCACCATCTCTTCAGATAACTTTCCAATGCGCTGCGATCGATCAAATCAAATACGTGTCAGAGAAAGAGACTTGTGTCTATGGTGCCAAGTTCGATTCCCCGGCAGCCTGTCCTGATCTTGATAAACTGGACAGCACTTGATGACTGGTCATGGGCAGATCTCGCTTTAAAGTGTATTTCTTTGCTCAACGAAGCCGTGCTGGTGGTTGCTGCAGCTTGTGGCCATAATGTGGGCTGCTGGTGTTTGAAGCAAGTTCTCGTTTGGGGTAATGCCCGCCATGACTTTCTTCATGCAGGCCCCCATTGAAGTGTAGTTGTTTGATTTGTCATCAAACCATGCAATATTAATACCGAACCCATGTTGTATGGTGCTTTGATGTAATTTGTGTTTATATGCATAATCCTGTATCATTATTTATGTTAATTATTTGTTGTTATTTACTATTTGTTTTCTGTGTTGTTGCATATATATAGGCAAGTCTACTTCTCTTTCATTCCTTTTTGCGCCTCGTTATTTGAATTGATTTTCGCATCAGGGTAACCTGGCTTTGGAAGTTCCTGCATGTTGTCGAACAAGCTCGCTCTGAGCAGTTGTCACCAATGATATGGTGCATGGCGGTGATTTGTGGCACTTTCAACATTGTCATTTCTTCAAGTTTAGTGATGCAACCCTCCCCTGAACGCTCCATTGTGCACCCCTCCCTTAAACGCTCTGTGGTGCATCCCTACCATGATGCACCCCTCCCCTTAATGCTCCATGATGCACCCCTCCCCTGAATGCTCCATGATGAACCCTCCCTGAATGCTTCATGATGCACCCTTCCCCTAAACGCTCCATGGCACCCCTCCCCTGAACGCTTTGTGGTGTATCCCTCCCCTAAACGCTCCATGATGCACCCTTCCCCTGAACGCTCCATTGTGCACCCCTCCCTTAAACGCTCTGTGGTGCATCCCTACCATGATGCACCCCTCCCCTGAACACTCCATCGTGCACCCCTCCCTTAAACGCTCTGTGGTGCATCCCTACCATGATGCACCCCTCCCCTTAATGCTCCATGATGCACCCCTCCCCTTAATGCTCCATGATGCACCCCTCCCCTGAACACTCCATCGTGCACCTCTCCCCTGAACACTCCATGATGAACCCTCCCTGAACGCTTCATGATGCACCCCTTCCCCTAAACGCTCCATGGTGCACCCCTCCCCTGAACGCTCCATGATGCACCCTTCCCCTGAACGCTCTGTGGTGCACCCCTCCCCTGAACGCTCCGTGATCCACCCCTCCCCTGAACGCTCCATGATGCACCTCTCCCCTGAACGTTCTGTAAAGCACCTTTCCCCCAAACGCTTTGTGATGCACCCTTCCCCTGAATGCTCTGTGATGCACCCCTCCCTTAAACGCTCCGTGGTGCATCCCTCCCGTGATCCCTGAATGCTCTGTGATGCACCCCCCCTGAACGCTCCATGATGCACTCCTTCCCTGAACGCTCCATGACGCACCCTTCCCCTGAAGGCTCCGTGGTGCACCCCTTCCTTGAACGCTCCCTCTAACCAGTGCGACCTTGTGATTAATAATTTTCGATCGGAGCGTAAAGAACCTTGCAGCAACTTTTTCGTTTCTACGAGCGTTTTGTTGTTTTGCCGGCCCAGTACCGGGAAGAATCATCAGCAAGGAAAGAATTGTTTCTACGGACGATTCACAAATAAACAATTCCGTTGACAGATGGTGCTTCTCAGTTCGGGGAATATGACGTTGAAACTCCACTGGACAACAAATTTTTTGACAAATTGTGTTTATCATAATATTATATGTTTTTTAGCGCGCTGATTTCAAAAATGACATTCAAAATTTCGTAATGTCAATGATTTTGCCGCTATTTAAAATTTATGAAATTATGATTTCAAGTTTGCGTAATACACATAATGGATGTGTAATTTGAAATATTACACGCAAAATTAAAAAAAATCACATATGAGCAATTCAAAAAAGCACTGTTAAGGACATTGCAAATAGGCCATAAAACATTTTAATGAAAAATGAAGGTTTGAATAATTTTTTCGCTTGTATGTGGTGTTACATTTCCGCATCAAAATCCATTTATCATAATCTCCCATCATGGCTTTGTTCCACCTCCCTTGATAGCGCTTTTTCATCACTTAGATGTCTTGTTGAAACCTTTCACCATGCTTTTCGCTTACATTCCCCAAGTTATCCCGAAAGATATGCAAGTGAGAATGCAAAAGTGCTACTTCAAGGACATGCGGCAACCAAGCTTTTCATAACTTTCAATCAAATTTGATACTACCATAGCATTGTCGTCTCCTGAAGAAGAATTTCTTGGAAATCATCGAAGAGACGACATAGCATTGTCGTCTCTTCGATGATTTCCAAGAAATTCTTCTTCAATCATTTTAATAACTTGCCAAGCATTTCTTTCCAAGTCAGACATTTGTTCTTCCAGCTCTTCAAGATCCCAACATTCTTTTATTTGTGGCCCCACAAATATACCACCTTTAACTTTTGCTTCAGATATGCTTCGGAACATCTTAATATGGCAAAAGGTACGGCTTGTCGGTTTCAAAGCCTTGACAAACTGCTTGGCCAGTCCGAGTTTAATATCCAATGGAGGAAGTAAAATTTTGCTCCTTTCAATAAGAGATGAGTTTAGATAGAACATTGTGGGAGCCTGGTGTAAGATCTTTGCGAGCTGGCCAGTTTTTGACCAAGTAATGCTGCTCATCCGCTCTACTATTCCACAAACAAAGAAAACAAGATTGCTTTGTTTAACCTCCTTGCAATTCCAAAAGAAATGCCATCATTTTAAAATCTCCGCATACGTCTTAATTGTGATCATTGTATTGAATTAATTCCAGTAATATCTAATATTTTTACGGATTCACGATCTTCCTTCATCTCAACAAAATGTGCTATTGGAATGGATGTATACACATAATCATTATGCGAAAGGACTGCTTTCAAGCTTCGGTTAGAACTGTCAATAAATAAACGCCAATCCGAAGCTGAGTAAGCAATACCAGTCTTTCGAAAGAAGCCCTGTATATCTGTACAATAACTAAATGAAGGATGATCAGAATCAGAAGACATTGCACAGAAATTTGCAAAGGTCACATGTCGTTTTCTTGGCTTGGAAATCTTGCACGAAGGAGCAAGCAAATTCCATTTTTTGAGACGAGAAGAAAGTATCTTTGCTTTTGCCTTTGTAAGACCCAGGTCTTCAGTTAAATCATCCAATTAATTTTAATTCGGAAAATGAGGATCTTTGCTTGAACACTGAATGTCAACCTCAAAATGGCATATATTTACGACTTCCGCGCATCCATTCTTCTAATGTAGATCTGTAACTTCCACAGCAAATATGCGGGGCCCAAGATTTATCTTGATCACCCATCTTTATGCCAAAATATGTCTCATAGTCTATAAAGAATTTTGTTTCTGGTATAACTTGGTGCTTCTTTTGCTGTGGACTGATGTAATAGCCACAAACATAGCAGAAGCAGTCCGAAGAAATTTTGCAAGGTCTTTTAACACTCATATTTACTGAAGTGTTGAAAATATTAATAGCATTAAATTTAACCTGCAAAAACGAATAAAATATAGCGTGTTTCTAAAATAAGCAACTTCACTGCAGTAGGCCTAGCTCGCAGTTTGTCTAACTACTAAATTAAGTACAGTATTGGTACCAGATTCAACAATCCACCTCCCACAAACCAACTCTAAACTCTGACACTGGACCAATTCATACATGTGCATTAAAAACCCGCCGAAATTGTGTCCAAGCACTTGATAGTAAATGACAATTGGTTAATTTACTTCTCTAGCACCATCTAGAGAGTGATGAAAACAATACAATAAAATGTCATAAATAAAATAGCATAAGATTGAAAAGTAATATAAATGTCACTTAATGCTAAAGTTGTATTATTATTTGGTAAATTACAAGCTTCAATCTGTTGCAAATACTTTCAAAACCGTTGACACTATGCAAAAACTGACATCCAAATCGGCATCAGCGACCCCTAAAAAAGAAACACTAAAAAAAGAGAAAACAAAAATTTGTTGCCTAGTGCTCTTGAAGATCAGAGAATGTGTTAAAACGTGCTTTGCGTTGCTGAATTGTTGTCCCAGGCATCGGCGAATAGAGTTGTAACAGCAGAGATAGTAGCATCTTAAACAATTTATTCAAAAGAAAGACCGCCGAATGTTCTTGTTTACATAAACAGTTCATATCTCCTATCTTCTGCTGTTTTAAGATTTCCATCGCTGCATGTTTCTCGTCATTGTGAATCTGTGAGCAACTGAGTCAATAATTTATTAAAGTTTCGTTCAGATTGTAACGTAATTATGAGTAAATATGCTGTGCTGGTTACGAGGAAGCTCCCTGCTGCTGCTCTCGCATCTTTAAAGGAGAGGTAGGTCAGGTGGTGGCGTGTCGTTACTTTATTGGCGTAACAGGTCTCGCGATTTAGATGCAATGTAGATTTGTGGGACAGTGACGACGTAATACCGCGAAAAATCCTTCTGGACCGAGTGCGCGGGAAAGATGGCCTGCTCTGCCTGCTCACGGATGCTGTCGATAGAGAAGTACTCAACATTGCCGGTAGTCACGTGATGCCATGCATGAGTAATCCCGTGGTCGAGTAAATCGTGTTTCAGGTTCAAATCTCCGGGTGGTCAGTACAATGTCAGTCGGGGTGGATCACATCGATCTGCGAGAATGTCAGAACAAGAGGGTTCTCCTCGGATACACCCCCAACATCCTCACTTCCGCCACTGTAAGTCCATGTGTTTCGGTGTGCGCATGTGTACATTGACGTCTTTTTTTTGTCAAGGCGGAGTTAACGGTCGCGTTGCTATTAGCAACGATGAGGAGAATCGTGGAAGGCACAAAAGCAGTTCAAAAGTACGTCATTTCCTGTTTCATGCTTATGTGGTTTCATCATTGATGGTTCACAGTGGTTCTTGGGGAACGTGGAAGCCGATGTGGATGTGCGGACCGACACTAGATGGCAGCACAGTTGGAATGTTGGGTCTGGGTCGCATCGGACTCGCGGTCGTAGAGAGGCTGCGCCCCTTCGGAGCCCGGAGGTTTCTGTTTAACTCTGCTTCAATGAAGAGTGAGGAATTCCAACGGAGCGTAGGGGCCAGTTGGGGTGAGCTGTCACATTCTAATGCTCTGTCACAAGCTCTTCTACAGTAGGATCTACGTACTACGGCACCTCAAGGGGATTTCAAAATAGGCTTCCTGCTGTTGTAGCCGAATGTCACAAACGGTCTTTTTGGTTAAACACTACCGCTTGTAATTTAGTTAGGTTCACAGCGTGATAAAAACATCGAAATTGGCGGAACATAACTCACGCAGTAACAGTAAACGTTTTTTTGCAATAAATAATCAAATGCAATTTGCACAGCAGCTTACTGCTTGTTATGTAATCTAGCACAGTGCTGCCCAATATTTTATCATTTTTTAGCAAAAAAGTCATTAATCTTTAACTGTTATTGTTTCAAAACGGATGTATGTACCACATGATGTTTAAGTTTTGCTAGAAAATGCAACATTTCTTCACTATTGTCGTGAATACGTAGGTACCGATCTAGCTGTCTCACTGATGTCAATGCTTCAACAGGAGTTAAAAGCACTCCTACTGGGTCGCTGCCATCATCATCATCCTCTCCAGTACACTTTTCCTGCAGTTTGTAGTTCATGTTAAATGTTCTCTGTGCCTGTTCCAGGAGTAATCCTGTTTGCATCACTTCGTGGTGGCACACATGTCGGGAATCAAGCCACATGCCTGAAGTCTTTCCCAAAGTTGTCCAACATCCCTGTCGACACTGTTTTGAATTACTTCTACGTCATCTTCAGCTTCCAATCGTACACAGTTGACCTTTTAAAATCAGTTTTGAATTGTCACCTTCAAAACGCTATTCCATGGTTGTCTGAGAAGCCTCGTTGCTTGGAGGACATTGACCTCAAAACCTCTCTTCAAAAGCTAAGTGACGCAGTTTTGCGAGGCTCCTTATGCGCTTTTAAACCGCGTATAACACCAGAATCCATTGGTTGCGTTCTTGCTGTGGTGATAGGAGGCCAAAAACTCTGGCTTAGGGTTGGTTTGGCCACTGATGTTCGGTAGGGCGGTACAGTTGTCCAGAACCATGGCGATTTTGCTTTTGTCATCTGAAGATCTAGTTTTTTTTTACCAAAAAGGATAGTGGTCAATCAAGCTTTTGAGTGGGCTTTAGAGGAAACTGGTAGGTTCTTTAAAATATCTGTGGTGATTTTCCAATAACAAGAGATGGCAATTTTTCTCCGGTCATACTGTCCGTCATGAACAACTTTTGTTTATAAAATTTATCACTTACGCGTTTTTGATTTTTGAAAACTTTGTCTCTTGTTAGGCAAACTCCTATAAAAAAGTCCCGTTTCATTTGTATTGAATGTTTTTCTGATTGGAATTCTTTCAAAAGTGCGGTAAGTCGTTGGTTTTGCCATCTTAATCGACAGATTCCGCCTCCCAGTGAAGCTTTTTGCAAACGACTTCCTCTTGCTTTGCATCTGTTCTCCCAGTTTATATCCAGTTTCTCCGAGTTGGCATATCCACATGCGTGGGCGAACTTTAGTGCTTTTAACAAAACCATTTCCCCGCTCACTGGTATCTTCATCCCTTGCACAGCTAAACGATTTCCATAAGGCTCGTCGACTTTATCGAAGTTGTAGTTTCGCTTTCTTTTCATTTCTGCATTGCGTCCTGCTAAGAGCTCATGTACTACTACATCTTTATTGCTTAAGATTGTCTGCAACGATGACCTTGGACTTTCATGTTTATTTGCAAGTTTGGTTACATTTGTAGCCTTACCGCTGTTGAATCGACGAACAATTTCATACTTTTCCACAGAGGGAAATGCCTTCTCTTTATGATTTTATAACACTGCAGCTTCCACTTGTTATTGCATCCCTGTGATGCACTACTTAGGTTTTCGATTTTTAGTTGCGAAGACGAACCAAACGACAGTTCGCCTCCGGGGGCCTTAGAACTGGTTTAAATGACTGTTTGTAAAGTGAGGTGTAGCAAAATAAAGCTCGCATGCCGTAAATTTCACTGCGTTTGAGCTTTCGTCGCAGATGATGGCCTAGATTGCCGATATAACCGAACAAAACGATCTGGGGGATTAAAAAGAATGGTATTATACTGGAATAGGCATTATAAACGATGCCGTTGTAGACAAATTGAAATATACACAACAGATAGGAATTCTGCCAGGACCAAGCAAAAATGTGACGTCGTTATAGACAAATTCTGTATTTAGTGACGTATGACGAGTTGCTAAAAAATAGCGACGTTTTGATCGTTTGTTGTGCACTGAACCGTGACACATCCGGGATATTGAACAAATTTTCCTTCGAGAAGATGAAGAGTTCATCCGTGCTGATCAACATTGCAAGGTGAGAGTATAATTAACTTATTTGTGTCTTAGTTCAAGGCACTTAATGTGAGAAAATAATTTTCCGGGCCAAGTTGAGGACGCTCGAAGTAAGGAAATGCCCAGATTTAGAATATTCTAGTAAAGCGGAAAGTTGTAGAGCGTGCTGTTAAAAAAAGAATTTGTTACAATAGAAAGCGCATATCTCTGTACTTCGAGGTGTTTGTAAACTTGACAATGTAACCGAATTTACAGTAATTGAATGGTCAGCAAAACTAACCAATTAAAAAAATGGGGCTAAAGATTTAGAATTGAAAGTCTTTGATATGGAGTACAGCGAAGCAGGAAGTTCTTTAGCCATCTAGTTAATCAAACTGCTGAAGACCTATAATCTCGTGAGGGAGCCGCTTATGAAAAAGTCAGCTATTTGTTGATTTAACTCCACATCACGTAGAGAAACTTTTGAATTAAAAATGTGAGTGCCCTAGCTACAAAAGTCCAGCTGTACCCCTTCCCTGAAGTTACGTTGGAGCGATGATAGTTATGAGGTGGCTTCTTGAAATCTCTAGACCCAGTCCAGTTGAAGCTAGGCAGTAAAAAAGCCCAACTTCCTAATTATCCGCGAACTCCGCATGTGGGTGAAAACGAAGCGTTGGCATTTCTGGTGACGTACCGCATTAACTATTTTAACTATCCGCTTTTTCAATTTTTTTTCATTTACCAGAGGTGGTGTTATCGAACAAGAACACCTAGTAGATGCCCTTCGTGCTCGACAGATCCGTGCAGCCGGTCTTGACGTCACCACCCCCGAGCCCCTGCCGACCGACCATCCCTTACTGAAGCTCGATAACTGTGGTGAGTTGTGCGTGATCACTAGAGGCGGTAGAAACATAACCAGCGTTGTTTTCAGTGGTGACGCCCCATATCGGTAGCGCAACGGAAGCAACCCGGACCAAGATGGCGGAACTGGCCGCGGCCAACCTCCTGGCGGGCCTTGTTGGCGCCCCCATGCCTGCCGCTTTTCAATTTAATTAACGCTTCTTTATGAATCAGTTTTGGTTAAGTAAATTTAATCTGTGATAGCGTCTCAAGCCATCTATCATTTCCGCTTTTAATCATGATTGAGCGAATCGGTGTGACTTAGCACAAATCGATTAGTAAGTCCTCATAGAAGTGCAACACTGCTCGTTGCGTTTGTTTCGTTGCAAAGTGTCTGCGGTCACGACGTAACTTCCTTTTTTCGTCTCAAACTTCGCAACAATCTTCTTGGCGCGAATTCGTGGCAGTTCGAGTTGTTGTTCGGTCGCAGCTTAGTAGGAACAAGTTGCGAACATAAACCGAAGCAGGTAGTGTTAGTTCATAACACAGATCAGCGGGTGATTTGCGAAGTGTTGCGGCAGTGACGTCTGTTTGTCACTTTTCAAGGAAATGTCATCAAGAATACAATTCCACCTTGCATGTGTGGTCTTCTGTTGACGTAGTTTGCATAACGAGATCTTGCAGGTCGAAACCGGCTTCTTGGCATCTGTTATAGTGACGTCTGTGTTCGTGTACAAGACCTTCGAGAATAGCGTTCTGAAGCTGAATAAGCAAGTTTTTCTTTTTTTAGAAAGTGCATAAAGAGATAAAGAAGTACCGCAGTTGGCATTGCATGGGCAGATCGATTCCGCAGATACCTGACGGGTCAATCGCACTACCGTGACCATGTTTTTAATGAAGATTAGAGCAATTGAAGCTTTCCCTGGCGTAGTCTACTTGCCGGAAAGATTTCAATTTCACCTCTACTCTTCCCACTTGCTACCCTTGCTGATGAACGCAGCGCAAAAAGCTAGGGACTAACAGATTAAATGTTATGTCGCACATGCGTTCTTATGATTAAACACTTATGTTTCAGCGCAGTCACGTCTTAGTAGTCCTAATTTTCATGAACGCTCTATTTGCCGGAGTTTTTGCGTAATCTTATCTAGTTTTTGACCCCGTGCTGCAGTTCGCAAAAAAAGGGAAAAGCGTGGGGTCGAACCGTTACTTGGAGACGAAATGCTGGGTTCAATTCGGGATCGGGGTCGCATTGTAAGCCAACATCATATCTACGCTCTGCATACGAAGAAAATTTTGTAAAATCATTCTATTTAGGATTTTGATGAATCTACTTCCTTCACTGCTGTATGTTCTGTGATTGGTCCATATTCAAAAACATGTTTTAGTGATTCATGTTTACGCCAGCGCTTGCGTTCAACGTGTTAATCACAATGTAATTATCTATTAGGACCTTCTAAATTTAGTTTTCCAAAAACTAACAGTATAGTTTATTTTCGTTTAATGCATTAGTATCTATGTCATATTTATTTTCAGTCAGCTGTAGACTGGTTGTAAACCTCGCAGCGACGCGGAATGCTAATATGACATTTTGAAAGAGGGGCTACACTTTGCATAAAACATGACGCAAATTGCAAAGTGCCACACGGTGGAAACAAGTGGTACTGGCACGTGTTGCTGGTTGCTTCTGAAGGGTGGCGCATCAATGGCAAAGTGCGATGTAAGCGATACAGTGTAGTTTGTATCAATGCGACGTCATAATATATTAGCTCGCTGTGATGAGCTGAGAGAGTGACTTCGCGGCAGGCGGTTCAGTGTCGAGGTGACAGTGGGTTGAGTAGAACAGTTGGTTTGACGAAAGTCAAAGTGATGATTTAGGCAGGCACCACGATTCTTTTTAATGCTTGGGAAATGTTAGGCGATACTAGAAGGCAGAAAATATGAAAGTTGTTTACGATTTCTTGTCAGTTGAGGCAAGCAGAAGTAATTGCTAATTGAGCGGTAGTCCGTGATGAGGCTGGCACATCTGGATGCGTGAACATTATTACAGTCGTTTTGATCACTGTTTGTTTCGGAATAATTGAGATTTATTCATTCACGGGTAATGACGCATTTGCTAGACTTAAGTAAGATTTCGCCTTTATAATTTTAGTGCAATGCAAAAACCACAAAATACAGACAAAAAATCTGCAAAGGTCAGATAGCATTGAAAACTGGGCCTAGACCACGCTAACGGGTAGACTACTTGATCCCCCACTACCTATTTATCTCGTTAAACGGCAAACATTTTAATGGTCTTTGCAAAGAACACAACAAAAAATTGCCCGAGTTTTCTTCACAATTTCTCTGTAGTGTTGAGAATAGAAGCCGTATATTTTTTATATGACCCGGTGGAGATTTGAATCAGTTACCTTCTGCACTGATGGCGGACGCTTTGTCCAACTTACCATCGAGGTAGTTTCAGCTATAATCAAGTCGTAAGTGATTTGGCTGCGCTTCTGATTGGTTGGTGGTAGTGGGTGTTATAACGTGTAGGTTGCCCTGTTCCGTTAGAAGCCAAAAGTTAAGCGGTAAATAAAACTGAAACTGTGGGGCGGATGCGTATCGAGTCATTGAACTTCTCGTAATGACAGTATTGACACGAAGAACACATCTGCATGAATTGAACAAGCTTTCGTTTGCTGTAACATTAGATTGGTTTTGCGATTCATTGTGACGTCACTGTATATGGAAAGCAAATCTGATCGACTTAGCAAACTGCAGACAGTGACACTGTTTCGATCTATCAGGTCTCTTCAGTGCAGTTGGTGACCGACAAGAAGCTAGAGCAGTTGTGGGCAAACTTTCTAGTCGGAGGGCCGCATTGACCATTCAAAAGTTTGCCGGGGGCCACATTGACCATTCAAGAGTTGGCCGAGGGCCGCATTGCCCATTTAAGAGTGGCCGAGGGCCAGTGCTTAAAATCTTGCAATAGCTTTATACAAGGAAAGAGCTTGTATTAGCTTAAAATCTTGCGATAACTTCTTGCAATATCGTATTACGTGGCTTTGAAAATGATGGTGTCCAAAAAAAGGTCATCACCCTCTATTAGGACGGAAAGTGCGTCAATTCAAACTAGGAATTGCGTAGCAACTCTTTCAATGATGGCTTCTAACGTTTTTGGCTCTTTTGTATGGCAAGTGTAGCTACCCGTGTCATATTAAATTGGATATATGGAAGTTTCTACGAGTGTTGGCGGGCCGCACAAAATGCTCCTTCGGGCCGTAGTTTGCCCACCCCTGAGCTAGAGGCTTTTAATAAAGCCTGGCTTAGATCGTCACACTTCATTGAAGAGATTTGATAAGGTCTTCAAAACAATGTCACTGTTTGCAGTTTGCTAAGTACATTGCTATTCTCTTGCATTACTATAAGATCTGATCGACTTCAACTAAAAAACTGCGCGAACTGAAATATCCAATCAATTATAACGCGCAGAGCAAGAAGCAATGAAAAATCGTGTTGCAAATCATTGCAATAACTTGTTCAGAAACACGTTCAATCACATAAAAGCAATTTCAACACCAAATCGGCAGCAAGTTTTGTACTTCATTGATGAAAACAATTTTCTTGCTGGGGATGTTATTCGTCTTCAAGCGTAGTAATCTTCCATATCTTTTGGAAAATTTTTCTCTATTTTCGGGGCTCGTTTAACCAAAAAACTCTTGCAGACTGATTTTGAGGTAAATCATTTGAAAAGTGAGATCTGTGGTTGCGTTATGGTAATGAAGAATATTTCGCGCATGAACAACGCCACCCTTTCCCCTTCATGGACATGCGAAGCATCAAACGTAGTGGGGGTGGCGCTGTTGATTCCCATCCCCATCATCGCTACTCTCGTCAACTTGTCGATCGCGCTGGCGGTGACGATCTACGGGAAAAATCTCTTACGTCAAAATGCTGTGTACTTGTGCGTCATCAGCACACTATTGAGCAATCTGGGGGTGTTAGCGTTGCATTTATGGGAGCACATTTCTTCAATTATGGCTATCATGAATAATGACGTCACGAATTTTGATCATACAGACTTGGTGAGTGTTATGTCATCATTATGAAAGATTTGTGTGATGAGATTCGTGCTTTATCATGTGAATATTTGATTTTTAATCAAACGAGCGATTACTACGCACGATGAGTTGTTATTTCGTCATAATAAAAATTTGAAAACGTTTCGATTTGCTACTTCCGGTTTCAATATTTTTTCACCAAAAAGAATTACTGCAGCAAATTGCGTATCGTTTATGACGTAGGTAACCAGCACGAATGGTTTCGTTGCTTTTGTGTTTATATTTTAATTGATCGACTTCTTCGTCGATTAGAAAGCGGCAAACAGGTTGGGAGTTGAGCTCTAAAATGATTATGATGTCATATATGAGTGTTGCCGCACACGAGCATCTTCTTCAATTAGGGGGGGGGGAGATTGCTCCGCCTTCCTTGAAGGCGCAGCGCATACTTAGGAGCAATGGTTTTACAGTCCCATAATTGTAAAAAGCAATTTATAGCTTTGACCTACGAACTATGAGGGTCCGGCCACCTAAATATATGACCATCACAAGAATGTGCTGAGGTCGCATGAACTTTCCCTTACTTGTTACAGACGGTGTGGGTGTTGTGCCAAGCTGGGGCCGCCTCCATGTTGTTTGTGATGTGCTGGAACCTCTGTGCACTTATCTACATTATGCTCGACACGACCTACTTCCATTCCGCCGCAAGGATCGCGAAAAACGGAAGCGAACAACCCGCAGTGAAGTATGACGTCGTCAAGGCAGTCTATTTCGTAATTGGTAGTGAATAGATCTGTATCCAATGTCAAATTTGTCACAGTTGGGAGGGGGGTTGATGCAGCAGGCAATGAGTTCTACGCTTGCCAAGTCATGTGAGGACAAACGTTCTGCGGAGATATGAAAGAGAATGGTCAGCGGTTACATTTGGTGCAATCGTTACAAAAGCGATCAGGCACCTCAGATGCTAATCGGCATAAGCATTACAACACGATGGCGCCAACTTGCGTAATGAAGTCTTGTTTTGCAGACTGCTGGCCAGCAAGAGATGGAAGACTGCCCTCCTGATCATGCTTTCGTGGCTCGTCCCTGTCGCGTTCACTGTCGCTGGCGTGATCACGTGGAATTGCGCCGATGTTTGCGAATGCTCCTTCGGGGCGGCAGGGGTGGCATGTCCCGAAAATGGCTGCTCAATTGTGTGGCCCCCTTTAAAAATCAGTTTTGTGGCGGTACAAGAAGGACTCTGGTTGCTTGAGGTGAGAGTGAGGTTGTGGTGCAAACATATTGTCAGAGGGGGAGGTAACCTGTTTCAAAGTTAGATTGTAGACAAGAGACAACTTTGATACTTACGTTCACCCTGATTTGCAATTTTACGTTGTTGAAACTTTCAGGAAGCAACGTGGCTAAAAAAGTGCATTAATTGCTCGTCATCCATGCTAGTTAACCGCTATGCAAGAGCATCCGGTCGTGGGAATTCCGGCCTTGATGTTTGTGCTCAAATTGAGACCTACTGGGACTGACAGAGTAGAGTACCTAGGCTGTTAGAAGATAACGGCGTTAAAAACATGAGATTAGCAACATGCAAGATCATAACGTCATTGAAAGAAATCACTCACTAGGCTTTTTACTAATCTTTTCCAGATTTTCTGCTTGATTGGTTTTGTCTCAAACGGCATCAACGAGTTTGTTATTTTCCTTAGTTTGAGCGGGAAGGGATTGACCAACCAGCTAGCAGCTCCTGAACCTGGTGAGAAAGAGATCACCCATCCGGTCAGCCAGGAAAATGAGACGGACTTTCATCAAAGTACGACAAAAAGACGTAGAATCCCTTCTTGGAATAGTTGGAA
The DNA here is from genome assembly GCA_963675345.1 of Trididemnum clinides. Classification (NCBI taxonomy): domain Eukaryota; kingdom Metazoa; phylum Chordata; class Ascidiacea; order Aplousobranchia; family Didemnidae; genus Trididemnum; species Trididemnum clinides. The sequence goes on from OY776285.1 coordinate 53,215,805, forward strand.
CCCCCGATTAAAATTGGCAACCATCCTCAGTGCCCTCTTTATCCTCACGACGGCCATACCTGCTCTTGTCTTCCTTCTTGATGTGTTGGGGGTACCTCATAACATCGAGGTATCTCGCGCCCTCTCCTCCACATTCATTTACATCTACACTCTCCTCTCTCCCATTTTGATGATTACATACATGCCCAACCTCCGAAAGGCGCTCTTCCGTTTGCTCACTGCCATATTGTTATGCTTCAAGTAAATTGTGACGTCACCATTGATCTTGTGACGTTCAAGAATCTTTCGATACGAACAAATGAAATCTGCTGGATAACAAAGAAAATATTTTGACCGCTGGAGTGCGGTAAAGAAAAATGAGCTTTTAAAGGGATGTTACACTCCCCAAAACTAAAAGAAATTTTTAAAACGCACGCAATCCTTTCTCTGAATGTGACTGATTTTATCGCAAAATGGTTTATGAAGTAATCGTTGCTAATCGAACTGTTCTTTTTATTTATAATTTTAAATTTTTTTACATGTATTGGAGTTTTTTATTACTTTTTGTATTCTTGGATTTATAATTAACATATGGGATACAATGGCCTGCTTTAATTCAAATTTATTTTGTGTTCAACGCAAGGTGCTCTAGTGCGGCTCGCGCAAGAAGTTTTCTATCCGGGACTTTTCCATTTCAGACGTGGTGACGTTAATGTCGGCCGGTTGAATAGAAAGAACTGGCTTTTTTGTATCCCTTCAGAGACTTCAGATTAATCAAATGTGGCCCGAGCCATAAAAACTTCGTGCATTCTGATATACGAATATTGTTTTGTTATCTTCTCCTTTCTGCGTTTGCTGCTGTCTCATTTTGTTTCCTATTATGCTCCTTTGGGTAAAAATAATCGCTTTTAGATCCTACAGTAATTGCCACTGGCTTATTGAATCAATTTATAGTAACTGCCGTTAGATGATGGTAATAGGCATTACTTATTTTAAATTTCTCGGAATTACATGGAGTTTTTGCGACGTATACTTATTTGAGAATATTTATCCACGATAAGGAAGTATTCGTGCTGTGACTACACAATTGCCTATTTTAATGTTTTTGTAAAAGTTTTATTGTTTTTACGAAACGGCTGCGACTGTAAGAACGCGATTCGCTGCGACTGTAAGAACGCGATTCGCTGCGACTGTAAGAACGCGATTCGCTGCGACTGTAAGAACGCGATTCGCTGCGACTGTAAGAACGCGATTCGCTGCTCTTTGTCCCTTTGAACCAAATTCACTGAAAATATTGACCAAGTTTTTGTTTTTCGCACCAATTGAAAAATATTTATTTGATCATGCTACAGCCAAGTGAATGAGTTGCCATTTTGGCCCTGCCAATGCCCCCATCGATCCTGTTAGTGCCCCATTGAACTAGATGAGCAGTTGATGCGGCTGGACATGTCAACGGTTAATAGAGACTTAGTGCTACAGCTACAGCTCCCCTTAGAGTAGCAGAATGGTGCTTGCGCTGATGATCGATCCGTTTGAACTTGTGAGACATAGCGAGTAAGCAATTTTCATTATGACGACCTACTTTCTATTTCAAAGATAAATAACCAATTGTTTATTGCAACGCCGCCACGCGCATTGCAATAACGTTAAACAGAGAAGGCGTTGGCATTATTGTGTAATGAGTGGATGCGAGAACATGCAAGTGTCAATCGGGATGGTGGTAAAAAAAGCGCGCGACATCACTCAGCCGCGCATTAAACTCGCGATCTTTCGACGCATTTTCTAGCATGTTCCATTCATGATGTCATCGATGCGTCATCTCTCAGGAAGTGAGGCAGCGTTGTATTGATGGAGCGTTGGCGCGATACTGTAGAAACGCGCATAACAGCAAAACAGTTTAAAACAAATGAGGTGATGAGTATTCTCCAAACGGAAAAGCAAGGGGTCCTTATTGGAACAGTTTGAAAGATGGCACCAAACCATATCTACATGATTGCATTATTTCTCGTAAAGATTCAAGTTGTGCAGCACGTGGGTGACATCTTATAAGCCCAGAAGTCCCGTGTTTTTCGAGATCACAAGCAGGAAGAGAGGATGAAAAACGGCTCCCCTCCTATTATAACACCCATTTACTAGCTTTTTTGGACCTGAGTGCAAAGATGTAACAGCCTTTCTTGTGCTTGAGCTTGATTTCAGAAAAACCATCTTTAGATAGAGATTCTTTTTTATAAAAAATTCTCGACGCAAAAACTGAACTGGAATGCATTGAGAAAAAATTTTATGAAAGGAATGATATGGTAAATTGAAAAGTTTTATGTCATTCCGCTTCGAAAATATTTTTGACGGTTATCTCACAAGTGTTTTGTAGCCTCTTCCTCAAATTGATAGAATTATGTCCAAACAAGAAAATAGCGATTACATCATGTGATAAGATCATGAGATCGGCAGCTTGGTATTTTATTACTTCGCAGAACCAAAGACCAGCCATTCGAAACCAGAGCAGCCATGCATTGGTGTAAGTTAGTATGAAAGACAAGAGTTGAAATGAGTTTTAAGATATCAAGTTCTGACCTTGACACGACGTGCTCGGAAAATATTTTTGTATAAAATGTTTGAAACGAAATTCAAAATTTACTTCGAGTATCAAATGTCATAAACAGATCAAGTGAAGTCTCTTGTGACCTCATAATTAGCGATTACACGAGAGGATCAGCTAATAGACTTCGCCATCTATTGCTTCTGCTTTTACGGAAGGAGCACGTAGATACTTGCGGGAACAAGCACGCGTCCGGTGTAACTTGCCAGCGAACAATCGATTGCGTGCCTTGATCCATGTCACGGTCGTTTATCACTTCCGCGCAATACAACAACAACTTGTGAAGTTTAGTAAAGCGATGATCATGTGACGTGGCAGCAGTTCGTGGTCGGGATAGAACACACTATGTGCAAAAGTAAAGCACTGACGTAAGAAGAAGTGACCTTTGAGAAGGTTCTTGATTTAGGTTTGTCTGTTGCAGCAGAGACGCACGACTGATAGCCGCCAAAGGGGTAGCGCTTCGGCCAGGCTTTTGGATGAAACAGTGTTTGTTTAAACTTACTGTACAGCACGCAAAAACTTCAATTGGTGTTTAAAAATCAGTATTCCATACTGTCAAAATCTCTGCTTTAATTTAAACCAATGAAAATTAAAATATAGAGCTGAAAGCAGAATGAATGAAAATTAGCTTAATGATATTCATTTTAAGAGGCCAGTGTTTTGTTTTAAAGCGAAACTGCAGATAGCACAAGATGTTTTGACCAATCAAGTCTCGTCGGTGCAGTTGAAGACGGACAATTGGCCAGAGGCTGTAAAACAAACCACACCCAAAAGCTTTACACTTGTAGGATCTATACTAGGTTTACTGTAGTTGAAGTTCTGTCAGTACTCTGCGCAGCCGTATCACTCGTGAATAAGTGGCGGTGGTAGCAAGTGCACTAAGTCTAACAAACTGCTAGAACAATAGTGCTGTCACAACTCAGTGGTAACAGCCTCTTCAAATCAAAACAGTACTTTGGAGTAAACTACTGACAGAGTATGCTGTTTTTTTCCTGTTAGTTCTGCTAGTCCTTATCAATGCAATTGCTAACAGAATTTCCAATAGCGTGGATGTAGTTTAGGGCATACGTGTGTGAAATTGTAAGCTGTGATTTAATGTTCAATTATCAGATGATATCTGTTAAACTCAAACAGTATGCGTCGATTGATTGATATAGTATGCGTTTCAATGAATGAGAGAATATTTATTCTTTCACATATTTTTTATTTTTTGATGCTGATTAAAAATTGATTCAAATCTTTTTTTCAAAAACCAAAATCGTCAATAAAAGCTCACATCTTTCATAACCTAAGCCTTAATTCGATTTTTTGCTGCGCCTAGCCATTGAATTTTAAACCAAAGTTTGAAGTGGAATGAATTTAAGCGACGGAAACAGAAGTTGCAAAGTGAACGAGGAAAAGTGGACTTATCTTCTCCTCTTTCCTCTCCCCATCACGGCCGGCCTCATCAACTTACTGGTGCTCCTAGCGGCCACTTTCTATCGGAAGAAACTGTTACGTCAGAGCTACGTGTACATGTGCGTCACAAGTACGTTGCTGAGCAACATGCTCTTCCTTGGTTTGCATTTGTGGGAGGAGGTCGCACTCTATCAGATACCGAGTAAAGTGGCCGAAAATCCTCCTGGCGACACACTCAAGGTGAGGGGGCTCAATTGTGAAGGGGTTTACGTTTAGGCTTTTTCTACTGAGCGGCGGTGATAGTTGGATCGAACACAACAAGCAAGACAATGCGAGTAGAAACGTGGTTGTCACGTTGAGGAAAACTTCAAACCTGTCATGAATGCAGACTGTCAGCCCCACCACCAACAAGGTGGAAGGGCATTGGCGGGTGGGCGGTAATCGCTTCTTGCCACGGCAAGGTGAGGAGTTTCGTTGTTCACCTAGACCAGTGCTTCCCAACCGGTGGCTTGGCCCCTAGAGGTGGTCTACAAGGTAGCTTCAAGTAGGACACGAATTATTTGGAATGGTTACAGTTTTTACGAGGGTACCGGTATCAACAATTTTGATCTCAAAATCTCAAAAAAGCCTTTAGTGGCCGATTTGGTCAAAATAATTGTTTGAGTGAAGTTGATCTCCATCTTTAAGTTGAGAACGAACGACTCTACTCATCTGATCCCCCAAAAAGACAACCTCAGTTGAAATGAACACAAGGTTGGTAAGCACTACCTCGCACCACAGCTTGTACTTCCGCGCAGGATAGTTCTCCACTGGCCATCGACGTCATTATAACGTCATACTGGACCGTTCACTATGCGGGATGACTTGATAAATATTTACTTTCCAGCTTTTATGGACTCTGTGTTCATCCGCCTGGATCGCGATGGTAGCTGCCGTCTGCGGCAATCTGACCGCGATGATTTTCGTCATGCTTGACAGCACAACATACGGAAAGTCAGCTAGATGCCAGCCAATCGGATCAATATCGAGCGCGAATTGTCGTAAAGAAAATATTTCGTAAGTGTAAGAGGGAAAGAAATGGAAACTAACTTTCTTCTTCTTTGTCGTTTGAGCGTTTTCATTCTAAGCATTTGCAGGAAGATGTATCGTATATACACTGCGTGTGCGCTCAGGCTCGGTGTACGAGTCTTCAGTTGGACTGGGGCCACCACAATGGGTAGACTGCTCGGCCCCACAACCTGTCTGCCACATGAAGGGGAGGTATCCCGTTAAGTTGTTTGCCCAAGGACATAGCAAGCAAGCTTGCCGACTTGTTCCCCACACTATCCTTATTGTGCTGAACGCCAAACAGGGAAGCTGTAAATACCATTTTGTAAAGTTTTTTGGTTTGACTCGACCTCGGGAATGAATTCCAGGTCTACCGATTGCGAAGCGGACGCTCTAATCACTACACCATCGCGCCGGTTTGAACTAACTTTAATGGGTTTTTCTGTTTTTGAGGATTGTTGGGGGATATTGTGTCAGAGGGGAAGACGGTTATATGAACACCATTCCTCTCACTTGACAACCAAGGAAGGGCTCGATAACGGAACATGTTTCAACAAAGTAAATAAAATCGAAATGACGCAACCGTGAAGTAGAAAATTATCCGGTTGCTTCCGCGTCATGCCAATCATTCGTCATACCAGTAATTAATGATCCGACCATTGCCAAAGCTTCCATTCCAAATTTCTAAACAAGCGCCAGCACTGTATCACTACGAGGAAATTCCTGAGAGTTATTTTTAAAAAACAAAAGTTTTGGTTCTGTTTCTTTTTTTGCTTTATAAAGTTACAAGATGTGGTCGGCGAGCGATGGCTAGAAAAAGCGAGCCGAAACCTGACGCTAAATTTACTTTGAAACTATCCGCGAACAGATTTTCAAATTTGCTTCAGTTTTTTCGAGTCACTGCGTTATGATGTCAAAACCAAAACCAAGTCTGAATTGCAGCTTTGCATGGTCGCGTTCCTGGAAGGCAACCTCCCAAAATTGGAAAAATTTGGTGTGGGGGGAGGTTGTTCTGGTGAAAACGACTTAGTGTAAACAAAAGATTCATGGATCCGAGGGTTCTAATGAGGTATTAAATTATTGAACATTGCGGCACAAATAATTACGCGAACTCACGTAAATTTCTTTACCGACCGTAAATCACGCGCACAGCACTCAGGGCCGGAGCAGCAGGGGGTAAACATGAGGGACAGGCGCGGAATGCCCGCGATAAGAAAAAATGTTTCATCAACTTGAAGACTTGTTGTTTTCGGCAACTCCTTGGAAATCGGGAAATGGTCTTTAAAAGTTTGGGCCAGCTGTTGGGCTCGTTTTAATAAAACGCTGCAGATCGCCGATTGAACTCGACCTGGTCCTACACGCAGGCTCGTTCTTCGCATGGTGGCCCACTTTACGTATAACCCCCGGCGCCGTTGCACAGAAATGCAAAGTTTCAGACCAATAATTCGATTTCAATTTACCGAAGTAATTGTGATCTAATGACAAATGTGCATCGACTTTCTACAGTAAATAAAATATTTATGAAGTTTTGAAGTGTCTGCCCTCAACTGCAACGCCAGGAATTTCCATGTCTTACAACGCTCTCTCTTGAAATGCAAGGACATCATAAAAAATTTTTTTGAGAATTTTTCCCCCAGTTCGGAAATGTTTGCTTTTCTGTTGCTGCTGTTGTTTAGTTTTACTTTCGATAAATGTGACATAATTGTTGCACAGAGAGGTTGCTAAGAAACGATATCGCGCGATCATCTTGCTCGCGGTCACGTGGATGCTTCCCCCGGTACTGACCATTGTTGGGACGCTGGTTTTAAACTGCGTGGATTTCTGTCGTTGTTCCCTCAGTGCCCTGGGAGAGATATGCTCCGATGATAACGGAGGGTGTTCAAGGATATGGCCTCCTCTCGCTAACTCCTACATTGGGATAAACACGGGAATCTGGTTCTTGGAGGTACGGATCAGTAGGATCCCGATTTGTTGATAGAAACGCGGAGACGTGCATTGGAGCGTTGCTTGTGGTGATGGTGATCGCGAGTTTAAACCTCGCAAAGGCTACTTTGATCTTTGGAAAAGCATTTTGCGGCAACTCCCCAGCTTGGTGGCGGGCTTCTGCGCGAGTAAGGCTGGTGATCCCGAAGCAGATTTGGGCGCAACGACATTTCAGCGCAACTGACAAAAGCTCCACTTATCAACATTACGCACGAAAGTACCAAAAATTGGCGGCTCCCACTTTCGAATTTTTGTTATTTCGACCTCCTGTGTGCGGTCTTCGATCGTGTGTCGAACCCACGACTGGTTGTTTAATATTCATTTTTGCAGGTTTCTGTTCTTATTTTTGTTGCATTTACCGGAATAAAGGCCGCCTTCAATAAGAATCACATTATGCCGTCATCACATGCGCGGTCTTCGTACAACACGCCATCTACTGCTCTCGATGTCGAGCTTGTTACAACACAACCCACATCAAATAACGATGATGTGTTTCGGCCCAATCGCGTTGTTACTTTTCATGACGTCATAATGCATCCGCGATTGCGCTTGGTGGTGTGGTTGAGTGGAATTTTCGTTTTGTGTACTGTTCTCATTCCCATTTCTTTCTTCGTCGACCTCTGGACTTCCTCACCCCCCATCGCTGGGCTTCGATTCTCATCAATGGTGTTTGTCCAGATCTACACTTTCTGCTGTCCCATCATTTTGTTACGCTATCTATCTAGTTTAAAAAACTCCGTCATCCGTTTTGCCGCTGCAATTGGTACATGCTGCAAATAAACGGAAAAAGTGGTAATGGCTTTGGCAGATGACGCATATCCCGGGAACTGCGGAATTTATCTAAACTCTACTAGATGATGAAATTGACCGACTACTTTCCGCACCACCAGGGTATAAATCGGACCAGAGACCTAATTTGATTGCAATGAAACGAAGAAGGCTGCCATGAAACTAATCAAACCCCATTGTACTTTTTAACATTTTTTATTTGTGCTTTTTCTTCGTGATTTACAGCAAGTTGTTGAAAATTTAGCCATAAGCCTAACGCCATCGGCTGTTGTATGGCGCTTTTAAGTGTTTGTTAAGAAGCAGCAAATTCTTAGGCTAAAAGTTACTGCATTTGTTTTCTGTTTGGTTTCTAGCTTAGCCAGTTGTCTGTCCTAACACGAGTCTCTTTAAATTGTCTTTCATCTACTTGCTCACGTCATTATCCTACTTAGGAATAAAAGACCCACCAATGTTATTGCGAATAGTTGGAGCAGTTGTTGGCGAAAAGCCATTGTTGCTTCATTTCTCGCATTTAAAATCTTCGAAAACCTAGTTTGATTTTCTCAGAAACGAATTGACTGGAGTTAGCAGGTCGCATTGCCGCGTGATCCAATTTATTTAAGTGAGAAAAAATGGTGTCGCGAGAACGTAAATGCAAAGTAAAGTTTTGTTATCAGTGAGGCTTGTGTACCGGGTAACCATGTACCGTAGGTCAGTATCGATGCACAACTGTGGGATGTTATTTAAGCGTGGCCAGCCTAACTTTTGATTTGCTTGCAGCGAATAGTTAGAAGTGAATCAGTGACCGACTCGAGAGTCATTCAAGTTAGTTAGTGGTAAATCAGTTAAATTAATTTCTACTAAATAATTTGGCAGCCTTGCAAGTGCAGCTATTGAGCGCGTGAATGCTCTCCCCGCAGCTCGTTCTGCAACCAAGTAGCGATCACCTCCTGGTTGTCCGCCATCCACGCAATATTCGTCTTGATCGTGTTCACCACGGACACGCGTTCGCTCTCTCCCGCTCCCGCTTCCGGGTAGCGTTCAAAGAAATTTTCGACCTGAATAATGCAATGACGTCACAAGGAAATACGCACGATCTCGAACCGATGACCTCACCTCCCACAATAACAATTCTGTATTATAATTCCGCACGATGTTTGGAACGAGGCGGCCGAGATTGCGGCTGGTGATGCCGTATCTGTGACGAAACAAATGCAAATCTTTTTACGCAGGCGCAATAATACATCAGAGAACATTACTGATGGTCATTACATGAAACCTCTTCATCTTGAAAATGGTTGGGAAAGTATCCCCGCATGAACCACGCCCGCAAAATCGTAGCAGATACAAACAACAGAAATAACGTCATGAAGAAACAAGCAAGGCTATTCTAAGCACACCTTTCCACCATTTGTTCCCAGTAAAGCTGCACCCAGTTCCACGCCATACGGTTTCCGATTGGAGTGTAGGAGATGTAGGTGACGCAATCAAAAAAGTCTCCGGACTTCACAATGCTCTCGTTCCAACAATTATCTAACATTCTAGAACGTTCCAGCAATTATTTATTTACAATGATTTAGGGTAAATGAAAACTACCTGTCAATCAACATGATCTCCTGAGTAGAAGTCAAACCCCTCAGCAAATTGCTTTTCTCTGAAGCGACCTCCTCATGGACGTACCGTTGCAACATCTTCTCCCACTGATCGGTATCGGCTTTGATTACCCCGTACTGGTATACCAACTGACGTATGTCCGGATAGAGACTAGAGAAAATATTAATGAAAAATTACGTGATTGCTAACGGAGCGAGAACACCTCAGCAGTGGCGCGATGAGCTTGGTGCGAGAAGATTACATGTCTCACGAGTGCAAGTTGAAAACTCAGAGCGTCATATTGTAACCAATAGAAGCGATGGTTAATGGCTAAACGTTAAAAAGTTCGCTTTGCGGTTGATAGATCTGGGTTCAATCTTTTGTCGAGTTTTTAAAATAGTATTTACCTAGTTTTTTGAAAACAATATTCGTAGCTTCCCTGCTTGCCGCTAGGCACGAATGTGATATTGTGAAGAAAAAGCTCGCGAGTTTGCTGGTTTTGTCTTTGGGAAGACACTTGACGGAATTCTTTTATCTTTATACAAGAAACAAGGGGAGGGTCCGAGCAGTCTACCCGTCGCTGATCCCAGTCTGACAATAGACTTCCAAATGTCGCTTGAGCTCATACGCAACAATAAACGATGTGTATTGCATGACCGAGGAGAATGACGTTTGCATGAAGGTCACTTGTCGGGTTGAAACTACGACTTGCTCCGACCGCAACCACGTGATGTTTGACTGTGCACTTGAAGACGGTTAGGTCACTTTGAAGTACCTACTGTTGTTGTTTTTGTTGTTATTGTGATTACTCCCTGCTCTTCCTCGGGATGGAGATACGGCACGAACTGTAATTCAGGTTCATGCCGTCAACCTAATTAAAATTAGGTTAGGGGAAAGATGGTAGCCCATTTCGAACCAGTCATGAGTGACTGGTAGCCCCACCACCAACAAAGTGGACAGCAACTGGTGGGTATCAAAGAGTCGCCTTTTACGACATACTAGGTGAGAAACTTCACCATTGTAACCCGGTGATGTTCAGGTAGGCCACCTGTATGCCACATGAAGATAGAGGCGTCCCGTTAAGTACCTTGCCCAAGGACACAGCAAACAAGCTTGCCGGCTTGTTCTCCACACTATCCCTTTTTTTATGCTGAGCGCCAGTAGGGAGGCTGTGGATACCATTTTTTAAAGTTTTTTTGGTTTGACTCGACCTAGGGCATGAATCCGACGTCTACCGACTGCGAAGCGGACGCTCTAACCACTACGTCATCGCGCCGGTACTTTGAAGTCCCTCGTACCCTTCCTTCATCTTTTTGTGCCTCCGTTGTGGTCGATAAGATGAATAATTTCTCACTGTTTCATTTCATTTGGTGCTTTTTTGTTACTTCCGCATCATCATCTTCCTGAACTGGTGGGAAACAACAGAGGGCTTTAAGCGTTTCCATTTGTAACATTTCATTTTTTTGGGCCTTTTGAAAAACTTAAAGCCGTCAGTCGCCACCAAGCGGTCGAAATAACAATAAATGTCATCACAAGGGGGCACAAACTTCTTGGCATTGGATTGAGCTTGTTATTGCAAACGGTTACCAAGTGTGATAAGTATTTACGTAGGGTTACTATGGATTACGTCACTCTTACTAATAATTTTCGTCATTGATCCAAGCGTCGAACAACTCAGTGGCATTGTCGAGCGCATCTGCATCGCCGTAAGATAGTGCTAGCGAAAGCACAAGAGCACGATTTCGCCTGGAGAGAGAAAATTTATCACAACCGCAGTTAATGTCGTTATTAACAAGCATTTACTTTTCCACGTGACTACCCACACTAGCGTTCCATCCCAGCCAATCAGCGGTCGGCTTCACTTTTGAAAGAAAATATTCCTGAAAAAAATTTCGTCAAAGTCTGTGAAATTTGAGAAAAGATTCAAAAAACGGACCTGAAAGTCTGGAAACAAGTTAGTGGATTCAAGCATGCTTTGGATATAGGAATTTCCTCTATTAAAAGCCGTCCACACGAAGAAGCTTCTTTCGTTGTCAAGATAACGCGTCATGTTTAAGGCTTGAGGATAAGTAAGAAGCGTTGCTCTGAAATTATGACGTCAAACAAAATGATGAGTAGTTCTGCAGGAATATTTGCGGATGCGGCTTCTATTTCAACAGCGCTGCAACTCAATTGCCAGTGGCACAGTTTAACTGCCACTGTCACAGCTCCAATACAAGTGTCACAACACTACCCTAGTTGACCGTACACTCCAATCAACGCGAACTCTATTCAACAGGAAATATAGAAAACATATTCATGAACTATATTTTATACGTCACTTACGGTGCCAGATTAAAAGCATCGTCAATCAAGTGTGACCGATCTAGTTCAGTGAACACAGTCATGTTTGTCATCAACTGCTGGGCGATGGTCTCCCATATCGCGTCCTCGTAGTCGACCCGGTAGTACCCGGTCACACCCGGGTTCAACTTCACCCAATCATCAGACTGCAAAGTCCCAAAATTCAAATCGATTGCTAAAAGTTTAAAACAAAACTTTATTGACTGCGCAACATGATGAAAAGATCGCATGTGCCCGCAAAATGATTTCTTCGTGAAAAACCAAGCATCCAACTCGTTGTTCCTCGGAAATGACACTTACGTGGTTACTGATACCTCGAGTGTCAAGACAACCACAAATGCAAGTTGTTATTTATTTAAAGGGTTTCGGAAATTGAGCACCCTTCCTCGTTTTAAAAGATTTTATGCCTACCTTTTTTCTATTCTTAACAGGCCTCTTTCTTGGATAATTTTCCGCCTTCTCACCCCCTCAGCTCCAGTATGGCTCAACCTCACTCACATGATTGTGTCAAGTCAAATTCCTCTTGCTGGACCTCGCTGTTGTTTGATGTGACGTATGTAAGGTTGATGTTCCAAGTGTAATTAAACGGAGAATTCGGAGGTTTTGTGGGATCCGCGTTGGGATCGAGTAAAAAGCGATCCTAAAGAGATTTGTTTTAAAACTTCTCAACATCAAATGATTATGACGTCATGAATACCTGCTTGACAGTTCCGTTCCTTTCGACGGAGATGACAGGGAATCCCATCTGCAGGATCCAAGGATTCATCACCGACGTGATATTGACGTCATGTTCCATGTCATCAGCATACTGCAAGACCAATGTTTTGTCGCGGGCAGCTAATGGCAGATGGTAGCGGATAGTTTATTAATAAAACAAAACTCTCCGATCCAATTTCCCCCCAAATCATATTGCATATACAACCTTTCAGCAGCATGACGTCATCTTTGCTACGTCTTTTAAGCCGAAAACAAAATCTACGGGAAGCTGCCCTGCACACTCCACCTACTTCCTGCATATCCGCAAACAGATCCTTGTCATCCGCGTTGTCGAACTGTCTCTTTTTCAAGTAGTTGCGTAGTCCTCCGAAGAAAGTGTCGTTTCCGAGAACCGTGTTCAGATATCGAAGAACTGTGGCGCCCTAAATTAGTCAGACAGAAAAACAATTTGGGGGAACTGTTTTGTTGACTTGCACTCCCTACCATAGAACACCTCGGTTGAGTTTGTGAGCGGTAGCAACATTATTTAGTTAGACTGGATTTTGTAAACGGGGAGGAAACTTATTGCCTTGCCTCTTTCTTATCGCTTGTTTTCTTCCCATAGCCCCCACCCCGCACCATAAACTTCAAAAATATTATCTATCCCCAGATTCCAACCGGTCCTGAAGCCTGTTAAATTTACGAACCAAATAAAACGACAAGTAAATTCAATAAACGCCAACGTTAACGATTAAGCCAACAGCAATCATGACGCGAAAATTAAACAGCGTCATTAAGTTCTTTATTAAATGAAAGTATGAGCATTCCAAATACACCATAATGACAGTATGACGTAAAATGATTGAAAACGACGGTCTCTGTAAATAATTAAATTATCTTAGCAATAACGCAGAGAAAGACCATGCTATAAATCCAAACCGTTAGCTCTAAGTATGGCGTCACCTTTGAATAGGAGATGGTGTCGAAGACTGATGTAATTTCGCTCGGAGACGTTACCGGAACCACAATCGGATGTGACGTCACAGTAGAGTCCGTCGGCATGACGCGCTGTAGGTCGTCAATGACAACGTGATCATGCTGAAAAAATTGAGATTAGTGCCGTGCTGGTGACGCAGCAGTGACGTACACTTACGATCTGCCAATCAGGTTCGGCCACGTCCTCACCAAAGTACTCGAGATAAGAGGCGAACCCCTCATTGAGCCAGATGTTGTCCCACCATTTCATCGTCACCAAGTTACCGAACCACTAAAAACAAGTTTGGATGACTGGATGGTATTTGTATGATCCATCACCACAAATTATCTGTATAAACTCCTGGTTCGATTCCAGCCTGGCACTATGCTAAGCAGAGCAAGTGACAAGTTTTCCTCTATCTAGAAAGAACATATTCCTTGCAAGGTTTGCTAAAATCTTTATCAGTTTGGCGTCGCATGATTGAGCCCAACATCACACCGTAACGGAGAGGCTCCCCCGGCAACATGCGCGTCGAGTGATATCGGACTATCCGCAAGGAAAGGGCGCTCTATATTGAGAGATGCTTTATAGCGGGGTTGCTCTATTTATAAAAAGTTATTCTGATAAGACAAAAAGACGTTTGCGAATGCCTGCATTATAAAGGAGAACAATGTAGACCCGACTCGACCAGAAAAAACATCGTGACCCACCTGATGGACAAGCTCATGCGCGACCACCGCGGCCACCCTCTGCTTGTTGTAGGTCGATGACTCGACAGGGTCCCAAAGTAAATTTGTTTCTCTATACGTAATCAGCCCCCAGTTCTCCATGGCCCCGGTCCCAAAGTTGGGAATTGAAATCATATCTGTCACAAAACAAACAAGCAACAGTTATTACGTAAAAAAATCATGCCAACAAAAATCAAAAATGGAGCTACGTAATCCTGCTTGGATAACGCCCCGTGACGGAAAGAAAATCTGCGGTGTTTTTTCATTTACACAAATTATGTTCAATAAACTTGATTTTTGATCTCTCCCTGGATGTTTTCCTGGATGTTTCCCTGGTTACAACCTGTTGTAATAAAAGTTGCTCCCTTTATGAAATTTTAAAACATCATGGTTGATGTAAAAATTAACATAAAACAAATGATTCATTTCTTTAATGAGCTTGCATCACATGACAACTTACCAAGCTTGGGGAGGGAGTAGTCGATTCCGAAAAGCTCCTCATAAAAATCGAACTGTTTTTTCATGACGTCGAGTGCGTAGTCTGCGCGACCCGTTTCCTTTTGATGGGGAGCGATGTAAACACGAAGCTGGAAGATGGAGGCAGCTGTAAACCCGAAACATGCTCTACCGTTTTCTTCCGCTTACACAACTACCAGCACAATCCAACTACTACCAGGATAAACTAAGCATTGTAGTAGCTGCTCAACAATGAAGCTTTCTCACAGTTTCTGGATCGCGATCAACTTACCGGAATCTGATTCTTTTCACTGAGAGCCTGAATGTAGATGAATTCTCCGATAGCGAAGCAGCCCAGGTAAGTGGGCATGGGGACTGACTCATTGAATGTAGTAGCCACCAAGCCGTCTGGACGTGTCTCGTTACTCTAAACGCATTTTTTGTTTCGTTGTGGCCTAATTAATATTGACTGTTGGATAATGATAACAATAATAATAAAGTACGTCGTTGAAAATTCATGGTGCTTTAATAGCAGGAAGCAGCATCGTTACTACGGGACAACATCCATCTTGTGTTTAAATGTTTTATCAAGAAAAAAATGCACAGTAAGGTGTAGCTAAATCAAGGTTCGAACTTCACACTGCTAAATCCTGCTCACATTGAAATGAAAATTGACCTGGTCAAGTGACCTACCTGTACGTTCATGTTGGAGAGAGCCACGTGGTGAGGCTCGTGCACCAAAGTGGTGGAGTATCGGACCTTCATCGCCGGCTCGTCGAAACACGGGTAAGCTTTGCGCGCGTCCGTGGGCTCCATGTCCGACCCGACCATGGCCCTGTAATGATGAGAGAATATCTGGGGTACGGCCCTCAATGGGGGTACGTTAATAGAATGCACTCCCCAATGAAAAAGGCTCAATTATTTTGGTAAATATAAATTGATGCATTCGAGCAGATTGAATGGGCTGCCTATTCAACAATCCATTGTTCTCCGGGGTCACATTCACGCAGAGTTGTGTCCCAGATGGAAGCAAATCTACTCACTTTGTCTCTCCGGTGTCGGGCACCACATACTCCGCTTTGTAGAGTCCCACAATCTTTCCCACCAACGATCCTTGAAACTCCATTGTCAAAACATAACCTAAAAATAAATTAATGATTACGTCATAATTGAAGAATGATGCGCTATGCTTCTAACCTGATCCAGGTTTTAGTTCTGTTTCGATTTCTACAACGTAATATTCCCACTCAGGAACACGGAACTCGCGAACGATCTTGAATTTGTTACTTTGATGTTCGAGCATCGAGGCGGTGATCGACAATTGGGCATCGGCGTGCACGACAATGTATTTGGTCTCCTGTCAAATTGACGTCATAACGGCTGCTTGTGATAGTTATCGTCTTTTTAAGCACACAATAAACGTTCTTCGCCCCCTACGAGGTGTTCGGTGTTATTAGCAGGCTTCCCCAAACTTTTCCCATTCAATATCCCACTTACTTGTGTGATATTGAGCGACATGGCATTGCTTCCGGTGTAGGTGTCCGTGCTCATGTTGGGGTGCAGTAGCAACTTGTAGTGAAAGGGGATCACATAATCGGGTAATCGATAGTTCTGCCATGGCCCTTGACCTGGAACCAAGTGAGATTAGAGCGTGAAACCTCACACTTTTGAAATACTCACCTGCCGGTGTGCTGGGCTCGGTCGGTCGCGCGGTTGTCGTGGTGATTGGGACGACGGCGGTGGTGTCTGCGATCACAGTTTGTCAGTCGCGCTACACCAGCTTCATAGGTACAACGTGGCAGTGGCAGTGTGGTGCAGCAAACCAAGCGTTGAATGAACCAAGTGTAACTCAGTTTTATGAAAGGGTCATGGGTTCAGTGCTCAGAGCGTCACGTTGTGAGCGGCGTGTTCGAGGAAATAAGTGTTTGCATTAAAGTTCACATTTTGAGTTCAAACTATTATTTGCGTCCACCTCAACGACTTGATGGATGAGTGCTGACTTAAAGACCGTAAAGGTCACTTCGCAGCCTTCTGCACCCCCCATTCATTTTGTGTTCGATCAGTAGAATAAGTTCTCAACATCACCACAACTGACCTTCAACTACAACAACTGTCTTCTGGTTGGACAATCCGACTCCAAGTCCAACACCTAAGCCAATCGCGATCAAGAGTGAGCAGAGAACGGCCACGTGCCAGCGCTGAAAATTTTGGAAAAATCAAATGCCAAAATAGACCAAAGATTGTGAGTTCGAAACTTGGTCAATGCAGCAGTAAATTGATTGTTTATAGTTTGGATCAAAAAGTTTGTATTTTAAAATCTAAAGTTGATTGAAATTATTTTCAAATCATTTGCTGATATTTTCCATCAAGCATTGCCGCAACAAAGAATCTGGCCGATGGACTTCAGAATTTGATTGTAGGCTGTTGTGAGAGCGACGTCACTTGACTGGAGTACGATGCAAGTTGCGACTCACTGTCAGGAGTGTTGAGGACGTCTTTTTAAAAGCGCAAATCTCATCTATTTTTTTCTCAGCATTTAGATGTTATGAAGAATTAAAAAATACTTTTTAAAAGTCGAAGCCTCCCCAGGCTGCTCTCAGCTACTAGTGCACATGCCGTAAATAGATGACAACAAACTGGTCAAAATCTAATCACAATACGCGACATTTTGTTTCATTCAGGCGAGCAGCTATTTGGTGAAGTAAACTTTCGGCCGTAAATTGATAAGCTGAGAGGAGCACATCAGAACTGCAGCGCCAGCTATATAGATTTCATATGTACATATCGGTGTAAAAAGAGTTTTCACCAAATTTTGAAAAAAATATGGAAAAATTTGAAAACAATTACGTAACAGCACCCATGTAAGTGACGACCACGAGCTATCACTGCAGATTATAACGCCTCAAACCTGACATCCAGCCTTTTTTGAAGATTCCCGCTCCATGTCCATAAAATTGCTTCCCATATCCAAGGCTTCTACCCTGTAATCTTTGGAATATCAAGAAGTTTTTAAAATATATTTTAAAAAATCTGGTGATGACTAACAATAAAATAATTTTTATTTTAAGTTAAAAACTTATTAAAAGACAAATAAAGACCAAAACCGAGCAAAATACTTCTGAGCAAATGAAAAGCCGCTTCGCAATTTCGATAAATTTCTGTTATATCATAAATTTTTCGAAATAAATTTTTAAACTTCCTCGCCTGCGATAGATTTCCTTTTCAATTCAAACAATTTTCCTCTCTCCTTTTACCCAATCTTGATGTCACTACAGAGGATTATGAACAGAATTCTTCCTCAGAGAAACTTCTATCTAAACCACTGCAATTCTAATGGCGCCTCGCTGTCTGAGCTGCGATCAAACGCGCGCCGTAGCGCTGGGTCAATATTGATTTGCTGTATACAGATTTTGTGATCGTGTCGCCACAAGTTGGAGTGATCATTGGGTGTTTGTCGAGCTTCAGCTACGTCATCATGCAAAGCTGAATGCAGGTAATGCATTTGATGACTGCAAAAGACAATATTGATTTTGGCCAAACAATTAAAATATTGTGATCTAATAATTGCATTCACAATGACTCAACCATGAAGCTAGATTTTACTAGAATATTTTCTATCTTTCTCTATTTTTGATATTAATCGCTTTTTGCTTGATGCGCTTCATTGTGATCACGATTAAATGCGTTGCGATCCTCGCCGAGAATCTTGTCGAACTCCGCTCACTGGAATTCACTACATCCGTGTGATGTACATGAAACATACATTTTTTACTATCGTCACAAATCGTTACAGCGACCAAGTGATGGCCGGCGCGATGGCGTAGTGATTAGAGCGTCCGCTTCGCAGTCGGTAGACGTGGGATTCATGCCCTAGGTCGAGTCATACCAAAAGACTTTAAAAAATGGTATTCACAGCTTCCCTGCTTGGCGCTCAGCATAAAAAAAGGGATAGTGTGGAGAACAAGCCGGCAAGCTTACTTGTTGTGTCCTTGGGCAAGGTACTTAACGGGACGCCTCCACCTTTATGTGGCATACAGGTGGCCTACCTGAACTTCACCGGGTTACAATGGTGAAGTTGCTAACCCAGCATGTCAGACGAGTCTTGGGTACCCACCAGTGGCAGTCCGCTTTGTTGGTGGTGGGGCTATCAGTCACTCATGACTGGTTCGAAATAGGCTGCCATCTTTCCCCTAACCTAATTTCAATTAGGTTGACGGCATGAACCTGAATTACCGTTCGTGCCGTATCTCTATCCCCAGGAAGAGCAGGGAGTAATTACAACAACAACAACAACACCAAGTAATGGCTGCGTAGGGCTCTATGGGAGATGGAAAGAAGCGGAGAGAACCACATGTGATTGTCATGGCCACCTACCAAAAGCGGATCATTTTTGCAAGAACGGATTCTTGCAAAACCGATTCTTTTTTTATTTAATTTATTTGACAGTATCAAAAAGAGTTATTTATTTGAAAGAAGGGGGATAGGGGGATGAAATGTTGAAGAATCAGGAGCAGACTGACAGCGTAAGAGTCCGCGTAACACATCCGGCTAAGGAGCCCTTCCTGTTCTAAAGAATGTTAGCACGTGACGTCTAATCCGAAGAATAGGATTTTGCGAAGAAGGAGAGGAAGCAACAGTCGTCCTTCAAATGACTTCACCCAGGAGATTGGATTGTCCCGATAGGTTGCTACAAACAAATTGTAAAGCAAGGCATCTTGGAATATAAACTGACCATATTTCAAGAATGTCATTTTATACAAAATATATACTTCTCAATATATAAATTTTCTGCTTTATTTTGTAAAATCCATAAATATTTGTCGGGGAACACTACGTGTTAGCTGTATCATATAGTGCTGAGTACAATGTGAAGTTTTTGTTTGGGATAATTTCTAAAATTACGCCAGCATGAAATTGATGGGAAACCAAACAAAAGCTCCATATTCATTAGTTAAAGGAAGTAGTAAGGTTGAGGGCTTGAGGCCCACGCTCCCCTCTATTTCTTCAAGTATTCCTCCATCTCCTACCCGCTTTAGCTTAACTATAAAAACGAAATATTTCGATTTTGAAGCACAACCTAGTGCACACGCAAAAGTACTGAGACTTGAACCAACGACGTCTTCAGGGATATCTAGAACAACTAAAATCTAAAAGTAGTTCAAGATATCCCTGCGACGTCTTGCGTTGCTTAACGGGGCGGGTTGACGAATTGGTTGGTTTTAGCTTCATATCCACTGGGAGATCAGTTTACGCAGCTTAGCAAACGACTGATCTGAACAAGCTAGATTGAACGCTGTATATATAGCCTAGTCCTTGTTTTTGTAATGCCATCACGCTCTCGGCGAGTGTGCTAACAATTCACAAGGTGGGAGCCGGGTGACCTTTGATAGACGTGTCGAGCAAATCCATACTAACGAATTTTCACTCTATCTCACTTCACGTTATCTTTCAATCACTTTCTGCATTACATTTGTACGTTTGCGTTTGAAGAATATTGACCAATGAATTATCCTGGTCATTCTTTGCTTCCTGACCTCACGCTTGATAAGCAATTAATACTGGAATCAAAAAGTAGCAGTTAAAATATCTAACGAGATCACTAAATGCAAAGAAATACAAAGAGGAGTAAAACAAGGCTGTGTTCTGTCTCTGACTCTATTGAACTTATATGGTGAATGAATTTTCAGAAATTGCGAAGATAAAATTTCGGACGTTGGCGTTCAAGATGGTGGTACAAGAATCGACCACATGAGATACGAGGATGACATCGTTCGAATAGCGGAGTGGTACAAGAATCGACCACATGAGATATGAGGATGGCATCGTTCGGATAGCGGAGTGGTACAAGAATCGACCACATGAGGTATGAGGATGACATCGTTCGGATAGCGGAGTGGTACAAGAATCGACCACATGAGATATGAGGATGACATCGTTCGAATAGCGGAGTGGTACAAGAATCGACCACATGAGATACGAGGATGGCATCGTTCGAATAGCGGAGTGGTACAAGAATCGACCACATGAGGTATGAGGATGGCATCGTTCGAATAGCGGAGTGGTACAAGAATCGAACACATGAGATATGAGGATGGCATCGTTCGAATAGCGGAGTGGTACAAGAATCGACCACATGAGATACGAGGATGACATCGTTCGGATAGCGGAGTGGTACAAGAATCGACCACATGAGATATGAGGATGACATCGTTCGAATAGCGGAGTGGTACAAGAATCGACCACATGAGGTATGAGGATGGCATCGTTCGAATAGCGGAGTGGTACAAGAATCGACCACATGAGGTATGAGGATGACATCGTTCGAATAGCGGAGTGGTACAAGAATCGACCACATGAGGTACGAGGATGACATCGTTCGAATAGCGGAGTGGTACAAGAATCGACCACATGAGATATGAGGATGACATCGTTCGAATAGCGGAGTGGTACAAGAATCGACCACATGAGGTATGAGGATGACATCGTTCGAATAGCGGAGTGGTACAAGAATCGACCACATGAGGTATGAGGATGACATCGTTCGAATAGCGGAGTGGTACAAGAATCGACCACATGAGGTATGAGGATGGCATCGTTCGAATAGCGGAGTGGTACAAGAATCGACCACATGAGGTATGAGGATGGCATCATTCGAATAGCGGAGTGGTACAAGAATCGAACACATGAGATATGAGGATGGCATCGTTCGAATAGCGGAGTGGTACAAGAATCGACCACATGAGATATGAGGATGGCATCGTTCGAATAGCGGAGTGGTACAAGAATCGACCACATGAGGTATGAGGATGGCATCGTTCGAATAGCGGAGTGGTACAAGGATCGACCACATGAGGTATGAGGATGGCATCGTTCGAATAGCGGAGTGGTACAAGAATCGACCACATGAGGTATGAGGATGACATCGTTCGAATAGCGGAAAGCAAGGACGACTTACAAAGAATTGTAAACACCATAAACAAAGGAAGCCATAAATATGGCCTAAAAATCAACATAGAAAAGACGAAAACTATGATTGTAAGCAAAAGCAATAATCGAAGCTATTTCAAAATTGTTTCCCTCAAAATAAATGGAAAAAGTGTGGAACAAGTTAGATCTTTTGTATACCTTGGAGCATGTATTACTGATGATGGAAGAAATAAAGAAGAGCTTAACAGAAGGGCGGGCAGAGCAAAAACTCAATTTATGACTTTGAAGAACTTACTGTCAAATTCTAAGTAGAACCTTGAAACGTGACTCAGAATGCTGGAATGTTGTGTTTGGTCTATTTTTAGGTTTGGTTCAGAAATATGGACGCTGAACAAGACTGGAATCAAAAAGATAAATTTATTTAAAATGTGGTGTTATCGAAGAATGTTAAAAATCAGTTGGAAACAGAAAAATCAAATGTGTGGATAATGAAAACAATAAAGAGAAAACTTATTTTAATGGATAAAATTGGAAGAGCTGAGTGCAAATATTTGGGGCATATCTCACAAAGAAATAAATTACTGTCACAAATATTGATGGGAAAAATTCCGAGATCAAAAGCACGGGGACGACAAAGGAAACTTTGCATAGACAAGATTAAAGACTGAGCAAACTTGAATTTAGAGAAACTGCTCAAAAATGCTAGAAGGAGAGAAGTATGGCAAAGGACTGCGTGCCAACTGCACATGGCAGATGCAACATAGATGGACGGATTTTCATCTGTCAAATCAGTTCTGCCGTGATATAGCAAAACCTTTTAAATACAACGGTGTTGTTTTTGAGAACATTGACTTTGTCGTTATTTATTATTGTTAAAAATGAGGGAACAAGTGCACTATTGTTTTCAACTTTGGGCTAAAAAGTTGAAAAACTTTTTATTCTAATCTGATCTAACGGTTCTGATCTATTGCCAAGATTGATGACCCCGAGAATAGGCTACGTCAGCCCGACTTAGCCAAAGAAGAACTACGCATTCCGTATTGTTGCATCCTCCGCATTGGACAAGTTATTGCTATTTTTTTGTGGAGCGCACAATCATTGGATCTTTGTCTGCCGGCATTTTCTCGTCTTCCCTCCACCTTTGCAGATGAATCCTACATCTCAGAAGACAACGGAGTTGACGGTTTTTTTCGGGACAATGTTTTGTGCAACCCACCCATTTCTTCGAATTTTTGATTTGCGGTTTGGTAAGTTTGTTTATTTAGACTTTTTCCATAATTTTGTCATGTTTTTACCTTTTAATATTTATGGGCTACATTTTACTCATTTGAGGCATTGGGAAAACTTTTTCCTGCACTGGTTTGCAGTTGTATGCGTCACTGGCCATGTCGCACAGTATTGTGGAGTTAACGAATTCATTTTCTGGTTTAACTTCACTACTGCTATTACCAGTTACCCTCTATAGTTTCCTATGGCACATCGCATGCCTTTGTGTTAGGATAACCTTGCGGGTATTTTATTTTGCCTACCTTAGTATATAATAGCATTGCTATTCGACGGCTCTGCCAGTTTCTTGTAGTGACCATTTTCATATGTCATGCAGATACAGCAACCGGTCACTGCAACATTTTTACACTGCGTTGCATAATTCTATGTTGTTATGTCGCATGTAATTAAATGTTTTGTAGCCTATATTTTAACTGTTTTGCTTTCGCATCGCTACATCAGTTTTAAGAGGTTGAATACTACCGTACCTCAACCTCTAGGGGCTGCTATGCAGTGGTTTCGAACCCGACCTTTATGTTTACAGTGTTTTTGATCTAAGTTGTCTTGTATCACCTTATCTTTTCAGCGCTTTTGGTTGATTTCTTTGTATGCGCAGTTTAGTTAATTAGGGCACATTTTAAGTTTCTAATTTTGCTTTAAGCATGTTTTGGAATTCTTTAACCCATATCAGCACTTCTGTTGACATTTGTCAACACTTTATTTTCGTTTTTTGATTGCACTTGCCCTCTATATGCTAGCTCAGCACAATTCACGGACGATGGAGAACTTTTGATTACCTTACTACTGAAGTGATATCAAAATCCCAAATTGCTTTCACAATGAGTTATTTGCATTTTATCTTAATCGGCACGCTCGTTGACAAATGTCAACAAGCAGTAACAACAGTAGATTAGCAGAGACAAACGGCCTTTGAGAGTTTAGATCGTTCCATGACTGACGTCAAAATAGAGTAGTAAGAGTTACAAGAAACCATTGCCATTGTTTCAACGGAATTGCCAATAACTTGCATCAAACAAGCAAGCGCAGTTAGTAACTTGGTCTTTGGCTGGAAGAAGTTATTCTTTTTTTCAGCAGTTTTCCCAGGATCGGCCAGAACCAGTAATTATTCGATTTCGTCAGCTTTATTGCACCATTGATTCTGATTGCACCATGCGCTGTAAGACATTTTGTGTTGCTTCTTTATTGCCCAAGAGCAAGTGTTCCTCTCTGGTACATCAATCTCTAGCCAGCATACGGGAAGCTTTCATGTCGAAATCAGTTCTTGCTGTTCTCAGGCAGAGACGAGGGAAATATTTCTAGCTATTTTTTTGAATCCTTACCTATCTAGTGATATATTTCAGAAATAAGAACGTAGAATAACACTGTATTCAGCTTGAAATAATAACTATTCAAACTGCGTTAGGCATTTTTAATTGCTTAGACAATATAGCTGGAACTTGGCGATGGATAGACAGAGAAGACTTACGTTTCAAGAGGCTCTACGACAAATGCAGATAGTGTTTGATGATGTTGATAACGACTCTGATGCCGAGGATACAAGTGCCAGCGAATCCGAATCTATTTCTGATGATGACGAACTTCCTGTGCCACCTAAGGAACTTTCTGACATAGATGTGTATGAGGAAGAAAGTGAAGACGACTTTAGTGATGAGGATCAAGATCCTATTGACGATAATGCTAGTTTAGATGACGATCAAGTAGGAATTACAGCTGGAAATGCTACGTATTACGAAAATCCTTTTCCTAGAAGGCTCAGGAGGAGAAATATATTGACGCAACAACCTCGAATTATTGCTGCTCCTGAACATAAAGTGGATGCCTTCAAAGTATTTTACCGACCTGAAATTACACTTCAGATAGTGCGTGCGACAAACAGAAAAGCAAGGGACGTGAGACATGAATGTGCATTGCCGCCAAACTAGGTCTACAAAGACTTTACTTCTGAAGAAGTTGAAGCAGGTCTTGCTATTATGATTCGTGCTGGCTTGGACAGAGACAATTTCACAGACTTGCGTCGCTTGTGGGATCCTATTGACAGTAGACCATTTTATCGAGTTACGATGGCATTGAATCGATTCAAATTCTTACTACGTTGCATGCGTTTCGACAACTATCGTTCTCGACCAGCAAGACAGAGAACTGATAGATTAGCTGCTATTCGAGAGGTATGGGAAATGTTCAATAATAATTTACGCAACATCTATGTCCCAAACGAGGCCTTGACCGTGGATGAACAACTGGTCGGATATCGTGAAAAGATTCCCGGAAGAACATATATGCCATCAACACCAAGAAAATACGGCGTGAAGTTCTTTTGGCTGTGCGAAGCTACTACCGGTTTTGCCCTAAATGGAATGATTTACTCTGGGAGAGAATCTGACTCAGCACCTCATAGAAACCTTGCCAATGATATTGTAATGAAGTTGTGCTCAGTTTATTTTGGTACAGGTCGAGACATATATGTTGACCGATACTTTACCTCTCATGGTCTGGTGTGCAACCTGTTGGAGAAAAACCTGACATTGGTTGGTACAATAATGGCTAATCGGCGGGAAGTACCATCGCAATTCAAAACAGGAAGAGGAAGAGAAGTTGAAACCACTAAGGCACTGTATGACCATGCCAACAAAATTCTTCTACTGTCATATGTCCCCAAGCGCAACAAGAATGTGCTCATGATGTCATCTTCACACTCCTTCATTTCAATCACGGACTGCCACAGCAAACCTACAGTTATCAGAGATTACAATAAGCACAAAGGAGGAGTTGACCCTCTTGATGAAAACTGTGAAGAATTCAATTGCTTGAGGAAGACCAACCGGTGGCCAATGGTTATCAACTACAGTTTGATAAATGTTGTCACTAACAACGCTTTTATCGTAATGAGAAGCACTGGGAAATGTGACAAAAAAACAAATTTTCTCAAGCAACTAAGCTTTCAACTGGCTCAATCATATGTCAGCAAACGAAAATTGAAAGGTGAAACAAAGCTCCTTGCAGAAAAGATGGGGTTCATTACTGCTTGTGGTAGCACCACAAGTGACACTGCTCAACGCATCAAACGGGGAAGATGTTACAGGTGTGCGAAGCATACTCGCCTTGCATGCATCGTTTACCGCCGACGTGTATGCCCGCAACACAGAAAAACACCTAAAAACACATATTGCATGGAATGCTGAACACCTAAGTATGGTTGAACTATGAAATACTGTACGCCTACTTGTTTGTGTTACGTTTCTGCGGTTTTGTGTTTTTATAAACTTTCTTTGCAAGGAACGACAAACTTTCTTTGTTGAAATTTCGTTCTAGTTCAGCTAAGATGTTTGTAAAACCAGCCCTTGCGTGCAAAGCAGACCCGGAGTTTCGAATGAAAATTGTGATAATTTGTCAAAATCAACTGTTCATTCAAAGGAATGTGCGTTGTTATCAATTGGTTGCAATGTGACGTTGTTTAATAGCCCATATTTATCATACCAATACTGTATAAAACGGAAACAAACCTTGAAAACAGCTACAGCAGCATTGAAATGCACACAAAAAAGACATGTTGACATTTGTCAACATACGTGCCGATTAAGTTACCCAAAATCACCGTGCTGATAAGGGTTAAATCATTTGACTTTGCATTTACGTTATTCAGTTCAATTCGATACAATTCAGTTCTGTTCGGTTAGTTTGGTTTTGTTTTGTTTCATTTAGTTTGGTAAGTTCTTTTCAATTCGTTAATAAATGGATCCATTCTTTTGTTCAACAATTTGACCAAGGAGAAGCTGCAGCAAAGATCAACAGTTTTGAGTAAGATTACCAGTTGACCAAACTGGTGATTGCTACAACCTGTTAACTGTGCAAGCATTGATTATTTTTTGGCATTTGCTAGTCAGTAGCTTCAATTAAACGAAAAAAATCAAGGTTGTGTATGATATCTGAAATGCAGCCTAGTTGTTAGGTTTTGCAATATCACAACAAAGCATGCTACTGCCTACACTACAAGCACGTACGTTGGTGTTCGTTTATTAACAAATCTTCCACTCGAGACAAATTTGCGAATCAGTTTAACCGCCATGAAAACGCATCTCACAAAGGTGCTATGGCGTCTTTAAACTCTTTCAAAACTCGCGAGACAAGCAGAGTAGCAGACCCAAGTGTGGCGCTATAGAGCAATAAACGGTGGGGGCAATGAGGTGAGTTTCGCGGCCCCATGGTCTTTGAAATAATAGTGTTTGCATCAGCTCGATTGCCCTGGTTAACAAACATAACAATGCATTGTTATCTGATAAGCTGTCGCTAAACAATTTTGTTTTTCTGAGAATGAGGCGCTTTTGGATCCGTAATATTGCGGTTTGAAAGCGAATAATTTATAGATGGCGATCGTGCAGTGGATCAGGAAACGCTTGAGAATAGAAACGCTGAGCTAGACCAGATTTGCTGCTTGCTAAAATTCGCCTAGCAGAAAACATTGCAAAGAGTTTTTCCGAGTGTCAATTCCTTTCGGTGCGCCAGCTCACCACTGACTTTACATAAGTTTTGTAAGACACGATGCGCTCTTCGATATGAAGATATCGTTTCTTTTTTTCAGTTTATTCGGTTTTATAAAGAGTTTCTTTACAGACGGTATACACTATCTCACCCTAGTAAAATTAAAAAATGAATTTAACAACCAGAAAACAACACCAGAATCTCAAATTTGTTGATCACATCGAAACTCCAACGAAGGTAGCCACAGGCTGCTTGAAGCGGGTTAATCACATTACAGTAGGCCGATAACACATTAATAAAAATAACAAACAAAGATTACAAAGCGCTGGTTCGACTCCACTGTACACACAAATTAAAATGAACAAATAAAGGAATGACAACGTAACACCAAGGTTATCTTGCCTATAGAGGTCTTGCTAAAGGGGGATCTGTAGCCAGTGCTGGAAGAAGGGCGACTTTCTCAGCTGTATCCAAAACCTCGACGCGATTTGGGCGTTTGTCGTGATGAGGACGGGTAAATCTTCAATTGCTTGAACAAATAAGCTAAAAAATTTGTGTAAACTTTTCAGCCCAAAATGAATGAAAAAGAACAGCTTCCTATCACATACGCGTTGAACCAAAATACAAACAGAAACTACACAGCCAGTCAAACATTTTGATAAACTATGGCACATGTGCAAATGAGGTGAGGAGATAGTCTATGTTGTATGGTTGATTGGCTGTTCTTTCATGCGTATGAGATCATGAGCTGGCCGTTAGTCTTTAGCTATATTGCGCAACCATGACTGGTAATTTGTGGTGAGGCTGATTCCCACGCCAAGCGTGCCGTCGTTGATTAGCACTGAACCAGTCGAGTTGTTTTGTAGAGCTAGTAACAGGAAACGGTTGAAGTTTTCTTGCAGTTTTTATTTGCAAGTATACGCAGCTCCGCCCAGCGTGCGCAGAACGAAAATTCCACTCTAATAATGGCTGCGTGCCACGCGGCCTTAACAACGATCAAGCAGGGAAACCAAGACCCAGTTCCTAACAGAAATCCGAAGCATAATCAGGCTGAAACAACAATTCACCACTCGTTTCGCCACGTACACATTTTGACAAAGAATGGTGAAAATACACGTGGTCAGTATATATATGTGGGCAGATGCACCTGTCATATATATGTGTCAAACATGTGGTTCTATTTAACCACAGGGGAAAAAAACAGAGAAAAACAATACAACAACAGAAAGACTTTAAAAGTAGTCCGCAAGAAGCCCGGTTATAACCGTCTACTACTTTTCAGTGGGAGTCAATTCTTCGGTTCGCTGTAAGAAAATTGAAGCTATAATACACTAAAACTCCCAACAAAACAACACGAGATCACTTAATTGCTTCAGCACAATATCAATGAATTTGGTAGGAAGTTGCTTATGAAGTCTTTGCATCACATTCTAAAGCGACTACGCTTGATAAAGTCAAATTGCTGAGAAAAAATACATGGTGATTGGCGGAACAGACTGCTTGACCCCATCACGTCTACACCACCTTACTGTGAAGGAATTTCGTTAAATTGCTTAAACCAGCATTGACTCCAAAGCCACATCAAATAAACGTGTTGGCTTTTCCTCTACGCCAGCGGTTCCCAACCGCCGGTCCGCAGTTTCATTTTCACTTGGAGGAAATTCATTTTCACATTACATTGTATCACTATTTGTTATGGTCACGCGACTGTTTAAAACCTTTATTATTATTAGTTCCTGTTACGTGAACTGACAAATAACAACATAGAAAGAAGAAAACCCTGAATTATAAACAACCGAGTAGGGGCAGTTCACAGTTCATTTGTAACTGACATAGACGTAAACGCTTAATTGACATTCGTGTTTTTATGTGCTGAGTCATATTAGTGAGACGAAGTTCTAATGAAAAACAACTTAACACAACCAAAGGGGGTCGACATCACTTTTGGTTTATTTATCATGAATAAGATGGAATTTATTATGAACACGGGGGTCGATATCTATTTATTGTTGCTTTGTTGTGGTAAATTTTGCGTACCGGTCCGTGAATCTTCTTGTAAAAAATTACTGATCCGCCGGCGTAAAAGGTTGGGAACCGCTGCTCTCGCTGTTTCTTATGTGCCACAGCGTCTCTGTTTCTTATGTGCCACCGCGTCTCCGTTTCTTATGTGCCACAGCGTCTCTGTTTCTTATGTGCCACAGCGTTTCCGTTTCTTATGCGCCACAACGTCTCCGTCAAGTAGAAAGCTGTGCAAAGCATTTTTTAAAAAGCTTGTTGTATGATTCAATTGATGTTTGAAACAGCAACCACCACACAATTGAAGCAAATGCATGATTTTAATAGGAACTAAATGAACACAATAAGTTCAGGTGTTATAATTCAATAAAGGAATTGAACCCAAGCTACGACTTTTAGTGGGGGCTTGGAGCACTCGAACCATATGAAAGCCTCTTTCAGTCCGCTCCGAAGCTTCGTTTTCGGAGTTTTCTAACAAACCAAACATATGTTACTTGCGGATTGCTGTTGCTGGGAAACATGCTGCGTTGATTTACCGGTGCGGAGAGGCTTTTTTAAACTAAGAATCGTGGAGCGCGAGGCGGAGAGTACTTTCATTAACACCAATAAAAGAATCTGCTTTTCTTCGCTAGTGTGAGGAAGGTAAGTATCTGCAAGCTGCAAAAAACCGAAACTTCAAAGCAGGTGGAGACGGATAAAAGGGTGAGCAGTGAGCAATCAAAGGATCAGGAGCTGGTTATCATCGCTTTTTGCTGCGCCAGGCAAATGAGCCCGTTACAAGATCGCCCAAAAACCAGTACAAGCCTCCAGTATCAAAATTGTGCGTTTATCAGAGTTGAATGTAACAATGAACAACCCTGCAAAGAGAATTGCATGGCTTAGAAGGAGAGATGATTTATATTTAGGGCGGTGCGACTTCCGCCATTATTTTCGTTGAAGCCATAAGCATAGATGAGCTGCATCACGGTACAATTTCGACATGAAACTTTTTGTACCGGTACTGAAGGTACGCTTTTCTTTGGCCAGTACCGCAACTTTTCAATGAACAATATGCGTTTTTTAATTTTTCATGATTTTAAACTCGCGTTATTTTGAAAACCTCCAAGAAAGCTAAAAACAATGATCAAGATTTAGAAATGGTTTTTGCTTAAAAAAAACAGTGTAAAGTCATTTTGCCCAGATTTGGTTTTGAAGACTTGAAATTTGTTTTAATTTTGAGAAAGAGACTTGTTTAAGTACAATAAAAATTTTAAATTCTTTTAGCCATACTGAGTAATTTTACTATTGCTAAACCGTTTGCTTTGATTAAGTTTCGGAGACCTGAAAATAAGTTTTGCGATGAAGATTTTAGATATTACTCAAGCGATTCAACTGTCCCGAAGAAAAAAGTTAAAAACCAATGTAATGCAATTTGACAAATTGTTGACCTCTTGTACCTTTGCAAATGCAAATCTGACGTACTTTTGGCCTACACTCCAACGTCATCCACACCGCAATCGTGTGACATAAAATGCGCGAAGAAACAAACGTTCTAAAACAATTTAATAAAGTAGAAGTTTTTTGGAGAAATGTCTACCCCATACTCTTGCATGACCTTTGTTTAAGATTTTTGGTAAAACCTTACTTCCTGGCGTATAATGCTTTGACGAACATCAGAAAATAAGAGGTCACCTCATAACTGATTTTCGAGCGCCTGTTTTGGAGCCACAGCATTGTGCCATGTTGTACCATTGTCAAAAATAGCCTCTAATTTGGGGGGTTAATTTTTAAGCTAAAATTTCCGGAGCGGATCAAGGATTTGATTTGGGGGAATCACCTTGTAAATCTTTTCCTTATATTTTTTCTTGACGGCATCGCCTGCAGGGCCCCCCGAGCAATAAAATCGGGGTTAAGTGTTTCGGTTCAGCCGGCTATGCCAGCTGCACCCATCGGGATTTTGTGAACAGTAACAACGAAAAGTTTATGTTTTTGTGCATCTCCATAAGTCGTGTTCACGTAGTGGTGATAATCTTATTTTCTTAATCAAGATTGGTAATGCACACAAAGAAAGAGGGTTGTCACAAACCATCATCAATATAGTTTGTGTAAGGAAGAGTAAGGCAGGAGGTTGAAACAGAGTCAAAAATGATAATGGCGGCCAAATAGTAGTTGTTTTACCGAATTAAAGGGTACGTACAGACAGAATCGCTGTTTTTACATTAAATATGTGAAAGTAATTGCTTTGCCTATTTTTTCTTTACTTAATTTCTATGTGATTACGAGATTCTGTGATTTCTAAGCAAACTTAGCGCACCAAGCGATCTTTAAAGCTTTTGTTATCGACCATTTCGATGTACTCTATTAAAAAAATAAGTGAAAACTCCAACGCTTTCGTCTAGCTCTCTTCAGGAGTTATCGCTAGAATAAAGCCTGGTGTTGATGGCGAGGTATTTATAGCGATTAGAGTTGGTGAAAATGTCGGGACGTTCTGATTGGTTTCGTCGTGTCCGAATCAATGATGTAACTTTAGTATGTAGACGAATTCTTTCTGGCGACAAAGCTCTGGTTTAACCAATTAGATTAAAGTTGCTTCCAAGATTGATAAATGAATAAGAGTTCCTCCTTTAGCCAAAATAGAAAACTTGTAAGAGGTGCATTTTTGATTGTTGAGCAGGTGTTGTCCTATTGCCGAAGTACTGGTGGAATTGGATTGAAATAAGCCACAATCTGGTTGAGTTTGGTTTCTTATTGATTTTGGTATGTGATTTTCTTTTCTTTATATTGATTTTCTCTTGGGAGATCACCGTCTCATGAAAGGATAAATTACCAAAACGATCACGGCAACAGCAGCGTTGGCCTGTTTTTTGGAAATTATGCTGAAGCACAGGCTGACTTGTCTATGGCCATTGATGGGAGACCAAATACTGTGCTGATGCCGGGCCTTAACTGTTCTCTCACCGATCCTGTATGGACTAACTTTGCAAACGTTTACAAAATTTCAGCAAATTTTGGCCAAATTTTCATCTAATGTATTTTGGCTAGTTTTTAAGCACCATTTCCGCGAGAAACTTGAAGAAAATCTGGCAACACTGCAAGCAATTCTCGCAAACCTGGTATACCAAGCGATCTTCACGAACCTAATGTACCAAGCGATCCTCGCGTACCTGTATATTTTCGAAGTACCCGTTTAAATCAAGTCAAGTCACGTATTTTATTTCATCAGCAAAGATCTACTTTTGTACATTTTTGTAATGTTTATACTTTTGCTAAAAGTTTTTCTGTAATTCAGTGGACCTAACTGTACTACGAATTTTTTTGACTTCCATTTCAGTGTGAATTTCCGTGATTCAAGAATTTTCATACATTATTGGGTATCTGTGTATGTCTTTATTTTTGTATTTTAGCATTGCCCAAAGTTTTTTTGGTGTTTTCTAATCTTTTTGTTCATTCTTTGTTAAAGGAGTTGAATCAGTCGCACTTAATATTTGGAGTACTTTATATATCTTTGATAATATCAAGATAAGGTGGGCAAAGTTTATTGGACAAATTATAATTTTCTCAAAAAATGGAAGAAATTGGAATAAAGCCAACTCCGGTGAGTTTTTTTAAGAGATAAAGTGTCTTTGGCTTGATTTAGTTGTTTAAAGGAAAAAATAACAAATTGAAAGACAGGCATATTTAATGCAAAATCTGTGTGTCAGATAAATGCAGAAGGGGGCAGCAATTAGTTACTTTTCAGTAACTTTAATTTTGTAACTTTTTGCAAAAGCAGCAAAATTGTTAACCAGCTTCAGTTCAGTCATTGTTGAAAGTTACTAATGACAGTTTTTTCATTTTATTCAGCAGTGCAAAAGAAGGAAAAAACAGTGGTGCAATGACTTTTCTAAAAATGTGCATTTTTGAATCAAAATGTTGTCTTGTTGACCAGCACTTCAAATAGCTTGTTTTTTAAAAAACAATTCAGCATTGTAACATAATTTTATGGCAGTGGCTATTTCACCATCAACGGCAATTTGCCCTTGGAATCTATTTTGCCATGATCATTCACGTGTGTTTATATAGCCAAATTTGCTATAATAATACTAAGGCAGTGGCTATTTTGCCGTCGACGGCAATTTACCCTCAGAGACTATTTTGCCGTGAGTTGTTTGTGATTGGTCAATCTTAATGACGTACTAAACATGTGACTTTTGGTTGTCTCTGATTGGTCAATTTTAAAAACCAAAAAAAAAATTTTGCACCCCCAGGTTTCTATCCCCCACCCTGCACACTCCCTTCCAGTGTACACTGCCCCGTACATTTACATACCAGGCCTGCCCCTTCAGTGTACACTGCCTTTCTTTTAAAGCCCTGGCCAGCTGAGATTCAAACCCGATACCTTGGTATCTCAAGACCAGCACTCTATCCACTACACCACAGAGTCACTGGTGCAATAATAGCAAATTTGGCTATATAAACACACGTGAATGATCACGGCAAAATAGATTCCAAGGGCAAATTGCCGTCGACGGCAAAATAGCCACTGCCTAATTTTATTGTTGCCAAATTTTTATGTTTTTGTCAATTTGCGACTCATGCTTTTGCTTGTTTGATACAAAAATTAAGGCCAATATATTTTTATTAATAAAAAACATTTCTCTTAATCACAAAAATTTGGTTTCTGTCCTGAAGAGCATAAGCTACTAGGGCTGGGTTTAAGCAGGTAATGATATTTTCAATAACAGTGTTGTGCATTAGAACAGAATATAAATGTATATGTGAGCATTGCATTGATGTATGTAAAAGTAACAAAGAATAATGCCGCTCATGAACAATATGAAAAAAGCAAGCACATATGATTACTTTTGAAAAATTGATTCCAAGAAGAAGGGCAGACAATGTTTTTGGCCTGAGATCTATAGCCACATTGAAAATTCTAAAGTCTTCTGTGATCAAAATGGGCAAAAACATGATATTCTAATAAGAGTCTGCAATTTGAGAAGGGTGTAAACATCAATTAAAATATGTGGTCTATTGAAAACTTTAGAGCTATTGCATTCTCCCAAATTTGCATATATATCCTACTTAATAATATTGTAAAGTTAGGTTAGTGTTTGGTTCCTCCCAAGAAAACTGCTGAATTCACTGCTGGTGTATCCATCAATCCATCGGTCTTTTTGCAGATGCTAAGGATGTATTGTTCTTAGAACAGAGTACACGCTATTGTTTAGTTACCGACTTTGATGTTTGTAGTTCTGAACACCTATCCCCTGTTAGAGAGAATTTGTGGTGAAATCAGTATGTGTAAAACAAACATATATTGGCTATTTTAGCTGTTTTTTACAAACTTTGTTATTAAAAAGTAACTAGAACTACCATATTTTTTGGGCCACAAGTCTCACTTATAATTCTTTAATTTTCTCAAAAATGGAACCTATGCTTTATAATTCAGTGCGTTTAATGTGTGGATAAGGTTGCGCTTTGTCACCAAGCTCTAAACAAATTTTATGTTGCAATAAGCACTATCAGCCAAATAGTACATATCTCAACTCGTTCTTTCTTGAGATCAAACTTGTTTTTTTCTTACCATCAAATTACCTACTCTCATTCATTTATTTATGGGGGTTCCTCAAGGGTCGAACTTAGGCCTGCTATTGTTCTTGATATATATAAATGACTTACCAAAATCTACTTGCCTTAATACCACTCTTTTTGCAGATGACACATATCTATCATTAGGTAGCAGTTTGTTGATTTGTCTTAAAACTCAAGTCAATAATGAACTAAATAAAGTAGACAAATGGCTTCAATCAAATAAACTATCCCTAAACTACAAAAGATCTTCTTATTTGGTAATAAACCAATTTCCACAACAGCCCATCGATATTGATCTCAAAATATCCATAAACAATATAAAAATTATTCACAGTAAATACATAAAGCATCTCAGTTTGTGGCTTGATGATGATTTAAAATTCCATACCCATCTTCAGCACTTGGAAACACACTTGGCAAAATATACTGGAATGTTTTACCGAATAATAAGTTACTTCAAAATTGATGCAATGATTATTCTCTTTTACTCTTTTATTTACTCTAAATTACAATATGGCATTTTAACTTGGGGTTCAGCTAAAAAATGAGCTAGGAACTTTGTCTACTCGTCCTAATAAAATAATTAAAACTTTTACTTTTGCAAAAAAATTCTGTCACATATCACCCATATCCAAAGTGCTTAATCTTTTGAAAATTGATATTTACCAATTGGAATTAGGAAAGTTCATGTACCAGCAGTGTTCCCTTTAAACGCAAAAAAAGTGCGAATTTGCGAAATTATGTCCGGCGGATTCACAGTTAATTTTCAACAGTGCGTAAAAAAAGTCCGGCGGTTTTTGGTAACTTTTTCACTTTGTTAAAGTTTTTGCAATTGTGTTAGCGAAATCTTAACCAACTGTTAATTGCATGGGAGACAGTGGAAAGAAATCCAAGTTAAGACAGATGTTTTTTAGAGCAGTGCAACGTCTCGCGCAAACATCGCGCGGCTGTCACGCATCATCAAGTGACGGCGACTTACATTTCGCGCACGCCATTGCCACACTTTTTTCTGTAACAAATTATCTCTCCAGCAATTAACCTGAAGTAACATCAATTTTTTTTGTTTACTTTTTCCGAGCCGATTTCAATCGTAGCCAAAGAGCAGTAATAGCAACCAGCTCTCAAACTTCAGTTTTAACACAAGACATTATTTTTCGAGGAAAGTTTGAAACTAAACTTGCTTAAAATCTTTATGTTTTCTTTACGTTTCAACGCTAACTTCAATAGTGCTTCTTAAAATAAAAAAGCACATAGTTCTCGTTTTCAGTTAAACACAAAAAACACCATTTTTGAGGGATTGGTTCAGTTTTTGTACGTTACAAATAAATAACCTTCTTTTACTTGCCATTTATAAACACTAGAAATAAAAAAGAATACAACTTCTAACCAATTTAGTTTTGAATTCCCTTTAAATACTTTCCAAACTGAGATTGAAAGTTTGCTTGCAATTGTAAAAACCTGTTGTTTAATTGATTACGATAGAGCAATGTAAGTTATCTAATTATTTACCGTAATCAAGTGACAGTTAAAGTTCGCAAGTAATTTTTGTTGTGTCATAGTCGTAATAACCTACCTAACATCACATTACTTCATAAAAGTTCTATTTCTCATGCTCATGTCGGGCGTCGGCGAAGGGTTAATTTTATTTACGCGCATTGTTAACCTGTCATTCCAAAATGCTTACGAATCACTGTTGCAAAGGTTGTAAAGTTTGAGACCAAATTTAACCACAATTAACTTACTGAAGAAAAATAGCCAGGTATTTCGCCGCCGTCTTATAACAACCGATAGGCTACCTGTTTGTGAACATTTTGGGGCTGACATAGTCACGCTAATTATTACGTCACCGAGGCGCATTGTCACAGTTTTGACTTTCCTTTCCCTGCAAATTGCAAATTTGTCCGGAGGTTTTCGTACATTTGCTAGCAATTTCGCACTTGTGCCGGCGGTTACGCACTTACTAAAATCTTAGAGGGAACACTGTGTACCAGACATTTAATGGTAACATCCCACAAAAAATTGACAAGGACTTTATAAAACTCAATTCTGTACATAAACATTATACCAGATATACCATTAATAAATTCCACTTACCCCAAGTAAAGACTTGCTACGGTCACAAAATGTTGTCATTTGCTGGAGTTAAGCTTTGGTCCAAACTAGACCTTGATTTAAAAAGTCTTGACTCACTGTCATTTAAAAAACATTTCAAAAGAAAATGTTGCAAAAGTATGGTGATTAGAGCTTGCTATTAATTTTATCTTAAATCTGGTTCAGATCGTAAATTTTATTTCCAGGTTAATTCATTGTTTGTTGTTACTGTAGCTGTCTTTTTATATGCTCGAAAAGGCTTTTGGTCTCCTCCAGTAAATATCTTCTTTCTTTGTTTTTGTACTTTTTTTTCTTTTCAATTTTTAATACCTCTGAAAATAGCACATGTCTGCTTACGCTCGTATGTAAGATATTCTCAGGAGATACCTGACTTGACAACTTAGTGGTTTTTTTCGGTATCTTCTGGTCTATAAATACTTTTGCTTTTGTGTGCGCATTTCACATTTCATTGTTGTATTGTATTGCATCTGCGTCTTTGCAGACAAACCGAATAATAAACTGAACTGAACTCATTCCCTTTGTGATGTATTGTGTATTGCAACATGTACCTAGCAACTAGCTGTACACTCCTCAAGCAATGCAAACACCACAAACTGCCATGTTCTTTTGCAAAAAGCCTTACATTTGCTCAATTATTGTTTGATCATAAAATACAAGTACAGTACCGAAAAAATGCATTGAGTTTTTGTTTCATTTAATGTGCCTTATAGTCCAGAGCACTTTATGTATGAAAATAGACACATTAGGAAACGTTTATTGCACTGTGCCTTATAGACAAGTGTGCCATATGGTCCGAAAAATATGATAGTTGCTTTTTTGAATTGGTAACTATAACGTAGTTACTTTTTCCAAAGTAACTATAACTATCATAAGTAATTACTTCTAATTAATAGATGTTAAGGCATGTAGGCTAACTGCAATCAGTTGAATAAAATACCACTTCCACGACCGGTTTCGTTCCTATTAGAACTCGTCAGGTGGACTCAGGTATTGAACCGACGGTCACATGAATACCTGAGTCCACCTGACGAGTTCTAATAGGAACGAAACCAGTCGTGGAAGTGGTATTTTATTCAACTGATTGCAGTTAGCCTATATGCCTTAACATCTATTAATTAAAAGTAATATCTTAAACAGGCTAACACCAGCTCCAATTCGTATCATAAGTAACTTGCCCACCACTGTTTTAAAATGTATTTTAAAACTGCAAGCATTTGTCAAGCATTGTTTAGTTCAAACGCAAGTGTGTGGTGGTAGACATACGAGGGGCATACCAAAAGTTCTCCACAAACTGTTATATTTTTAAAACAAAGATTCATGAAATAATGAAACAAAATTTATTTTTCATCATAATCTCCCTGCAAGTCTATGCACTTTCTCCAATGCTCTGCAGCCTTCTTTATTTCTTGTTCAAACCAGTCTTTTGACATGGTCTTAACCACCTCATTCATGGCTGACTTCAGCTTACTTTCACACCCAAATCTTCTGCCACAGAAAGGATCTTTGAGTGGCCCAAATAGGTGGAAGTCGCTAGGAGCAAGATCTGGGCTATAAGCTGGATGAAGAAGTAATTGCCACTTTAGCTCATGTAATTTAGCCATGGAAACTTTTGCTGTGTGGACACGTGCATTGTCCTGCAAAAAAACAGGAGTGCTTATGACTCTTTCCAGGCCTGACTCTTGGCCGTTTGTAGTTGACTGTGTAAAGGAGACTAGGATAGTAGGCAGCATTGACTGTCTGCTTTGGAGGGATCATTTGCTATGCTCCTTGTACAGAACTTTTGGTATGCTTTGGAAGGAGCTTTTGGTATGTTTCTCATACAGAACTATTGTGCACAACTTTTAGTATGCCCCTTGTACATTGAATCAGCATGTCTGAGCCTTCAAAATACAGGAAAAAGGACGTAAAACCTTGCTACTTGCTCTCTTGATGTTCATCAAAAACGTCACAATTATATGATGACTTGACATGTCTGAATTAAAAATTTTTTATCAAATAGGCTGAATTGTTTTGTGATCCTTCGCTTGCTTTGTTCTTGTGTTTAAGTGTAGTTTGATGAGTAGACATGCAGGCATATACATAATTGGTGATGTTGTTATGACAACACAGAATGCAGATGTTGATGCATTTTTTAAAAGCATTATATTTGTATCATACAATTAACAACAATATATTTAAATAAAATACTTTGAAAACAACTCTTGACCAGATGAAATGTTTTCTTCAGATACTCGATCAGTCACGACCTGGCACTGTGCATTCCATGCTCAGTACATCCGAAATTGATAAAATAGAAGACGTTTACACAAAATACATGAAACTTCAAAAACAACTTGAATTCTTAGAAGTTCAAGAAGAATATATTAAAGGTGCAACGTTGCACGTTGTGCTGTAAATTCAAGTAATACCTATCCTTTATTGTCAATTTTTCAGATGAAATGAAAAATCTTCGCAAGGAATACCTCCATGCACAAGAGGAAGTAAAGCGCATTCAAAGTATACCACTAGTGATTGGTCAGTTTCTAGAAGCAGTGGACCAAAACAATGCAATAGTTGGGTCAACAACTGGTTCCAATTATTATGTACGCATCCTGAGTACTATTGACAGGTGATTTCTCAATAAGAAAACTACTTTATTGGCAGCCAATTTCAAACTAACTAAAATTGCGTCAAAAATTTTTTGCAATATTTTAAGTCATTCAGTTTTGCTTGAAGCAGTTGTTAGTGAGTATTTAATGATTTTTGTGGAAATTTTGTATTCAAAGGCTAGCTCTCGACTATTCAGGTTTGACTAGGTTTAGCAATACCATCTCTCTTACATGTGAGTATTTTTTTGTAGTTACCTGGTTGGTTTCTTGAAATAGGGGCCTAACCGAAGACCATAGAGCACTAGGAGGCGAGCAGCTTTCCACTGCTTGGGGCAGAGGTTGATAAAGAATAACTGAAGAAAGTGCATTGCAGGGTCCATAGCCAAACACGTTGCAATGAGAAGTATCCTGAGTCTTTTGGCCACAGGTGCTGCATGGATGTTTCTTACGTTTGCCTATTTTGGAGAGATCAGTCATGAGAAGGCTATGCTTGTACCAACAAACAAGAGAGCAATGCCATATAGTGAATGCCATAGTTAAAGCATTAGCAAGCACTTTTAACATGGATTACTACATGCATTAACGACAAATTCCTATGTTTTGTTTATGGCAAAAGTTCATTTCCTGAAGCTTTTTGTTTGACTCTAGTCTGACTCTCGGAGTTAGATAAAAAGCTTCAGCAAATAAACACACTATTTTCTGCCATTCTTTACCACCAAACAAGTTTTTAGGTTTTGTTTAAGCATTACCCAATTCATTCTTTTGGCTTAATGCTAAAATATCAACAAAAGAAAAGTGGTTGTGTTTTCTCAGCAATGAACAACTGATAATATCAAAGTAATGCTACAATAGAGTATAAAAGAAGGCTAAAATGGTTCACAACAGTACACCTACATCATAATACAATCGCTACACATAAATACAGTAGGCTACAGAACCACAGTCACCCTAATTTACATAAATAAGGCAATGATTATTAGTATTCTTATATAAAGATAGTCTATATTAAAGCACCATAAGATCTTAAACGTCAACTGACAAAATTACCCATCAACTTTAACATGCAAATAGATCATAAATGCCAAATATACCACCGCCTATCTACAACTTGGCAACTCTTTTTGATACTACTTCAGTATATTTGACACTAGCCATCTCTGTCAGAGTCAGCATTGCCTGGCAGCGATACTGATCAGTTATGTCAAGTAAGTAACATTGATTCAGCCAGCTTCAATTAAATTATATTTTTTAATCCATAAGCAATTCTTTGGTGCTAATAAAGGCATTGCCCTTACTCCTGATCATAGTGCAAGTACTTTATATTAATTGAGGTCTTACAAATCCTATCATTTCACTAATTCCATCTGTTCCTTCAAAGAAGAAGAGGAGAACAAATGCAAAGGTGGGAATGGGCATCATTGTGGCTTTTGTTTTACGATTACAAAAATCTGTTATTTGGTAAAACGCCTATTTTACCATTTGCTGCAACCCCGTTGTGAAAATTATAAACAGTTAAGAAACAAGCAAATCGATAGCATCAATGATGTTCCCAGTCCTGGTCTTTCTGTGCTTCTTATGTGGTGCGCTTCCAATGGAATTGATGATGTCAACTGTATCGATTTGTCCTCCCTACAGCACATACTTGATATTGGGTCAAGAAGCTATCCAGTTTAGTCACTGAACAGACAATTGAACTAACAATACCCTTTAACCTTTTTATGTCTAAGTGTAGCTCTCCCACTAAATTAAAAATGCATTAAAGTTTGAGACACATAGAATTGATTATTCCTTATCAAAGCAAACACTAAATGGAGATAAAGAGATAATATACTTGTAATGTTATGCAAGAAGTGAAATAGTAAATTGCTTTTCTTAAAACACTCCATACTTTTTGTTGATAAAAGTCGTTATCATTTACAAACAGCTTATTATGTCATCTCTAAGTAAAGGTTTCAACCATATTTGTATGGTCAATATTTTTTGAGAAAATCATGAAAACAATTTCTACAATCAATCATCAATTATAACGTTATCTTAAACAACAAAGAAATGGAATTTATTGAAATTTGGTAAATCGGGTGCTGGCTCTTCTAAGTACAAAAGCGTTTTCCTCCATTGAGAGATGCGAATTTAGAAACAAAATTTTTCCATTCTGATGTCATCATGATGTCACAAACTCCTTTATGGCACTTACCCCGGAAGGTGGTCAATCTTGCAAAATCTTATATGTGCC
The DNA here is from genome assembly GCA_963675345.1 of Trididemnum clinides. Lineage (NCBI taxonomy): Eukaryota > Metazoa > Chordata > Ascidiacea > Aplousobranchia > Didemnidae > Trididemnum > Trididemnum clinides. The sequence goes on from OY776285.1 coordinate 53,257,560, forward strand.
TTGTGCAGTTAAGGAGCAAATAAAAGACAACGCCCCCCCGAACGGTATCACAGGACGTTCAAAAACTTTTATTTGCATGAAAAAAAGGTGATCAAGTATGTTTGGACATAAATATGGGCAAGTTTCTTATTTGCAAAACGTTGACTTCCGAAAAGAGGTATTTATGCTTGTTTGGAGACCAAAGTGCCAAGATACTTTTAAAAAGCTTAGATTCTCTATTGTTCTGACCTCCCTTTAACAAATAAGATGGTGCTCACTTATGTTTTAAGATTGCTTGACATATGATATATGCAACAAATATGAATGTGTATACCTAAAACCCAGCCCTTTCCTTCTCCTTTGCCAAAAAACAAATTGTTTTTAAATCGGCCACTGATTATAACCACCATACTCTTGCAAGTAGCTTACATTTTGTCGTTATACAGAGACCCAGGTGTGGCCAATTAAACCAAGACATATGTTTACATCCTGACTACGTGTTCATTGCCCTGTTGCCAGCATAGACGTTTGTAGGAACTGGACTGAATTGATACAGCTAAAGATTTCACAAATGTTTTATTCGTTCACTTTATGAAGTGCATGGTAGCTCAATTTATATGTTGGAGAGGAGGGGGTGCCAAAGTAATTGATATGTATGTTTGGGAATGGCCTATTTAATGTTAGGCCCACTACTTAATGAATCTCATATTTGTATACGTATTTATTTGACCTAAAACCTCTGGTTTGGCACATGTTGTTTGGTCGTGCCATAAACACAGCCAGGGGAAGAGGAAATTAACCTGAAGTAAAGCGCTCACACAGCTACACTGGCTTTACCCAATGTATAGATATGAGAACACTAATAAAAAGTAAAGTTTTTTTGACTTAGCTAATTCTCGTTTCAAAATGAAAAGTACCGTGCTTTAAATAGAAATTGAGGAAAAAAGCATTTGGGAGGATTTTGCATAACTGCTATATTTTGCCTAAACTTTTTGGAGTTCATAGCAACTTCGTATTTGCCCTGTTTTAAGCATGTGCTTAGAAAGTGGAATTAGTAATGATCAAAACAGCCAATAATTTCACATGCACTTTCATCCATTTATTTCACAATTTACACGGAAGCATAAATGCTAAATTAATTCAATTTATTCAACCTTTCTGCATTTGATTAGTATGTCTTAAAAGATTAAGTTCAATCAGGCTTGCGAAGTATTGCAAGTTGCCATTTGCATGACCAAACACCAGGTTTTTTTGAGCAACCGCTATGTTAATACCGTAATGGATCATTTTTCCGTAACATGCAGCTTATAAGTTGCCAGCTTTTGAAATAATGATAAATGAAAATTTTGCGTAGCTTGCTACCTGTTGCTCTTTTCACTTGCATGGTGCCAGACGCATCGTGACGTCCTAGAGCAACTTGGAAGCGTGCAAGACAAAAGGAGAGGAAGCATGCTTTGGAATGCTTAGAAAAATATCTGCCGTCATGTTGTCAATTCAGGTTAAATCGTTGTGGAATTTCTTTTATCTGAAGCGTCTTGTAATATCTCCCAAAATGCTTTTAACTCTATTACTATGACCAACACTTTTTGAGAAAATACAGAGAACAAATTCTACAACAACGCATTTTCTGTGAGGTCATTTTAAGCTAAAATTGTTCTTTTTATTGAATGTTTAACGTTTACCACACACCACCATTTCAAAATAAGCGAAATAAAACTTGCTGTGCCTCCCATGTGTCCAAATTGGAATCGAGAGGATCGTAAAACTTAAATGCTACTGCAGTTGTATCTGAAAACATTTTTAAGGCTAACTTGCCGTTTTGCCTCTCCAAGGAGTTGAGGGTGCAATATTTTCCATGGCTGTGCTGAAGCTTATTTCAAGGTCTTGCTTGCTTCTAGTAAATGAATAGTTTCAAGTTCAGCAAATGATTCACAAAGAAATGTTTCAATCGAATAGGTTTATGACTGCTAGATGTCTAAAATTAATATTTTTTATAGTTTGAAATGTGTAGACTATTTTTTAAAGCTGCAACTACCTATATATGAAAACTGACCACTGAAACGACTTACAGAATATTTTGCAAACAACTGTGAAAAACTTTATGTGCAATGCTTTTTCCTAATTTTTCCAGCGTAGTTAGTATTGCAAATATGCCAGCAAGATACATTAAAGGTACTACCTAACTCTTCAGCAAACTTCTTTGCTTCTAGAAGACAAGAGAGTTTGGAGACTTCTTGGTGATGCTGAGATCACTTAAGAGCTTGAAGAATAGTGCAGGTCTCAGTAAAATATCCGGATAAAACTGGGCCACCTGGAAAGTAAGGGTACTTCAGTACCACAGTGTGAGCAGTTGGCAAGGACGCTGGGGCCTTTTTTGCCAAAATAAAAGGAACAGAGCCGTCTGTCTAGATTTAGAAGAGAGTTAAAGTGGGTAAGAGCACCATCTTAATGAGTAGAGGTAAGTCAGAGCGAGAGCTCTACACTTAGAAGAAAGGAGCTTGTACTAAAAAGAAGGAAGCCAAACAAACCTAACTTTTCAGGAAGAAAAAAGAGATAATGTTTTGGTTAGTAACCGCAAGTCGTTTCAGAACTTTATGATAGATCTTGTTTTTAGTATGTGCTTTGCAAATCCAATAATAAGGAAAGGGAACAGTAGGCAAAGAGTCCGCTCAAAGAAGAAACAGGTTAAATGAATCAGGGTGGCTCATAGTGGTGAAAAAGATGCGTCAAAAAACAGCATTAGAAACAGCTGATGTAGTCACTCCCTGACGCGCTTAGAAGACATGGTCCCGGTTGAACTATCAACTTTGTAGAGCATAGGTAGAAACTCCTTTTCGAGAAGTCATATGGGGTAAGGTAAATCCTTCAAAAAATGAGTTTAGAAAAGAAAAAGAGTGCGGTAGAAAGTGACTAAGGAAATTGGTAGTGGGATTGAAACAAACAAGGAACTTGAACGGGAGAGGCAATGCTGTAGATTAGGCTGGTAGACGTCCACTAAAAAAAAGGGGTGTTTCCTATGCTCGGGTGACATGCCTGTCAAAAAGAAAGGATTGAGCCCACCAAACTAAGCTAGGAGGAAGGCCAGAGGAAATACGCTTGATGAAGAAAATGCAGTACGAATCAGCCAAACACCTTTAAGAAGTCAACAGTGGTAAGAATTGCCGGGAACCAGGTCTGGAATTGTGAAACCAACTTGAGATGGATTAAAAAAGAATTTGATCAAAAGTTGACTGATCTGATGGAAGATAGAATGTAGTTGCACTCAGTGTTCCCTCTAAGATTTTAGTAAGTGCGTAACCGCCGGCACAAGTGCGAAATTGCTAGCAAATGTACGAAAACCGCCGGACAAATTTGCATGAAAAGGAGAGTCAAAACTGTGACAATGCGCTTTGGTGACGTAATAATTAGCGTGACTTTGTCAGCTCCAGAATGTTCACAAACAGGTAGCCTATCGGTTACTACAAGGCGATGGCGGCAAAATACCTGGCTATTTTTCTTCAGTAAGTTAATTGTGGTTTAATTTGGTCTCAAACTTTATAGCCTTTGCAACAGTGATTCGTCAGCAATTTGGAATGACAGGCTAACAATCCGCGTAAATAAAATTAATCCTTTGCCGACGCTCGACATGAGCATGAGAAATAGGACTTTTATAGAGTAATGTGATGTAAGATAGGTTATTACAACTATGACACAACAAAAATTACTGCGAACTTCAATAGTTGCTTGATTACGGTAAATAATTAAACAACTTACATTTCTCTATCGTAATCAATTAAACAACAGGTTTTTGCAATTGCAATCTCAAATCGGAAAGTATTTGAAGAGAATTCAAAACTAAAATTGGTTAGAAGTCATATTCTTTTTTACTTTTAATGTTAATAAATGGCAAGTAAAAGAAGGCTATTTATTCGTTACGTACAAAAACTGAACCATCCCTAAAAAAATGGTGTTTTTGTGCTTAACTGAAAGCGAGAACTATGTGTTTTTTTATCTTAACAAGCACGATTGAAGTTAGCGTTGAAACGTAAAAAAAACAAAGATTTTATAACCAAGTTCACTTTCAAACTTCCCTCGAAAAATGATGTCTTGTGTTAAAACTGAAGTTTGAGAGCTGCTTGCTATTACTGCTTTTTAGCTACGATTGAAATCGACTGAGAAAAAGTAAACAAAAAAATGTATTTTACTTTAGGTTAATTGCTGGAAAGATAATTTGTTATACAAAAAAGTGGCAATGGCGCGCTCGATATGTTAAGTCGCCGTCAGTCGCTGATGCGCGATGTTTGCGTAAAACGTTGCACTGCTTTAAAAAAGCATCTGTCCTAACTTGGATTTCTTTTCACTGTCTCCCATGCATTTAACAGTTGGTTAAGATTTTGCAAAGAAAATTGCAAAATTTTAACAAAGTGAAAAAGTTACCAAAAACCGCCGGACATTTTTTACGCACTGTTGAATTTCAACTGCGAATCCGCCGGACATAATTTCGCAAATTCGCACTTTTTTTGCGTTTAAAGGGAACACTGCCGTACTTATATGAATTCTCCGAGCCGCCAGTTTAACAAACTCTAGTTCACGTTTCTGCTTCCCTCTCACTCCCAGTAAAGTCCATATCATTGCCGCCAACCCTTTCTCGCTTGCTGTCACCAGTCAAACAAAGCTGCCTGACACATGCTAAAGCAGAGGTACGCAACCTGCGTTCACGACGTGAAATTTCTGTGACCAGCGGAAGCACTTTGGACATTTTAGAGAAATTGAGGCTATAAAATTTTGGCAAAATGTTGATCTCCAAAAGAAAAAAACAGTCATTACTGACCAAATTGGAGAATTTTGGCAAATTTACAGCTGTAAAAAATGTGATCTTTACAAAAGAGGTCTTTACACTTATATCCCATGAATAATGTCACCAATCACTGCTGGCGAGTTTAATTGAGCCTGGATACGAAACTTCAACTGCCTGCAAAATTTTCACGAAATCAGAAATTGGTCTGCCTGCAAAAAAGGTTGCACCCGGCTGTGCTAAAGCGCCTTCCTCTCTGGTAAGAAACTTACGCATATTTCTTATCTTTCCTGATCGTAATACTCTTTTCCTTCCATCTGGAAGTTCTTCCTTTATTACCCCCGCCGTGAGTCAGAAAAACCTCGAGACCTTCCTGCTTCCTTACAACCTATCTCTCTTACCTCCTGCGTCTCACTGCTCTTTGAGCAGATCATATATCCCATTTGCTCTTCTTTGAAGTGCAACCAGTGTTCCCTTTAAACGCAAAAAAAGTGCGAATTTGCGAAATTATGTCCGGCGGATTCGCAGTTGAAATTCAACAGTGCGTAAAAAATGTCCGGCGGTTTTTGGTAACTTTTTCACTTTGTTAAAATTTTGCAATTTTCTTTGCAAAATCTTAACCAACTGTTAAATGCATGGGAGACAGTGAAAAGAAATCCAAGTTAGGACAGATGCTTTTTTAAAGCAGTGCAACGTTTTACGCAAACATCGCGCATCAGCGACTGACGGCGACTTAACATATCGAGCGCGCCATTGCCACTTTTTTGTATAACAAATTATCTTTCCAGCAATTAACCTAAAGTAAAATACATTTTTTTGTTTACTTTTTCTCAGTCGATTTCAATCGTAGCTAAAAAGCAGTAATAGCAAGCAGCTCTCAAACTTCAGTTTTAACACAAGACATCATTTTTCGAGGGAAGTTTGAAAGTGAACTTGGTTATAAAATCTTTGTTTTTTTTTACGTTTCAACGCTAACTTCAATCGTGCTTGTTAAGATAAAAAAACACATAGTTCTCGCTTTCAGTTAAGCACAAAAACACCATTTTTTTAGGGATGGTTCAGTTTTTGTACGTAACGAATAAATAGCCTTCTTTTACTTGCCATTTATTAACATTAAAAGTAAAAAAGAATATGACTTCTAACCAATTTTAGTTTTGAATTCTCTTCAAATACTTTCCGATTTGAGATTGCAATTGCAAAAACCTGTTGTTTAATTGATTACGATAGAGAAATGTAAGTTGTTTAATTATTTACCGTAATCAAGCAACTATTGAAGTTCGCAGTAATTTTTGTTGTGTCATAGTTGTAATAACCTATCTTACATCACATTACTCTATAAAAGTCCTATTTCTCATGCTCATGTCGAGCGTCGGCAAAGGATTAATTTTATTTACGCGGATTGTTAGCCTGTCATTCCAAATTGCTGACGAATCACTGTTGCAAAGGCTATAAAGTTTGAGACCAAATTAAACCACAATTAACTTACTGAAGAAAAATAGCCAGGTATTTTGCCGCCATCGCCTTGTAGTAACCGATAGGCTACCTGTTTGTGAACATTCTGGAGCTGACAAAGTCACGCTAATTATTACGTCACCAAAGCGCATTGTCACAGTTTTGACTCTCCTTTTCATGCAAATTTGTCCGGCGGTTTTCGTACATTTGCTAGCAATTTCGCACTTGTGCCGGCGGTTACGCACTTACTAAAATCTTAGAGGGAACACTGAAGTACGGTAGCCGCTGGCTCTGATGAGCATATCTTTTAACTGAGAAACAGAGAACTGAGTTTTCAGATAGTTGGCGATCACGATGCCGATTCTCGCCGAGAGGAAGCAGCACCTGAGACAGATCGTGGAAGAAAGTAAACAGCTTTAAAAGGAGAAAAACAGAAAATTGCTAGTTTTTGCTTTACCTTTGGCAATGCCGTTGAAAAAGCCGTAGAAGCAGAAATGTAAACCTAGTTCTTTGTCACCTCGGTGAGCGGTAGCAAAAACCTTGCGTTTTCTATTTTGAGTAACCACTAAGTGAGCTTCGTGCTTAACACGTCCGAAAGGAACAAAAGATTAGGTCTTATTCATTGCTGAAAATGTAGAGAGGATACAGAGAGAGAAAAGTATTTCTGCGCAGGCAGACCGTGGGAAGTAGGTAGCAATCAGTCATTTCAGTGGGCTTTTTGAAAATTAAAATATAGAGGGCACTTAGTACATCGAGAGATACAAGAAAGAAGTTGAGGGAACATGAGAAAGATAATCAAAATTTAAGTCCTAAAGTTTGCTTTATCTCTTAAGTTTCAGAAGTGATGGTGACAACTGAAGTACCCCAGAGTCAAAGATTTTTGAGCAGGAAAGAATGTAGTTGGAGAAAGAGTTGCATGTAGTGTTTTGAGGGGAGGAGGGATTAGGAAAATGGTGGTTTCTTAAAAAATATAGCAGGGAGGAGTTGTGCAGAGAGATAGAAAAGACCCTGTTTGACAAAGATGATGATTTTCCCCACCAAAATGTGAGTCATTGGAAGAGAGTATGCCAGACCGGAATTGGATGCAATCAGATCACAGGGACGTATATCCAAGAATCCTGAAAGAAGGAAAGGAACTAAAGTTGGACTCTCGGATGCAGTTTAGATGAACACATGAAGAAGTTCTGTTGTTCTCGTGCAAAGACTTCATGCGTGTTATTGAAGAACTTTCGAGCGTGCTGGGTTGAGGAAATGAGGAGAGGTGCACTGGGTGAGGGGGAGTAGAGAGGACTGTGAAAGAGGTTTGAGTGACTGTGAAAACGAGAAATCACTTGATTACTATGCCGGAGTAGACATAATAATGAAAAGTTACTGTAGGATTTGAATGAACTTGGCTGCTCATCAGAAAAAGAAAAACCCGAGGAGGAGCAGGAGAAAAAGGAAGGAGAGTGTGGTAAGAAGGACAATTAGGAAGGAGAAAAGGAATGGCGAGCACTCTCCTAAAAAAAGTGGCTCCCTTTCTTCGGTCGTTTGGATAGTTGAGTGAGTGCCCAGAGTTTTTGAAGCCTCGTGGAAGCAAATGCTTGTTTTTCCTACTCATTGGGGTCGGAGACCGCACGTGCTTGAATTGGTGGCTATTGATTGTTCCAGAGCGTCTGCTTTGCAATCGGTAGACCTGGCGTTCATTTCCCTAGTGCAGTTATATCACAAGACTTTAAAGAATAGTATTCACAGCCATTGTTCCCTCTAAGATTTTAGTAAGTGCGTAACTGCTGGGGTGAGTGTGAAATGGCTAGCAAATGTACGAAAACCGCCGGACAAGTTTTGGCGGACATTGCTGAACAAATGTTTACACCAGCCTTAGTAACATATTTTGAAGGAGTAAAACAAGAGCACTTGTAGTAGCCTACTGCTATTTAGTCAGTGTATACTCCAAGCTACTTTGCGTAGCTTACAGTTTGCTGATAATGTTGGTTAGCGTACAACGACATCCTTCATTTTTCCCTCAGGCATAATTCAATTATGAAACTTTTTATTTAGAGTTCAGTGCTTTTGAACCGTTTTTTGGCAAGTGGCCCATTTTCAAAATTAACAGACGCACGTGGCTTATTTTCGAAATGCATAGAGGCATGCGGTCCGGTTATATTTTTTCTGGTTTTCATGAGCGTTTTTGGCATTTGGCCCATTTTCGAAATGTACAGAGGCGTGTGGCCCGGTTATACATTTTTCTCGTTTTCATGAGCGTTTTTTGCATTTGTTGATTTCAAATCTTTTGTGGCATTTTGCCCATTTTCGAAATGCTCAGAGACATGTGGCTTAGTTATACATTTTTCTCCTTTTCATGAGCGTTTTTGGCATTTTGCCCATTTTCCAAATGCACAGAGGCATGTGGCGCGGTTTTATTTTTTCTCGTTTTCATGTGCGGCCTCAAAAAAAGTATCAAAGTATATTTTAGAAGTGTTTTTCAACTAAAATAAAACAAGCCCAGAAAAAGTTTTCCGATTTCAATCGATGTGAAGGCAAAATAAAGTACTGGCCCATTGAAAACCATGGTCCACCGTTTGAAAATCATTGATGTAGGCCATCATCTATGTCACAAATGATCTCACGAATGATGCCTGCGAGGACAGGAAAGTCCTCCGTTGGTGTTGGACGCAAACACCAGTGACAATGCGCAAAGCATCATTGAGAATGCTGTCAGTGAGGCGAGTATGCTTACTACGACACCAAACTGGTGCGCAGTACTCAGCTGTGGAGTAGACCAAAAAAAGAGCAGAGATGCGCAATGTCTTGGCGCCTTCACCCCATCCGGATCCTGCAAGTCGCCTCAACAGCGCAACTCGGGTGAAGAGTTTTTTGTGCAAAGCCTCGAGGTGGTGACGAAAGGTGAGCGACCTGTCCAGCTTTACCCCAAGATGCTAGACAGTGTCGTAAGCAGCTTGAAAGTGTAAAGCTTGAAAGAAGAAAATTAAAATTTTTTAGTATGATGCAGTAGTCATTGTATGTGCGTCTTGTTTCAAAAAACATATCTCAGAAAACAATGTTATTGATAAACGATGACAACTTTAACCTAAGTCTGGTCAACTAATTTCACAAACTACGCAGTAAAACAAATGAGTTAATTTTTATGAAGTTTTGTCCCAGATGCAAAAAAACAGCGCAACGTTATTATCAGTTATTGGGACGAAAGTAATGGTAGGTTTGAGACACTTTTGAAGTTTGTTTACGCAACCCTCGATGATAGTTGCAGTAACATAGTTAGCTAAACATTTTTTCGCTCTTATTAAGAAGTTTTCATTAACCGTTTACCGAATGCTTGAAAAGAGGTCGCAAATATTTGATACGTGAAATTTTTTCTTTGCAAAAAACATTTGAAACTTGTCCGAAGTAAAAGAAATTTATGGAGGCGAATATGTGCGAGTTTGGTGAATGCAGCTTTTAAGTCTAGTAGAAAAATTGAAATATTTGTTACTACACATTAAAACCACAGAGTTTCACTGAAAGGTGCTGACTGCAAAAAATATTAAGGTATATTATTTATATTTAACCACATAGTTTTACTGCGTTTTCGAGGGGCCTGACCTACTTGGAAAAAAATTCCTAGTGACCCCGCCTACTTTACGCGGCGCCGCTGTATAAAGGTGAAAGACTGCAATACCCACGCGCACACAATTACTCTTCACAAAAAATTTTTTTTACGCAATGCACAACCTTCCGTTAGTTTCTGCTATTTAATAATTTTTCTTTACACTGGTGAACCAGATTAGATAATATACCTTAAATCTTCATCAAGAGACAATTTTGAAATGGTAAATAGTGAACAGCGATTTTTTAAATGCCATAAAATTCATAGGCAAATTTTACTGTATTACAAACTACCTTTCCAGCAATTAAAAAAAAGGCTAGACTTCAACAAAAAACGTGTTTAAAGAAATTGAAACTGCACTTAATATTTTTTTCTTCTCTTTTCAAGGCTTATTTCAATCATGACTGGTAAGGTATCACAGCATATGGCTGTCAGCTGCATTTTATTTAAAAAAAAATTTTGGAGGGGATTTAAAACTAAAATTGGTTAGAAATCATACCCTTTTTTACTTTTAGTTTTTATAAATAGCAAGCGAGAGGTTATTTATTTCTGGTTTACAAAATGGCGTTTTGTGCGCGAAAGTGAAATCGAGAGCGCTTTTTTATGCGCTTTTTTATCTCAACAAGCACAATTAAAATTAGCGTTAAAACGTAAAGAAAACATAAAGAAGTTAAGCAATTCCAGTTTCAAACTTCCTTCGAAAACTAATGTCGTGTGTGAAAGTGAAGTTTGAAAGCTACTTGCTATTACTGCTCTTTAGCTACGATAGAAATTGGCCGGATTATTTTGTGTTACTTGCTTTGGGGTTGACTTGTGATGCCAAAAAACTGTGGTAACGGCATGCGCTGTATTTTAGTTCGTTGTCACTCGCTGTTGCGTCATAGCCGGGGGATGTTTACGCGAGGCGTTGCATTACCTTAAAAAAGCGTTAAATTTGTTAAGTTTGTTAAAATTTTTGCAATTTTCAACCAACCTTTCATTCCCATTTACTGCCTCCCACGCATTAAACAGTTGGTTGAAAATTGCAAAAATTTTAACAAACTGAGAAAGTTACCAAAAACCGCCGGACTTTTTTACGCACTGTTGAATTTTAACTGCGAATCCGCCGGACATAATTTCGAAAATTCGCGCTTTTTTCGCGTTTAAAGAGAACACTGTTTACAGCTTTCCTGTTCGGCACGCAGCACAAAGAGATTGTATTGAGAACAAGACGGCAAGTTCGCTTGTTGTATCCTGGGGCAAGACATTCAACAGTATGCCTCCACCTTTATGTGGCAGACATGTGTCGGAGCCAAGTAGTCCACCCGTCGTGGTGGCCCAGTCTTACTGAAGACTAGCGAAAAGGGCTAGGGAGAAGCTCATAATTTAATATGCTTCTCAATATAAAAAGATGTTGCCACACGAAGCAGAAATAGTGTTCCAGTAGAGTATGTATGACCAGAAATTCGTTTTAAATTCTTTGCTTTTTCTTCCCAAGTTTTGTGTAGTTGTCTCTCTTTTGTCATACCCGAACCTTTTTGTTTAATCACACGAATTAAATCAACGCCAATATTTGAAAAATAGTTGTTTTCGTTTGATATTTTTATCTTTGAATGCAATGGTGTTGTCACGATATTATTTGCAGAGAATTATTAAAACCGAACTCCTCCGTTGCACTGCACAAACATAGCAATGCTCTGGTTGATGTCCTCCCCCCTGAAGCGGACAGCAGCATCACGATGCTATCGGCAGGTACGTTTGTGCCGGTTGTGACGCAGCAAAGCTTTGTATTTTTCTCCATCCTTTGTTAGACCGGCTCCTACTTGGCAGCTGGCGTGATTTCGTGGTTGGGTTTGCGCCTCTCCCTCAGAATTAACGCGCTGCATCAAACAGCTGCTTCCCAATTCACACTTCTACCTAATCCTGATCAGGCTAAGAGTCCATTAATAACTGCTTTGAAAAGTTTTATTTTTGATTAGTTGCGAATGCAACTTACAGTCTGGGTGCCCTACCACCGACAAGGCAGACTGTCTTCGGTGAGTGCCCAGTAATCGTCTCTCTGACGATGTTTGGGGTGAGCAGCTTCACTATCGCTGCCTGGTAAAAAATTTGACGACAGCTTGGTCGCAATGCAGTCTCACCTAAACACGTCCCGCACCATCCTGGCAAGTTTACGTCTTGCTGATTGCTGGAATTTAGTGATTCTATTTGTCTTCGGAGAGGGATTCGCGTTATACTGCGACTTGACTTGATTTTGCAGCTCTATTCGCAGCTTTTTGCTCGTGTGGAAACCACGCCCCAGTGCCATATCAATCGGGAAATAATAACGCTTAAACTAACTTTCGGGTGGTTCTTTGTTTCATTAATTTCTTAATTCATTAGTTTGTAAAGTCATCAGTATGTTTATTTGTTAGTTCCGTAACTTCTCGTCTCCAACACATAAACTTTAGTTATAACTACTTCTGGAATTCCTATCCTCTTTATCACCTCTCTACCAAGCAAACCACGATAACACTTAACTTGCACGATTCAACTCATTCTTGCGGCATGAATGACCTGCATCTTTTTGAAGAATAATTCTTTACAATAATAATACCAAATCTTGATGGGTTCACGTTACAGAAGGTTTTGTGATCTGGAAGAAACATATGATGTTCAATGCATTGTTGCAGATGAAAAACCTGATGTTGCGTATGCGGACATTGGAGGCATGGACATCCAGAAACAAGAGGTGAAGGAGGCCGTGGAGTTACCACTCACTCACTTCGAACTTTACAAACAGGTTAGCCATGCAGACCGCTTTTCATTTACAAGATTTAGTTAGTGGTGAAGCAGCTTAGCACCCATCCAGGAGGTAGCGCATCTAGTAGCTGCTGGAGACTCAGCTCGGTAATTGTGGAGTTCAACACTACATGGTGTAATGGGTCGCCGATAAAACCGTGTCACAGATTCCGCTTGTCGGTCCGTGGCGAGCTGTTCGAAGTGAGATATCGTTCATCACTGGACGACTCGTGGTATTGTGACTGGGAATGCTCGGGTGGCCGACTGTGGCACCAGCTGAGAATTGAATGAATTTTTTTTTGTTCCAGATTGGCATAGATCCCCCTCGCGGCGTCCTCATGTTTGGACCACCCGGATGCGGCAAGACCATGCTGGCGAAGGCAGTGGCTCATCACACCACTGCGTCATTTATCCGTGTCGTGGGGTCAGAGTTTGTGCAGAAATACCTGGGGGAGGGTCCCAGGATGGTGCGGGACGTGTTTAGGTGAGACTGCATGTGGTTGATCTTAAGTGTGTTCGTCCAAACCGTTTTTGTGGTTGAATTTAGTATTGTCACGTAGTGTTGTTGTTATCCTACTCCTTCCGAGGGATGGGGGCATGACGGAAGACCATAGAGCCCCAAAAGCCCAGTCACTCTTCAGGCTTGGACCAGAGGTCATACAAAGGAAAAGATTCGCCAAAGAGTTAGTGGTGCAAAGAGTCCATAGCTGAGCAGTGCAGAATGAGATGAGAGGTGTCCTTTGTCGAATGACAACAGGCGCTGCATGAAAGATTCTCAATTCTGTCAATTTAGAGAGAGAACAGTTTTGCGAAAGACTGTGTTTGTTACAGCGAATATGACAGACAACACAGCGAGCGTAACGAGAGAGCACAAGTTCTTCAGTTGATACCGAGAGGACCTGTTTGTGGAAGAATTTAAATGAGATAGTGCGCTTCCAGTCTAAAAGAAGAGAAGACTCAATACGAGAGCTTAGAGGAGAAAGAGAGAGAGATTACAGGGGACTGCGGAAGGCAGGAGTAAAGCAACCCGTCTGGCCTGTCCATCAACCGTACGATGGCCCGGAAGAAATGAGTGTCGGTGGACCCATTGTTCCCTGATAGTAAAGAAGGACAGAGAAAATAGTTCCTGCCAGATATGCCGAAAAGCTTAAGGTAAAAAGGAAAGACGGAGGAGAGGACAGTGTAATGAGGACAGAGCGAGAGCCTGAAAGGAGGAAAAGAGATGAGAAATGGCTGACTTATTGGTGCTCCCCAGACTAGTAGAGAGCTTACGGAATGGCGCGGGCTTCGGCGGAAAAACTTAAGCAAACTGGTCCTACCGAATAAAAAAGAGTGGCCTTAGCGCCTCCAAGTGAGCAGTTGGAAAGGACACCCCAGTTGCCTTTGCCCAAGGCAAAAGGAACAGAGCCATCAATATAGATTAGCAGATCGTGAGATGGGAGAGAGCCAAGGTGAGCGAGAGCTGCACCTTGACGAGAAAGAGAAAGGTCTCAGTTGGAGCATGAAGAGAAAAGAGTCAGTTCCACAATGAAGATAGGCGGGTTCCACGGAGGAGGGGGAAGGCAAGTAAAAAGAACTTCCCTTGGAAAAGTGAGAGAAGCATGAGCGGGTGAGTAAATGCAAAAGCTGTGTAGGAGGATCTGGAGAGGCTTGGTTTCCTTCCAAGAATGATCAAGCCTGAAATAGCAACGGAGGCTGGAAGACTAAGGACCCACTCATAAGAAAGTGACTGGTAGGGGAGGTAGAGACGCCTTAGAAAGGGAAAGAGGGATAGGGAAAGACGAGAGACAGCTGGAGATGGCGCGGCTATCCGCTCGGTAAAGGCGTTCCAACTTGGTAACCGGAGAAAGGCTTCGTACAAAAGAGAGAGGAGCTCCATAAGGAAGCAGAGATACAACGTAAGAACTTGAGACGAGGGAAGAACTTGGCCTTCAGTGAAGATAACTGTTTAGAAAAGAAAAGAAGTGGCCCCACGAAATGTGAAAGTAGGGTTTGAAACGGAGAGGGGAGTTGAGCAGACAGAGGCTAGGCTGGAAGCAGGTTGATTGAGATCCACCAAGGAGAAGGACGTCTCACATTTGCCATGGGTGAGAGGGGACATCAGTGCTCATGCCAACGATTCAGTCGGATCAGGGCTCCTTGTGTAGCCTCCACAGCAAAAGTGACCAAGGGGAGGGAGGATTAGATGGCCATGTCGTTGGTGTAAAGAGAACAGCTGACGTAAAAAGGTAGAAAAGTAGGAAGGTCAGTGATGAAAAGAACAGACCAAGAACTGGTTTTTGTAGAATTCCTTGACGGACTCAAGCGACTTGTGGTTTTGGAAAACCACCCAGTGTGAGAGCTGTGAGGAGCATTCTACTTAGAGGAGGAGAGTGGTTAGCTCCTTAAGATAGACCCATTTAGACCAGGTGCAGCATTTTACCGATTTGCCCTTCCGGGTCAGGCTTCTAGCCCACACTGAGCAGGAAAAGGCGAGACTAGGATTGGGATAAACGTTGCCCCTCATCAGAAGGAGAATAAGAATACGGGGACTTGATAGGAAGAAGAGGAGACAGGCGTCCGATGTTAAAGAGACTGAAAGCTGCCTTTCTGCGACCGTTCGAAAAGCAACACGGCGAAAAGTGGTTGAATTACGGAATTCTTGGGGCAACTGGGACTCTCAGGAAGGCAAACAGCTATTTCGACCCACCCCAAACGGGCTGGGGGTGGCACCACCACTTTGAGGCGGCTGTTGAATGGTGCAACGACGAAATGTTGATTCAGGTTAGCGAAGGAAAATTCTCCGGCGATCATCTTCATTGATGAGATTGACGCGATTGCCACAAAGCGATTCGATGCTCAGACTGGAGGTGAGTGCTTTGTGATGTCACAATTTTATTTTTAACCCTTTGTTTTTGCTTGCGAAATTCCGTTTTCTCTGCATATATGTACCCACACAGTACTTTTCCTAAAAATCGACCTCGTTACTTTTTGATGTTGTAAGCCACACTCCGCTATTACCTGCTTATGTTTGCAGCGGATCGAGAGGTTCAGCGGATATTGTTGGAGCTCCTTAACCAGATGGATGGATTTGATCAAACTGTGAACGTCAAAGTAAGTAAGTTGAGGAGGAAGGTGGGCAGCTGGAGGAGGCAATCCGGGAGAGGCTGTAAAGAACGAAATCTATAAGGGTTTTAAATATTGAAAAACCAGCTCTGTTTTAGTTCTATGCCTTTTAAAGTCTGTTAAAGTGAACTTATAGTTTTAAACTTAAAAAAGGGAAAAATTACGCGATCTGTGTTTTCTGAGTCTTGGTTGCGGCTCTTCATCATGATGTCACTGGAATTTATGAATTTAATTTTAGAATTCTGCGAAGCCACAGGCCCAGATAGCGTAGACTTGGCAAACTTAAAATGCTCTGCTGGCAGGTGATTATTTTCTCAATCATATAGTCTACTCGCTGGGGTCGCCCGCAGGGCCCCCTCCCATCAATAATGTCGACATTGAGAATATCAGTTCACCCGTCTGAACCGGCTTTACCCATTGGGTAGTTTTGAAAACAATAGTAAAAAGTTTAAATGTTTTTTTGACATAGCCAATTCTCTTTCCAAAACAGAACTAACGCTTCTTGAAAGGGAATCGATTAATACAATATTATGGGCCGTGGCGAATAGCCACAACAAGTCTATGTCTCCCGAGTTCCTTGCGACGTCGTATTTGGCCTATTTTTGTCATAGGCGTCCCTAAACTTGACAAATTTTGTCCATTAGATTCAGTGAGTACTGCGTTTCAAAGTTGTTAAAGGGCGCCATGATAGTTGATATGTATTTTCAGGATTCAGCAGTTAAATATTCACACCACTACTTACGACTTTTTCGGGGTCACCCTGTCGTCTCCTCCATCTTTCCTCTTATCTCAAACTCTGTGGCAGATCTAGCAGGAACTGTCTTTTTTCTCCTCCTGTTCCATCAGGCTACAATAGGTCCCCGGACACTCGTTTCTACCGGGGAACGACACGGCTGACGAGCATGCCAGACAGGGAGCGCTACTTGCGCCTTCCGCAATCCCTTGTAGTCTCTCTCTCGTATCCACTCTCGTCTTTTCTCGGACTGGAGGCGTACTGTCTCTTCAAAGTACTTTGACACACAGGTTCCCTCGATTTCCACTGAGGAACTTGTGCTCCCTCGTCATGCTCGCTGTGTCCTCTCTCGTCTTCGTTGCAATGGACACAGCTTTCTTTTAGGTTCTTATCTCTCTAGGATTGGCAGAATCGAGAATCCTTCTTGCAGCACCTCTGGACACTCATCCCAGGATACCTCTCATCTCATTCTGCACTGTCCAGCTACGGAGTCTTTACGCCGCTCACTCTTTGGCGACTCTATCTCTCTACGACCTCTGGTCCAGACCCTGGGGAGTTTCCCGGCTTCTGGGGCTCCCTGATCTTCCGCCATGCCCCCATCCCTCGGAAGGGGTCGGGTAACCAACAGCAACAACAACTTTTTCGTGGCTGTAGGCATTTATTTATTCATGCGTATGAGCTCATGCTCTGATTGCATGTCTTTCGTCAGACTGGACCACCATGACCGGTAGACTGCTTGGCCCCACCACCTATTTGCCACATTAAGATGGAGGCATCTCGTTAAGTGCCTTGCCCAAGGACACCACAAGCAAGCTTGGCGGCTTGTTCTCCACACTGTCCCTTTTGTGCAGAGCGCCGAGCAGGAAAGCTGTGAATACCACTTTTGAAATCTTTTGGTGTTACTTGACGTGGAGAAATGAAGCCCAGGTCTACCGACTGCGAAGCGGACGCTCTAACCACTACGTCATCGCGCCCGTGTGACTGCTGAGCAACAGCCCCTGGCTGCCGATATGTTGCTTCGCCGTGGCATAAATGCAACTAGGAAGAGGTATTTACCCAAATTGATACGCATTCACAATTAAATTATATCAGTTGCAAAGTCCCCATCAGTAGCGTCGAGATTGAAAATATTAAATCAGACGGTTGCGCCGACCTCACTCAATGGATAGTTGTGAAAATAGCAATAGAAAGTTAATGTTTTTTTTAACATAGTAGGCGTTCCAACTAGGTAACGTTGGTAATGCTAAGGAAAAGGTATCATCCAGGTGAAGCATAAGTGAGAACCAAGGAAAGGCTTCGTATAAAAGAGAGAGGGACTCCGTAGAGGAGCTCCATAAGGAAGCAGAGATACAACGTAAGAACTTGAGACGAGGGAAGAACTTGGCCTTCAGTGAAGATAACTGTTTAGAAAAGAAAAGAAGTGGCCCCACGAAATGTGAAAGTAGGGTTTGAAACGGAGAGGGGAGTTGAGCAGACAGAGGCTAGGCTGGAAGCAGGTTGATTGAGATCCACCAAGGAGAAGGACGTCTCACATTTGCCATGGGTGAGAGGGGACATCAGTGCTCATACCAACGATTCAGTCGGATCAGGGCTCCTTGTGTAGCCTCCACAGCAAAAGTGATCAAGAGGAGGGAAGACTGGATGACCATGTCGTTAGTGTAGAGAGAACAGCTGACGTAAGAAGGTAGAATAGCAGGAAATTCATTGAAAAGAACAGGACCAAGAACTGGTTTTTGTGGTACTCCTCGTTACATTGTCTGATGACGTGCAACTTCAATTCGCGCATGAGGAACTTGGGTTAACATTTGTTTTCAGGTTATCATGGCAACAAACCGAGCGGATACCCTCGATCCTGCTCTCCTCCGTCCAGGCCGTTTGGACCGCAAGATCGAATTCCCCCTCCCCGATCGTCGTCAGAAGCGGCTCATATTTTCAACCATCACTGGGAAGATGAACTTAAGTGATGAAGTCGACCTGGAAGATTGTATCTTTTATTGATGTTTAGCGTAAGCATATCGTTCCGTGCTCAAGGACCAAATCGGTTTCAAAATCAGAATGTTTGTTTGTAATCTATTAAAAACAAATCCCTACAGTTGTATTTCGATCCCCACATGGTGGCGCTCTTAATCGCCGAAGTTTCGCAATTGGTTGGGAAACTCAAGACTAGTACATATGACAATTTCTTTGCTGCTGTCCGGAGCTTGTGTAGAAAGCCATCGGGTCGACAGGAATCCCTATATTGCGTAATTGGGAGAATGATAGCAAACCGATTTTAAAGGTGGCTCTCCTATTAAACTTTCTAAAACTGTAACTTTCCTGATTAGTGGTGCTATATGATTAAAAAGGCGATTTTTAAAATGTAACCTGACATCTTTTGTGTTCACCACGGATTCCGCAAACTTTTGTGTCGTCACTGACCCTGCCACCTAGAAAACTTATTCCCTTCCTTGACCTGCCGTCTCAGTTGTGGCCCGTCCTGACAAGATTTCCGGCGCTGATATCAACGCGATTTGCCAGGAAGCGGGGATGTTGGCGGTGAGAGAGAACCGTTACATCGTGCTTGCCAAAGACTTTGAGAAAGCTTACAAAACTCAAATGAAGAAGGATGAACAAGATATGGAATTTTATAAATAAATTGCTGCTTCGTTTTGTTTCAAATAAAATTTGCAAACCAATTGCAATGCACTTTTACTAGGGTTCTTAGAAATCTCCGCTTGATAATTTTTTTACAACCAAGTTTTTTCAGATCTTTTTAATCGATTTTAACCCTTAAAACTGTAATTACGGGTCTGGGAGGCCCGGTGAGAGAGAAAACCTGCACAACTTTTTTGTTTGTTGATGTTGAAAGCTGTTGCTCCTGAAATGCCTCAAATAGTTCCTACTGCATAGCTTAAAACCAGAGTTTAGATTGAGAAATCAAAAAAAAAGAAATTAAGAAAACAAAAAATGATAAACCTTAAATTGTAATTACGGGCCTCCCAGGCCCGACTGCAAGCAAAACTTTAGAATTCGATCTAGATGTTACATATTCTACATCAGTGGTTCCCAACCAGGGGTCCGTGAAAAGCTTGCTGGGGATCCGCGAGTACATTGGAATTTGACAAAATTAATCAACAATATTCAATAAATTTCATGTTAATATAGGCACTAGGCAGCAACTTGTACGAACAAACATAATGTAGCGCAGTAGGCTAAATTGTTTCCATATTTGGCTAAATATTGTGTAATCACTAATCCGCATCTTTTTTGCTGATTGTGACGTTTATCCAATTTCAGAGATTGAAATTACGCGTTGAACCAGCCTTTATGTCATAAAGGTGTATGATGTCACAATTTCTTCCAGTTCTATGCCAAGCATTAATAGGAGATCAGCATTAGCAGTTCACACGCAGCATAACTTGTAGGAGATCGACGCAGCATAACTTTTAGCAAAAGAATAGGTTGCAATGGCGACGAAAAAACGAAAGTGATGGAAGAACTGGCAACTTCTCCTTTCCCATTTAGCTTGCAGCTTGATGAAAGCACTGATGTTTCTTACTGCAGTCAGCTGGTGTGTTATGTTAATGGCAATAATATCAAAGAAGAATTTTTGTTTAGCGAACCTCTTTTGGAAACTGCAAAGGCTAGCGATGTATTCCAAAAAGTAAACAACTTTTTTGTCAAGCAAACTTTTGACTGGAAAAAGAAAATAGGCTCAATTTGTACGGATGAAACAGCAGCGATGCTCGGAAACAAATCCGGGTTTGCCACTTTAGTCAAAAAAGAAGTTCCTAATGTAACCGTTACTCGTTGGACGTTGCATAGGCATGCCTTAGCAGCAAAAAGTCTGCCATTAACTCTTAAAGAAATTCTATCATATTGTGTGAAAATGGTTAATTTCATAAGAAGCCGATCCATTAATCATTGTCTCTTCAAACCTCTCGAAAGAGAACTTGGGTCAGATCACGAAGTGCTTTTGTATCATTCAGAAGTGCGTTGGCTGTCTAGAGGCGAAATTTTGAAACGATTACAGGAGCTAAAACAAGAGGTCTCATTATTTCTGACAAATATAAACAGTACCTTTGCTGAAAATATTGAGTATGAATCACTTTTGTATGGCCTATCCTACTTGGCAGATATTTTCGGTCATATTAACTACGTTAATCGTGCTATGCAGGGACCAGGTGTAACAATAATGGATGCAGCTGAAAAACTGAACGCGTTCTTGCTCAAGTTGTCTCTGGAAATGTAGATTGGAAGTAGGTAATTATGCTAACTTTCCGTTGTTAGAAGATCTTATTTTGAAGGATGAAACTAGGAAAGAAAGTGATATTTTTATTTCTATGAGAAAGAAATTTTGTCACACTTGGATACTCTACAAACTTCTTTCGAAGGCTATTTTAATTTGGGTAGCTTGAAGGATGAAGCATGGATTTGAAATCCTTTTCTCATTGACTTAAACAGCATTGATGAAGAAGATCCAACAAAGATGATTTTATCGATTTGAGAGCAAGCAAACTTTTACAGATTGAATTTAATGCCACCTCTCTGGAAAATTTTTGATGCTCTCAACAACGTTCCTACCAATCTCTGGCAAAGCAAGCAATTTGCACTCTGATTCCATTTAATACTACTTACCGCTCCGAGGCTGCGTTTTCGGCTCTTGTTGCTATAAAAACGAAACAGAGAAATCGTTTGGACGTTCAACATGATATGCGTGTGGCTTTATCAAAGACCCAACCACAGTTCAGTGTTTTGGTGCAAAAAAGACAACAGGCTTCTCATTAAATTGCACCAGTGCACCTGTATTCGTTTGAAGTTACTTTTCTGATGGTTCTTGAATGTAAGTAAAATGTTATGATTGAGCAATTTGTAATTTAATTCTACGTACAATATTACATTTAAAGTTCGCCAGCATTTGTAAATGTGAGCGTACTTCACCAAATTATTTGTTTAGGGTCGGTTTTAAAAATGTAGGGGTCCGTAAGCTTCATAATTATATGAAAGGGGTCCATGACTAAAAAAAGGTTGGGAACCACTGTTCTACATTGTATATCTCAACGAGATCAGTTCTTGTCACCATTACAAAATTTTGAAGAAGAGTTCTTTTACAGGTGCTCTTCATTGTTTGCATGTGCACTGCATCAGCGCATCTCAATCTTTGCCAAAGAATGACCCTACTAGTTGTTCAATACATATTTTCATACAGCACGGTTATTTGAGTTTGACATAAAATAGGCAGAAGATAAGGATGTTATTATTTATCACAGGTGAATATGATCCAAGATTAGGTTTCAGAAAAAGAATAAAGATGAAGTGTTGAACAGAAACATAATTCACTCGTTTTTTTTCCTATATTTTAGTACCGGGCCTTTTAGGCCTGTAATCACGGTTTGTGTCACAAAGCAATAATTACAGATTAAGGGTTAAATTAAAGCTCACGTTTCGTTTATAATTATGTGATTTGTGTTGAGCCATCCAATCTTGTAAGCGTTTTACGCTAGCGTGCTTCCAAGAGGTTTGAGGAGGCACGAAAATGACTAAAAACCTCTGGGGTCAGTTGAAGTTGGTAACCCATGTTTGCAGGCCCAATCAAGCTGTGCCTGGTGGCAGTGCTCTTGCAAAATTGTGAGAAGGCCTTTTTTAAAGCTCAAATGTTTTCACCAAATTTTGTCTGTAAAACAGGCAATTGGTTTGTTACCGTTACAACATTAATAAACTTAACATTCTTTAGTGGGGCGTGGGGCGCCCAGAATGCCCCATCCGTTTCCACTTCACTTCGTAAATACCAATAATACCTTCGGTACGGAAAAGAAAATAGGGTTGAAACGGTGTAGACGTTTTGGAAAAGTCAATAAAGGTCGTTAATTATTTGCGATTTTTTGCGGACATCTTTTATGGCCGCCTTTGTTGAGGGGAGTAAAATAAACTTTTTGTTCCAGAAAATGCAAGACGCGAAATATGAATTTATGCTGAGCCAAATCAAACTGTTACACCTTAATACAGACACGTTGGCCTAATTATTCCTATAATTACTACTTTTTCTTGTATATTAATTTTTTTGTGTTTTTATCAAAGTCGCTGTACGCAGTATAACCAAACAAAAATGCTCGGTGGGCAGCTTCACTTCTCGCACTTGGGAAGAATTATGAGAAAGATGATTAATTTATCCTGGAGTTTTTAAAGAAACTTTGTTCTTACTCGCATGCTCTGATCTTTCTGATCCCCAGTGATTAAAACTCTTAAGAATAATTTTCTTCCATGATACCGCCATTTATTTAGTTTAGAAATAAATTTCTCTAATAAAGGGCGCTATCATAAAGAGCTGGGCCTCAACCCTTATCTATAAAGCAATTCGCCCAACAATTCTGCCTCATTTTTTCCAACACACCCAAAAACTGAGGACAAACCGCAGCCCCCATCACAATAATACCAGCTGCAGGCCTTTATTATGCGATTGATTTGTCGCCAACGTGCTGATTCCTGCCATCTTAATTCTCGTCAGGCATGATCTGGGGGTTTATAGTGAAAGCACTGTCTCGACAACACGGTGTCCGGTGTAAAATCAATTTGGCAGTGATGGCAATATTTGCGATCCCTTAGAGCAGTGGTTCTTAACCTGTGGGTAATTACCCCCAAAGGGGTAATTTGGCATTTTAAAAGGGGTAACATAAATTTTCAAAATAAAAAAGAAGTAACTTCGATGGCAAACGTTGTCATGCACTTCTACTCTAAAAGTCTCAATATGTTTCACTCATAACCATGCTATTTGTGATGTCATAAAACTAGAACTAGAGTCTCTCGTAAATATCTGTTTCGTAGACAATTGATGGTATAGTCCAGTTAGTGATAGGCGTCATAGGCGTGAGGTAGCATTTGTTTCTTTTGTAGTAGTAAGGCTAATTTAGCCCCCACAAATTTTTAAAATGCCTCGAAAGAAACGAAGTTACAAAGAAGCTTTTCTGAACTTTGGTTTTACGAGTGTTATTGAAAATTCTATTGAAAAGCCATAGTGTGTGATTTGTTCTAAAGTTCTAACTCAGAAAAGTATGAAACCAAGCAAATTGAAGCAGCATTTGAAGTCTCGCCATAGTGAATTAGTAGGAAAATCAGTTGACTACTTTAGGCGAAAATCTGAGCTTTTGAAAAATTGTCGCCTCGATTCTGAGGGAATGTGGGCGAAACAAAACAAAGCAGTATTGGAGGCGTCATATCGCATCGCCTTCCGCATTGCTCAGGCAAAAAAGCCTCACACAATTGGCGAGGAACTCATAGAGCCCTGCCTCATTGAAGCAACTACTCTAGTACTGGGAGGGGAAAAAGCCAATAAGTTAAAAGAAATCTCGCTCTCCAACGACACTGTCAAAAAACGCATTTCTGAAATGAGTCAAGACATTTTATTACAAGTGGTGGAAGAGGTAAGGTCCAGCCTACTATTTTCCTTGCAATTGGACGAGTCCACTGATATTTTGTCCTGTGACATGTTGCTGGTCTACGCTCGCTACATCTTTGAAAACAACGTAAAAGCACAATATTTATTTTCTGAACCACTTTCAACGACATGTGGAGGAGAAGATGTGTTCAAAATTGTAAAAGATTTTTTTGAAAAGCACGCACTTGATTGGAAACAACTTGTTGGTATCTGTACAGATGGTGCTCCTTCTATGATTGGTTGCAGGTCTGGTTTCAAAGGATTAGTAACTAGTGTTGCTCCTCATGTGTCATTTACTCATTGTGTGATTCATCGCTTTGCTTTAGCCATGAAAACTCTCCCTTCTGGACTTCAAGAAGTGTTACAAGATGTAGTGAAAATTGTAAACCATATTTCTGCAAATGCAACAACATCAAGGCTATTTGCAGCGTTTTGTGAAGAAGTTGGGTCTGATTTTAAAGTTCTTTTGCTGCATACAGAGGTAAGGTGGTTATCTCGCGGTAAAGTGCTGAACCGTTTGCTCCAGCTGCGAGAAGAAGCTGCTATTTTTCTTGAAAACGAACGATCTGCAAAAGGAGAAAATATGCACAACCAAATGAAAAGTAATGACTTTTTGCTGAAGGTGGCTTACTTGGGTGATTTTTTCTCCGAAGTGAATTCCCTTAATTTAATTCTGCAAGGAGGTCGTCAATGGTTGCATACGACACACGACAAAGTTGCAGCTTTCAAACGCAAATTGGAACTGTTTGAAAAATTGACAGAAAAAGGCGACACAAGTATGTTTCCTAATTTAACAATGCTATTGCAATCTGACCCAAATATGAAATGCAACTTCACTCAAGATATATCTAGCCACCTGAATGCAATAAATATCGCGATTGATCGGTATTTTCCTGAATTTGAAGAATGACATAATTTTTTGTGGATTAGCAAGCCATTCTCTGTTGAAGAAACTTCTATCTGTGATGATGATATGGCGGCAAAAATAGAGTTTCTTCGACTGCGTGAAGATTCAAGTCTTAAGACTGACTTTGCTGGGGTGGATATAGGAAATTTTTGGGCTGGCCTTCAAAATGAATATCCCATCCTTTCGAAAAGAGCTCTGAACTTTTTGATTCAGTTTCCTTCAACTTATTACTGTGAAGTGGGATTTTCCCCAATGGTGTCTATAAAGACAAAATATCGAAACATGCTTCAAATTGATGATGATATGCGATGTTGTCTCTCCTGCACTCAACCTAGATTTGCACGCTTAGTAGCTAAAAAACAGTATCAACCTTCCCATTAACTGCATTTGAAATGAACCTTTGAATGTACAACAAATAATGACTTTGTTTTTCTGTGGGTTTATTTTGGATTGCAAGCTATATTAGGTGATGTTTTTCTAAAAAGGGGTAATTGATATCCAGCAAAACATTTTGGGGGTAACAACAGAAAAAAGGTTAAGAACCACTGCCTTAGAGGTTCCATTACAAGCAATTTCTACTGTAGTTCAACACTAGGCTCACCAAGGGCGTCAATTGACGTTTTGTCATTTTCACAATTTTGTGCAATCCGTTAAAATTTTGGAAAGTTTTTGTCATCCGTCACAGAAATTACTCACATCTACTTACAGTTACCAAATACGTTAACTGACGCTGCAGGCAATCTAAAGCTGAAAAGTGTAAAAGACGTTGCTGTCTTGAGATTATTTTTGGTGGATTACCCTTGATAGCTTTTAGTTTTTTTGACAAGTTTTTACGGTCTCCTTGTGAAAAAAATGGCATGATTTAGATTACATTTACAAACTGTATCTCTTTGTCAGTGTACGGAAGCTAGGTAGTTTTACATCAGTACTGCTGATAAAGGGATGCGGTTTGTTCAAACAAATGTAGGTTTATGTTTTGTTGAATTTTAGTTGACCATGACAGCTTTTCAACAGCATTCCTGAGACAAATATTTGAAGCTCATATTATTTTAATTTTTAGGGATAAAATGTCGTTTAGACTTACCGCTTCTCAAGCTAGAGGATAGCTGCGAGATATTTTGTCAGATTGTTTGGACAGGAGACAGTCTGATGATGATGTGAGTAATACAGAAAATGAAGTAGTACAAGCAGCTTTGTTACAGGAGGAACCCTCTGATTCAAATAATGACAATGCATTGGATTCTTGAGTCATTGTTTCTCCAAACGACGGTAACGCTGAAGCTGAGGAAGAAGATAATGAGTAGATTTTTCGAGGTAAAGATGGATCATGTTAGCAGGCTCTAGTGCCGAATCAGGGTGTTAGTGGGCGTTTGCAGCAGCAAAATATAATGAGAATTCGACCAGATCCTTCTGCGTATGCCTCCACTCGCATCATTTCTGATAGTCCTCTCTCATCGTTCCGAATTCTTTTCAACGAGCTTATGCTAATAAACCTCCAAAAATGTACTATTGCTGAAGATCAGGTGATTCTAACTGGAGAATAGCTTTGGATGAGTTGGAGAAGTTTCTTGATCTCATCGATAACCGAGGTGTTATTGGTGGTCGAACATTACTCATTCTCAGTATATGGAATAGTTTGTAGGGATGTGCCTTGTTTAGCAAAGCTATTCCTCGTCATAGATATCTTGAAGAAATGAAATAACTACGGTTCGACTAGAAGTGTGAAAGAAGACCAAACCTGGAAAATGATTAATTTTGTTTGTTTCATCTTTATAGAATCCTTTCATTAAAAGTTGTTCCAAGGCACTCAGGGCAAATTTTTTTTGCATTTCTATTCCAGGTTGGGAGTTGAGTCAATTCGAACCTAGCGCTTTGGCAGCTAATAACTTTTAAACCGCTCACAATAGCAATTCCATCTTTGCTCAGGTAGATGCAAAATTTATTCTTCAATCTAATTAGATATTTTTGACCATAATTAGATTAATAGCGTTCAAGTTATTGCAAATTAGAGGCTCAACATTAGTTTTTAGATTTTTGACTGTAATTTGAATTAAAGAAACAGTCTGCGAATTTTCTTGTTCTTGTAGTGTTTACTCATCGACACTGTAGTTTTGCGATCGCCTAAGCGCGATTTATCACTGACCGCTACCAGATAAGAGTTCAACAACTGATTATCAATTAGATATTTTACATTTAAGAGGAATTTACCAACCGTGATGATTTTATAATATTTCTTATCTTAGGTTGCTTGCCATATGCCAAGTGTTTGCGGTCTAGTTTTTGTAGTTTGAATTGATTGTTTGTAAATGTGAAACATGATATGAAATTGCATTTTAACAACAGAAAAATTTTAACTTAATTCAAATTATTATAATTTTCATTTCGAAAAAATGCAAGCCATGCTTGTTCATGACAAATGAATATTTTTATTGATCAAGACATAAACCTCATTTAAATTAGGGAATGCTTACAGGCCATATGAACCTTTTTTATTCTTTCCTCTCTCTTATGCGACGCAATACGACGTTTTTGCAAGCCCCTCCATCCTTATGTGCAGACTTGGACAATTAGAAATTTTTTAGCATTTTCAAATAGAATTAAACTTGGAATTAGACCATTCATGCTTTTCTCACATTAGAGTAGAATAAAATTAGAACATTTCTGCCTTTCACAAATTAAAGTAGATTTGGAATTAGAGCTTTTCAGTTTTTCTGAAATTAAATTGAAATTTTGATGCCATTAGCACAGCTTTGCAAAACCACCTTGTATTTGCAAACTCTTAGAACTTTTCCATTTTTGCCACCAAATTATTGTGAAGATCTTCCTTTCTTTTCAGAGATCACCTAATTTCGATCTCGATTTTTGGCCAAACTTTTCATAAACGCAAGTGACCCCTAATTACATGTAGAAGAGATAGTAAACTTTAATTCTTTTTAATAGCAAGTTTGTTCTACAACGATAGGCCTATGCAGCCTTTTATTCAGTCCCGTAGCACTCCAACTTCGGGCCCCCCCCCAAAGTAAGCGCAAGAGCCCCTGCGCACAGGTCATATCACTTTAGAGGTGTAAAATTGAAAAGCTGCATTAAGAAAATACACCACAATTTCTACATAAGTAAACAGGCTAATGTCAGAATAAAGCATGCCGATACCGAAGGTGCAAGTCATAAAAAATTCGGCACCGATGCCAGAGTTCAGTAGGACATTTATGCAGACACTGCGAAACGAAAGCAATGACACTGAAAAACATGAAAAAGTTATAAAAACACAGTATCATTTAAATAGTCTGGAGCGAACCTTTTTGTTCGCAAATGCTGTTATGACATTGTCATAATCAAGAGATCGGGCGCAGTCATTTTCGATTGACAACATGGCTAATGAAGATAGTCTACTGTCTGTCATAGACGTTCTATTAAAAGTTTTGATCAGTTTCAATTTGCTGAAGCTTCTTTCAGCGCTGGCAACAGTCACGGGGCAAGTTAGTAAGATTCGAAGTGCGATGTACACATTCGGATACAATTCAAATAAATGAGTCTTTAGAAGATAGTTCAGAAAGTCTTGAGCCGTATTGAGATTGCGTTTTTTTTGTAAAATTAAAACAAACCGCTGTAGCTCAGCGCTCATTTGATCAGAATCAATGTCACCGAACTTTTTTTGGAACTCTTTACAGCAAGTAAGAAGAGCATTTTCTTGTTGCACAAGCAAAAGTTTGTCTCGTGTGTACAAAAACGAAAAGGCGGAAGAAACCTCACGTAACAAATTAAAGCGCTCCTTTATTGACATAATAGCCTGGTCTACTAATGGATAGAAAAAGTTGCTTTTAAATTTCAGTTCAGGAGTAGCTCGTTGTTCCTCTTCACCTTGGTAATCAAACAATCTTCTTTTCTTTCCACTTCTTGACGGAGGAAAAGAAGGATCAATATCCAATTCCTGTGCTATTTCAACAGCAGATGTTGCGGCACTGTCGTAACCCGTTGTGCGATAGTTTTGCAAAAACTTTTCAGTTGCCTGGATTTCCGTTTCCATTGTATGAAGGGAGACTCCATACGATTGAAGAATCTTGCTTGCTTTATTGACTTGGAATAGGATATCATACCAAATAAACACCGACAAAAGAAAACTCCATTTTGATAAATAAGCTATCAACGATTTTGTTTCTGAGGCAGCTCTTCCATTTTTTCTTTCTATGGAAATGGCTTCCAAGTCTTTCAGTGCCAGCAACACCTCTTTTAAATTGTATCGAAGAGGTTTGATGCATTTAATTCTGCTTTCCCAACGAGTATCAGATTGTGACTTTATGGACAGCTCCACATGTTTCTTCAAAATTTCCCAACGCTGAGCAGAGGAAGAAAACAGCACATACAACCCTGTAAGTACTCCAAAAAATGTCAATGCTTCCGTCGATCAATTAGCACTGTCAACAACAACTAAGTGAAGGGTATGGTTTGCACAGGGCACGTAAAGAGCTTTGGGATTGATGTCTAGCATTCTTGCTTGGACCCCAGAATATTTTCCTTTCATGTTAGCACCATTATCATATGACTGACCTCGACAATCAGACAATTCGAGTTGCAGTTCGGTCGCTTTTTCTAAGAAAGCGTCCAACAAGCCTTTCCCAGTACTGTCACTTATTCTCAAGTAGCCAAAAAATCTTTCTTTAACAACAGCAGCTTCTTCATTACATAGTACATAACGGAGAATGACAGACATTTGTTCATGATGTGACATATCTGGAGTGCAGTCCAAAATCATAGAAAAATATTTTGCCAATTTCAATTGCTGTAAATTTTCTTTTTCAACTTCTGTCGCTAGCAATTCAATTAGTTCATTTTGTATGGTAAGACTCAAATAGTGATCTTTAGTGTTTTTATTCTTGATTCTGTCTTGAAGCTCTTTTAGGATCGGATCTCTTCTTGCCAAAAGCTCAAATATACCCAGAAAATTTCCATTGTGAGGAGATCCTAAGACTTCTTCAGATCCTCTAAAAGCAAGATTCCTTTCCGATAGAAACAAGGCAATGTCGATAAGTCTCTCTAAAACATTTCTCCAAAAACGTCTTTCATTGAAAAAAATATTCATCTCGCGTTTGTCGATAGTGGATGAATTTCTTATCCCTTCAGCTAGCAACATCCATTGACTGCAGCATTCTTGGTGGGAAATGCCGTTTTCATGGTCTTTCAGTTTTTTCGAAAAACCCTCCCATGTATTTATACCACTACAAAAGGGGCGTAGTGTTTTTCCAAATAGCTTACAACAAAAGCAAAAAACTTGATCTGATTCCCCACAATAAACTAGCCACGACCGTGAAACACTTTCACCATTAGGTAACACACGTTTATAATGGTTGGAGGAAAAACGTCGCCTTGGAGTTGTGTTATTATATGGAAAATTCATTATTAGTTGATGTGGTCCACGCTTTACTATATCACATCGTTGAGCATCAGAAATACTTTCAGGCCATTTACATGGGTCATCAGGGATAGGGGTAAATTGAGATTCAGTTATTTTTGATATTGAAGGTTGCGTATTGGCAGGTAAATCACAACTTACATTTTCTGGAAATTCACAATCACTTTGATGCTGATCGTCATAGTCTTCTTTTTCTTGTACACTATAGTTTTCTTCATCCCTCTCGGTACTAGTGCCAGGTCTGCTCTGCTCAGTAATCTTGAAAAAATCTGTCATCTTGGGCAATTTCGCTACAGCATCTCGAGCAGTGGCTGCTTCTTTTCTCTTTTGAGCACCACTTTTTGAACGTTTCATTCTATACAATGTCAATAAAATACTTTATCTGCACTCTGCAGTGTATATATATTGTCCCGGTATTTATAACCAAACAGAATTCCAGACCATTCTATGATTGTTGCGTAACAACGGCATTGTTACGTCAATCGAATATTCAAGATTCTATCAGAAAATCAATCGAAATATTCTAGATTCTGCGAGATAAAATGACGTTGCATTTACTTATGATGTCACAAGCGAATTTCTTCCTACAGTTTAAATCGGTTGTAAACAAGTCTGCTGAACTGAAAATAGTCACGTAGCCAAAAAGCAATTTCAGACTAACTTGGGCCCCCAAAGTTGGCCTGGGCCCCCCCCGATTGGGGGGTTTGGGGGGCGGCTGCTACGTCTCTGCTTTTATCCCTTCTACCATAATAATACCAACGCGACAGCTTTGTTTCCCTCTGGAGGCGTCATATGATATTTAAACGACCCTTACAGTTTTCATATTCAACCTGGATGAATTGTAATGTTACCAATTTGAGCTGTATCATCGTAACTTGCGCTTTGGTCTCTTAGTGAATCTAGAACAAGGGTTCTTAACCGGGGATAAAGTTACCCTTTGGGGATAAATTTGACCTGCCTTGAAGGTAAATTTTGTTCGCAAAAATTTCACATTTTTACCATCTACTGTACAATAGGCATTTGTAGAAGTGAAAGTAAAAAAAAATTGCGGGTAAATTTTACTTTTGAAATTTGCCAAGGGGTAAATGAGAGAATAAAGATTGAGAACCCCTGATCTAGAGCTACTAAGTAAAAAATCACTTGCAATTAAAATAGAACACATTGCAACTGCGAAACAAAATAGGCTATTTTTGGACTAGCTGGTACATTGCTGTCATACGCGGTGCTGTTTCTGCTCACATTTTTCATCTAATATGAAAATACGGTAACACTACATTAAATTTACGTGTAATTTCAACAACACATATCATCAACAAAAGCAGCAATACGCTCGTATATTTCAAAAACAACAAAGGCAGTGCGATTTTATAGGTAAGTGTAAACCTAACAACATTTTAGTCTTGGCGCTGGCTCAATTGCTCTGAAATTTTGTTTTTCTTTTGCTCCGTTTCCTTTGATCTTACTGATAAATGCATCACAACGTCTTTGTTGAGTTGATTGGTGGTACAGAATTTGAAAATTGCAGAAAGTAAAGTATTCATTCTCGAAGCTTTTTGTCTGACACTTTTCAAGAGAATTCGTCAGAAATAGAGTGAAAAGGTGAAGTGAGTCACTTATTTTTTTATTTTTTTTTCAATTAGTTTCTATAACTATAATGTCCAGCATTATTTTTGCCAAAAAAACATCCAAGCTTGCAAAAGAGATTTTTTGTCTTTCACTTCTTCTTGAACACTGATCTTATCTTTGATAATATGGTGCCTAACAAAAGTTTAAGACTACTTTTGAAAAAATGAGTTTTTTTTATGATTGCGTCGCATTAATTCATTTTTTACATGATAGTACCCGTTCTAGTATTATCTTGTATCATTGTATCACTTTGATGCAATTTGAAATTGTTAATTGCAATTTCATTTCCTTTTTGTTGCTTAGGGAGCCAGGTTTTGGTTGCTTTTGTCATTAGTTTTAGCGGCAAAAATGGACAAAAAAACGGTCTCTCAGTCAAGCTTAACATACTCAAATTGTCACATTATACAGAGAAGTCTACTCACAACTCAAAATAAGTGCGAAATGTAATGTCAGCAAAACAGCAGTTCACACAGCATAGTCAATTGGATACTGAGGAGGAGTTACAGTGACTTAAAGAGAAGTGTCGACCAAAGAAAGCCAGTGAGAGATGATCAATTAATGAAAAGGATAGTTGTTCGATTCCCAACTAGTTCGATAAAGACAGCGCAGTCTGCATTATTGGCAAAGGGCGCCAAAGTAAGTGACATGACTCTTTCTGGCCGATTGACACACGATTTCGAATTAAAATCGAAAAAAACCATTAATAACTAAATTCATGAAAGCCGAGCGTTTGGCGTTTGCTAAAGCAAATCAACATTGGGCCACTGAACATTTAAGTAAAGTATGGTTCAGTGATAAATCAACCATTCAGCAGTTTGAGGAAAGAAAGCAAAATGTTTGTAGATCAAAAGGAAAGAGATATAATAAGAGGTGCACAATTTCAACTAAAAAACACCCTCAAATCAAATGATCTGGGGGGTCATGCCATGCAAAGAGTGTGCTGGTTTGTACTTTTTGTCCCCTGGTACGATCACAAACGTCAAAAAGTACTCAGAATTACTTAAGACAAGCTGAAAATTTATATGGACATTCATCAGTGTAGGATCTTCATGCATGATGGTGCCCCATGCCACAGGTCAAGAACTGTATCCGACTTTTTGAAAAACTAGGAAGTGGAGGTTTTGCAATGCCTGAAAACAGCCCCGAGTTATATCTTATCAAAACCTGTGAAAAACTCTTAAAGATATAGTTGCAGAAAGGCAACTCTCATTTTCCAAACAACTGGTGGATATAATAAAAAAGTTTTCTTCAATGTCGTCTTTTTCTTCATCAGATACTTCATTCAAAATTTTACTTAGCACTTCTTCAGGTGTTACATTGACATTGGGCCATTTTATATTACTTTTATTTGCGATTTTTATATATCTGATAAAAGAAAATTATTTATAGATTCGTTAGATATCATAAAATCATCATAAATCATAAAATCATCTCCTTTTTTTGTCCACTGCTGTGTAATTTATTTCTATGTATGCTGATTTGGACAAAAATAAAATAAAATTGATTGATTGATTGATAACACAGCTCAACAAAAAAATTTTTTTTTCTTTTTGCGATAGATCTTTCAACGATTTTATAGTATATCAGGTGCGCTGATTCCAAAAATGACTTTACTTTTGCTGAATTGGCTCTAGTTTTTGAGATAATGCAGACACAATAACTGTCTATAAAAGCTCAGATAACGGCCATATAAACTACACGTAAGAGGCAATTGTGCTGACAAGGAGATTTTGTTTTGCAACAAAGGACCAGTGGTCTCATTTTTAGAAAGGTTAACAAGGCAGAAAAGTCAATAACTGACCATTAGCAATCTTGGAGTCTAAAAAAATTCTAATGAAAAGTTGAAATGCAGTAACTTTTACTACTCGTATATTTAGATTTTAAGGAACCAAACAAAAATCCAAAATAATGCTTTATTAAACATAATCAAATTAACATAACAATAATTAACATAAACAAATCCACCGAAGCTTTTCGTCCCCTCACGGGGACTTCATCAGGGCTAAATAAAAGAAAAGAGAACAAACTTTTACTCTTAAATTAAATTTAATATGGTATTAAGATACTAGTCATTGATAATTCAGTTAGTAACGTTTTAGCACTGTACCGCTCAATGGAACACCTGTAAGAGCGACTTGGCTCCTTGTGAATAACCGAGTTTTATGTTAAGGGATGGCTTAAGGCGTTTGATTAGAAACGCTTCCATTAGTTCGGTTTCAGTGCTGAAACGGCACTTTTTCAGTAATGTAAAGTTTTGCTCTGCTGGTATTGTTTCTCTGCAGGCTTTGCACTGATCGCGATGGGATTTGATAGCGGAGTTAGATGAGCTTAAGTTATTGGAAAGATGGTTTTCAATTCTGACGAATAGTTGTCTAGTCGTCATACCGATGTATGACGTGTTCTTATCCCAAGAACAAGTATATTTATAGACGACATTCGAACAGAAAAGAGCGGGTAAAGGAAATTTAAGGTTAAAATAAGAGATTATTTTAAAAGTTTGATAAGCTACTTTTATATCAGTGCTCAGTCTGTCACGAAACAATGCAGCAAGGCGTTTACTAAATTTGATAGACGGGGTACCAATATATGGGAGGGTTAAATAAGGACTTAAGTTGGGGGTATTATTGGAAAAATCCGTAGGGGATTGTTGGTTCTGGTTTTTGAATTTAATCTTAAATTTTTCAATTACATTTAGGATGAAAGATGTTGGGTACCCGTTCTGTTTGAATAAAGAGATGATACGGGTAATTTCGGTTTTTAATAACGAATCATTTGAAGAGTATAAATAAGCACGATGTAGTAAGCAATTAATGAGGCCTCGTTTCCAAGATAAAGGTGCTATGCTGTCGAAATGTAATAGTACACCGGTGAAAGTTGGTTTACGGTATACACAGATATTGAATTCTCTGTCGTAAATCGTTAATTGGACATCTAGAAATGGTAGTGAGGGGCCTGAAGCCTCCTCACATGTGAACTGAAGGTTAGGGTGCTGGTTATTAAGCACTTCTAAGAACATTTGAACTTCAGTTGCGGAATTGAAGATGGCAAACACATCGTCCACGTAACGTACATAAAATGATGGAAAAAACGAAAGATGTTGATCAAAAATTTTCTTTTCGATCATTCCAAGAAACCAATTGGCTAGCGTAGGACCTAAAGGGTTTCCCATAGCTACACCATCGATTTGTGAAAATAATTTACCATTATGAATAAACATACCTTCTGTGCTAAGTTTTAAAAGTTTTTTAAAGATGTTTTGTGTAATTGGTTTCTTGGCTTGAAGAAAAGGTAATTTCGAGGCGACTTCATACGAGAATAGTTTATTGGCAATATCATCAATTACAAGATCGACTGGAACGTTAGTAAAGAGGCTAGTAACATCGAAACTCACTAATAACTCACAAATCATCAGAATGGGACTTTGTCCACCTAGCTTCAGAAAGCTCTAGTGAAAGTGATGTTTCAAGCATTTTTGAAGAAAACTCGACCAGTCCGAAGCAGTTTAATCAGGAGGAACTGAGCGATCTCATAAGAGATCTTAATCTATCTAAAGAAGCTTCTGAAGTATTGGCATCCAGGCTTAAAGACAAGAAATGCCTTAGTGTTGGTACGAAAGTAACCTTTTACCGCACAAGGGAGAGCGACTTACTTCCGTACTATCGTTCAGAAGAAGGGCTTGTTTTCTGCTCAGATGTTGAAGGACTTCTTTTAAAAATGGGAATACCTGAATATAAACCTCAAGATTGGCGTTTATTTATAGACATTCAAAAAGAAGTTTGAAGTGTGTATTGCTGCACAATGGAAACAAGTATGCCTTGATTCCCATTGGCCACTCTACATTGCTCAAAGAAGAATACAACAATATTAAACGAGTGCTAGAAAAATTGAACTACTTTGACCACCAATGGTTAATATGTGTTGATTTGAAAATGGTCAACTTTTTGCTTGGTCAGTAGAGTGGTTATACTAAATATCCGTGCTTTATTTGTTTGTGGGACAGCCGTGCTCGCAGTGACCACTGGGTGAAGAAGGAATGGCCTGAAAGAATTACACTAACAGTTAATGAATGTAATGTCATCAATGAGCCCCTTGTTCCAAGTGAAAAAATCATTTTGCCACCTCTACACATCAAATTGGGTATAATGAAGCAGTTTGTGAAAGCTTTGCCAGTAGACGGAAATTGTTTTAATTACATTTGCAGAGTATTTCCAGGGATGAGCAATGAAAAACTAAAAGCAGGAATATTTGATGGTCCTCAAATTCGAAAGCTGATGAACGATCCAAACTTCACTGCATCTATGACTGAGAAGGAATTTGCTGCTTGGATTTCTTTTACTGTGGTTGTAAAAAACTTTTTGGGAAACAATAAAGCAAACAATTACATTCAGATAGTTGAAGATATGCTTTCAAAATTTCAAAGTTTGGGAGCAAAGATGAGCATCAAGATTCATTACCTCATTCATTACATTAGATAGATTTCCAGAAAATCTTGGGGAATTAAGTGAAGAGCAAGGAGAAAGATTCCATCAGGACATTAAAGTAATGGAAGAAAGGTATCAAGGACGATGGGACACCCACATGATGGCGGACTATTGTTGGAATCTTCTACGACATAAGCCATTTGCTCCTCACGCTAGAAAGTCCTACAAGAGGCGATTTGCTTCGTAGATTTGACAGAATGATAGTTGTTAAAGCTCAGTATTTTCAAGCTTCGTTTGTTTAAATAAATAACGGCAACATACATTTATACGCTGTAATACTGGGTTTTGTTCCAATACATTTCTTGCAAACTAACGGTAAATATTGCTGTTGCATCCTTTTTTAGCATTGTAGTTTGCATGGATGCTTTGCATTTTTGTTTTACTGCGTTTACAAAAGAAGATGGAAGCGTACAGTATTGATTAAATAGCATTAAATGCACAACAATGCCATATAACACAGTCTAAGTAATATTTTTACAAAAAAATGCAATTATCTCAAAAACTAGAGCCAACTAGAAAAAATGAATGTCATTTTCGAAATCTACGCACCTGATATACCCTAAAATCGATATAATATCTGCGGCAAAAATTTGTGTGTTGACCAGTGTAATCTTTTACACCAGTAAGAAAATTTTAATTTTAGTGGAAAAGAGCAATTTGAACATTTCAAACACAGAGCTAAAATGAAGTGGTTGCATTCCCGGTGTAATAGTGTCAAACAAAAGTTATCGATATCCAAAGTACGAATATGCTCGTCAACTAATAAAAACTAGCTGCTCGTTTTTTAGTTACGCACCCATCTACAGACCGGGGTAGGTAGGCAAACACCGAGCCTACACTAAAGGTTGACAAAAAGCGACCTGTGTCTGCATTACCACGATAATAATCCTCTTCTGACGAATAGCTTGTTGGCTTGATCCTTACTGACGATATTGGTTTATATTTTAAGTTTGCTCACAGCAGATTAAATAGGATAATGATTCTATCTACCTTAACTTTTACTAATGCGCCTACCGATAATGAAGAATAGCAAATCAGAGAACTACTCTCAAAGCAAGCTAAAGCGAAAAAGGTTGCCAACGGAAAGTATTTGATTAGACATTAATTTAAAGTACATTGAGGAAGGAGATGGCGACAGATTCGCCACAATACCACTAAGGTAGTTTGAAGCAAAAAGCAGGCATAGAATGCTGAAAATGCTAAAAAAACGAATCACTTGTTGCTCATTTTTTGACCGGCACTGAAGATAGTTTAGGCCTACTGTATCTACTGCTTTCCTCAGTTACTACAGAATAACTATTGATTTCTCCAAAACCTTTCCATGTGATTTAAAAATGGCGACATCCTGCTTAGTTTGTGCGATTCTACGAGCGCGTGCTCAACTAGTTGGAAAAAATGATGCTTTTCTTTTTCTTTGTTTGTTTGCTTTAGCACGTGGTCACAGAGCGATTTCTTAGGATAGCCCAGTGTTTCTCATTCTTTTTCGTGCCGTGGCCCACTTCGAAGTGCCACAAATTTTTGCGGCCCACTTTAATAAGAACTTTAATGTAATAATTAAAAGGGCACTGGGATAAGCATGAGATAACATGGCAGTGAAGTTGATCTCCAAAAAGAAAAAAAGATAAATACCTCTCCAGTTCACAGGTACAGGTTTTGATAACTTATGATCAGGGGCGAATTAGCAAATTCAACCGGCCCGGGAACTTTGAAATAAAACCATTTTTGACAACTTATTGCAAATCTTGCTAAAACGTTACACAGTTCATCTTACAAACTACATCATATTTAGTCCATTTTGAAAAAGAATATTTAGAATCAACAAACAAACATTATCAAACACTATTTATAGAGCAACGGTCTTCGCATTTCTGCGTTCATTTTTGCCAGTTCGTCGATGATCGTATGGTTCGAAATGTGTAACAAAACGTCTCGTTCGACACACATCAAAAGAAGGGATCCAAGCGATCTTCGTTTAACTGATTTCTCAAACGGTTCTTTACATATCTCAGCTTGCTAAAGGTTCTTTCACAATCAACTGTGTAACGGAAGAAGTAAGGTTACTTTGTATGCCTGATATGGAAGAGAATAACTTCTGCAGTACATTCCATATCTCCGAATTGCAGTATAACAGCATAGAAAACAATTTTGGCATCGACATTTTCGAATGTAGGAGCTTTCGTCCGATCTCACATCTTCGTCATCTGTTTTATAAAAACAGATTAAAATTTAAGTTGTATGAAAGATTATTAGTATCAGCACAGTTGATTTGCGAAAAGTCCTGGATGATAATATCGGAATAAAAATTTGATCAAATAATAATATTTCCATCGGTATGGAAAATAGGTATCAAGTAATTATAGACTCGGGTTGTATCATACAGTCAGATCAAAGTCAAAACATAAACCTGTGAATAGTTTATCAATAATAAAATCAAAAACATAATCACCTGCTTCATCCAATTCAGCACAGTGCTCTGGTAAGATCTTTTTTAATTCCGGCCATTTTGATGCGAAATCCAAGAGCTCTTACCGAAGATCTCGCTGAACAAGAGAATCTGAGCTTTCATTTGGCAAAAGGTTGCATATCATATTCACAGCTTAAATAGGAATCTCATAAAGAACTATTTCAAAAGCGTTTGGGATTGAAATAGCTTAAGTCAGCATATAACTTTTTATGCGTACCAAATCTTTCATGCAAACTTTGAACCACTTGATCTAGAATTCTGTTATGTACATTGACCTCAAAATTTTTCATTGAGCCTGAAAGACATTCATCCAAGGATTTATTTTTACTTTTTCCAACCCGTTTAGCAGGAAAGCTGCTTTCAATCAAAACATCACATCCACGTTCTTCCAAAACTTCATTGGCATGTTGAACAAAATGGTCAGTTTTGGTTACGACCATTGCGAAATCGCGATGAATCTGTTGAATATCCTTTTTTGTTGCTTCCACTATATTAAAAGCATTAATGAAATCCAGTCCAGAGGTCTGCAAGAACTTTGAAAGTGCAGAGGTTATCTCGATGATGCGCAGATAAGTAATGGCTGTCAAAACATGTTAGTATCAAATCATACTATCCAACATGACGCTGGCATCAAACCGCGCTTTAACACTTAACTTTTCAGAAGTAGAAGCACAATACGGAACTTCAATTACATCGCAGAACATGCCGCTGGAACCATCTTCAAATGGGCCGAAAATTTTTCGAAGACATTCGTGCTTAGACCACCATCTAGTTGCTCCAATCAAGTTTAACCTACTCTGCGTATCATGACTACGTCTTTGGCTCATCTGCTTTTTCCACATGTCCATTCGCAAATATGGTTCCCGAAAAAACACTCCAACCTTTTTGAACTAATCCAAATAGAGATATGGATGCATGATTAGTCGTAAGTAGCGTCACAAAGAACCAAGTTGAGAACGTGAGCATAGCACTATGTGTGAATGCGACCAGGAGATTCTTTCTCAAGAAATGCTGTAAGTCCATTATACTGCCCCGACATGTTTAATGCTCCATCTGTACTGTCGTAAATGCATTTGGAAACGTCTATGTTTTGCTTCTGCAAAACTTGTTTCAACAAATTGCACAGGACTGTCAACAACGGCAAGAAATAGTTCTTCGACGTTTTCCCTAACAAAGCGTAGAACAATTGAATATTTGTCGGTTGAAGTTATATCTTGAGTTGAATCGATTTGAACTGAGTAAATGCCTGCTTCTCTAACCGAGTTTGAAATTTCTTCTTTCATTAGCTAAAATATAATAGAAATGATAGAGTTAACAGTAGTTTTGGAAATAAATGTATTTCTGTTTGCACGTTTATGCTTGTGCTTGTCGGGTTTGTTTTGCAGACATTTTGTAATAACATTTTCCAAATGACACTTTAGAATGCTATCGTACGTAGCAAGAAGAAGTGCAGTCTCTAAAAATGTTCCGTGATCAACTTTTTCATCACATAAAGTAGACACTGCTTCCAAACTCCCTGTTCCCCTATAGCTCGTTCTCCATTTTCCAATCATTTTCACAACGGAGACGACTCTGTCGAGAAATTGCCTTCTTTGCATGACCTGTTTGTTGTGTAATGATGTTTGACCGACAGTAAGTAGGTCTACCACTGCCTTATTACTGCTGAATCGTACGAAAGCTTCAACATATGCCTTAGGTTTTTGAGAACTTTTGTGTTCATCAATGCGTTGGTAAATGTGTTTCCACGAATAGTAACCTGTTAGAACTTTGCTGGGGTTCTGATTGCTACTAGTAGTAGTATTGATGCAATGCAAAGATTGCAAAATAAAGCTTCTTTTTCTTCACAATAGGAGAGCCATAATCGCTGCAAATGACCTCCAGAGTCATCAGGTCGGAAGTACACATTTGTAGCGTTGAATTTGGTTGTTTCTGGTTGATGCGGGTGAAACTCGAAATATTTGGTTAGTTTATCTTGCTTTGGTTTTACAAACCACGAGTGGTACGCTGTCACAGAAGGAATTACTGATCTCGTTGAACTTCTAAAACTCGAACGGATATTGCAGAATAGTCTTCACTCTCTGATATTGCTGGATCGAGATTTACAGACTGCTGACATTGACTTTCTAAAACTTGCGTTAGGGGAGCAGAACACACTTTCAGGATTATCTTGGCTGAGGCTGTCTGGTTCTGGTTCATCAGTACATACAGTCTGGACTTCGCTTTCTGATACTGGTAGAATAGATATTTCAGAGCAATTTTGATTTACTAAATCTGATGCTGGTTCAACATGATAACTTACAGACTGATGCTGATCTTGATGTTCTAATAGCAAGGCGGGATTAACTGTCGTTTGGCTTTCCGTTGAGGTGCTTGCTCTTGCAAATGCTTCCTGAATGTTCATACATTTAGGCAGCAATTTTTTTTTCTTTCTTTGACGCTCTTTCTCAGCTCCACCTTTTCGATTTTTTGTTTCTTTTTCCATTGCTTAAAATTTAGGGAGGCCTGGAGAATGGATGGTAAACAACTAAGTTGCATACGTGATATCAGTTCTCTTGCGACTCTTTATTACGTCATAGTACTGCAAATTAGGAAAAGAAATTACCACTGACGCTTTATTTATTATTTTATGTCAAGTCACGACAGTCACGAATCACAATAAAAAAGTTACAGGTAGGCTTTACAAAAATA
Organism: Trididemnum clinides; assembly: GCA_963675345.1. Lineage (NCBI taxonomy): Eukaryota > Metazoa > Chordata > Ascidiacea > Aplousobranchia > Didemnidae > Trididemnum > Trididemnum clinides. Next base: position 53,298,933 of record OY776285.1, read on the forward strand.
CTGTTACTGAAAAATAATTGCAAATTCATTGTGTGTGGAACTGGTTCATATTCTTGATCATTTGTTGACTTCTTAAAGTTAGTTTTGAGGCAGCCCAGTGAATCGCTGGGTCGGCTCACAGTCGAGCGGCCCACTAGAAAACTCCCGAATTCCCGCCGAGCTAATCCGCCCCTGCTTATGATCATATTCAACCGAATGCTGTTTACTGCTTGCTAAAGGTGTCACTATCCTAACTGTAGCGTGATTTTTAAAGATTAACAATAACGCTTTCATTCAGGTGATATGTAGCTCTAAAGAAATATATATATTGTCGCTAAAGATGGTACGAGACCATCACCCCTTTCCCTACCTTTTTGTAGGATGACCTAATTTTTATTTTGAGCAGGCTACATTTTAAATTATTTAGTCCTTATTTTTTGCAAATCTTTTTGAAACTTAGAGATAATCCAAAGGAACCGTGTCTTTGAGGAAAATTGGTCAAATGTACTAAACAACTTTGTTTTTTGTAAAAATTGCTAATTTCTTGCGTCTAGTAGGAAGTTTTTAACTAAAACTGGAAAATTATATACGGCAATCTATTTTTGATCGGCTACTAATAACTAATCTTTAGCCTTTATTGCGGGAAAGTAAATTTCCTAATCTTTCAAACGACACTAATTGTTGCTGCCTGTCATAATCTTTAGATTTTAAACTTACCTGTTTCTACATGATTGCTTATTGGGGAGAGGTAAAAAGTTACACTAAAGGTCATAATCTTTTAATTTTTTTAGTATCAAACAAATAATAAAGGTATATATCATATACCAGGTTCTCAACCTTTATTCTCGCATTTACACCTTGGCAAAGTTCAAAAGTAAAATTTACCCCCCAAATTTTTTTTTACTTTCAATTCTACATATGCTTATTGTAGAAGGTAAAAATGTGAAATTTTTGCAAGCAAAATTTACCCCAAAGGCAGGTCAAATTTTCTTCTGGTTAAGAACCCTTGACATAAACTATCGAAATCGGCTTGAATTACCTTTAATTTGTTAAAAAAATTTTTAAAATCGGCTGAGAATTGAGTTTACAAATTTATTTTTAAGAAAAGTGATTAAGTAAAAATTTTTCAATTTTTGAAAAACCATCAGAGAGCGACTGTATTGATCGCACCAGACAGCATCATGAAATCAGAAAGATTGAAGCGTGCAGGAAGAGAATAGAAGGCTTAGAAGGATTAAAATGATAAAAAAAAGAATTTGTTATATTTTGCTTTTGTCATTTGGCATATTATAATATCTCTACATAGCTTTTCTGGTGAATTAAAAGTTAAAATGGTCTTTATTTAAATTTAAAATCTACATAAAATTCATAAAAACTCAACGTTTCAAAAAACTAAAATCAGTTTTTCTTCGTCAGGAGTGACTAAAGTTTCAAACACAGACAGCAGTTGCATAATCAACAGAATGGACAGAAGAAAATGGCATAAAACAATATGCAGCAGTGACAACGGGCGGTTAAAATTTATAAATTCGTGCAGTTGTCTGTTTGAAACTTTGGTCACTCCTGACGAAGAAAAACTGATTTTAGTTTTTCGGAACGTTGAGTTTTTATGAATTTTTTGCAGATTTTAAATCTGAATAAAGATCATTTTACATTTTAATAACACCACAAGAGCTATATTGAAAAAAAGGATTTGTTTTTGCATGTTGTTGTTGTTACCCGACCCCTTCGCAGGGAAGAGGCCATGGCGGAAGACCATGGAGCTCCAGAAGCCGGGCAACTCTCCAGGATCTGGACCAGAGATCGTAGAGAGACAGAGAGTCGCCAAAAAGCGAGCGGCGCAAAGAGTTTGTAGCTGGACAGTGCAGAATGATATGAGAGGTGTCCTGGGATGAGTGTCCGCAGGTGCTACAGAAAGAATTCTCGATTCTACCAATCCTGGTGAGATAAGAACCTAAAAGAAAGCTGTGTCCGTTGGAGTGAGGACGAGAGAGGACACAGCGAGCATGGCGAGGGAGCACAAGTTCCTCGGTGGAAATCGAGGAAATCTGTGTGTCAAAGAATTTCGATCAGACAGTACGCCTCCAGTCCGAGAAAAGACAAGAGCGGATACGAGAGATAAGACGAAAGAGAGACTACAAGGGATTGCAGAGGGCGCAAGTAGCGCTCCCCGTCTGGCCAGCTCATTAGCCGCTCGTTCCCCGGTAGAAACGAGTGTCCGGGGACCCATTGTAGCTTGATGGAACAGGAGGAGAAAAAATACAGTTCCTGCCTAATCTGTCAGAGAGATTTAGATAAAAGGAAAGATGGAGGAGAGTACAGAGTGGTGAAAACAGAGCGAGAGTCATACAGGGGAGAAGAGAAATGGCAGGTATGTTGGTGTTGCAGAGACTAGCAAGAAGCTTGTAGAATGGCGTAGGATTTAGCAGAAAAACTTGAGCTTACTGGGTCTGCCGAAATAGAAAGAGTGGCCTCAATGCCACAGAGAGAGCAGTTGGCAAATACGCCGGAGCCGCCCTTGCCAAAAGAAAAAGAGCTGTCTGTCCAGAGCACCAGATCGTAAGGGGGGATAGAGTCAAGATAAGCGAGAGCAACACCTTGCCGAGAAAGAGGGTCATCGGAGCGAGAGCATGGAGTGGAAAGGGTGGACTCCGTAGTGAAGGAAGGCAAGTTCTAAGGAGGACAGGAAGGGCAAGCAAGAGGAGCCTTCCTAGGGGAAGAAGGAAGCATGAGCAAGTGAGTGAACGCAAAAGCTCTCCAGAACGATCTGCAGAGTCTTGGTTTCACTCCAAGTCTCACCAAATCTGAAATAGGAAAGGAGGTTGGGAGACGAAAGGCCCACTCATAAGATGAAAAAGTGAAATGAGTCAGAGTGACTCGTAGGGGAGATGGAGAAGCCTTGGAAAGAAGAAGTGGGACATAGGAGGACGAGAGGCAGTCGGAGATGGTAAGACTACCGCTCAGTGAAGCGTTCTAATTTGGTGGAATTGGTAACACTTAAGAAAGGAAACCATCCGGGTAAAGCATATGTGAGAAGAGGCTAAAGGAAGCGGTATACAGAAAAGGGAGGGACTCTTTAGAGGGGCCCCATGAGGAAGCAGAGATACAGCGTAAGGCCTTGAGACGAGGGAAAAACTTGGCCTTCAGCAAAGATACAGCACATGTTTAGAGAAGGAAAGAGTGCGGTCGAAGGTGACCCCAAGAAAGGTTGCAGTGGAGTTGAAACGGAGCCGGGAGTTGAGTAAGAGGAGGTTAGTTTGGTGGGGATCCACTGAGAAGAAGGAGGCCTCACATTTGCTCGAATTGAGAGGAAGACACCAGTACTCAGACCAGCGCTCTAATCGAAACAGGGCTCCTTGTGTGGCCTCCACCGCTGTGAAGAAGGACTAAATGGCCAGATCGTCAGCGTAGAGAGCAGCTGACGGAAGAAGGCAGAGAAGCCGGGAGATCATTGATGAAGAGAGAGAAAAGTGCAGGGCCAAGAACGGATCCTTGCGGAACACCTCGACGGACTCGAAAGAAACGACTTTTGTGATTTTGAAAGACCACACAAGCGCGCCTATCAGAAAGGAAAGATTGAGTCCAACGAGCAAAGTAAGGACGGAGGCCAGCCGAAATTAGTTTGTGGAAAAGGGCGGGATGCCAGACAGAGTCAAAAGCTTTAGAGAAATCGATAGTAGAGATGATCGTCCGAGAGCCAGGCCTGGGTTTGTTAAACCCATCCGAAATGGACTGAGAAAAGAACAGAACTTAATTTAGAGTAGACCGTCCAGGCCGAAAACCGGCCTGACGGGGACAGAAAATGGTTATTAAATAATTAAATTAGATCTAATTAAAATTAGATTCCAGAAAGAAGAGTAGACGAGATAGTATGATGCGTTTAAAAAGCTTTGACACGCAGGAGGTGAGAGAGATAGGCCGGAAGAACGCGGGAGAGTCGAAAGGGTTTCCCCTCTTATGGATGGGAATAATAGAAGATGTCTTCCAGATGGAAGGAGGGAATGCAAAGTCCAGGAAAGATGGAAAATGTGAAGAAGAAATTCCATGCCAGAGCGAGGAAGGTGCTTTGGCATGAAATAGGCAACTTCGTTTGGGCCAGTGGCAGTGGACAGGGAGAGGTTAGAGGCAGCCGCAAGAAATTCAGCAACGGAGAAGGGAGAGCGAAAGAACGAGTAAGACTCTTCAGGGCATGTGGTTCAGAAAGGTAGTCTCTGGCTGTTCTACGCAGGGTCTTTGGCTGGGAGACAGAAAAAGAATCTCAGGAAATCGGCGAAGATCAAAGCCGATTCCCTGGGAGAAAAACAGTTGGGGAAGTTAGGAGAGAAGCCAGTCACAGAACGAAAGAGAGAGCACACAGATTTAAGGTTAGATTTGAGCGAGATAGAAGAGCAATTTACCTGCTATGCCTTAGCCTTGGCGATGACAAACGAGGCACGTCGGGAAGCGGAAATGTAAGCCTGGCGATCTTTATCACTTCGGTGAGCGGCAGCGAAAGCCTTACGTCTTTCACTAACCGCTTCTCTCACTTCAGCAGACCACCAGACTTTAGAATGGCGTTTGATGCGGCCAAAAAGAATGGAAGATTTGGCCGCATTCAGTGCCAGAGAAGTAAAGAGAGCAGCAGCAGAGGAAAAAGATGAGTATTTCTCTGCAGAAGGACATTGAGAGTGAAAGTCATCCCAGTGAGCTTTCCGAAAATCGAAGGAAGGGAAGCGCTTGTTGGGGCGATAGGCCGGAGAGAGAAGGACAGATAAAAAAATTGATAGGTGATCAAAACCCAAGTCTTGAACCACCTCCCAGGAGCAAGACTTGGCAAGAGAGGAGGGTACAAATGAGATGTCAGGAGAGGAGCGATGGAGAAGAGTAGGTATGTCAAGGTCATTGACGGGAAGGAGGTCAGAGAAGATGACCCAATTGAATATTTCCTCCCCACTGGAGTCGAAAGTACGTTTTGAGTCCCAGAGGGGGTGATGGCAATTGAACTCTCCCAGAATAAAGAGATTTCTCGAGAAAAGAATGGAGAGAGAAAAGGAGTCCGTTCTGCAATTTGTCGGAGAAGAGCGAATAGGGGGAGCATAAACATTAAGATAAGAGAGCGAGGAGTTGTTTAGAGAGATGTTGACCCCTACATAATCAAAGTAGGGGTCAAACGAAGAAACAGAAGTAGAAAGTTCAAAGAAGGATAAACGCTGCTTGACAAAAATGATGACGCCGCCGTTAGCGCGCGTGGCATCAATAGAGAGAATGCCAGATCGGGAGTGGGTGCGATCAGATTGCAGAGCAGAGAATGGAGTGACCCGGAAAGAGGAAGATGAGTTAAAGTTTTGTTCCTGGATACAAATAAGGTCAGCGGGATGAGACGAAAGAAAGTGTAGCAATTCAGTGCTTCTGGCTCGGAGACCGCCAGCATTCCATTGAAGAACCCTGAGGGAAATATGGGGGATGAGGAAGCAGGAAGTGTAGAGACACAGCCAGGAGCAAAAGGGGGTGGTGAAGGAGCAGATAAAAATAGGCGGAAGGGGGATAAGAGGTTTGAAGGGGAGGGTGGGGTGGAAGGAGGTCAGATTGAACAGTGGAGGTATACAAGCTGGAGAAGTCCGAGGAGGAAGTCATAGTGCTACCTTCAGAAGCAGGGATGCAGCAGGAGGGGGGCAGCTCCGGGAATGAGAGTTGCCAAGAGTTCCGAATTTATAGTAGGAAAGTAGTGAGCACCTTAAATGGACCCATTTGGAGCAGGTGCAGTATTGCAAGGGTCGGCAACGTTTACTTTCCAGTGTGCCAATTTGTAAAATTCAATGTCAAAATATACGTTTGCGTGCCGATGAAAAATTGCATTATATAATTAGACCTGAGGACAATACAGATTAACGTAAAATTGCTTGGATAGTTTGCACTACCTTAAGTTACTTGTTTAAATGTACTTGTAAGTAACTAAATTTCACGACAAACTATGGAAGTGATTTTTATAGTATACAGGGTGTCTCAAAAGTAAGTATACACTTTAAAATTTGAATAACAATCTAATGGCTTATTCAAATTTGTCAAAAGTTTACAAAAATATTCTATGAACTACTAGAAACAGATTACCGTCCTAATATCTCGTTGAATTTATTTATTGACAGAATGTTAGACCTCAACGTGGGAGCCACCAATTTCGGGAGATTTCAGCCACCTTTTGATGCATTCTTGTTTGACACTTTGCAATAAATCTTGTGTAACTAGTCCACATGATGCTCTAATGTTTTGTTCCAACTCTAAAAGGTTTTGAGGCCGTGTGGAGTAAAGTTGACAAAAAATGCTTCGGTTGAAAAACTGTTACTTTCAGCAAGATGGAGCTCCTGCACATTACACCTGGAAAGTCAGAGATTACTTAAATCAGTTTTTTCTCGGTAGGTGGATCGGGTGCAGAGGTCCTCTAGAATGGGCCGCTCGTTCACCTGACTTAACCCCATGCGACTTTTTTCTTTGGGGTTTCCTTAAGAGCAAAGTTTACTCCACACGGTCTCAAAACCTTTTAGAGTTGGAACAAAACATTAGAGCATCATGTGGACTAGTTACACAAGATTTATTGCAAAGTGTCAAACAAGAATGCATCAAAAGGTGGCTGAAATCTCCCGAAATTGGTGGCTCCCACGTTGAGGTCTAACATTCTGTCAATAAATAAATTCAACGAGATATTAGGACGGTAATCTGTTTCTAGTAGTTTATAGAATATTTTTGTAAACTTTTGACAAATTTGAATAAGCCATTAGATTGTTATTCAAATTTTAAAGTGTATACTTACTTTTGAGACACCCTGTATATACAAAAATATTCACAATGGCATTCTATTTTAGTGGAATCCCTGTCATTGCTTTTCCTCAGTCAAAGCTTTAACCCTTATCGGCACGGTGATTTTGGGTAACTTAATCGGCACGTATGTTGACAAATGTCAACATGTCTTTTTTGTGTGCATTTCAATGCTGCTGTAGCTGTTTTCAAGGTTTGTTTCCGTTTTATACAGTATTGGTATGATAAATATGGGCTATTAAACAACGTCACATTGCAACCAATTGATAACAACGCACATTCCTTTGAATGAACAGTTGATTTTGACAAATTATCACAATTTTCATTCGAAACTCCGGGTCTGCTTTGCACGCAAGGGCTGGTTTTACAAACATCTTAGCTGAACTAGAACGAAATTTCAACAAAGAAAGTTTATCGTTCCTTGCAAAGAAAGTTTATAAAAAACACAAAACCGCAGAAACATAACACAAACAAGTAGGCGTACAGTATTTCATAGTTCTACCATACTTAGGTGTTCAGCATTCCATGCAATATGTGTTTTTAGGTGTTTTTCTGTGTTGCGGGCATACACGTCGGCGGCAAACGATGCATGCAAGGCGAGTATGCTTCGCACACCTGTAACATCTTCCCCGTTTGATGCGTTGAGCAGTGTCACTTGTGGTGCTACCACAAGCAGTAATGAACCCCATCTTTTCTGCAAGGAGCTTTGTTTCACCTTTCAATTTTCGTTTGCTGACATATGGTTGAGCCAGTTGAAAGCTTAGTTGCTTGAGAAAATTTGTTTTTTTGTCACATTTCCCACTGCTTCTCATTACGATAAAAGCGTTGTTAGTGGCAACATTTATCAAATTGTAGTTGATAATCATTGGCCACCGGTTGATCTTCCTCAAGCAATTGAATTCTTCACAGTTTTCATCAAGAGTGTCAACTCCTCCTTTGTGCTTATTGTAATCTCTGATAACTGTAGGTTTGCTGTGGCAGTCCGTGATTGAAATGAAGGAGTGTGAAGATGACATCATGAGCACATTCTTGTTGCGCTTGGGGACATATGACAGTAGAAGAATTTTGTTGGCATGGTCATACAGTGCCTTAGTGGTTTCAACTTCTCTTCCTCTTCCTGTTTTGAATTGCGATGGTACTTCCCGCCGATTAGCCATTATTGTACCAACCAATGTCAGGTTTTTCTCCAACAGGTTGCACACCAGACCATGAGAGGTAAAGTATCGGTCAACATATATGTCTCGACCTGTACCAAAATAAACTGAGCACAACTTCATTACAATATCATTGGCAAGGTTTCTATGAGGTACTGAGTCAGATTCTCTCCCAGAGTAAATCATTCCATTTAGGGCAAAACCGGTAGTAGCTTCGCACAGCCAGAAGAACTTCACGCCGTATTTTCTTGGTTTTGATGGCATATATGTTCTTCCGGGAATCTTTCCACGATATCCGACTAGTTGTTCATCCACGGTCAAGGCCTCGTTTGGGACATAGATGTTGCGTAAATTATTATTGAACATTTCCCATACCTCTCGAATAGCAGCTAATCTATCGGTTCTCTGTCTTGCTGGTCGAGAACGATAGTTGTCGAAACGCATGCAACGTAGTCAGAATTTGAATCGATTCAATGCCATCGTAACTCGATAAAATAGTCTACTGTCAATAGGATCCCACAAGCGACGCAAGTCTGTGAAATTGTCTCTGTCCAAGCCAGCACGAATCATAATAGCAAGACCTGCTTCAACTTCTTCAAAAGTAAAGTCTTTGTAGACATAGTTTGGCGGCAATGCACATTCATGTCTCACGTCCCTTGCTTTTCTGTTTGTCTCACGCACTATCTGAAGAGTAATTTCAGGTCGGTAAAATACTTTGAAGGCATCCACTTCATGTTCAGGAGCAGCAATAATTCGAGGTTGTTGCGTCAATATATTTCTCCTCCTGGGCCTTCTAGGAAAAGGATTTTCGTAATACGTAGCATTTCCAGCTGTAATTCCTACTTGATCATCATCTAAACTAGCATTATCGTCAATAGGTTCTTGATCCTCATCACTAAAGTCGTCTTCACTTTCTTCCTCATACACATCTATGTCAGAAAGTTCCTCAGGTGGCACAGGAAGTTCGTCATCATCAGAAATAGATTCGGATTCGCTGGCACTTGTATCCTCGGCATCAGAGTCGTTATCAACATCATCAAACACTATCTGCATTTGTCGTAGAGCCTCTTGAAACGTAAGTCTTCTCTGTCTATCCATCGCCAAGTTCCAGCTATATTGTCTAAGCAATTGAAAACGCCTAACGCAGTTTGAATAGTTATTATTTCAAGCTGAATACAGTGTTGTTCTACGTTCTTATTTCTGAAATATATCACTAGATAGGTAAGGATTCAAAAAAATAGCTAGAAATATTGCCCTCGTCTCTGCCTGAGAACAGCAAGAACTGATTTCGACATGAAAGCTTCCCGTATGCTGGCTAGAGATTGATGTACCAGAGAAGAACACTTACTCTAGTGCAATAAAGAAGCAACACAAAATGTCTTACAGCGCATGGTGCAATCAGAATCAATGGTGCAATAAAGCTGACGAAATCGAATAATTACTGGTTCTGACCGCTCCTGGGAAAACTGCTGAAAAAAAGAATAACTTCTTCCAGCCAAAGACCTAGTTACTAACTGCGCTTGCTTGTTTGATGCAAGTTATTGGCAATTCCATTGAAACAATGGCAATGGTTTCTTGTAACTCTTACTACTGCATTTTGACGTAAGTCATGGAACGATCTAAACTCTCAAAGGCCGTTTGTCTCTGCTAATCTACTGTTGTTACTACTTGTTGACATTTATCAACAAGCGTGCCGATTAAGATAAAATGCAAATAACCCATTGTAAAAGCAATTTGGGATTTTGATATCACTTCAGTAGTAAGGTAATCAAAAGTTCTCCATCGTCCGTGAATTGTGCTGAGCTAGCATATAGAGGGCAAGTGCAAACAAAAAACGAAAATAAAATGTTGCAAATGTCAACAGAAGTGCTGATAAGGGTTAATATTTGGCTTACAATTTGTGACTTTTAGCTGAACGCAAGCTTCGGGATTATCAGCCGTGAGACGACTGCCGACTGCGATGAGGGCTCAAGGCAAACTTCATGTGAGAAAAAATTTGTTCGCACAAGTACGTTGATCCGAATACAGAAAGCAAGGCTTTTGCTACGTCTTTCAGATCACCAAAAGTGTCCGGCAATGATGCCCAGCACTGTGATATCAACATTAAACGATTCTTACAATCCACAGTTTCGATAGCCTGACGCAATTCAGCAAACTTGCTCGTCCACAATACCGAAGATCTCAAATCAATCAGCTGCATACGAAAGTCGCCAACATTGACCCAATCAAATAAAGACAAATCTAAATCGCCATGGCTATCTGGTTTGATTAGAAATGAAAACACTTCACCAAAACGTCGGAAGTCTTGAAATCTATTGCAAAATTGTGTCTTCAGTTCACTCATATTGCCACCAATTACAAGAGTTAACTTCGCGATTACACGAAAATTTTTGAAGAGTTTTGAAGTAACGGAAAGTGGAACTTTAAACATCTTGAATATAGACATTGAGTTTGGCTACAAAAGATTTCCACGTCTCCAAAAGATCCAACATTGTTTGACCAGGTCCTTGCAAACGAAGATTTAATTCGTTTAAGTGTGTAGTATTATCTGTAAGAAACAATAAATCCGCAAGCTATTTTTTGTCATTCAATTCTGGGTAGTGTTTTCCTTGATTCGACAAAAAAATCTTTATTTCATCCAGACATTTAACAAACCTCACCAGAACTCTCCCGCAACTCAGCCATCTGGAAGTGCAATGCAAAGGAAAGTCACGATGTGTACTCCCCACTTCATCAAGAAAAGAACGAAGTTGCCGATGAGTAGTTGCAGAACGTGCAACAATGAAGTTCACAATTTTAGTTGTGATTGCTATCACACTAGCAAGATTTGAATTGGGAATCTTAGCTCAAAGGCTTTCCTGGCGAATTTTGCAGTGAAACTTCATGACTGGATGGCCAGTTTTCTCTTCAATAAGTGCAACAAAACCACGGCAGCGGCACCATCTATCGTAACAGCAAATATTTTCTTAATATCAATTTGTCATTTTTCAAAGTGATTAATAAATTTCTCAAGTATGTCTGCTCCTTTTGTAGAGCCATACATAGGGCTTAGACAGCACAACTCTTCCTGCACGTCGTCGTCAGAACAGAGATCGCTAAACGAGGAATATCATTGATATTCACGCTTTCATCACGAGCAACACGAGTCGGTCAACACTAAAAGTATTGACCGACTGCAACGCAACAGCCTGTTGCATTTTTATGTCAGCAGCCATGTCTTCAACACGTTGTTCCACCGTTCGAGCAGACACTGGCAGATTTTTAATGCTTGAAAAAATGACATTTTTATTTGGCAAATCCTCAAGAGAACTTCGGAACAATTGATAAATACTTCTTTAATGAAATCCCCATCGGTAAAAGGCTTCCCGCGCTTGGCGATGCACTCTGCAACTTTGTAGCTACTATCTGTAGTTTGACTTGTACTGCGAGTGGCTTTTTTAAAAATGGCGTAGTGGTTAGAGCGTCCGCTTCGCAGTCGATAGACCTGAGGTTCAATCCCCTTGTCGAGTCATACCAAAAGACTTTTAAAAATGGTATCTATAGCTTCCCTGCTTGGCGCTCGGCATTTATGGGAGGTTGTGGAGAACAAGCCGGCAAGTTCGCTTGTTGTGTCCTTGGGCAAGACACTTAACTGAACGCCCCACCTTTATGTGGAAGACAGATGACCCGAAAATGGCAACTTCCAAGCGAGTGCGGACTTACCGTCCAAAACATAGCGATACATCGCTTTCTCGTGAATGGATGATAAATATGGCAAATAAAAAAAAAATGCTACTTTGTTTTTCGTAACGAGAAACTGCCTTTTTAAGAGCTTAATTCTTCTCAGAATCATCTTTGAATAAGTTTTGCTATGTGCATTTTTGCTATGTGCATCGCTAGCCTCTTGCATTACTATACATGTAAGACCTTGTGACCACTAGGCTGTGACAGCACTATTGTTCTAGCAGTTGCTAGACTTAGTGCACCTGCGACAACCGCCACTCATTCACGAGTGATACGGCTTCGCAGAGTACTGACAGACCTTCCACCAAGTGGATCTAGTATAGATCCCGCAAGTGTGGCGGTCTAAGCTATGCTTTATTAAAAGCCTCTAGCTTCTTGTCGGTCACCAACTGCACTGAAGAGACCTGATAGGTCGAAACAGTGTCACTGTCTGCAGTTTTGCTATGTGCATCGCTAGCCTCTTGCATTACTATACATCTTTGAATAATTTTTTGTGTTTGGTTTCAAAATGACGTTTAATACTTGAGGTACAGCAAATGACATTTTCACAGCACAGTGTACATACAGCTCTGTCATTGCGACAGACAAACCCAGTCTGTTGTCCACGACTCTTGAAATTGTCTCACATCTGATTTTGACCTCTTGGCTGCAGACATCGCGTTTAACAGCACGGTTAAAAATGGAATAAAATGCAAATACCGGCACCCAACAAATTACACAAGGAGAGCATGCGAGTGAACAATGATGAAAAAAATGGTAATAACGAAATAATAAAATAAAGCACAGTAAATATAACCACGTGTTTCGCGCCGAATATAATTTTTTTTATTATTTTGAAGTGTTTTGGGAAAAATGGTCACGACGTCGCGTGCCGTATAAAATTAGCGAGCGTGCCGTATAAAATTAGCGAGCGTGCCGTATAAAATTAGCGAGCGTGCCGTATAAAATTAAGTGTCAGTAAAATTAAGTATAAAAATGCAATCAAGCGTCAGCCGTCACGTCAATTTAGATCCCAAAAAATGAAATATTCTGTTGGGGACCAGCTTTCGTTTGAGCAAAAAACGGTCGTCCTCTGCCGAGAAATGCAAATTAAAAAAACTCGTCTTTGATTATGATATCATGAAACCCATTGTGACACTCACTCCTGAGAGGTGATCAATCGTGCCAAGTTTGACGTTCGCACGTCTAGTAGTTTCAGAGTTGAAGCGCACGTACGTGCACACGTACAATAAGAATTGTGCTTTATATAGTACATGCCATACAAAAGCAAGTAAACGTACAATTTTTCTTTAGATTACAGAAAATGCTTTTCATCAAAAATACTTCAAATAGTTTGCTAATTTTGTATCGCAAATAAAATATGATTTACAACACAATAAAATAATGCTGAGTTTACCACAGGTCACATTGCAGGTCACTTTCAGTGTTTAAGTGTTATGTCCCAGTACAGTAATACTTCATCACGTCAGCACCAACATGCATATGAAAAAACCAAAATATTCTCTCAGCGAACAGCAAAATCCGCAAAAGGAAATGAAATGTCAGAGGAGGTGGAGCGGGGTAATCCGGCAGGAGGTGGGGGGTAATCAGGCAGGAGGTGGGGTGGGGTAATCCGACAGGAGGTGGGACAGGGGTAATCCGGCTCTGTGGCGAACTTATTATGCGACACATTGCTGAAATCCTTCACACAGTTGAAAACAATGAGCAAGTGATACTTGGAATAACTACTGGCTGGAAGTGCTTCAACAGAGAGCGTTTATGGCATCAATGGAACGGCACAAAAAGGCGTTTATTCGTCTTCATCAATTAGCTGCGGAGACGTAATAAGAAATTCCTCTGTGAGATCAACCAGCAATGGCTGCGGATGAATAAATTTCTCTGTGACGTCAACAAGTAATGGCGTGGGAAAAATTAATTGGAAGTCACGTGACATCATCTCAGGTTGGCTCTGCTCTAACACCTCATCTTTAAGCTCCATAAGCGGGGAATTTTTTTCAAGAACTGATCCCGGGTCTGCCAGCAATGGGACACTCTCGGTCAACAGCTCTTCTTTCAACACAATCTCAGGAGTATGCTGCTCAAGCTCGGTTGGATGATCCACAAGCTCCGGAGAGCTCATCTCCAGCTCCGACACCGTAATCACCAGGTCCGGGATGTTCTGCTCCAGGGTGGAGCGTTGTGAATCGGACTTCTCTGGAAGGTTCATTTCAAGGGTAGTAGTCTGATTGCTGGAGAGGACGGGTTGATTCCGCTGCAGAGTGAACGGAACCTTATTGGAAAGGAACGGGATATTCTGCTTCAATGTCGCGATGGCCTTCTTCGATAGCGCGGGGAGCGACCACTGCAGCGTCGATTTGATTTGTTTCGCTGAGAACTTCGGAGTTTCCTCGATGAACAGCCTCGTGTTTTTATCATCGTTCAACAAAACAGGTTTTGTTTCACATAGAGTGGTGTGGGATGGGTCGTGCAGTAATTGAGGGTGGTCAACCGATAAACTGATGTGTTCTGGGTTATTGCACATGACGGGGTGGTCAGAGGTCAAACTGTCGTCACTGATTTGAATGAGAGGACGCGCTACGGTTAGTTGAAAGTCGCTGCTCGCCTTAATTGGTTTGCTGGAGGAGAAAGTCGACTCGCCCTGAAATTAACCAATAGTTACCTGCGCGGTGGGGAGGCGGTCAGAACGTCAGCTAAGCAGTGCGCAAACCTGGGTTCAATTCCATAGCTGAATCACACCCACGACATTAAAAACTGTATTCACAGCTTCCCTTTTCGACGCTTACCACAAAAAGGCATTGCATGAATACGCCGGAATATCCTCTTACGTTGTTGTTGTTGTTGTTGATTACCCGACCCCTTCCGAGGGATGGGGACATGGCGGAAGTCCATGGAGCCCCAGAAGCCGGGAAACTCCCCAGGGTCTGGACCAGAAGTCATAGAGAGGTAGAGAGTCGCCAAAAAGCGAGCGGCGTAAAGACTCCGTAGCTGGACAGTGCAGAATGAGATGAGAGATGTCCTGGGACGGGTGTCCACAGGCGCTGCAAGAAGGATTCTCGATTCTGCCAATCCTAAAGAGATAAGAACCTAAAAGAAGGCTGTGTCCAATGCAGCGAAGACGAGAGAGGACACAGCAAGCATGACGAGGGAGCACAAGTTCCTCAGCGGAAATCGAGGGAACCTGTGTGTCAAAATACTTTGAGGAGACAGTACGCCTCCAGTCCGAGAAAAGACGAGAGTGGATGCGAGAGATAACAGGAGAGAGACTACATGGGATTGCGGAGGGCGCAAGCAGTGCTCCCCGTCTGGCAAGCTCATCAGCTGTGTCGTTCCCCGGTAGAAACGAATGTCCGGGGACCCTTTGTAGCCTGATGGAACAGGAGGAGAGGACAGTTCCCGCCAGATCTGCCACAGAGTTTGAGATAACAGGAAAGGTGGAGGAGAGGACAGGGTGGCAAGGACAGAACGATAGTCAGACAGGAGAAGAAGAGAAGAAAAATGGCAGACTTTATGGTGTGGCCGAGACCAGCAAAGAGCGTGCAGAATGGCGCAGGCTTCAGCGGAAAAACTGGAACAAACTGGGCCTGCCGAAATAGAAAGAGTGGCCTCAGTGCCACAGAGAGAGCAGTTGGCAAATACGCCGGAGCCGCCCTTGCCAAAAGGAAAAAGGAACAGAGCCGTCTGTCCAGAGTACCAGGTCATGAGGGGGGAGAGAGTCAAGATGGGCAAGAGCCGCACCTTGGCGAGAGTTAGGGGGATCAGAGCGAGAGCATGGAGTGGAAAGGGTGGACTCCACCGTGAAGGAAGGCAGATTCCAAGGGGGACAGGGAGGGCAAGCAACAAGAGCCTCCCTAGAACAAGTAGAAGCATGAGCGGGTGAGTGAACGCAAAAGCTCTCCAGGACGATCTGCAGAGTCTTGGTTTCACTCCTAGTCTGGCCAAACCTGAAATAGGAAAGGAGGTTGGGAGACGAAGAGCCCGCTCATAAGAAAAAAGAGTGAACTGAGTCAGAGTGACTCGTAGGGGAGATAGAGAAGCCTCGGTCAGTAGTACAGGGATAGGGGAGGACGAGAGGCAGCCGGTGATGGCGCGACTGGGCGCTCGGTGGAGGCGTTCCAATTTGGTAAGATTGGTAGCGCTTAGGAAAGGAAACCATACGGGTGAAGCGTAAGTGAGAAGGGACCGAAGAAAAGATTTATACAGAAGAGAGAGGGACTCCTTAGAGGGGCCCCATGAGGAAGCAGAGATACAGCGTAAGGCCTTGAGACGTGGGAAAAACTTGGCCTTCAGCGAAGATACACGCTTGGAAAACGAAAGAGTGCGGTCGAAGGTGACCCCAAGAAAAGTTGGAAAGGGATTAAAACGGAGGCGGGAGCCGAGTAGGAGGGGGTTGGGCTGGAGGTTAGCCTGGTGGGGATCCACTGAGAAGAAGGAGGCCTCACATTTGCTCGAATTGAGAGGAAGACACCAGTACTCAGACCAGCGCTCCAATCGAAACAGAGCTCCTTGTGTGGCCTCCACCGCAGTAGGGACCGAGGGGGAGGAGGACCAAACGGCCAGATCGTCAGCGTAAAGAGAGCAGCTGACAGAAGAAGGCAGAGAAACCGGAAGATCATTAATGAAGAGAGAGAAAAGTGCAGGGCCAAGAACGGATCCTTGCGGAACACCTCGACGGACTCGAAAAGAACGGCTTTTGTGATTTTGAAAGACCACACAAGCGCGCCTATCAGAAAGGAAAGATTGAGTCCAACGAGCAAAGTAAGGACGGAGGCCAGCCGAAATTAGTTTGTGGAAAAGGGCGGGATGCCAGACAGAGTCAAAAGCTTTAGAGAAATCGATAGTAGAGATGATCGTCCGAGAGAGCCCGGCCTGGGTTTGTTAAATCCATCCAAAATGGACTGAGAAAGGTACAGAATTTAATCAAGTGTAGACCGTCCAGGGCGGAAACCGGCCTGGCGGGGAGAAAGAATGGAATTAGATTCCAGAAAGAAGAGTAGACGGGATAGAATGATGCAATTAAAAAGCTTTGAGACGCAGGAGGTGAGAGAGATAGACGGGAAGGAAGCAGGAGAGTCAAGAGGTTTTCCCGTCTTATGTATGGGAATAATAGAAGATGTCCTCCAGATGGAAGGAAAGGAATGTGAAGACCAAGAAAGATTGAAGATGTGAAGAAGTAAATCCATGCCAGAGCGAGGAAGATGCTTTAGCATGGAATAGGCAACTTTGTCTGGACCAGTGGCAGTGGATGAGGAGAGGCTGGAGGCAGCCGCAAGAAATTCAGCGGGAGAGAAGGGAGAGCAAAAGGACGAGTGAGACTCCACAGAGCACGTGGCTCGGCGGAGCTCAGTGAGGTAGCCTCTGGCTCTGCTACGCAGGGCCTTTGGCTGAGAAACGGAAAAGTGAGATCTCAGGTAAGCGGCATAGACCGAAGCCGATTCCCTGGGAGAAGAACAGTTAGGAAAGTTAGGAGAGGAGGAAGACGAGGAAGGAGAGCCAGCGATATAGCGAAGAAGAGAGTGCACAGATTTAGGGTTAGATTTAGGTGAAAGAGAAGTGCAGGTCGTCTGCCATGCCTCCGCCTTGGCTTTGGCAATGACTGACAAGGCACGTCGAGAAGCGGAGATGTAAGCCTGGCAATCTTCATCACTTCTGTGAGCGGTAGCGAAAGCCCTGCGTCTTTCACTAACCGCTTGTTCCACCTCAGCAGACCACCAGACTTTAGGAGGGCGTTTGATGCGGCCGAAAGGAATGGAAGATTTGGCCGCATTTAGTGCCAGAGAGGTAAAGAGAGCAGCTGCAGAGGAAACAGAAAGAGACGAGTATTCCTCTGCAGAAGAACAGTGAGAGTCAAAGTAGGAGGCAAAGCCATCCCAGCGAGCTTTTTGAAAATTGAAGGAAGAGGGACGCTCGTTGGGGCGAAAGACCAGAGAGAGAGGGATAGATAGAAGAATTGGTAGATGGTCAGAACCCAGGTCCTGAAGCACCTCCCAGGAGCAAGAAAAAGCAAGAGTAGAAGGAGCAAAGGAGATGTCAGGAGAGGAGCAACTGCCAGAAGAGCGATGGAGAAGGGTGGGGGTGTCAGGGTCATTGAGGGGGAGGAGGACTGAGGAGATGACCCAGTCGAATATTTCCTCCCCCCGGGGGTCGGAAGTAACTCTTGAGTCCCAAAAAGGGTGATGGCAATTAAAGTCCCCCAGAATGAAGAGATTTCTGGAGGAGGGAAGAATGGAGGGAGAGAAGGAATCGGTTCTGCCATCCGTTGGGGAGGAGCGAATAGGGGGGGCATACACATTAAGAAATGACACCAAGGAGGATTTGTTTAGAGAAATGTTGACCCCTACATAATCAGAGTAGGGATCGAGCGAAGAAAGAGAGGTGGTAGAAAGTTCAGAAAAAGATAGGCCCTGTCTGACGAAAATGACAACACCGCCACTGGCATGCGTGGCATCAGAAGAGAGAATGCCAGAGCGGGAGTGGGTGCGATCAGAACGCAGAACAGAGAATCCAGGAATCCGGAAAGAAGAAGATGAGTTAAGATTGGATTTCTGAATGCAGATAAGGTCGACAGAATGGGATGAAAGAAAGTGAAGTAGTTCAGTGCTCCTGGCTCGAAGATCTCCAGCATTCCATTGAAGAACCCTGAGAGAGTCAGGGGGAGGAGAGGAGGCAGGAGGTGCAGAAGTATAGCCAGGAGCAAGGGACGGTGGTGGGAGGGCAGGGGAAGGAGATATAAGATGGGCAGATGGGGATAAGAAGTTTGGAGACGAGGGTGGGGCAAGAGTGCAGCATTAGGAGAGGGGGGGGCGGATTCCACAGTGGAGGTATATGTGTCGGAGGAGTCCGAGGAGGGGGGAGTCACAGTGTTACAGCAGGGGGGGCAGCTCCAAGAGTGAGAGCTGCCAAGAGCTCTGAAATTAGATAAGGAAAGTTGTGAGCACCATAGATGAACCCATTTGGAGCATGTGCAGCATAGCACTGACTTGCCCCGCCAGGTCACATTTCCAGCGCACACAGAGCAAGGAAAGATGGGGTCAGGGTTAGGATGAACGTTACCGCTCATCAGGAGAAGAAGAAGAATGAGGAGACGAAGGAGGGCAAGAGTAGGGCAGGAGAGAAGAGAAAGTGAGAACAGGAGACCGATTTTAAAGATGCTGTGTGCTGCTTTTCTGCGGTCGTTCAGGGGGCAGCATAGCGAAAAAATGATTGGGGAGTGCCCGGGGTAACTGGGACCCTCGGAAAAGCCAACAGCCATTTCGACCCAACCCAAACGGGGCCGGGGACCGCACCACCACGTTGAGGCGGCTGTTGATTGGTGTAGATCCTCTTACGTCGTTACCAAGAACTTAACTGGATTCCTGAATTTTCATGTGGCAGGTAGACTAATACAGGTAGCATGAGCTCATAGGCATGGACAAAAAAAAACTAGCTCACACAGACCACATAGATCGAATTGGTAGAGGTCGCATGATCTGTGTGCCATGAAATCCTGCTAAAAGGCGTTTACTTTGGGATTCCAGCAGCATAACAGAAATTGCGTCTGCAGGCCGGCAGCAGTGAAGTCATACTACCCACAAGCACCATGACGTCACCTGGACATATTGAGGGGCTATCAGCAGAATCGTACATAAGTGTTGTAACCATGGAGAATAACATTATAAATATCTTTTACTTTCTTGCGCAAGACCTAACGCTTTCCCTTCTCGGTCCCACCGTACCGCGTGTTTTTTGTATATCATGCGTGGGGGCAGTCAAAAATAAACAATCACCAGCACAAATCACTCACCACCACCATAATAGGCTCTCGGTACGAATATGAATCATCAGACTGCTGCAGCTCTGGGGTGGTAATGTGCAGTGAACTGTCAGTAATCTTCAAATCAGGAGGAAGATTGATATGATATCTGATTTTAATTTCTTTATTCTTCCTCCCTTCATAAGGATTATACGTTGCCATCATTTAATAAACAAATTTAGCAAAATCTGAAAACAATTTAATTTAAAATTAAAGCAGTGCGTACGAAAATCAACCATTGCAAAAGAGAAATATACTGGGTGCGACAAAATCATCTCGCGCATCTACATTTTCAGTCACATCAAAGTAAAGCCAAGAGCGAAAACTATATTTTCCAAACGTCCAAAGCATGCATTCAACAGCACCAGCGGTCCATCCGCAACGTCATTACTGTATTTCTTCAATGATATTTTACGTGGTTTCTTTCTTCTATAAGTATCCATTCGCAGTTCCTAATGAATAAATCTACACAACTTTCCAACCGAAGAGCAGCAGCATACTTCGGTGCAGAACGCCGTAGAATCAACTGAACTCGTGCTGCTGCCATATTTTTAAGTTCTGGCTGTCCAGTACAGCTAGATGACCTTCGTTTCAATTCTGAGCTATTTGATAGGAAGTTTGCAATCCTCAAGCCCACAAGAAAATGCTGTTTCGAGAGGAAGTTTCTTTCCCGCATGCATAGAGCGCGCGGAAAGCTTCGCATTGTGGTTGCAAGCTCGTTGTTGAGCTCAAGTTGACAACCTTTCCATGGTGAACTACAAAAACTGGCTCCAGCAAGGCGAATATCAATAGGAATTCAAAAACCGTGTCATAGCAATCAAATCACGAAAATCAAACTCGCTGACTAATAAATCAATTGCTAAATCGCAACACTGGCTGTACCTACTCATTTCTTGAAGGATGTATAGAGCACAATAGAACTGTCCACAACTTTGTACTTTTCACATCCTGCTCTACTTCCATGCAGAGCAACGACACAAAAATAATCGCGGAAGCCGGTGCGATGGAGTGATGCATGACTTGTCCTAGAATGCGGGCTAAACGCTCAGAGCGATGTGTTGCATGCAAAATAACTGAACGGAAACAGAGTTTACATCAAACCAGGCGTTTTAGGCTCAAACCTCGGTTTGCGTTGCAACAACATGCAAGGATGACCGTTGATTTGATGATCGTTAGGCCGATTCGCAGTCTACGAAAATCTAGTTCCTTGTTCGTTTGAACAATTTTTCATCACCTTTTATAAAAAAAATACAAATTAACATATACGATCCATATTCACCCCACTACGAGCAGTTTGATCAATTGTGCAATGACAAACTAGCAGCAATGATTTAAAGCATTGAACCGCTTTTCAATATACGTAGCAACTGTAAATAATTACATAGTACAGACAATTTAAGAAGCTTTTACAGAGAACTTCATTTTAATTAATGAATCAATTCCACATTCTATGACATCTCCATCACAGACAGGACCAACTCCTTGTGGAGTCCCAGTCAAAAGAACATCACCTTCCTCCAACTTCATCACTTTACTGATGTAACTAATCAAATACGGAATTTTAAAAATCATGTCGTTGGTCGAGCCATCTTGCCGTATTTCATTGTTAACCTTTAGCCATAAATTTACGTCGTGTGGATCAGGGATAGATTCTTTTGCTATAAAAGAACTTACAGGACAGGCAGTGTCAAAACCTTTTGCAAAAGACCATGGCTTTCCCGCTTTCTTTGCTTTGTCTTGCCAGTCACGTGCAGTCATATCAAGTGCGAGGACATAACCACCGACGTGGCTCATTGCTGTGCATTCATCGATATGAGATCCATCTTTGGAAATTACCACTCCTAATTCTACTTCATGATGTACATTGCTACATCCCGATGGTATAAATATGCTCTCCCCCTCACAAACATATGAAGACGTTGGCTTTAAAAATATTAGTGGTTCTTTTGGGACTGGATTTTGCAGCTCAACACAATGTTCTCTGAAATTGCGACCAACACAAACAATTTTCCTTCCCCACTCACAGAATCTTGACAAATTTCTCTGCATCTCAACAGATTAACCTGCAGTACAAAGAGATATGTAAAACCATGCTGGCACCTGGTACTACAGTTAACTCGGAAGCAGATCTGTACATTAGTTATTTTATAAATAACTGCTGCAAAACAATTCATCTGATCGCAGTAGCAGTTATGCTGCGAACCATTGAACAGACAAAATAACGACCGTTTATTTATTTTAATGTTTCTTAATGTATTAATGTTTCTTTATCAATTTGTTGAACACAAGGTAACTGAAACTTTTAAAGGCTATAAAATGGCCTTCAATCATGTGAGCTAACGGCAGTGTTCACTCTAAGATTATAATAAGTGAGTAACCACCGGCGCAAGTGCGAAATTTCTTGCAAATATACTAAAACCGCCGGACAAATTTTGGTTGACATTGCTAAACAAACCGCTACCCCAGCCTAAGGTACGTATTTTTAAGTTGTAAAAAAGCTGGTTTTGGTAGCCTACTGCTGCTTAGTATATACGCAAAGATAGAAAAGGATGTCGTTTACCCCAATGCAGATCTCAGATCCTTCGTCCTTAGTTTTTCTAAGGCAGTTAAGCGTCTGACGTAAACATCACGTGACAGTAAGCCAACGGCGATTTGCGACCTACGCACACACTGTTTTCACACTTTTAGGGTTGGTTTCCATTAGGCGTAGAAGCGAGCTCGCTCCGCGCATAAAACTAAATAGAGAAACAAAGAATTTTTCACGCTACACCTGCAATCTATGCCTAATGGAAACCAGCCTTTATTGTGCAGCAAGATTAGTCAAACGGCTTCATTGATGACGTCAACTTGACTATATTTACGTGTCGTTTCCCTCAGTCCCTGCAGAATTCTTATATTTCGGATACATTAAAGTTTGCCTACAACATTGCTTTGCGTATAACCGCACCCTTTGTTTTTTTCACAGACGTATTTTTTCACTTGTGGTATTTTTAACCTAGTTCAGTGCTTTTCAACCGACTTTGCCATCTGCTCATTTTCGAAGCCCACAGAAGCACGTGGAGCGATTATCCATTTTTCTCAATTTCATAGGCGACTTAAAAAAAGTTATGTAAGTAAATTTTAGGGACGTCGTAATAAAATATAAAAGCAAGCCGTCAAAAAAGTTTTCCAATTTCACTCGATGTGAAGATAAATAAAGTACTGGTCCCGTGAAGACCTTTGTCCGCCGATTAAAAATCTCTTGATTTAGGCCATTATCATTTGCCACAAATGATCTTTATTTTTTAATTTGATTCAGATGCCAGCTTGCGTGTTGAAGCTTGTTTACTCTGCTAAGTCTTTTGAAGCAAGAACTAGAGTTAACTGCATATCAAAAATCTTTAAAGATGCCTAAAAACAAGTCTCAACAAGTATGGGCGTGAGCGAAGAGTTTTCAAAATTTCCGGGGGTAAGAGTTGGGGAGGAGTAGAGGTAAAACTGCAACGTTGCACCTTGGTGAAGTAATAATTTGCTCGATTATGTCAGCCCTAAAAAAGTTCACAAACAAGTAGCCTATCGGTTACTAATCGGCCGTGGCGAAATACTTGGCTATATCTGTTTAATAATCTAAATGAAGTCCTTGAAACACTGCGACCTGGGCAACAACAATTCGTAAACGTTTGTTACCACGACTATCAAATCGGAACAAAAATTACTGGCGAACTTCAATTGTTGCTTGATTATAGTAAACTAATTAAACTAAATACATTTCTCAATCGTGATATATTAAACGGCAGAGTTTTGCAATAGCAAGTAAACTTTCCATCCAAAATTGGAAGTATTTGATGACCAAAGCAGTGAACTTAAAAAAAAATTGACTTTTGTATAATATAGTAGTCATATTATGTGTGTGTCTTGCTTTCTTCGGTAAACGTATCTCAGAAGCAATATTATTGATAAGCGATAACAAATTTCAGCCGAATCTTGTCAACTGATTTCACAAACCATGCATTAGAACAAAAGCGTTAATTTTTAGAACGTTTTGTTCCATATTCGAAAAAATAAACATCGCTATCGAGCCAGGTGTTGTGACGAAAGTAACAACAGTTTTGTTAAAGCTTTTATACGGAACCCTATATCATAATCGCGGTAACATAGCTGGCTAAATATTTTTTCGCTCTCAATTAGTTTTAATTAACCATTGACCGAATGCGTGAAAAGAACTCTACCTTTGCGAAAAGTATTGGAAACTTGATCAAAATAAAAGAAACAAGAGAAATTTATGGAAGCGGATATGCGCGAGTTTGGTAAACGCAGCTTTTAAATCGAGCAAAAAGTTGATATTTGTAGCTGTGCAAAAAACTACACAGTATCAGTTAGAGACGCTAACTGAAAAAAAATAAAGTCTATTTTTCATTTAAACCACATAGTTCAAAGGATTTGCGAGAGGGTTGCCCTCTACGGAGAAATTTTTGGGGGACCCCACCTACTTTACCCGGCGCCACTGACTACAGGCGGATGTAAAAAACTGTAACAGCCGCGCGCACACAATTACGCTTTAAAGGAAGGTTTTTTGTGCAGTGCACAACTTTCTGAGAGTTTTTGACTATTTAGTAATTTTTTCTTACACTGGTAAACGTGATTAAATGATACACTTTAATGTAGTATCAAAAAACAGTTTTGGAATGGTTAACCGTGAACAGTAAATTTTTACAATCCCCTAAAGTTATAGGCAATTTTTACTGTATTTCAAATTACCTTTCAAGCAATTAACATAAAAAAGGCCATATTTTAATGTAAAACGTTTTCAAAGACATCGCAACAAGAATCAACACTTTTCTCTTCACGTTTTGGGGCTTTATTTCAATCATAACTAGTAAGCCATCAGGGCGCATAGCTATCAGCTGCATTTCATTTACAAAAAAACGGGAGTATTTAAAAATATAATTGATTAGAAGTCGTATTCTTTTTTACTTTTAGTTTTCATAACTGAGAAGTATCGAGAAGATAATTTGTTTGTAATTGACAAAAACTGAACCGCTCCCTCAAAAAATGAAGTTTTTTGTGCTAACCTGAAGCCGACAGCAATGTGCTTTTTTTTTATCTTATCAAGAGCGATTTAAATTTGCGTTAGGCGTAACGAAAACTGAAGTTCGAGTGCTCTTTGGCATTACTACTCTTTAACAACGATTGAAATTGGCCGAAAAAGAAAAAAAAACTTTTTGATTTGCTTTATGTTAATTGCTCAAAACAATTCGTTATACAAAAGATATTTAAGTCGCCGTCGCTCGCTGTGGCGTCACAACCACGAAATGTTTATGCGAGACGTTGCACTGCCCTAAAAAAGCTTCAGTCCAACTTTGCATTCCAATTCACTGTCTCCAATGCATTAAACAGTTGGTTAAAAATTTTCCTAGCAAAATTGCAAAAATTTTAACAAACTGAAAAAAATTACTGAAAACTGCCGGATTTTATAACGCATTGTTGAATTTTAACTGCGAATCCGCTAGACATGTTATCGCAAATTCGCACTATTTTCGTGTTTGTATGGAACACTGCCCACTGCTCTCTTTGTGGTACTAGGCCACTCTCTCCTTTTCCTCAGGCAGAGTATGCTCAAGTTTTTCCGCTGAGGACTGCGCCATTCTGCATGCTCTTTGCTGGTCTTGGCAGCATTAACAAGTCTGCCACTTCTTTTCTCTTCTTCTCGCCCCCTTGTCTTCTCCATCTTTCCTTTTACCTAAATCTCTCTGGCAGGAACTGTCTTCTCTCTCTCTTCCTGTTCTATCAGGCTACAATGGATCCCCAGACACTTGTTTTTCCCCAGGAACGACGCAGCTGATGAGCCGGCCAAACGGAGAGCGCTACTCGCACCCTCTGTAATCCCTTGTAGTCTCTCTCGTCTTATCTCTCGTATCCACTCTTCTCTTTTCTCAGACTGGAGGCGTATTGTCTCATCTAAATTCTACGACTCAAAGGTTCCCTCGATTGCCACCGAGAAACTTGTGTTCCCTCGTCATGCTCGCTGTGTTCTCTCTCGTCTTTGCTGCAACGGACACAGCCTACTGTTAAGCTCTTACCTTTCTAGGATTGACAGAATCGAGAATCCTTGCTTCGCCAGCCGACACCCATCCCAGGACACCTCTCATCTCATTCTGCACTGTCCAGCTACGGACTCTTTGGGCCGCTCACTCTTAGCGACTCTCTGTCTCTCTACGACCTCTGGTCCAGGCCCTGGAGAGTTGCCCGGCTTCTGGAGCTTCATAGTCTTCAGCCATGCCCCCATCCCTAGAAAGGGGTCGGGGAGCAACAACAGCAACAACAAAACGCAGATATTCTGCAGATCAACCCTAGCCCTAACTCTAATCAAAACCAATAGTAACTCTTAACTGTAACCCTAACCCCAACGCAAATCTGCTATTCCACAAAATTTCCACTTTTCAGTTATGTCTAATTCTACTGCTTAGCAACGCTAAATCTCTTTTCTTTTTGATGATTTATTTACATATTTACTCACACTCTAAGCTGAACGTTTTCAGCCCACTTCAAGCCCTTCTCAAAGCATCTATATTATCAAGTAATAGAACTTAACTACGATATAAAACTATATCTTCGAAATATTAATATAGGCGTAGGCCTTACACTACCTCAGAAAGACAGATTACAAAAAGAAATTTGAGATCACAGCAACATACAACCAAATGCTATGAATTGTGATTAATAAGACAAATGATGATGAGAGCAAGTTTTTCAATAAAACCAATTTTTTGCGAGTAAGCTTGAGCTGCATAGCTTTTGGTAAAAGTTTCACATTCTTAATTTCATAGGTCAATAAAAAGTAAGTTTTTTACCGTCAGGTCAATTTTTTTCAGCTAATACAATCAATTTTTTATAATTGACACTGTTAATCAAAATATTTCTTTCATATTGGTGAGAAAAATTAATAACTGTAATAAAACTTAACTTTTTTTGTTTTAACTTGCAATGTTTGCCAATTTTTGGTATGGTAGTACAGAATACAGATTACTCATTCTTGTCTCAACTAAACCATTGCAGTGAAATAATCAAAGACAAAGCTATGTGTGACTGTGTTGAATCATATGGTTGCGGCAATTAGGAGGCGCAACACAGTACATTTGCTCGGTAAACACCTTCGCAGTATAGTGAAGAGGCATCTGTGATGATAGTTTAGACCAGGGGTGGGCAAACTGCGGTGTCACAAATACGTAAATTTGCTTAGAAGAATAGTTTTTATATATGTATAGTCAGTGTAATCTGTTGTTTTATTTTGCAGTGATCAGTTTTTAATTGTAAATAGGAATTGTCGGAAGCCCTAAACTTGCTAAGCTGTTTTTAAAAAAAAGAACTTTGTTTTTTTGATTTACAAATAGACTTGTAACTTACAACCTATTTTGACGTCACAATGGTTGACTACGTTACTTTCCAGTGTATTCTAGTGATTCTTGTTTCTTCTCGAAAATTTTCTTTTTTTTTATTATTACCGATTACGTAATTTATTAACGGTGTTTTTCCTGCGTCACGTGATGTTCTAGCAATTTCTAAATTACTCTCCAGCGGTATAAATAAGGCGGTGAGAATTTTCATTTATTCAGAGAGTGCAATTCATTGAGAGTAGATCAAAGTAAAGATTGGAGTGTTGTAAAAGGCGTTGTTGTGTGGTGATTGTTGTGACAGGAATTAAGCGATTATTTTGGTAGTTTTGGTTTTAGTTAGTCTCTGATATTTATTTATTGAAGAGCTTGAGTTCTGTATATTTTGGCAAGCGAAGGGAATTTGAAGTTATAGAGTGATTTGTGAATATATTTATATTTGTTCTGTTGCTGATCAAGAAGTGCATAAGTTGAAGTATCTTAGTGGAAGCCAATCTTTTCCTAGCAATTAGGTTGCAACCAGACTTAATTATTCAAGCAATACTATACGTTGCTTCAATTTTAAAAACTAAACTAAGATTAGGTAGAACAAAAATTCTATTGAAACACAACATGCGGCTCGTGACGAACTTTTGTGCAGCCTGCAAAAGCTTCAAAAAAATAATTAAATAAAAGTTAATTAATGTAGAAGAACGTGATGGGGTGCATTTTTCTCATTCATAAACTTTTTAAATTAAATGTGCTTGCATTTTCAGTTGAATAAAACTATGTGACCGCGATGCAGCCCGCAGGCCAAAACAATTGCCCACCCCTGGTTTAGACCATTGTTATATTATTTAAGATCAATCAAGAAAAAGTGACAATTAATTCAGGTGCAGTGCGTAAGCTCACTAACAGATGGTATTTCAGCTACCAAACTATCTAAAATCAATCTGTTCTTCAAGATTTCTGAATTTATGAAATATCTCAGCAATAAATTATATTGCAATTTGTTATGCTGTACGGTTTCTTACAAAAACGCTTTTTTCTTCTTGAAAGTCATTGAAATATTTCCAAACATTAAAAAGCCTTAAGCAGCATATCTGAACTACTACCCAAACACTTGCCAAACGTCTTTGAGCAGCAGTAACAACGATTATGCGGTAAAGGTAATCAAGGCATTTTTGTCTGCTGATAATCCATTGTGCGAGCTAAATAATAATAAGCCTATCCAAAACCTATTCCAAACAATGTCCACAGTTTGCAATCTGAAACTGCTTGTAGAAAAACAGTGCTGCAATTAAGTGCAGATGAGTTACTGTTACAGCAAAAAAAATGCTGTGCATGACAAACAAGTTCTTTTGATTGTTAATGAGGGCACTCTATCTGACAACCAATATTTAAATATTCTAGTTGGGAGCCTAGAAACACCTCACTCAGTCAGTTATTTTCAGTTACTTGTACGACTGTCAAACTCTACCATGTGCGATAAATAGCCACAGCATTGTTCAAGCAGTTGACAATGCTGTTAGATCTCTTAGAATCAACAGAAACTCTTTTAGTCTTTTATTGTCTAATGGTGCAAAATATATAGTGGCTGCAGGTGCAATACTAAAATCTCTGTATCCTAAGCTGTTTCATGTGGCATGCGCAGCATATTTACTGCATGATTATGCTATAAAAGTCAAATTTCACTTTGAAGATGTTCATCAGTCAATTGCAAAAATCAAATCATCAACAGCTGAAAATAAAACCAGACAATCCAAATTTACTGCTATTGGCTACCTGCCTGCCTCAGCATGTTGTAACAAAATGGGGAAGCTGGTTAAATGCTGCCTAATATTACACAAAAAACTTATCTGAAGCAAAAGCAATTGAGGGGTCTGTATTTTACTAACTCTAGCAAAAATTAGCTTTCACAAATGGTTTCACTATGTCTAGTTAAGTGTACACAAACAATGGGAAGTGCCAAGTACACCATCAAAGAAGCAGTACAAACAATCCAAGTCTTCAGAAATGCCAGTTGCAGCATTCATTACATTAAAAAAGAATGCAAAACAAGAGCATTTCTAAATTAGTATACATGGAGAGACTGGCATTTCACCGGCTGTCTACAGTTTCCTGTAGCCATCTCAGCCCTCTAATGTTTCTGCAGAAAGAAGTTTTTTTTGTGCTGCAAAAACTATCAGCCAAGGATAGAAACCTTAAGGTCAAAAATGTAAAACAGTGAATCTGGTGATTGCAGAATTGGGTGCATATATGTTGGCATGTGTATTGCAAGTTTTGTGGACGATTTGTGTGTTTTCGTTAATTAAATGTTCGTTTAAATATAAAAAATCAAGAAATATTTATTTAGATAAAGTTTTGATAGGTCAATAAATTCAATTTTTTGATTTTAGGTCAATAAAAACTTGACCTAATGATGACATATAACCGAACAAAATAGCAATGGAATAAGACAAATAAATTAAAGCATTCCTAGCATAAAGTAAGAATCATTTGCATGTAGCTGTTTGTTAAGAAGTGGTTTGCTTTGTTTAGTTAACGAGCTTCAAGAAATTTTTTGTATTTTTGCATTGTATTCAGTGAACACTTCTTCAAAACAGTGAATGATGAGTACAAATTAACTTTGGTTTTAAAACAAGCTTTGCACTGTTGCAGATGGTTCTTAATGGCTTTTTTGTGTTGTTTTTAAGGGTCAAATGTTTCCTTACCTGGGTGACCAAATGCCTGGATGGCAAACCATTGTGTCTTACCTGTATTGCACGTATCAAACATAAAAATTTGTACTTGCCATTTATAGCTATAAAAAAATTCTTCTCAATACAAAGCAAAAATCTATTAAGCTCTGTTAACTAAGCAAACCAAGCCACTTGTTGATAAACAGCTGCAAGCAATTCATTGTTCCTTTTTGCTAAAAATATTTTAATTTAATTTATTTGTTATTCCATGACAATCAATCATTATATTGCATTTGCGACAATTAGGCAGTGGCTATTTTGACGTTGACAGCATTATAACCTTGCAGACTATTTTGCCATGAGTTATTTCTGATTGGTCAATCTTAATGACATATTGAACATGTGACTTTTGGTCTTTTCTGATTGGTCAATTTTACAATCAATTAAAAAAAATTTACAAACACAGTATGGTACACTACCCCATACATTCAGATAACAGACCTCCCCCTCCAGCGTACACTGCCTTTCTCTAAGTGCCCTGCCAGCCAAGATTCCAACCTGTAACCATTGCATTTCAAGGCAGGTGCACTATCAACGCACCACTGTGTTCTTTGTAGAATTATAGCAATTATGGCAATATAAACGCACCTGAATGATTACAGCAAAATAGTCTCCAAGGGTAAAATGCCATTAATGTCAAAATAGCCACTTTCCTACAATTATGTTGTTTGTCATCATTCAGACATTGTTTCATCATTGTTTTTCTTACGTGTTACAATCCATAGCATTTAGTTATGTGTTGCTGCAACCTCAAATTTTTATTTGTAATCTGACTTGCTGATGTAGTGTAAGGCCTACGCCTTTATTAATATTTTGAAGATATAGTTCTATATCATAATTAAGTTCTAATACTTGATATTCTAGATGCTTTGACAAAGGTTTGGAATATGCTAAAAACGTTCAGCTTAGAGTATGTGTAAATTTGTAAATAAGTTACCAAAAAGAAGTGGTTGTTGCTATGCACTATCATTTTATGGATTTTTAAGTTACTTCCTTTCTAAATTATATTATACCAATTTCTGGAAAGCCTTCTGTAGACTGTCAAATTTTAGTGTAGGCAGTGGCTATTTTTCCATCAATGGCATTTTATTCTTGGAGGCAATTTTGCTGTGAAACATTTGTGATTGGTCAATTTTATTGATGTAATAAACATGTGACTTTTGCTCTTTTCTGATTGGTTAATTTTAGGAAGTGGCTAGTTTGCTGTCGACAGCATTTTACCCTTGGAGACTATATTGCCACAATCATTCATAATGCCATAATTGCTACATTTCAGCCAGTGTTGCTGTGGTGTAGTGGATAGTGCGCTGGTATTGAAATGCTATGGTTGCAGGTTCAAATCTCAGCTGGCAGGCCACTAAAAGAATGGCAGTGTACACTGGAGGGGCATGCCATGTATGTGAATGTACAGTGAACCCTCGTTTATCGCGGGGCATATGTTCCAAAAATAACCTGCGATAGGTGAAATCTGCAAAGTAGTCAGCTTTATTTTTTACTGTTATTTTACAATGCAATACTGTACTACAGAATGAAACAAAATCTCTTTTCAGGCCCAAAATGTGTTTAAGAAATAAAAATATTAACGTTTTCTTACAAATAACTATAATAGTTTAAAGAACGGTGTTGTAAAACAATGTTTTATATAGCAATGAATACAAGGTAAATTTGGCAGAATGTACAGGAACGAAAACTGTTGGCATTTGTCTAATGAAAAACCAATATCAACTTTTTTCACTTCTAAACAACAATAAAGCCCCTGAGCCAATCAGGATTCACTGTAAAAATTCCGCAATAGGTGAACCGCAATATAGCGAGGGATCACTGTACAGGGTAGTGTACACTGGAAGAGAGTGTACAGGGTGGAAGAGTAAACACTGGGGGTGCAAGATTTTTTTAATTGGTTATTAAAATTGACCAATCAGAAACGAGCAAAAGTCACATGTTTAGTACGTCATTAAGATTGACTAATCACACATAACTCATGGCAAAAGAGCCTCTAAGGGTAAAATGCCATTGACAGCAAAATAGCCACTGCCTTAATTTTAAGGCAGTGGCTATTTTGCCGTCGATGGCAATTTGCCCTTGGAATCTATTTTGCCGTAATCATTTACGTGTGTTTATATAGCCAAATTTGCTATTATTACACCAGTGACACTGTGGTGTAGTGGATAGAGCACTGGTCTTGAGATACCATGGTTGTGGGTTCGAATCTCAGCTGGCAGGGCTTTAAAAGAAAGGCAGTGCACACTGAAGGGGCAGGCCCGGTATGTAAATGTACGGGGCAGTGTACACTGGAAGGGAGTGTACACAGTGGGGGATAGAGACCTGGGGGTGCAAAATTTTTTTAATTGGTTTTTAAAATTGACCAATCAGAAATGACCAAAAGTCACATGTTTAGTATGTCATTAAGATTGACCAATCACAAATAACTCACGGCAAAATAGTCTCTGAGGGTAAATTGCCGTCAAGGGCAAAATAGCCACTGCCTAATTTTAATGATCAATTAAAAGAATTAGCAATCCCAATCTGTAACCAGCAATGATTCCGATCTGTAATCACTGCATTTGGCAGCTGCGCCATTCATGCACCACAGCATCACTGTCAGAATTATAGTAATTGTGGTTATTGAAACCCACATGAAAAGTCTTGGCAAAATAGCCTCTAAGGGTAAAATGCATTTGAAAGCAAAACAGACATTTCCTTCGGTACAACACCTTTGCAATTGGCACAAATGGGTGGCTTGCAAGTTTTAATTATGTGCATCTTTCAAGCAGCCATAAACCCTCTTTTTGGTCTTTCTCTTTTATTTGAAGGATCCATTTGAATCATTGTTTTCCCAAGGTAGTAGTTCTATCTCAAACAGAATGCAGTGCAGTAAACCATTACTGATATATACTAAAGATCCCAATCAAGACTACATGTCCACCATTATGTCATGCAATGTCAACTAACCCTCGTTGAAACCTCAATCCTAACCTTGTATAATGCAGACACGTAGCGGTACAATTAAAAACTGCAAGTACCATAGTACCAGTGCAGTGACTTAAGACAATTGCCGAAGCCAGGATACACTGGCACTTTATAAATTTAATGCTCCCCAGTTTTTGTGCACATCCATGATAATAATAAGACTTTTCCAGTTGCTATTTTTAAGAGATAATTTTTAAAAGTTTGTTTTTTTTTTAGCCTACAGTACTCAAACAGTTTATAGTTCTTGGTCTGTAATGACAACTGGTACTCAACTAGGTGCAGATGATACTAAGCTTTGCTATGCATTTACGCTCATGATGGTTCCTGCCTTACAGGTTTCGATGGTACAGCTACTCGGCTCGACTGATTTTTATCACAGTTCTCTACTCTTTGATTTGATCTATTTCCTTAAAGTTATGAACAGCCTGATCTATTTCCTTAAAGTTATGAACAGCCTAAAATATAATACGTAAATGTAGCGATTGCAGAAAAACAGTACACTAGTGCTTGCTCAACCATAACGGTAAGGTTGACGGTAAGTTTCCCATCAAACTGTTTGAAAGGCAAGATTGTTACTGCTGAAATAGGAAAATGGCTGTATGCTTGTTGTGGAAAAAAGCGACTGTGTAACTGTAATTGTTGTTTGGCTTACTTGTGATGAGCATATAGTTATAAATAAGTTTGCTGTAGATGATTGGAGGAATGGTGAGAGCTATTTCTCAAGTTAAAGTTGCTAAAACTGGTAGCCTACTTCCCACCTTTGTTAATAAATAAATAGGAATGATATGCCATGTGACAGCCTAGGAGTTTCAAAACAATAACGTAGATTTGCAGCCAAGCACTTAACTCTTTCGCTCCCGTGATCATCGATTGATGATCTCGTGTTTTCAGCGTTTACCTCAAATTTGTTTAAATTGAGTTACAAAATTATTTTACTAAAAAATTGATTTGTGACTCTATTTCTCATCCGATTTTCATACAATTTTCAAAAGATCACACCTATTTCCTCACGCATCGGAAGATGTATAATTTGTGCCCTAATTCTTGGATTTTTATACCCAAAATGGGTAAAAATGACCAAGAACCCAGTTGCAGACGACAAAATCGGCCAAATTCTCAGCACGTGCCAACTACGCTAAAGTCAAATTCAGATTACATCTTTACCACATAACCAAACCTTTTATCATTAACACAGTCTGAAAACTACTCTTTTGGGGCATCATTTGACAAAATTTCAACCGATAATAATAAATTTTACGTTTTTAAATTTCCAAATTTTTTAGGGGTCTCAAAGCCCCCCCAAACAAATTTGAATGGTAAGTAGATAAAAAGTAAATTTAGTGCGTAAAAAATATCATATGTTGCTAAATACTAATCTCATTTGAAAGCTTAGGAAATTTGCTTTCCAGCAATATATAACTTTAAATAGTTTAGACTAAGTGGTATATGATATTTACTGGTCAAAAATGAGTACTGTACATCATGTCAGTTCAAAACCCCCAAAATTTTTTGACTTACCTTCACTAAATTATAATTTTTACAAAAACTACATCCTATAAAAACATAAAATAAATTGCAAATGTTTCACCAATAAAGTCGTCATTTTGTATCAAATTTCCAAGGAGACAAGAAGCGAAATACAAGTTTAAAAGCTAGCAGAAGTTTGGCTTTCGTAAATCAAAGTTTGCTGTATCCCCCTTGTTTCTCAAGAAATGGGAGGGGTGTAAACAAGCGGCTGTTTTATTGTCAGTGACAGCATATTCTATTTAAACTTGATATTTTCTGAATCTTGAAGAAATTCCCTGTTCAAAAATACATAATGTTACATGGTTTAGGCTAACCTCTAGCAGATAATAACTGATCGTATTTTAGGTACTGAATTTAACTACCAAAATTTGGTACCGGTCAAAAAAAAGGTCACGTGCCTCAGAAAATTGCAAATTGTAGAAAACCTAGGCTTTTAGGTAAGTTTTGAGTGATGTACCTTGAAAGCTTATTTCCTTAGCATCATTTTGCGACCATTTCTAAAAAAATTGGTAGAAAATTAAATCTGTAGTGATCTATGAGGTGAGGGTACCTCTTTAATTTTGAAGACAACTACCCCCCAGTTGGGGGGGTTCATTTGCATAAAATTTGTATATTCAAAAAAAATGTTTTTTTTCTATTTGAAATCCTCAAGAAATGTAGATTTCAACGATATATCACACTTAATGTAGAAGTAGACAGCTGAGTAATGATTTACAAACAAACTTGAGGTACATGATTATGATTAATTATGACAGTTTTTCGCGCTGCCACCTTACGGACATTTTTTTTCGCTATTCATGCGGGAGCAAAAGAGTTAAAATACTTTGAAATAACTTTATTTCAGTCTTCCCGGAGCTTTTCGTCTGACACTTTTCAAGAGAATCCGTCAGAAATAGATTGAACAGATATAGTGAGTAAGTCATACTTATATAAAAGCGCAGTTGATGAAAAAGAACAAAGGCTCCATCGTGGTTGGTAAAACGAGCGATCAATAGAAGGAGCGGAAAGTAATGTGCGATATTTTTGGCCATGCACAGATTCCTTTGTTTACGTAAATTTGGTTTGGATGTTTCAATGTAAATGGCTTCAAGGGTGGAGAGATGAAAGCGCGACCACGGGCAAGAATGCAAAACTTGCCATCATTGTATTCACGTGCACATGTGTGATTTTGTAAGAGATGTTTCCCTATAGCAGTGAAAGAAGCTTGAGCTTTAAGGCTTCTATTGGCTCGCAAGGGCGGGCAAATGAGACCCTGCCGCACGTCAGACGGAACCACGCCTGGCCATACGGCTTAATCACCCAGTATTGTTACATCATGATATGTAGCTATGTATATTCTTTTATAACCAGTTTTTAGGTCAACAAATGATAACAATAACGATATACAGTACCGTAAGGAGTGCACGAACAGAACGAGAACGTTTATGAGTCACCCACATGATTTTAGAAAAGCACCAATGATCCAGAGTTTGTATCTCTTAAGGTCGCCATACCATCAATTGATTTCATAATGACGTCACTACGTTATATGTCTCCTTGTATTGTTTATGGTACCACTATGTTATTATTATTATTATATAGTAGATTTATTCCGTTTATGGATTGCAAGGCATCATTTGAACAGAGTTGTTCTGTGTGTGTTTATTGATGCTGCCTACTGCCTGTCTCTACTATTCTTAACATCACAACAACAACGGATGTTCTGCTATACGTCTTGTTGAACAATGGCGTACTCTGAAGAAGAAAGAAGAAGCAGCGCTACCCACAATGCATAGCTTATACAATAATGTTTCCATTGTTAAAACATACTACATCAACAGTGTGTAACGTTGATTTTCTTGACAGGAAGAGGAAAATAGCTTACAAACTAAACTAAATTTGCATTTTGGTGGTTTTTGTCATCATGTATGCAAATTAGTGGTAGGGTGTTTTAATAATGCATTAGAATTGTCAAAATGGAAAAAATATTTGTCCATTGCGCAAATGCCTTTATGATACAGGAAAATGTTTGTGCTCTCTCTCTCTTTTGTCCTTTTTCCCTTTCCCACAGATGCTCAAGATGCTGCTGCAAGACCAAGGAGGGCAAATAAACTTAAAAGCATAATGTGTGGCAATCAATTTTTATTTAACTATAGTGAACTAACCAGTGGTGGGCACCCACTAGTTACAAATTAACGGCGCTATCG
Organism: Trididemnum clinides; assembly: GCA_963675345.1. Taxonomy (NCBI): domain Eukaryota; kingdom Metazoa; phylum Chordata; class Ascidiacea; order Aplousobranchia; family Didemnidae; genus Trididemnum; species Trididemnum clinides. The sequence goes on from OY776285.1 coordinate 53,335,140, forward strand.
CTAACGCTAGTCAGCAAAAAATTTATCGGCGCTACCGCTAACCACTTTTAACTTTAGCGCGATAAACGCTAACGCTAGTCCTTTTTAAAAACTAGCGGCCGCCAACCGCTAATGCGCTAAAAGCAATAGTAACAAGTTCGAATCTCAGTCAAAATGTTGTCATGTAAAAGAAGGTAATTTTCATACTGGTACCACCATAGCAGTAAACAACAGTAATAACATTTACAACTGCAGTAGCCTCGCTATCATAAAAACTACACAAAAACAAAGATTTATTAAAGCGTAGTTATTTCAAAAAAACAAGCATTTCAAAATGTTCATCCCTAAGCCCAGATCGTTTTGGTTTAACCATGTCCTTTCCAAGGGAAAACAGGCGGTGTACTGCTGCACTGGAAGGTATAGCTGTGTTGTACTTAACAAACAATAAGCGCCCTTTTCTGCTGAATCTTAATGCGTACATTCGCAACATCTTCGTAACGAAGCAAAGGGAGGAGCGGAATCCACAAAAGCTTAAAGTGAGGGTGAAACGCTGCATAAAGTAAGCAATCTGTGCTTTCAACACATGGTTGAAATCTCTTTTTCAAGCCTATAGAATGGCGGAAAGCAAGGGCTTGCATACAGCCAAGTCACCAACCTCCTGGATGTCGGTCAGCTTTTTGGAACAAGCAAGCACCGTTGGAAGCAGAATATTGTAGTATGCTTTTTCTTCGCTTTGGAAAATATTTAGTGACTGGCACAAAGGTTTCATCACCCCCGAATATTCAATAAAAAATGCGATCTCGGCTGCAAAATATGCAAAAGTGATTGACGATAGATAAAAAAGTTTGAACTACTAGCTAACTTTTAATGAGAGCAGCATGCTACCCGTTAAAAACTATGAACATTTTTCGATTGAAAAACGTATCCACACAAAGCATAAAAATCAAGAACTAACCATGAGAAAAAGTTGGAAGATTGAGAGTGTTGCAAACCCGATCGAAGGCAGTACGTTTTGCACAATTTTTGAAACATGTTTTCAGTCGATAAACTGCATCGTAAACCGAATTCCAACGAGCTGTGGTCGAAATAACAAGCAGAAATCGAAGTTCTATTTTGATGCAATCTGCTGCTTGGGGGCTCCTGAAAAACATGCGATAAATTCAAAGACAAGTTTAAAAAAAGAATTCTAAAAATTAAAACTAAAGCAACTACGAATCATTTACCTGGACTGTTTGTTCCACAGCTCCTGGGCTTTTGCAAAAGCTGATCTGAAAGTTTTTTTAAAAGAAGTGCAAGACAAAGCCTTGTTTGCGTCAGCCGTTGCAATTAGGTTTAAAGAATGTGCTGCACATCTGTTGTGTCTTGGTAGTGCGAGATTTACGATGCTTTCGCTCTCTGTAACAAGTTAAAGCAATTGTTATGTACAAAAACAGTGAAACAGGCAAATCCATGCCAACTCTTTTCAAGTTGGGAAAACTTCAAGAGTTGGCATGGATTTGCCCGTTTCACTATAGGAGGCATGGTTTACTACGAAGTGAGATGGAGTGAAAATTCGTTGGCATGGATTTGTTCGACACGTCTATCAAAGGTCGCCCGGCTTCAACCTCGTGAATTGTTAGCGCACTCGCCGGGGATCATAGCAGAAGCGTTCACGTCGCGATCCCTGTCAGCTTTGCTGCGAATTCTGCTACCACATCAAAAATTTTCTTTGTACTCGAATCAATATCGCGTCGAAACCAGAAAAGATGTCATCGTCAAGGCGATATTCAAAGCTGACTTTTTCAAAGCCGTCGATGACAGTTATATCCCTGAACATTGAAGGACTATCAGCTGCTAAAGAAGATCTTATTGCAAAAATGTGTTTCAAGCATAAATGCAGTGTTCTTTGCTTACAAGAAACCCATCGCGGACCACAAAGCCACCGGCCCAAAGCGAACGGAATGACTTGTATTGCTGAACTCCCACACGATAAGTATGAAAGTGCTATTTTTGTAAAAGAAGGAACAACCGTGAAATCAATATATACAGATGACCAAAATAATCCTGAAACCCTCTCTGTAGATCTTGGAAGCATTGTTATCACATCAGTGTACAAGCCACCAGCAACACCTTTCTAGCTCCCACAACTGTTGCAACCGCACAAGAATAGGATTGTCATTGGAGATTTTAACAGCCATAATATCCAATGGGGATACAATTTAACAACAACGCCGTTGAACAATGGTCAGACAGTAATCAACTTTCTCTGGTGCATGATGCTAAGCATCCACCTTCCTTTAATAGTGCAAGGTGGGAAGCTGGATATAATCCAGACATTGCGTTTGTAAATCAAACAATTGGCAGCTTATGCAAAAGAGGAGTTCTGGACCCTATTCCCAGAACGCAACATCGTCCTATTTGTGTCAGTGTCCATGCAGCAGTCACACCTACAATCGTGCCTTACCAACGCCGTTTCAATTTCCAAACAGCAGACCAAACAGTTTTACAACCGACCTCGAAAACCAAATCTACAATATCACACCAAATCCAAAAAATTACAAACTTTTCAACAACCTGGTTCAAAATATGGTACGGAAACATATTCCTCGTGGCTGCCGAATTAGGTATGTGCCATGTCTCAATGAAGAAAGTCTGAACATGCTGGATAAGTACGCCTTTTGCTGAAGATACCATTATTGCAGGAGAACAACTCATGGCCTCCATGACTCAAGAGCGCCAACGAAAATGGCTAGATACAATTGAATCAAGGGACATGTCTAGAAACAGCAAGAAGGCATGGGATTTGATTCGAAAACTAAACAACAATTCTGCCATTCCAAAACATCAACACTACCCAGTCACCTCTAATCAAGTTGCACATCAGCTCCTAGTTAATTGGCAAACAAAAGGAAAGAAAGCCCCTAGGGTGAAATTTAGAAAAAACGGAAAACAAAACATGAAACCAAATCTAACATCACCATTTACAGCTCAAGAGTTTTCTAATGTCATTGCTGCTCTCAAGAATGGCCAGGCGATTGGCTTGAATGCCATTTTTAAGGAAGAGCTAAAACATTTCTGCCAGCAAGCTAAAAATGGTTGCTTGAATTGTTTAATCGATGCATGGAAACCAATAGCATTCCCAAGATCTGGCGGAAATCACGCGTTATTGCTCTCCCAAAACCAGGCAAAGACCTTTCATTGCCCAAGAGCTTCAGACTGATCTCCCTACTGTGCCACCCGTATAGACTGTTCAAAAGGCTATTGCTTGGAAGGCTTACCCCAGTTGTAGAACCAAAGATTCTTCCACAACAGGCCGGCTTTGGTGAAGGTAAATCGACAACTGGCCAATTGCTTGATCTCACGTAGCATATTAAAGACGGTTTCGAGAAGAGACTAATGACGGGTGTTGTTTTCGTCGACCTATCTGCTGCATACGATACAGTGAATTATCGTATCTTGATGACTAAAATCTACCAGATAACCGATGATAAAGCAATGACAACACTCCTTGGTACTCTTCTAAGGAACAGGATGTTTTATGTGGCTCTGAGTCAGAAGAAAAATCGATGGCGGCAACAGCGAAATGGCCTTCCTCAAAGCAGTGATTTAGTCACGTTGTTGTATAACATCTACACCAATGATCAACCCACGTACGAAAGAACATCTCGTTTTATTTATGCAAACGATCTGTGCATTGCATCCCAAAAAAGTCCCTGTGAAGCTGTTGAACGAATTCTAACAGATTCTCTTACTCTGCTGACTGAGTACTATGCAAAGAACCATCTTAAACCAAATGCATCAAAGATTCAGGTGTGTGCTTTCCATCTCAGAAATAAAGAAGCAAACCAACCACTCAAAGTTACTTGGTCCGAAACACCGCTGGAATACCACCCAGACCCTTTATATCTGGGAGTCAAACTTGATCGCACACTCAGCTATTGAAGTCATATTCTGAGCACTAAGGCCAAGGTCAACACCAGGAACAACATTTTGAGGAAATTGACCTAATCAAAATGGGGATGCACGCCTCATACCCTCAGAACTTCAACCGCGGCCTTGTGCTATACAGCTGCTGAATATGCATGTCTTGTATGGTCAAGATCCGTACATGCCAGCAAATTAGATCCAGCCCTAAACAATGCTTGTCGGACCATCAAAGGCTATCTCAAACCTACCAACACCAGCAACCTAACCTACTTGCTGGTATCGCACCACCCGAAATTAGAAGAGAGACAGCCAGCAGAGCGGAAAGACTACGCCAATCTACTGACCCAAGGCACCCACTATTTGGATCTGAGCCAGCACCGACGAGGTTAAAATCAAGAAGGTCTTTTCTGAGGCATGTCCTGCCCCTTGTCCAGTCCAAAGCAGAGACAAACATAAAACAATGGATAGATAAGTTAAAATCCAACCCATCCTCTGTCGATATGGGAATTCAACCATCTCAGAGTCTTCTTCCAGAAAGCAAGGCATCCTAGCCAACATGGAAAACACTCAATTGGCTTAGATCTGGCGTAGATCGTAACCAAGGCAAATTTAATCAAATGGGGATACCATACTGGCGACCCCTGGTGTATTTGTGACACAGAGACACAAACAATGGAACACCTACTGCAATGCCCACTGCTCAAAACACCTTGCTCTCGTGACGATTTGAGCACACCGCACAGAAATGCGTGAAATTGTGGCAATTAACCATCTGAAGATACGATACAGACAGACAGCGCACTCGCCGCGAGCGTGATGGCATTATAAAAACAAAGGTACTAGGCTTTGTATATAGCGTTCAATTTAGCTTCTTCAGACCAGTCGTCCGCTAAGCTGCGTAAAATGATCTCCCAGTGGATATGAAGCTAAAAGCAACCAATGCATCAACCCGCCCCGTTAAGCAACGTAAGACGTCGTTGGTTCAAGTCTTAGTAGTGTTGCGTGTACACTGCTCGTTTAAAGGAAAACATTAATGAGTGGGTTCCTTTTGCTTGTGACGGGACGGGCCTTGCTGATGAGTCCAAAAGGACGAAAAGCGTCCAGGGATGGTCTCGTCAAAATTGGTTGGGAGGTATACTCATTGTTGCTTCCTTTTATATTCAACCTTGGTAAATTGTTAATGCCCTTTTGGCTCGCATGCTGCGCTGCCAATTAGGTGCGAGGTTCCCACCTTCGTTTATGATCTTCACAAACATGTTATTGTCGCGTTTTAATATAATAATCGAATTTTCGGTTCCATCTCAATCTTAAATTTCTTTTAAAATTGAGGCGACGTATGATAATCGCTCGAATAATTAGGTCTGACTGCAACTTAATAAAACTTGGAATAGATTAACTTCCACTAAAAACACCTTAAACTACGTTAAGAACAGAATTAATACTTCACGCTTCTTTGCTCGACGATCTCAGAATTAATCACTTTACTACACAATCAGGAAAACCGCCAAAACTAATTTCACCAATAACTGTTCAATATTCGCCACGTCCACAGAATCCATAATAAATTATCACAAAAAAAATCAATAGCCCTTCTTTACTCCGTCAATCAATCTCTCTCTCTCTCTCTCTCTCCCCGCTACAACGTTTCTGTACACTCTCACTACTGAAAATCCCGTCGCCTTATATATAAATCGAAAAAACAATCCACAAAACTCTAGAACAAAATCACGTGAAAAAGAAAAATAAGCTCTTCTGGTTATATAATCGGCCAACGAAATTCTTTGACGAAGCTAAATTTACTAGATCAATCTGGAATTTTATTATGTCATACACAATTGTGACGTAATAAAGGCGTACTTACAGCAAATGCAACTGCGAGAAAAAAGGTCTTTTTTTTCAATCAATAGCCGAGCGAACAAATGATACAGCACTTTACACATGTATGAAAACTACTCTTACAAGGCAAATTTCCTTATTCGTGACAGTTATTTGATGGTGGTTTCTTCCCGGGCCGTTGATAAGGCCTACTAATGTAAGACTGTAGGTGAAATCAATAATCCTGCCATATTGAAACTAACGTATGAAGTGGGTAGAGCTACTTTTAGCTTCCTCTAATTCTCCCTTAAACACTATTGTTGATTGTTTTGGTGCTTTATTTTATAAATCACTACAGAAAATAATTGCCACTGCAGTAGTTAAGGATTTGCAGCCCTATCCGAACACAACGTTGTAAACTAATGGCCACGAAGTAACGTTTGAGCGCAAATTTACCCAAGTTGGTTCGGGTTCACACTGATTGTTCTGGCTGAAACCCTATTATAACATTTGCGCCAAAAAACACAGGTGAGTTTTATGCGGCGTTGCCTCGTGGTTTGAACCAAGAATTACTGTACTGTACTGGCTAATCCCTAAAATCAATAGTACTTTACTATCTGCTCCCAAAAATCATTACCCCTAAAATACTACCTAAGTACAGAACTATTGATATTAGAGATTAGATTACGGACAGCTTTTATACAAGAAGAAAATCATACAAACGAAGCTCTTGGAAAATCACAACAGTCCTTTTTGCATTATGTTCAAACAAAAGGCAGTTAATGGATAGTAAATAGAATCAACAGCGCAGAGGATTTTTTAGCATTATAACTGGGTGGGCAATTGTCCACCTAATGAATTTATGTAGGAGCATTTCGTGGGCAACATTCATAGCTTGTTTGATAAATCAAAATAACCTTACAACTTTTCACGTAAATTTATGAAATGAAACATACTGTAGATAATTAATAAATTTTCGGGCAACATTAACCTTATCTCAGCGCCCAAAAGTTAACCATCTGTTGTGAGCCGCTCACGTCAAAATCATCTATAAATCGACCACAATGTATTGGTGACCAGAATTCATAAAATTTGGGACCATATTTATACGTTTTTTGCCTCATTATAAAGTTGCCTACGCGGTAAAATTTAATTGAAAAATGCTTTGCAACACCTCATGCAATTTGACTTTTAAATTCGCATAATCAGGAATTGCTGATAATGACAATTACGTGCATTTATGATTTAACCATGAAGAAACTTTTCATTTTTGCGTTACCTGTTTATGTATGACCATGCATCTGCTGTGGTGGCCACTGTAACAGCATCTTTCAACGCAAGCTTTATTGATCCTTTTTTTTGTAAACCTTGGAAAAATACTTTTAAAATAGATTTATAAGCAAGCATTACAGAATATTTGATACCAAAGTGTAAAAACAATCAAATTTCATCAAATTGGTATCATTGACTAAACTTTTAACTTTAACATGCATTGTTTTATGTTATTTCATAACCTTCCACACTCTTTAAGAAACAACCCTACGTTTAACAATGAATGTCAGGTAAATGTAAATTTGTAGCCAAAAGGTACGAGCATTTAAACAATGCAGCAATAAAAACATACTGCACTCATTGAAAATGCGTCATGTTAAGGTTCTTTTTGAAATGTCTTTTGCAGATGGAGCACAATACTTTATTGAATCCCTAAAACTTTCAGATTCTACCACATCAAGCGGAATCATATTTACAACAAAGCGGTCCAATAACTGAAAACAGTACTGAAGTAAACAAACCAAATACACAACCCATAAAAGTAAAACATTTAGGCAGTGACTATCTTGACATCGCTGATATTTACTCTTGAAACTACTACGGTATGTCGCTGAATGCTTGTGTTTGTCGAATTGTATGACGTACCAAAAACGTAACTTTTGATTGTTTGTGATTGGTTAATGTTAAAGACTTTTTGAAAAAAAGTGGTCTTTATGTACACTCTTCTCACAATTTTAATTCCCAACAATAATGTTTATAGCCAACTCTAACCAATACACTACAGCGTCGCTGAGTCATTCCTGTCAAATATGCTTATTTAAAAATAGAAAATCAACAGCGGGAAAATAAGTTTCGAGAATAAAATGCTGTCAACGTCAAAACAGTCACTTTCAAATATTTGAGAGTGAATGACCAAAAAAGAAAAAGTATCTAAACTATGTATTTGTCTAACAGTAATTTCCACTCACCTTATCTTCATGTTGTTTTGAGAAAAACTTTCAAGTGCAAATGAATGATGTAAACCCGGGGTTCTTAACCGGGGGGTACGAAACACCAAAGCAGGGAGTACGAGATGAGGCGTCAAAATAATGGTTATTGTAAACTCTAGGGCAGTGGTTCCCAAATTTTTTTATCTGCTGGCACAGGAAAGTGGATGATCACGTTTTGCGGCACACCGACCAGTCAAATGTAGTTTAAGCGATGTCGAGTGGTATCACGGGCGTCTGCGAGACTGGTAATGACTTTTTTTTTTCTTTTGGAGGTGACTTCTTCACTGGTCGGCAATCTGTGGAAATCGCTTGATGCAGCCCGAAATGATGCTGATCTCCAAAAATAAAAAAGGTCATTTTCTCGATTAGCAACAGAAGGCACTTTAAAAAGACTCGCGGCACACCTACGAATCTTCGCGGCGCACAGTTTGGGAAACACTGGTCTAGGGGTACAAAAACATTTCACAAAATTTTAAGGGGTACGAGCGCCAAAAAGGTTGAGAAACTAACGGACTAACGGAGTTGCTCTAAACGGAGTTGCTTTTGCGGCGGGCCAGCTATTTTTGTTTGAGCAGGAAACTTTTCACATGCTTTATGTGACATTTGTGTTAACGACTTAGCATTTTTTTGATGCTCAAGAAAAGCAGCATAACAGCTTGCAGGAGCACTCTTGTAATCCATCTTTAGATTGTTGTGAGAGCGACGATTTACAGACAGTGTTTTGGATATTGGAAGGCATGCCAAACATTGGTAAATAACATTTTTTTCATTTTTTCTCAAATGAATTTGAAGTACTTTTTTAGATGAGACCAGGGATCAACATTATTTTGTCTCTCCTCTTTTTCTTCTGCCGCTACAGAAACGACTGTTTCATCATCAGGAGAAGAATGTATTCAACAACACGATTATTATTAGCCATTTTAGTTAAATTTTCAGTTTTATTTTTCTAGCTAGATAATGTAAGCAGATAATTAGGTTAATCTTACCGAAAAAATAATAACATGATATTTTTACTTGCAGCTAAAAATGGAAGACTTGCAGTAGTTACCTCGGGGAATTTGTTTCATTGTCATACCATAGGCCTATACAAAATCTGTTAGCTTGCTGCTAATTCAAACTGACTTTTTTGAAGCAATCCATTCATTCTGTATCCACAGTTTCGCCCCATGTTGTACTGGTGATGATCAAGATCTATGCACTGATAAGCACACAAAAATCGCACTAAAAATGTAAAATAAATTTTTAAGCTCAAGTCCAGTAGCTCATTGTTATTTTATGCAATGCTTTTAGTCTGAAGTTACTTTTCAACTCGGAATTACAACGACTGGCAAAAAAAAACTAACCTAAGCCCGCTGTTACCAACTTCCTACTAAAACAAACTTCAAAAATGAAAGGACTGCTGCGCTACTATAAACTTTAAATGCATGTTGAGGACTCAGAAAGCACTAGAGCGAAACATTCTGCCTACGTGAAACGATAGTATTTTTATTTCAACAAGGGACTGACTCAGCGCTGGCGGCAGCAAATTTTTGAAAAACTAGTGCATCTTCCGCTAGCGCTATTTTCCAAAAAAGTTAACACCCGCTACTTATGCTGCTAGTTTACGATAGCAATAGCGGCGTTAAAGCGAACGCTAACGCAGCATTAGCGGCGCTAATAGCGGCCGATAATTTTGGCGCCGCTAGTGCCCAACTCTGGAACTAACCCTTAGCCCTAACTTATTAGAGGTACATATTGCTGGAAAGCAAATTTCTTAAGCTTGCAAAAGACAGTAATTGTTAGTACCTTATAACCTTTATGTATTAAAGTTACCTGTTTTTACTTAGCTTATCATTTTTCGGGAGGAGTAAAAAGTTACACCACAGGTCTTAAAGTTTAGTTTTTTTGGTATAAAAACAAATGCAAAAAACACGTATCTCATACTGTCGGCTTTGCCTTGAAATGCCTTTAATTTATTTAAACAAGTTTGAACATCGGTTGAGAAATAAGATCACAAATCGGTTTTTGAGTAAACTGACTTTGTAAAAATGTTGTATTTTTAGAAAAAATTATTGTATTGTAATCTCTAGTAGCGAAAGACTGTTAATCGTACCGGTATTGTGACATCATAGAACGAGTTGTAAGCGTGCAAGCGAAAAATCAAAGAAGCATGCTTAGAAGGCTTAAATTGCTTAAAGAATTGCTCGTAGCATTGCCAAATGAGCATAAATTATTAATGCGTTGTATTTATCAAAATCACTTTATTATTATCTTCTGTAAAATATAGAATTTGCTGGTTGCTAATTAGCATGTTCAAGCCGATCTCCTATTAAGACGGATCCGCCTCCAGCATCACACTAAGTTAAAATAGAAAAATTTAAATGATCACCAACATCATACCGTACCATACAGCAATCTATTACATCATGTCAACAACCCGCGACCGGTTTCGACCTTATTGGGTCTCATCAGGCAGGTGTAAAACACACTCAATAATAAACATGCTGAAAAAAACAAATTTGCTATTGGGTGCAAAAAAATGCAATAAAAACAGTATAGCACAGCGATGAACAATGATCCTACACCCCTATTAGGGCTTACCAATGTGACTTGTTGTCCATGTCATGTGTGTGTGTCCTTAAATGAGATCCCCGTGATATAGGTATTGCTGTATCATATTGTTTTTATTGCATTTTTTTGCACCCAATAGCAAATTTGTTTTTTTCAGCATGTTTATTATCGAGTGTGTTTTACACCTGCCTGATGAGACTCAATAAGGTCGAAACCGGTCGCGGGTTGACATGATGTAATAGATTGCTGTATGGTACGGTATGATGTTGGTGATCATTTTTGAGCAAATTTTTCTATTTTAACTTAATATCCTCTGAAAATGCGTTTAATCGCGTTTCAACGACCAGTAGTTATTGGGAAAATACAGCTAACTAATTGTGCAATGAAGCGTTGATTGTGACGTCATCTTAGATCCCAAAGGTATAAAATTTTTTGCAAGATGATAGGTTGGGTGCTAGCTTTCGTTTGAGTACGAAAAAGGTTGTGCTCTGTCATGGAATGTCAATTCAAAAATTAATCTAGGGTTATGACGTCACGAACCCCATCATAACGCTTACCATGAGGTGGTGATCAATCTTACCAAGTTTGATGATTGTAGGCCCAGTAATTTCGGAGGAGTTAAATCGTACCTATGTACAGACAGAATTGCGCTTTTTAAAATAGATTTCAAAATAATACCCTGAAGTTGTGTTGATCAAAAAACATCCCTACAATGCTAATGATCGATGGTTTGATGGAACGCTGCAGTACGGGCTTTTTGCATCGAAACAAGACTTCAATATTAAGATAGCTATTGGAGAATGATTCATAGGGAAGCTAATGCTCAAAATTTAAACGCCACTTTAGGGCACAACTGAGTGGTGTTTAAATCTTTAGTTTTAAAAAGTAAAAAAACAGCATTAATACCGTCGCTATGTATTGGGTTTCGTTGATATTTTTCTGTGCCACATCGTGGAATCTGAGAGAGTTTTGGAGTGTGTATTGGTGTAATTTCTTTGCAAAACTTTGTCTCCTTTGGCAAAAAATCATTTTGATGATTTGTATCAAAAGCTCAAGAGCATCAAGGTTTTGACAAAATAACAAATTCGATTTATTTTGATAATGACAATATAGATTATGATGAGGTTTTTTTTCTTCTCTATTGATTGACAAAAGACAAGAACTAAACTCTAAGATTTACTAGTATTTTAACAAAAAATTTGAAAGTTTTTTGTCATCAATAGAATATAGAAATTTTTTTCACATTTTAAGGAAAAAAATTGTTTTCTCTGACAAAAATCCTTACGAAGGCAAAACATTTTTTGAAAAACTAATGAGTGATTGTTGGTTGAATTTGTGCAGCCTCTCAAATAATGTGGGATAACTTGCTCCGTCTATTCTCCCAAAATGCAAATAAACTGACCAAGAAGAGTAAACTTGCTTTCTCAGATTATGCATCGCAGCACAAAAACTATTGCGCTCACATTTGAAGACTGTCTGCACAAACAATTTTATGCAAGGCATAGTTGAACAGTACTATGAGATTCAAAACGTGTTCATTTAGGAGGAAGTCGTGCAGACCGACTTGGAGATTTCCTAGAAAAACTGCTAAAAGAAATTGTCACATCACAAAAACTTTTCAGTAATTACCCTTACCATCAAGGTGTAGCGTGTCGAGCCTAGCACTTCATCGAGCTGCCATGCCAAACATCTTTTTGTCCTTTTTATATTTTTTTGTTAGTTTGCTTTCGGTGGCTCAACACCTTACTCCCGCCGTTGTGTGTGATTCTAGTTTTTACTATATGTATTCGTGTATTATTATTGCTTGTGTCTAAAATCACACACACATATTTTTATTTTTTTATAAGGGCTTGATAATGTTTATTTTTGTCTTCTCATGGTAGCTCGTTGATCGGCTTGCCTTTCCCGCCATCATGTTGTTTGTCGGTTGTTTTCGTCCATGTGACGTGTGCAGTGTCCTGGTTACATAGACGTGTGCAGCGACCTAGTTCGTGGTGACGTGTGCAGTATTTTGTTGCCGACCATGCGGTCGGAGATTTCCCGCTCTTTTTCTTCGTTGGATTTTGTGACGGACGGACGTAATCCGATTGTTACCACAACTGCGTAAATTGATGCAATAAAATTCTACTGTGGTGCCTTCCGCCTTGTGACTGCCATAGTTCCAGCAATTGGGGTTCAGCCAGCACGCTCTTGCTCAAGTAACTTATTTCCTACAAAGGTATTAAGCACAGTAATTATGCGAGCACCAATAAAATTTTACTAAAATCAACAAAAACCCTTCGATTTCTGCTTTGATTCCTCCGACAACACCTCTGTCGCGTTCAATAGAATTTTGGTTCTATCTGAACTTTAATTCTTTTCTTAAAATTGAAGCGACTTATAGTATCGCTCGAATAATTAAGTCTTGCTGCAAATTAACAGCTAGGTAAAGATTGACTTCTACTAAGATACTTTGAACCACGCACTTCTCAATTAAAAACAGAACAAATATATTTACAAAACACTTTAAAACTTTAAATTCCTCCTCTCGTCGATCATAGAAACTAATACACTGTAATATATCAATCAGAGACTAACCAAAACTAAATCCACCAATTAACGCTTAATTTTTGTCACGCTAATAGAAATCCACAGCAAATCACCACAGAATAACTGCTCTCTCGTTTTCTACACTATCCCTCTACTTTCTGAATGAGTAAAAAAATCTCGGCGCATTGTATACAAGTAAGTGTCGGACCAGAAACTGCCAGAGCAACATCGTGCGACAAAAGAATAACACCGGTACTAAATTATTGTATGCAATCGGCAATCAAAAATCTTTGAGAAGAAACAAGATTCACTCGATTACTCCGAAACTTAACACGTAATCAACCATTGTGACGTCACAAGAGGCGTGTACGTTACAAATCTTAATGCAAAGAAAAAAAAGGTTTTCAGCGAAAAACAGCCAAGATATAAAATCAAATTTAGTCTTGAAAGAAGTCAGATAATCATGCCAGAACACAGCGACAAATTACAGCAACTATACAGAAAACTACAAAAACTATTCCTACGATGCAAATTTACTTACCGTATTCGTCACAACCTCTTTATAGAAATTCATCAAAACGTGTATCAATAACTGAATTAAATCTTAAAAAGCTGCAAACAACGATTGCCTGGTTATTATTCTTCCAAATCAGCAAGGAACGCAATTAAATTTGCAAATAAATTACCAACGGAAGACGTTATTCACAGCAGTGCATGTCAAACTTCTACTCAACAGCAACAAAATAACTTTAACAATGAACATTTCAAGCTAATCGTTATGCAAGAGAGGAATCGATTTTTTGGGATTTGAAAGAAAAAGACAAGAAGACCTTAGAAAAGTTTTCAGTCGCAGTTTGAAAAAGTACAGTAAACCTTGTATATAACGGACAAGTTGGGACCAGCTATATTTCTCCGTTATATACAAAATTGATCTGATGCTCACTAAACCATCTGATTATGCTCTAGCTCAGATGTATTACGTTTTGTGCTCCTGAGCTATTGTCTTTTCCTTGTTTCCAAGGTGGCTTTTTTTGAGAGTTTTTTACCAGATTGCTAAGTGTTTGTTTCTTTGTACTAAATTTTTCTGCTATGTCACATCTTTTCGATGAAAAATTGTCTTCTACAATATAATCTTCAAAATTTTCAATTTTTCTTCGTTAATTCAGGCTTTTTTTCGAAATAATGACCTTCCACTGTAGCCTACAATACACTGAAGTTGACCAAACTCTTTAACGATTATTAACCCTTTGAACCCTGACCTCCTGGGCCTAAAAATACCCTGCACCTGAGCTCCTGAGCAAAATTTTAGAATTTTCAACCCCCCACATATAAAGGCCATTCATAACAAAAATATACAACGTACATCACACCAATGAGAACAAAAACATTACAGAGAGGTCCAACCTTTATCCAACCTTTGTCCAACCTTTACAGAAAGGTCCACCAGCTGTAGGCCTAGATCTATTCCTACCAGCGCCACGCCCAACTTGGGCCGTGCTAGGTCTAGGTGCAGGACTACTTAGATCTAGATCTAGATCTACATCAAGCCCTTCATTTTCATTGCTTGATTCAGAGTTGACATCAGAATCTACTGACTCTAGATCACTTTCAGGGTAAATATCAGCTAAATCCTGCTCATCTTCGTCCGAATCATACACAAGATCTAAAGCCTGTTGTAAAGAAAATAGGCGTGACCTCTTACCAGATTCACCAGAAGTTGAGGGTTGAGAGAATGATCGTTTCATTGTCAATTTTACACAGAAAAAATACACTCAAGAATTGAACATGGGCGCAGACATCTTTGAATGACGTCGGTATCCCATAATATATATAAGTCAACCTCATTGGTCGGATAAAAAAAGCGATTGCAACATGTTTTTATGACGCACTCTCAGCGCGACGTGGAGCGTGCACTCGGTATATAAGCAAAGAAGGCTTGCGACGTACAGGTCGCACTCGGGGCTGTCGAGTTAACTCGAGTGAAAATTCAGAGAAAGGCATTATGACATCAGATTCACGTCGGTCTCATAAACAGTTGCTATTGTTTTGTCACAACTATACAACAAGTTGTAATTTTCTTTGCTGAAGAATAAATCCGTTATAGGCGAGGTAGTTTAGGTTGTTTTATCTCAATGGGCTGAAAAATTGTCCGTTACATACGATAACAAATCCGCTATAGACAAAGTCGAAATGCACTAAAATCAATAGGAGGCCATCCGGACTTAAAATTTTGTCCATTATATACAATTATTCGTTATATTCGAGTCCGTTATACCCGAAGTTTACTGTACTACATCAACCAATTGTGTCCTAATGTATTGGCTTGGCAACTGAGTTCTTGGCGTTTTTTAATCTATTAACATTTTTGTATATTCTTTTAATACATTTTTAAAAGAAAAATAAGAACTAGCAACTATTTAATCAATAATATATTCTCCATTCGTGTCTACAACTTTTTCCCAACGTTCAACAAGATTCTCAATACCTTTTTGGTAGAAATTATTTGATTTTGACTCGAAAAATTCATCCAACCAAGCTCTCAATTCTGCATCACTGTTAAACGAAACCCCACGCACAGCATTTGAAAGAGATCGAAAATGGTGAAAATCTGTTGGTGCCAAATCAGGTGAGTATGGCGGATGTGGCAGCACCTCCCAGCCGTGTGTTTGAATAGCTTCTTTGATCATGTTTGCGACATGAGGGCGAGCATTGTCATGCATTAAAAGAACATTGTGCTGTCGAATAGGTCTCTTTTCTTGAATAGCCATTTTGAGTCTTTCCATCTGTTGAAAATAGAGTTCCGCATTGACTGTTTGATTTCTTTCCAACAATTCGTAATGAATAATTCCCTCCCAGTCCCACCATACACACAACATCGCTTTACGCGGATGAAGATCTTGTTTCAAGCGTGGTGTCCCCTTTTTTGGGGGGCTAAGCTATTCCTTTTGCTGCTTCATATTGATATACAGACACCATTTTTCATCGCCAGTAACTATTGCATTAAGAAATTGTTCATTGTGTCCATAAGTTGAGCGGTGACGAGCAAGCAAACCAGCGGAAATTGTGGCTCGTTGATTCTTGTTGTTATCGCTTAAAGCATGTGAAACCCACACCCCACATTTTTGGACTTTTCCCATTAAGTGAACATGCTTCTCCATACGCGTGTGAGAACAATTCATTTTCACTGCTAATTCCCTTGTCGTTTGGCGTGAATCTTCATGTAAAAGTTGGTTTAATTGCCCTTTGTCAAGTTCAGTTGGGCGGCCAGAACGAGGTGCGTCTTTGAGATCAAAATTTTCTTCTTTGAGCTTAGCAAACCAGTAACAAGCGGTTCTTTCGGCCATTGTGTTTTCCCCATACACAACACAAATACCACGAGCAGCTTTTGCAGCAGTAAAACCTCGATTTAATGCAAAAAGAAGGAGGTGTCGAAAGTGCACATTTTTTTCAACTTGACATTCCATTTTGATTATCTAAAAATAAATAAATTGAAATAACTTGAACCAAAACCAAAACAAATAAGATATAACAAATAAATTTTCAAAACACAATATATTTAAAAAACGGCAAGAACTTAGTTGCAAACCAAATATCATGATATCACGCGTTTGTCATGGCTGGATTTGCACACATTAAATTCTTCCGCTTCAAAAGATATATTTTGCCACATCACTAAACATTTCGGGCCTTCAAGAGTTGGATAGCTGAGTAAAAATATTGTTGATGCTTATATTTTGGGATTAATTGAATTAAGCAATATAAAAATTGAATCTAAAGATTTTGGTTGGTTAGATGTTGACGATTGCACTTGCTTTATTCGACAAAATATACAAAATGTTGGTAACTGTAGCAAAAAATTTTGGTGAGTCAATCACAAACTCAACGCAAATATACCTTTTTTCGATTCTTTTGCGAAACCATTTCATGTTTCTGTAGTTTGACTCTACAAAAAATTGTTTGACACTGGTTAATTTAGCGCCAAAAAATGGAACCCGTGATGTCGCCATTTTGCGTAATTCTCGTAGCCTATTTCTGATCAATTTTAATTCAAGGCAAGTAGTATATCTTTCGTACATGTTCATACGTTGTTCAATTAGATTCGAACAGCTGCGGCGTTTATGTTTGCATGGCCATTGAGAACGTGTGCAAACGTCTAATTATTCACCATGAAATTTCTAATAAAACCCTTAGTATTGATATGTTTAAATTGTGTTGCTGGTGACGTACGCGCTTTATGCGAGGTCATCAAAATGCATCTCGGTGTTAAATACTTTTGCAGAACAAAATTTTCTGGAATATGCAATGGGGCTCGGTAACGTTGGCAATGCACGCTGGCTCAACTGCGTTGTTCAAAGGGTGGTGGCAGTGTTGAAAATTTTGAAGGCTTAAATAAACAAATTGATGAACGATTCACATGTAAATATTTTTTTTTATTGACTGACCTATCACAAAACAAAGATGTTGGGCTAAAGCTACTCACTGAAGTGGTTCGCAACGCATGCGAGCAGCGCCAAGTCGAAATCGGTAAGCAGCAAGATCAGGAGGAATTTTTTGCAGCTTTCAGTGTTTTTAATGAACAACCACATAAATTGTACGTTAAGTTGGGCAAAACAATCTCAGTGCCGAAAACGTAAAAATGCAGTCATAACTCCAATAAAACTTTCGACATGCATTTACTGCATTTCTACAGCTGCATTGCAATCTACTGCTAATTTCAAACACCATATCACAGGAGCTTTTGAAGCAAAAAGATTTTTATATTTTCTTCATAAACTTAGGATGGTTGTTGAGATTAACCTTATGTATTATATAATGTAACTACAAGTAAAAGAAAAATGAAGAAAAAAAGACTAATTATTTATATCGAATGTCATCGATGAGATGGAGTGGGGACTGGGAGTGCTGCAGTTCCACAGTTCCATACACGAGCCGCCCCAGGTTACAAATAAACTTGAAAGATGCGTTTATTTGCTGTTCTATCAAAAACGTTACACGTGCAATCAAAGACATTTAGGCAGCGATGATTCAGAACGTGAGGTTTATACTAAAGCAAACCGAATTATTAAGAAACGCAACTTCATTTGGACCGATACGATACGCCTAAAATCAAATATATAAAGCGCAATTCTGTCTGTCTGTTTCAACACCTCTGAAATTACTAGAGGAACAAACATGAAACTTTGCACGATGGATCACCACCCCGTGGTGAGTGTTATAAAGGGGTTCGTGACGTCATAACCAAAAATAATTTTTTTATAAATTTGCATTACTTGGCAGTGAACAACCGATGTTTGCTCAAACGATAACCAGCCTCCGACTTACCACATTACAAAACCTTTCATTCGTTTGGGGTCTAAAATGTAGTCACAATCATTGCTTCGTTGTACTATTTGTTTTTTGTGCTTTATCAAAAAGTACTGACCGCAGAAACCCGACTAAACACATTTTTAGGAGATTTCAATAACGTGTTTTTTCTACAAACAATTCTTCAAAAACATTCATCAAAACTGAAATCAACAAATGTTTATGCAATGTAGTCTACCGGTCAAAAACACGCAAAATTTTGATGCTTTAACTTCACAAAATTGAAATTTCAAGAAAAACCAAGTTCTTTGGTACTTTTTATCCATTCTTTCTCGATAGCATGGATCTTTGGTATTATTCATCAAAATATTTTTAAAAATTCATCGAAAAATGAAGTACACCAATTCTAGTATGTAGCCAACTTCGAGCAAAACACTTCGTGAACTCCCAATTGAAAGAGAAAGGAGTAAAGATGGTCTTGTCTTATCTTTTGCAACAAAATATTGGTGTCAAGCTACATGTCTTCTGAATGTTGAAGCAGATTTTGTGCCATTGAGGCTGGCACAGCCAGCTAATTTGATATTCTTAACCTCGACATTATTGATGGGGCCCCTACTATCGCTGTTACTTAACTGTGGGTGCTTCATTTTGCATTAGTTTGTTCTTTGCATGGCGGAGTTTATGCCAGGGCCAAAGAACATACACGCAGTCAGAGACGTAGGTTCATATTAATTTGCCTACAATGACGAAAAGGTCGCAAGTAGCGATCCTAATATTTAATGGCTTAAAACGCATTGTGATGTCATAATGTTAAGACGACGTCCCAAATGACAAGTGATTGTAAAAGTTGTTTTCGTCATTATCTCAAAAATACTGATCGTAGAAACACGGTTGAAATCTTTTTGAGAAATGAAACAATAGGCTGTTTGTAAATGACGCCAGCTTCCATCACAAAGTATGGAGTGTTTTAAGAAAAATAGTTTATTTATTATTTTGCTCCTTGTGTAATATTACAAGCATATTTTCTTTTTACCTTCATTTAAGGTTCGCTTTTGTGAAGAATAATTAATTCTAAGTGCCTCAACTTGGAATGCGTTATTAATTCAGGGGACGGCTAAACTTTGGCATAATAAGGCTATTGCCTATTGTTAGTTCGACTGTCTTTTTACTGACTGACTTGCATTGCTACTTGGCTCAATATCAAGAGTTTGAGTACGTCGTCTTTATTTTGTGTAGTAGGTAGGATAATCAATGCTCTTACCGCAAGCAACTTCCTGGGAAGCGTGATGCGGAAGAAGCAACAAAAGGTCTGCAATAGGGAGATCATTTATGTTAATGATTTGTTTGTTTCTTTACAGTTAATTTTCACGAGGAGGTTGCACCAAGTCGTAAAATATGCTTACTACCAAATAATTGATTTATGCAATCTTAAGACAAATGCCATGACGACCGCCATTCCCAACTTTACGCTTGTTTGAAGGAACAAATAGAATTAGTGAAACGATGGAGAGTTTCTAAGACCTCTCTTAATTCAAAGTACTTGTGCTACAATTGGGATTAAGGGTATAGGGGAGATGCCTCCATTAGTACAAACTTATCGCTTATAATCATAAAAATATGATTTTAAGTACTAAACTAAACCGACGTTATTAATGTTGCCAAACCGACATAACTAAGCGATAGCCCTGCGGGACTTTATGGGCACCCTGACTTCTAAGATACAGGAATTTATGGTCACCCTGACGTACAAGATTCAGAAAGAAAATAATGATGGTAAATGATATCAAAAGGGGAAAATTTGCGAAAAGATGCAGAGGGAAGATCAAGAAGGGTAGTGGAAAGATGTCACAACAAAGATGCTTTTGGGCAGGTTAACTTTGATGTTGATATCTCGATTCTCAAAAACTATATAAGGTAGAAAATTAAAAGTTTTTCAGTAGCCCTGCGCACCACAATAAAGTACAATAATTACTACCACCGCTCTGCCCGGAGCATCGCCCAGTAAGGCTAACAGTCAGTTATCATGTTGGTTTAAAAATATCAATTTAACCGGTTGCGCCGGCTTCGCCCGAATAATCTTTGTGAGAGTAGCGCCGTGTTACAACCTCTGTTAGAGCGGGGACCAGAATAATTTGGGGCCTCCTATCAGTGCAGTGTCAAAAAGTAAGTCTACAATAACGTAGCCTATTTTTGTATTGCGTACATACTAAAAGGGGGTCTCTTTAATACACTCCTCGTCAATATTTACAATGCTTACCAACATTTTTAATCTTATTCAGTAAAAAGTAGTTCATCTATGTTGAATCAAATATTTTTATTTCGTAAGAAATTAGGTTTTTACGTGGAATTTATGTTTCTAGATTTCATTTGCAGTAGTTTTATACGGGTCGTATAAGGACCTGAAGAGAAGTGGAAGACCCCGAAAGACTCGCTTTCAAGACGACAACCTGATGAAACGGATAGTCACAAGGCCACCAAGGAGTTCGGTCAAGAAAATTTGACCGGCGTCAATGGTTTGAGACGTTGGAGTGAGTGATACGGCTGTTTCAAGACGACTTTCGAAGGAATGCTGGCTAAAATCTAACAAACCTGCAAAAAAATCGTCTGACACCGGCGATGAAGGCCAAACGTCTGGCCTTTGCCAAGATATACTAGCTCTGGACTCGATTCCCATTAAATAATGTCGTGTTCTCCGATGTGTCCACTTTTCACCAATTCGTAGTGAAGAAGAGACACGTTCGCAGACAGCCAGGCAAGCGTTTCAATGAGAAATATACAGTTTTACCATGAAGCACTTTTCTAGGCAAATGATTATGCGCAATTTCAGAAAATGGTGTTGCTGGATTTTATTTACGCCTTGTCGATTGACAATAAACAGTCCTCGATAGGTTAAACTGATGCCGGATGAGCTGAAAATGCACATGCATATCCATAGATGCACGATCTTTATGCAAGACAACTTTCCTTCGCACCAATCGAGAGTTGTAACGAATTTTTTTCGCAAACAGCAAGGTCCTGAAATGGCCGGGAAACAGCTCCTACCTCAATCTAACAGCAAATCTGGGGAGTGAAATGTTAAAATCTATGCTAAGGCGTGTGAAGAAAATGCTTAAGACCGATGGAGGACATACAAAGCTCTGTATTTTGATAAAAGATGAATAAACTTCTTGCTTGCCAGATAAACTGGTGCCGTACTGACCTAGATTTTGGTAGAGAGCTGCCATTCTGATAATCCTTCACCATGAAGGGTGACGATTTGAGCTTTTTAAACCTCACTTATGGACTTTCTGCAATCCCTTTGCACTATCCTCAAGTTTTGATGAAGTTGATCGAAAATCCACTTAAGTGTTAACAAGAATAAAGCAATGCGCCTAATGAGTGTCCAAAATCAAAGCAATCTTTTTGATGTTATCTCGACAATAAGGGGATGCAATATGATGCAGTAGGTAAGAGATCCCATTATTTTTATGGAAGATACTGTAAATAACAGCCAAACACAGGTCTACCAAGTGACGGCGGCACATAAACAAACAATACGTAGAAAACTAACCAACACTAAAACTTTTTTAAGTTCAAATCAGTTTGCTGCATTTTTAGAAAATTTGTTCTCAAAATCACTGGCTTTTGACCGGTGGACCAATTGCTAGATAGGCCACCCTTTTGTTATTTCCATATAACTTAATAAAGAGGTCATCTTTAAATTTCGAAAAATATGATATAATGGGCCACTTGTTTCTGTTTAGTTTCACAATGTATCACATGCCTAATTAGACTGTACAACACAGCTCTAAGTTAAACCCATTCCCACTAAACTCCGGGATCTGGATTTGTAAGCAGGGATGCTGGGAAGGTTCGAGCTCATACGGTTTTATAAGAGCACCTACCGTTTTTCAAAACGGCACTTTTTGCTTTACGTAGTGGCAATGGGGTAGAATATATGGGTATGGAACAATGAACAATATTATGTATAATGACAAGGTCGTAAAAAAAATTAGAAAGCTGAAAACGAAAAGTTTTATAGCACACTGAAAAAAACTAAAGATTCATCCACGTTTCCTACCACCACTAGAGCAAATAAGTTATTCTTCGCATATTCCCGTAAAATTTACAAAAGTGTGATAGAAAAAAGGTTCAAAGTTTATTTTTCTTAGAAGGGCATTTCCGCCCCCCCTTTAGCATTCCTGTAGATGCTCTTAAAGCTTTATTTAACGCCACTGGGCGATGTAGCTTTTGTGACAGCATTTTGGTGACAATCCACCAGACACCTTATTCAAATTTTTTGCATGTCAAAGGGTATTATCGAACCATTGAAATGGCTTTATCAAACCCACGTTAAGAACCACTGATCTAGAGATTATGATTTCCAAAAGCTGAGTTGTTGTTGCTTTGGAAATGTGCGTTGTCTTGGCACCCCTACAAAAACCCCCAGCTGTTTGTTGCTTCTAAAATAGAGTTGAGCGAGAGCAGTTGGGGCACACCTCCCACAAAAGAAGGTTTTCTGTCACTTAGGTGTGGACAACAATGGCTTTCATTGCAGCAAATCGGCTGATTTGATGTAAACTGAGGTTGAAAGAAAGCTTTTTAAAAAAGTCTCTGCAACGAAACGCCGAGAGAAGCAGATGCGAGATTAATGATCGATGATCACGTGACGGCGCGACCTCATCGCGTTAAAGCGATTTTACGAATACATATTCCAAGAGACATGCGCTCGCCTACAATCTCCGCCCAGCTGCACACTACCCCAACCTTGAGTCAAACTAATTCTTCACTGCTTCTTTCATGATCTTATTACATTGTACCCAATTCGACAAGGCACTTGCTTTGTCACCGGAACTCCTTGACCTATTGTGGCAGTAATTCATCAGCTTGTCAGTCGAGTGCGCACGAAGGCAACAGCGTCTGCGTTCTTCTAGTCAGCTCGCGTCATCGCACGCTGACAGCAAAAATTCGTCAAACAGCAGTTAGCATCGTATAACGCCTGAAAAATTTTACGGGTTGGCTATTCTCATTTGTGTATTCCCTCATTGTTTGTAATCCCCTTTTTGTTTGTGATAACCTCCCTCAACCACCTCATTGTTCTGCTGGAACGTCTTCAAAAAAGCTTTTTTGAAATTTTTTTAATCAAAGTATAAAAGAATAGCAAAAAGAATGGGATATGAAAAAGTCAAATTAAGGCAATTTTCATGTGGCAGTAATTTGCCAACAACCAATTAATTGTGATGCCTGAATTGAAAGTAATAAATAAACAAAATACAAAAGCGCATAAACAATCCAGCGTAAAAATTTTCAAAGCGTCTGCTTCTTTCTCTCCCTTGTCACTTTTGCAGAATGTGATCCATTTTCAACATTGATTTTGGAAACACTCTGCATTAAAATCACTTGTTCTTTGATTTGTGCAATCAAACAATTGATATTCCGCGCAACGCCTTCATATTCCTCCGCCACTGACACTTGATCGCCACTGAGCCATGACGAATATTTCTCCGTCAAGTTCCTGACGTCATCTTTTTTAACGACTTGCTTTTTCTAGAAAATGAAGAAATAAATTACGAGTAATCACACATCTGCGACGACGAAAGCATCGCTTTGTAACAATACCCACTCTGACGTTAGTAGCCCCTTTATCACTTCACTGCTTACCCCCACAAACCGTTGATT
This sequence comes from Trididemnum clinides, assembly GCA_963675345.1. Lineage (NCBI taxonomy): Eukaryota > Metazoa > Chordata > Ascidiacea > Aplousobranchia > Didemnidae > Trididemnum > Trididemnum clinides. Next base: position 53,359,142 of record OY776285.1, read on the forward strand.
AGCGCAAGGTGTCCAACGATTGCCATCAAAATGTGTTCTCTGCACGACTAATGATCTTTCAAGTCAATAGAGTGATCAACAAAAAGTAAAACTTACTATGACGTCTGTCTTGTTGCCTAGCAACAACACTGGTAGGGAGGATTCTGGAAAGCTCTTGTCGTAGTCACGTGATTGCTTTTCAGCCAATAGTCGGACAACGCGTTTCGCATAGTCAAAGGAGGCGAGGTCACCAACGTCATATACGACGATAACACCATTTGCCCAGGACAGGTTGTCGGTGGTCAGTTGCCCGTCCAAGCACTGACGTCGATCCTATGACATAATTAATTATGACACACTTTGTTGTCAAACTTAAATGAGTGACAGAGCCCCAGTCACTGACGTATTCATTGAGGAGGTTCAGGAGTTTTCGAAAATTGGCACTCTGAACAGTTGATACAGTAATTTTTGTCTTGAAAACGAGTGAGGGTGGTTCTTGGAGGCCCATTTGTTAAAAAAGTTTCAAAACGTTTTAATCAAAACCTTCTTCTTCAATTTTTGGTTCATGGCTACGATGTTGGATTCAGTTCTGGTCTGAACTGTTAAACAATGGCATCACGTAGTGATGAATAAATGCAGGATTAGAGCATAGGAGAAAGCGACCTATAAGTGCTCTCTTTTTCGGACACAAGGAAGGTCTTCACAGGACTGTGTAAATCATGGTTGATTGGTTTACCTCTCCTATTCCTTGCGATAGAGGTATAGCGCGCACAGCAATCCAGGTTCACGCCATCAACTTAATTAAATTAGGCTACGGGAAAAGTGGCAGCCCGTTTCGAACCAATCGTGAATGCTAATTGCCGACTGGTAGCCCCACCACCAACAAGGCGGACTGCCATTGGTGGGTACCCAAAAGTCGCCTCTTACGACATGCTGGGTGAGCAGCTTCACTATTCTAACCCGGTGAAGCACGGGGTGTAACATATGGTCGCGTTCAGACTTGCTTTTGAGCTGCCAGCATTGCTAGCACATCGCGTTTTCATCACAATCACAAAGTCTGCCGTGAATCAACTGGAAGTCATGACTCATGAGGTATGCTTGGATACGTTTGCGAATGCAAGAAAAATCAATTTCGCTAATTCAAGCATCTCATTTACCTATTTATTCATTTCTTTATTTAGTTCGTTGAGTAAGAAACTGAAGATGCTTCAATTTGCAAAATTAATATATTTTTGCTCTGACTTTACGGTTGTTTGTTTATGCAAAGCAGACTAGTGTTTCCATGGAGTAAAGAGCTAACTTGCTGACGAAAACCCTTCGAGTTTATTCTTCCACGACAGTTGCTGCCAAGCAGAGGAACTGCAGTGAAGTGCGTTTCCAAACAATAGAAGCCGTATCGCTCGCGTCAGTATTGAATCCACGACCCCTTGATTTCAATCATCAATTGATTGCAACTTTAACTCTCTAGCGCATCTTAGTACGGCCTTACTTTTCGGCCAAATTCATCCCGGAACACGAGCTCAAGCTGATGTCCCCCTTCATTGACGTAATGATTGTAGGTCTGTTGCATTCCAGTCATGTACTCTCCGATGTATCGTCGCGTAATGTAACGAACGGTCAGTGCTGAAACAAAAAAGTAAGTGGTTGCACGTCATAAACAAGTTTTGAAATTCTTTTGATTTACAAATCACTTACCAGACTTTCCCACTTTTGGGGATCCAACTACGAGAATGTGGATGGGCTTAGTCTTCTTGGCTACGTGGATGGACTTGGTCTTGGATACGTGGATGGTACTTTTTGCTTTGTGGAGAGGACTTTTTGCTTTATGAGTAGGACTGAAGGATATGGGACTTAGGGAAATTTTCGGTTGGGAATGTCTTCGTCTAAAGTAAACAAATAAACATAACAAATTTTACACCAAACAAAGAGTTGCGACATATGGCGTCAAGGCTCGCATTGAGCCATTTGAGTTAACGGATGTTGCTGGAGATTGTGGAATTATCAGGTGAATTCTAGAATTACTACCCCACCATTATTCCAGGAGATGAAATATCTACAAATAAGAAAATGACTGGAAAGGAGCTTTGAAAATGAAGAAAAAAATATTTTTTATGAAGGAAAAGGTACTCACTCTGCTTTGTGGGGAAGGCTGTTCGATTTGTAGCAGTGGGTATTCCCCGACCAATGGCATTTGTTTTTTCCCATAGAATCGGTACGATGAATGCTCTTTCCGACAACGCTGTCATCCGGAAATGGAAGTTCCAGAAGAGATTTGGACAGATATCGTGAACTCGCAAAGTGATTTGTGACGGAACAAAATAGATCTTTCAACATCTCATCCGCTTTTTAATTAAATAAATTTTTTTCTAAAAATAAAAAGCCAAGTATAAATTTCGCTTCCATAAAATTTGAATCTAAAATTTTTGAGTTTTATTTTTTTGGTGACGTCATTTACTGAGTCAATCATACTTCATTAATGACGTGAACTGAGTCAAGGCCACTTTATGTTTTTATTTCATGGTTTCATTTCAACCCTTTGAGGACCATAAGAATTTAATTCATAAAATTTCAAACAATGCCGCAATTGTTTGGTAACAACGGAAATATAATGGATTTCAGATAGTTGGTTATCACGTCATAATGATATAACAATCAACAATCATGGCACATATGTGTGCCAAAGGTTCTCAAAGGGTTAAGATTTGAGAAAATAAAAGACAACTATTTAAAAAGGCGAAAACTTGGCAGCGCTAAAGCAAAGAAACAATTTCGACCATTGCACTGTTCGGGAAGCTCTCTTCCTTTTTTTAATTTTTTGCGATAGCAATGGTTTCCTAATCAATTAACACGAGATTTATTTTCATTTGAAAATAGCTGTAAGTCTAACTTCTTTCTCCCCACACTACTCATGTCGCATCACAATGATCACTATGACGTCACAACTCACGCTGGCTCAATGATATCTTCATCGGTGCATTGGCCGCCAATAACGTTTTTTAGACCAATCATAAATGGACCCCAAGTCGGAGCGCGAAGTCACGACGATCAATTCATGCTTTCAATAAAACTGCTTTGTCGTAGCAATACAATACTCTCTCAGGCGCCTGTCGCTGGACTTAAGTGTTTGGATAACTTTACTGGGAGAATGATGCTTGTGGTAGGATGATACCTGGGGGGGGGGGGGATGATACTAGATAGCTATGTGATTAAGGAATTGCTTCCTTTCAAATTCATCTCCAGCTAACTTGAACATTTAGTTAGAGTAAAATCTGTCTTGGGACTGAGACTGCTGTGAAGCCAACCTTCTTTTTTGCTGATTGAAGATGTGTAAAAATGAAATCGACGCCAAACTCACACTTTTTCTCTCTGTTCGTGACGCGCATCAATCAACCATTCCTTTAACAGCTGTCAATCACGTAGGAAATCATCAAATTACAACGAAGAGTAAAAAATTTCCGGCGCGTAAACGTAATTACCGCGAAGCAAAGTGCTTTGTGACGTATTGATGCAGGCTTGTGGCTCTAAATATTGTTGAGGTTTTAAAAGGGGAAAAAGAGTTTATGCAAATTTTGAATGCAATCAAAGTCAATCATATTTTTGTTGCCAAAATTAAGCGCATTTGGATTCTGTCGACCTATCAATCGCAAGGGCGCCTTTACCTCCCGAAAAAAAAATTGAGGGGGGATAATTTTTGCTTGTTAATTCCAAGCTCAGAAATGAGGTTATTCATGATATTTTTCTTGCGGAACTTCATGATATTTCATTGGGAATTTTGTATGACACTTTGTTGTGGGATTCTTTTAGACATTGTATTGTGAGATTCTTTATGATATTTTGTTGCGGGGCTATTCATGTCGCTTTATTGCCGAGCTCTCTACGTTATTTGATGGGGGTGCCGTACATAGTACTTTACTGGGGGACTCTTCATGGTATTTTATTTCTTCTTACTTCAGACTACGTCATTTATCTGACATTTAGATTGCGCGTGTCACTGAATGACATCACCCATCATTCAAAAGTTGTAAAACAAGAGTTTGAATTTCTGAAAAAAACTTCGAACTAAGTGCAACGCACACGAAATTTGGTCACGTTTTCTAAATCTTAACGTCAAAATGGTATTCGAAATTGTCACGATTATATGAAACTGCATTTAGTATTGCAGATTCTGATTATCGATATGGCGTGTATTCTCGAGACTAGTGCTCCTCAAGGTTGTTTTACTAATGGCACATTTCACTTTCATCCCGTGGCGATTGTCGTTGGGGCGCTGCAGATGACCAATTTGTTTTGGTTGTGTTCATCAAGCAGCAAATCTTAGACTAAGACGCCTGGTGGGGCCCATCCCTCTCCAGCCCTGGCCACTTGTCTTACACATAAAGGCGGAGGCGTCCCGTTAAGTACCTTGTCCAAGGACACAACAAGCGAACTTGCCGGCTTGTTCTCCACAAACTCCTGTAAATGCCGAGCGCCAACCAGAGAAGTTGTGCATACCATTTTTTAAAGTCTTTAGGTATGATTCGACAAGGGGAATGAACCCCAAGTCTACCGACTACGAAGCGGACGCTCTAACCGCTACGCCATCGCGTCGGTTAACGGCACACTTATGTATCTCAAAACTTCCCGGCACGACTAAAAATATTTTGTCCAAACCTGATCCGAAAACACAACTAAACATATAGAAAGCGCAAAGCACTTCGTTATTTTATTAATATTTTATTGAGCTGTTTGGGGTTATTTTGATGAGCTCAATATTCGACAACATAACTTAAATTTCTCCTTCAACTTTGTTCAAGCAGGATGCCAGCATCGTTTATCGTTTTCAGTTAATAACAAAGATGAAAAGCTTTGTTTGCACAGAATTACAAAGAAATATAAAATATCCAAAAAGAAGTATAAGAAGAAACATTACAAAGAAATATCCAGGAAAGCTCAAACAGTGGGACCACATTGCTCTGTCTTTTTATTAGGACAGATAGTGTAATCCCTTTCTTACAAAATGGATTTTGAACTTTTTTCTCTCAAAATTTTGTGAGTCTTAGTTGAAATTAGTGGCCGTGGGTATTATGGTTGCGCGGTTAGTTTTGTATTTTGCGTGCTACAACACTTTTTTATATTTCGTTTTTGTACATACCTAATTTTTTACATTCAGGCCTTCTGCCATGTTGTCCATTGTCCCACGCTCATATCTTTACTCTCACGTTGCTCCATCCAAAGCATGCTGTGGAATGGAATGAAAATCTTTCATATTTTGCAAAGTCTTCCATTCCATATTCGTACCTTTTCCATACATCTGTAAGCCTGTTCTACCAAAACATAGAATTAACATTTTCGAAACTGTAAGAAAGGACAGTACTTCAGGCAAAAGAAGTGTACTGTTTCAAGAAAAAGTGAACTAGAAAATAAGCTGAATTACAAAACACTAAATGCTTTATGTACAAAAATGGCCTCAACTTAGAGATTGGTACGTTGTAACATAATTACTTGCAGACTATCTTCTGTCAAGCGATTACGCCTATCAATTAAATATAAATTTCTACGCCACTGAAAAGTCTTCCCATCGACACTTGTGTAATTGGAAGTTCAAGAATTGTCCAGGCAGAATGTGAAAGTAATTTTCTGTTTTGTTCATCCCAATACTGAAACGCATTATCTATTTTCGTGTAATTCTGTAAATCGAAGTACAGTAGCTTATTGCGAACGCAACATTAGGCGAGGCAGCAGCTTGATTCAAACTTCTCTTCTTTTCCTTCGACAAGAACACTAGCAACATACGAGAAAGCTTCTATTCAATGGCGCTGCTAACGGGGCACTTCTCCTACAAACTAGTCAATATCTTTCATATTTGATAGCAGAAATCTCTTATGCAGGACTTGAAGCTTATTTTGGGCTGATTTTCGCGGCTCTTTACCCAAGAGCACTTGATACTTTGGATCAAGGCAAGTTGCAGCCAATAGTAGCGGAGAGTAAAGTAATTTTCTCTTGCGTTCATGCGTCCCACTAGTTTTGCTGCTAGTGGAGAGGGATATTTTCCTAACGATGACCTTTATTAAAAGCCTCTAGCTTCTTATTGGTCACCAACTGCACTGAAGAGACCTGATAGGTCGAAACAGTGTCACTGTCTGCAGTTTGCTAAGTGCATCGCTGGCCTC